>OZ010573.1:33332412-33339912 GCA_963932145.1 Acanthosepion lycidas | reverse complement strand
GAATAAGGGAGAACAAAAATTTTTCATTGTCCCAAACGCTTTCGGCCACTTCTTTAACAATTTTAAAGGGGGGTTGTTTTTGGCTATTTTAATTTCTCTTCATGAGTGACTGTCTAAAATATTTTTTTTGTATTTTTATTTTTTTTTACTTCTAGTAGAAGCGTTTATTCCGAGCTTCGCGTGTTGAGCGCGGCTGGAATTCAAGTGAGCGTCTTTCTGTCGTTTAAAAAAATTCCAACACCCAATTACCACTATTGTATAAGGTGAGGTTGATAGTAGGAGCGATATGTTTTATATACAGGGTCACTCTATATATAACTAACGTGGACACAGTGACTAACTCTAAATGGTATTGATCTTTGTGTCCACACTGCTTGTATTTATATATGCTTTATCACAGCTATTGAGCACATTTACTCCATAAATATAGCTTACCTTAAAACTACATTTTATCCTATATATACAAGTACAATTAGACACGTAATATAAGATTCACAATGTGTTAAATGCATTAAGTGGGGAAATAAAAGTTGAAGCGTCTGTCTACATGACTGATCGAAATGTTTTAAACAGCACCATTTACCCCATGCATATACATTCAGAAATATATATCTTTATGGAATGATGGGCTTTAGTAATATATAAATTAACAAGCAGTAAGGAACAGACTTACACTTACAATCAGAAAAAGACAGCTGAAACTTCTGTGGTGCATAATAAGGAAAGACTGCTTCGAGAATGTAGCACTCATATGAAACAAGAGTAACCAAGTTAACGTCTTTTTGTGACTGACTGGCAGAATAAAGAGTAAGATTCAAAAATTACATCAGCAAAATACAGGATGTTGTGGAGAGCCATGTACAACTGCGTCCTGAAAGGACATGACATATAAAAGTAGGAACAGAGTTGTCTATCTCCTAGGCTGGTCTCCAACCACGATAGGGAATGCTTAACCTATAGCTGACAAAAGATGTATTTATAACCTTCTCAAGGATTTCTGTGCGAAAGTAAATGCAGTGAAATCGACTGAGATTTGAACTCGATCGACTGATTTCTCTTTCTAAACTACTAGCCATTACACTATCCTACACATCTAGGTTAAATGTTGAATTATAACCATTGTGTGCCAACTTTGTTTAATACGATGATAACCAGTTAAAAAGAAAAAGAATAAAAAGCTATTACGATTAATTGTTATAAGAGTGTATGTTTAAATATCAACAACAGACAGAAGTCTGTGGGGAGCCGTTATCGCCCACGTCCTGAAGTTACACGGCACATGAGAGAAAGGGGGATGTTTATATATGAATAAACTTACTTTAAGTACACTTCCGTCTCTGCGCTGGTATGTACGTACTTCAGCCGCCCAATGGATGTTTTTTCCAGCTATTTACTTATTTACTAACTCTTTCGCTCCTCCCCCCCCCCCCGCTACGTAAAACGTGTGACTGAATGTTCAGCCATCTTCTTTTGTGTATATGCTCCTCTATCCAGACATTGTCTGCCTAAAAGTGGGACCTCCGTTGTCACTAAATTAACAAACTGCCCAGCAAATGAAGTCCTATTGTGCCCAATCCAATTTTGATTGAGAGGGAAAAGAGAAGGGGACAGTAAAGAAAGGATGGTAGGTACTGCTCGACTGAAAATTAGACAATGTGTTGACGATGAGGTGAAGGCAGGACGGGAGAGTATCGGTCGGTGGGGCCTATTTGAGTTGGTGACTTAGGTGTCAGTTTATCCATATGAAAATAACTTCTCTCTCTTTCCCTCATTGTCATCTTTTCTTTCCCTCTATAATACGTGCCATAAAAATAAGCACCCGTAGGTGCACACCCTATATAACTATGTATGAATCTCTCACTTATATCTATCTATCTATCTATCTATCTATCTATCTCTCTCTATATATATATATATTAGGTTGGTGCAAAAATAATGACGTAATAATGTCGTTTTTTGACGTATTTTTTAACGTCAAAAAACGACATTATTACGTCATTATTTTTGCACCAACCTAATATATATAAGAAATAGAATGGGAGAGAATATGTAGCATACAAGTTCCATTTTACGATAATCTAAAACAGATTATAGGGTATAAAAACAAAAATCTAAATAGGGCCACCATATATATATATATATATATATATATATATATATGAGCGGTAATTTTTCTTTTATACATGTTTCATTGAATGTGATAAGCAAAGAAGATTTTATTATTTTTTATTCAATTTCTCTAATGTTCTTACAGTTTTTTTTTCTTTTATGATGACTAACAGAATGTAGAAACTATCCATAGTGATTATTATCCCGAGCGCTTTCAGCTAATTAATTAGATATTTTAAAGGGCTTCGTTGCTGGTGCTAGTATAATTTTTTATAGTTACGTTCTAAGATACGTTGAAGTATTAATTCTAACCTGTATTGTACTGGAGTAGTATAAAAAACTTATAAAATTTCCCCTACATACGGGGAATACATATTGAAACCCTGCTGAAGTGTACATTCTCTTTAAAGTCAGTTATGTACCATGTGTCATACATGACTGACAAGGCAGATTTTTCCCACAGCATGGTGCCATTTCTTTCTGCGGTAGACCAGTTGCCATCCAAGACTATAGAACCCGGTTTGTAATACTAATTACCCATAGCTGGGGTGAAAAGAGGAGGATTCATACCTTTACCAAGGTATTAGCACGTAAGTGAATGTAATCGATTCGACTGGAATTCGAACTCGGCTCTCCGATTCCTTAATCCGAGCCGCTATCCATTTTCTCGAAAAACCTAGGCCGACGGATGCCAATTATTCTGTTTAAAAACACAGATGTCTACTCAAACATCCACAGTGTATGTGTATATATATATATATATATATATATATATATATATATATATATATATATATATATATATATATATATATATATATATATATATATATATATATATATATATATATATATATATATATATATATATATATATATATATATATATATATATATATATATATATATATATATATATATATATATACATTCTTTTTATAGGTACAAATATTACAATTCGACCTTACAAAGCGAACGCTCCTCTGTAGCCAAATCGGTTAAGGGTCGTCAAGCTAAATGACGGTTCTGTATATGATACAGGTTCGAATCCTGTCGGAGGATGAATATTTTCTATGAAAATTTCTCGGACATTCAGGCTGGTAAATGTTGTTTAATACTGTTTATTATAAACAGAGCATTTACTTAAATATTTGTATCTAAAGAAAGAATGTATAAAATAAAAATGTCTTAAAATAATTGTCGAACTTTGTCCATAATATATATATAGGCAGCGTGAATTACAAATTATTTAAATGAGATTTGTTTAAGTGAAGTTCATATTTTGTTAGTGTTTTTTGAAAGTGCTTTTCTATCGTCTCAGTAATCATTAAGAAATGGATAATTTTCCGTCCGACAGAATAGATTTTCTTGGCTACATCCTGGCATTTATGAACGCTGTAATTCAAAGTTAATTCATGTATACGTGTTTCGTATGAGCAAAGTGGTTTCACAATGTTCGACTCCACTAGAAAATAATCTTTCAAATATTTTATATGCATATTAAATATCCATACACATATTAAAATGCCATCTCCTGTGTTTAAATGTTGATGGTTTACTACACGCGCGTGCGCGCATATACATGTGTGTCTGTGTGTGAATGAATGAACGAATGAATGAACGAATGAATGAATAAAAAGAGATAAGAGAAAACCTAACCGACAGGTTTCGTACTCTGAGGGACTTTATCAAAGCATTCCATCAGGGGACGAAATGTGTCGGCTAAGAATAGCATTTCCTCTTGTCACTTTTAATTCATTCCATAACAGATATACTCTATCGGAAAATTATATATATATATATATATATATTATATATATATATATTAGGTTGGTGCAAAAATAATGTCGTTTTCTCACATATATATATATATATATACATACTGGACTTTCCCTTTGATTTCGATGTTTGAGGTTCAAGCAACTCAGTTCCTAAAACCCGACAGCCGTACAAATCATTTGATGATAGCGATGAAGGCCTGTGCAGAACTTTCTTTTAGGAAGAGCCAAATACAGAGAACTGGTGCACAATGTGCCACATTGTCCCCAAGTTGTCGTTCTCTTGCCACTCAAGGCTATATAAAACAGTCTGTACTGCTATTTACCCATAGCTGGGGGAGAAAGTATATAACCCAAGTGAATCCTAATAATATAAAATTTTACAACTGATCCAGAAAGAGAGTTCGATGCATTTATGGAAATATAAATTACATACACAGGAATTTAAAACTACTGCATGGTGATGATCATTTCACTTTACTAAATTTGCAAGGATTTTCAAATCTATCTAGTCAAAATCTTAACTTATGTGAATCTGTCTATGTATTTTATATATAAGGAACTAAAAGAAAAGAACGTTTATAAATTTAGCATATTTCGCTTTTATTTAAATAAAACCGAAATATGCTAAATCAGAATTTTGTGGATGAAATGAATTAGTTTCTGATGAAGATAAAATAAATGCGAGACATGTTACATTTATAAACGTTTATTATTTGACCCTTATACTACTATCTGTCGGATTCTAATCTATATTTTACCCCAATTCCTATATATATATAAGTGTCTGTGTGTGTGTGTGTGTAAAATAGTATTTAGAATCCCGACCAAGTTTTTCAAACATTTGTCAAATGTTTTATTGAAAATAGATTTTTCTTTCGTTCTTTGATCGAATGAACAATCAAATCTATTTTTAATGAAACATTTTCCATTTGTCAAATAAGCACCCATGCACACATGCACACACACACACACACACACATATATATATATATATATATATATATATATATATATATAACTGAGACTTGAGTTACCGCTTTACCGTGGAAGTCCTTCGTGGTTGAGCGGAATAAAATCCCGCCGGGCTATTCGCTATTTTCCCCTACATAACGGTGACGCCAAATCGAAGGTAGAATTGTGTAAATACAGGCCGATAGACGACAATCATTTTAAACATTCGCTTAAACACGTGCCAATATGATTCGTAACATACATTCTTCGAATGCTCCGAGATGTGTCGTTATTGATGTTTTCCTGATTTCATTAAAGGTTTCGGGTTTTTCAACATCAGGCTTTTTCCACGAAGTAACTCAGCTTCTGGTGTTCATGTATAACGCATATAGTAATAAAAAATATATGTGGGATGTTTTTAGTTTTTGCTATATTAATCGTTGCTATTCCTTTTTTATATATCATTGGTAACGCGTGGAATATGATTTTAGGATGAAACACCTACACAGCATCTCCATCACCT
Organism: Acanthosepion lycidas; assembly: GCA_963932145.1. Classification (NCBI taxonomy): domain Eukaryota; kingdom Metazoa; phylum Mollusca; class Cephalopoda; order Sepiida; family Sepiidae; genus Acanthosepion; species Acanthosepion lycidas. The sequence continues at coordinate 33,334,548 of OZ010573.1, read as the reverse complement.
GAATAAGACACGTTAGTACGTCAATATAAATGAAGGGTACTTCAGCTGATATGCATATCCGTGCATATTCACTCTGAAATCTATTTTTCTGCCAGGATCGTTTATTTGTTTATACGCAAACGTTTATAAAAGTCACACACAAAATACGAAATGTTATTTTTTAAAAAAAAAAAAAAGAAAGAAAGTTGTATGCTTAGTATTATGCAATAATAATTGAGTTAATTTTGTGCGTATTAAGGTTTTATTTTATTGAAATTTCTAGTAGATAAATTTTATACTCGGGGACGCATCTTCGGCAAAATGGCATGAGTCCCACATAGGAAATTTAAGCCTCATTTCAAATTGTATTACGTATTTTTTTACGTATTTTTCTAACCAATAATAAATATTCCTTTAAAAGGACTTCAATGTAATTACTATATGTCAATATTATTTAGGAAACGGACACGTTTGCCTCAGCCAGGTGGGGAGAGTAAGGACTTAAAAGTCATAAGCCCATCCGAATTGTACAACTTTCGACCCAACTATTATTTGGGCTTGAGTTATTATTCAATTTTTATAATAATCAATGAAGCAATTTAGAAAGCCATTTATACTAATGAGTTGCAAATATATATATATATATATATATATATATATATATATATTGTACCAAATGTAAAGAGAGCCGAAAACGATGGTATCCAGATAAAATACTAAATGATGGAATAGTTCGAATATATATATATATATATATATATATATATATATATATATATATATATATACACACTCACACACACACACAAACGTATATTTTCGTGTGCATTCATAGGTTTACATATATGGATGCCTATATATACTTATATATAATTATATGTAGCTTAAATGATACTTAAGCAGCAATTTTTTGCTCCAAATTTGTCGCATGTTCTAAACAAATACTAAATTTAATAAGTAATTATAAGCACATACACACAAATAAATACACACACACACACATATTGTACATATATATATATATATATATATATATATATATATGAATGTATTATATTATATGTATATTGTGTACTGTTTATTATATATTATATATAGTTTTTCACATATATATATATGTATATTATATTATATATATGCATATTATATATATTTTATATATATATATATATTATATATAAGAAACAATTACTCGCGCATACATGAACACACAAACATACACAAGCGTGTGCGTTCACATATCTGTGTACATGAATACTTACATACACGCAAAAGCATAGACATACACATACACATACAGCCAGACAGAAAGCAAACACATATTAGCAAACACATATAAACACAATTAGTCGTGCATACACAAATACACAAACTCACACGTGCAGGTGAATGCGTATGTACATGTTTATACATACTCATATGCACATATATAGACACACATATAAAAAAAGCACCTGCCTAACACAATAACAATAAACCAGATGTCACCAGAGAAAGTGAGAAAAGAATGAAAGAATAAAGACGAAAATTAAACCAACACATTAACACCAAAATAAAAGCAAAAGAAAACCGAGAAATATTAACAGCCTAATCTGTTCTGACGAGGAATTGCATCTCTGCAACTACGAAACTATAAAGTAAGCATCAGTTAAGTGAAAAACCTTTTTATTTCTTCTTCGGTATTTCATATATTCATATATATATATATATATATATATATATATATATATATACTATACGGGGTCATACGCTTTTTCTGATCAGTGATATTCCTGATGTAATCAGTTCCCAAGTAGGCATTTATGTAGATGACACTACCATTTACTCCTGTCTCAATATCAAATCCATCGGAGCTGACAAAGTTAACAAGGCCGATGCTCTTGAAAAGGACCTCCACTCAGTGGTTAACTGGGACATGGCTTGTAATAATGCCACCAAAACAAACTGCTCTCAATTAACCACCATAGAGAAACTTCCCTGTCCGCTTTCTTCGCCTCATGTTTTCAACTGACTTGAAGTGGAACAATTTCATTGAATCAATACATGCATCTGCTGCAAGAGGGTTCATTGTGTCGTTCCAGAAGCCCATCTTGCGTATTTACAAATCTGCTATTTGTCCGTGCATTGAATAATGTTGCCATATCTGGTCTGGTGCCA
>OZ010573.1:33314912-33327412 GCA_963932145.1 Acanthosepion lycidas | reverse complement strand
AATTTCTCTTTTTCTTATCATCACTTACATTGATAAAGCCTGATGACGAAACGCCTCGGCAAGGACTAATTACTATTTTCTGTTTGTCTTTTATTCAATTTGTCTTATATCTTGAGAACACATACAAACACACAGATATATATATATATATATATATATATATATATATATATATATATATATATATATATATATATATATATATATATATATACATATGTATATATGTATATATATATATATATATATATATATGTATGTATGTATACATATATATGTATATATACGTATAATATGAATTATATATATATATATATATATATATTTTATATATACGTATAATATGAATATATTATATATATATATATATATATATTATATATATATATATATGTTGCATTTCTCATATATTATATATATATTTCATATATATATATATACTTTACACATATATATGTGTGTGCGTGTTTGTGTGTGTGTGTGGTCTCATCATTTTACATTTTAAATAGCTAGATGTATCCCTTTGTTACATGCCTACAGTTTCTTGTATCGCACGTCTATCTTGTGTATCTATCTTTTGGTCTCTTACTTCCCAGTCAATTTTGATCTTTAAAGTTTAAATGCAATGTCAATCGTTATCTTCTGTCTACCTAATTCTCTACCATTTACTGTCTTTCCTCCTTAACAGTATTTTTTTATTCTATTCCCTAGTACTTGCGCGTTTTAGTACCTTTCTTTCCTTGCTTTATGTGAAATGATTAATATTTATATATATATTCATATTTGTATTATGGATTTTAATGTATTCACAAAACAACTGGTATTAAACAATTCGTTTTGTTTTCATTTCCATGATAGAGCTTAATATATTCCATTAAAATTTTAGCTAACCCTATCTGTTTTTATTAGAATTCTTTACAATAATGACTTATTTGATTCTGTGAAATTTTTATCCTACTCGATGATTGTTCATTGTATTGTAAACACTATATATAATAGTATTGGCAGTGATATTTAATTTTTAATTTTTATTTAACTTCCAGGAAGAATATTATGGGTTGTATGAAAGTTAAAGGCTAAAATAAGAAACAGCATATTGTAAATATACTGTATCATGGAAACACTTCGCATGAAATTACTTAAATTTTGAAAAGAAATCCGAGAAACGAAGAAAAGAATTTGATTTGAATATGTTGGTAATATAAGGAGAAAAAAAAACAGCCTCGAGAATATCTCAAATAGAATTAGTAAAAATTAAAAAGGTAATAAGCAAGAAAATTGGATTTACAAAAAAGAAAATATTGCTGGTATTTCGAATATAAATATGTAGAATGTTAAGAATATTGGCTGAAGACATAAAAGCAATCATTCTTCTTTTTTTTTCTTTTTTTTTTTTGTTGGGAAATGGTTAGGTTTTTTTGGCTAATTTTGTTTTTATGACGTCAACCATTCAAAGGAGCTATCACCATTAAGAAACCATAACAAAAAACATGTAAATTTAGCGAAAAAGACTTTGAAAATTGATTTTAAAACTGCAGTTTTCAGGATCGTTCGTTGGTTGATTTTTTAGCGGCATATCAACACCTCTATGGGTTATTATATACTGAAATGTAAATATTTTGAACACAATTTTGTACCTTCAAATAAATATATTTTGAACGCAATTATATACCTGCAACTACAAATAAAATCTATTGCTGATCATGTTGCCTTAAAAATGCTGCTAATTTTACTATAAATACCTATTTTTGCTCTTTCTTTACATAAAAATTTATTGCTGTCATTTTTATTATAAAATGTATTTTTATACTTTCATAGTTTTTTTATTTGAGGTTTCACTATTTGCCCATATTTGGGTCTCCACCCCAGGTCAGAGTAGATCTTGGAACAACGGCAATTAAGAGGTGGTTTCTCGCCCCTCTAAACCTCCAATCTCCTGATTAGAGGGCTTGCTACCGGATGTAATTTATCGTCATACCTAATTTTAGGGATTCATATAAATCTCTATTTTGATGAACCTAAAGGCTGGGCGTGAAGGTGGGTTCTTTTTAGAATTAAATCTTTATTATTTATCTCACCAATAAAACTAAAAGGACAATAGATTAAAGGAAAGTAATGCTTTCCGGTATTATTGCAATTCTACGTCCCTACGAAGTTGTTGATGCAAAGAATTAATATAAGCTGCTTGAATTGTTTTTTTGTTTTTTCCTTTTTTTTTCTTTTTTTTTTTTTATTAGTACGAGTCGCAACCAGGTGTATACAAGAGAATTAGTCATATTTTGGAAAAATATACTACTACCTACCTTGCCAAAAAAATTTCAAAAATATCAAATTATGGAATGACCCTTAACCTCACAAGATATTAATCAAAAACAAAAATTTGTGATCAATCATTAAGTGATAAATATAAGAATGATATTTAATTAAAGATCGTTGGGAAGCAGTAAAACCTATTGCAAGTATTGTCAAAATCGAAACAATAGAAATGTTAGTAAAAATCAATGATTAAAAGATTGATGAAAGATATAGAATATCTAGGAGCCTATAGTATTATTGCTATCTAAAATAATTATTTATTCAGATATATATCACTTTTTATAGATTTCATTTTTTTGCATATATGCGTCGATATTAATAATGTATTATTTATAAACACATAAATCCAATTCTTATCAAAACTGGTGTATGTTCATGTATGCATATAAAATACACACGAGTAAATCCGAGTTTTCGGCCCTTCAGGGTTGAAAGCTCACAATGAATTGATACTCTGTACCCAAAGTCTTCTCTATTGATACAGCTCTAAATTACTGTAAGTGATCTAGAAGCAGTGGCACAGCATCATGTCTGTGACAACAGATGAGATAATCAGGCAATTTATAGATGGCTTACCTTAAATTACAACCATGAGTTGTTTGCTATATCCGGTGACTACCTAACACTAAAAAAGATAAAAAGTAAAGATCAAGAAGCCTATTTTAGCTTAATGAGATGACAAATAAATACATGGGGTAATGGTTAATAATGTTAGTCTGAGTGACCAATACCCCTGTAGTAGTGAGTTCAATCCTCACTAGATGCCCCATACAAAAATTCATCATTAAGTAACCCAACAAGCGTTGGCATTTCATACAATTGACCAATGTCACTCGGTGTGGTGTCATGGTTCGCGAGGCCAATTTGGTTGACCATTACCACTAAGTAATGACTTCGATCCTTACCGGGCGGCCTACATAAAAATTCGATATTTAATAACCCAACAATTGTGGACATGTCATAAAAGCGACCAACTGACAAATAATTATAACAGACATGTTCAATCATGAAATATGAATAGAATTCATGATTATAGAGAGTAATTATTATTGATGTATGTATTTAGTGAAATGCTTAGGATCACCAGACAGACGTTTTAAATGTAAGCCAATGTCTACACAACGGTAATATTGATCTCCATCATGACGATAGAAACATTTAATTAGGATAGATCTTTAAAAATCGAAAATAGAAATGGCTAAATCTCCATTTCTAAGCGTAATATTAATTAGCAATAAAAAAAAAGAATTGCAGAAAATTTTCGGACAAATTTGCCGCAAAATTTTGTTTATTAAAATATTTTTTTTCATATAGCTGTAATATTATTTTGCTCATAGAAATATGCGTAGATATCGATATTGACGTATAAAAGATATAAAGATATACGAAATTGCTGGCTTACGCTCGTACATTAACTATGAAAAATACATGTTATAGATAGATAGATAGATAGATAGATAGATAGATAGATAGATAGATACTAGTATCTGGTACAAGGCCCTGACAGTGGAACACACAATATATAGCCATTTATACACACACACAAACACACATTAAAAACGACAGACAGGGTACTACGATTTAAGCTTTTATTTATTTTTTGTGTTCGAACAAGTGTTTTCTTTTTTGAACACAAAGTGTGTAGAAACTGTCCAAATATTCTATAATTCCGAGCGCTTTTGATTATACTTTTTAGTCATTATCAAGGATGATTTTATTTTTTTCAGTTTAATTGAGTGTATGCGTTATGTGTATGTTTTTAGTGAATAGAGATGTTTTATTTTCCGAACACATTTAGCATATTGTGGCCCTGTTCGTAGTTAATATTATTAAGTGATGGCTTTTTCTTTTTCTTTAAAAATTAAATAAAAAGCTTAATCGTAGTACCTTGTCTGTCGTTTTTAATGAAACATGCATATATATATATATATATATATATATATATATATATATATATATATATAAATAGTTAAGTTATAAGGAACTTGGTAAACCGAATTGGTAAATCCAAAGAGGATGAAATCCTGAGAGCTCAATGTTAGGACAGAGCTAATATGTAATGAAAAACAAATCACTTTAATGTACCATTACGATAATTTATTTCACCTAAATCCTTTTTTAAGGATTCAGGATCATCAGGTTTATATATATATAGGTAGATAGATAGATAGATAGATAGATAGATAGATAGATAGATAGATAGATAGATAGATATGTATGTGTGTGTGTGTCGTGTAGAAGTTTGGCAATGCTCGAAACCAACTTCTTGATTGCATGCTCCTAAAAATCAAGTAGGGCCTACTACTGAGAAATGTGAGAAAGGAAGACATTTTAAATATGTAAAAATAGATGAAGCCTGAAATAAACACTTTATTCAGATTAAATATAAAGTAAATTTTTATTTCACTCTTTGATTGGATGCCCAGGGTCGCTGCACCCTCTGCCTTCCTTCTGCACGCTACTCCATATATAGCCATTCGCACACACAGACACACACACACACACACACACACATATATATATATATATATATATATATATATATATCTTAAAATGTCATTTTTTTTATTAGGGTCTGATTTTATCTATGACAAATTCGTTGTGTTTATCCGAAAATGAATATAAAAATATGACGCTGAAGTTGAAATTTTGCTAATGTACTCAAAATAAATGAATATGCATCAAAACTTCTTTCATCCTTTAATAAGGATACTAAGAATTTTGCCAGTGAACATGAGAGGATCATATTAAAAATTTCTCTAAATTATTCAATGAGACATATCTTAATACATATATATATATATATATATATATATATATATATATATATATATATATATATATATATATATATATATAGGACTTCTCAATTTAGACGAATTTCACTGTTTAAGAAAACAAAACAGGGATAGGAACTTAAGAACGTATACCCACTAAAATAATGCTTGTAGCAATAAGAAATATATATATATAGTGCAAAAATTGTTTGCAACGTGTATTTAATTATTATTACGAAAAAATGATAGTGCTTTTAAATTTTTCACACACTTGACTTAATGTGTTTGTGTGTGTGGAGAGAGAAAAAGAAAGAGAAAGATTAATAAATATTTTTTAATAATATTCGCTGATTCACCCTTGTGCGAAAAGGTGAGCGAATCTTCCACACAGATAAAAAAATTCCTTGCACATTCGAGCTCATGTAAATTAATACAAATATACAAGCTCACGAACTGATACGTACATAGACCATTGTCTGCACGCACATAAATTGTTGCAGTACATACACACTCGTAAGCGATGTGGCGAAATTTTAGCAAGTAAAGCTGCCTTACGAGCTTATTGATTTCTCCGCCCCGTTTCTCCATGACGTTCACCTTCTGCCTTTGGTAGGCGGAGCTTAACACAAGGGAGGTGTTTAAAAGGAAACGCTAGGAACGATTGATCACGCATACATATACCATCTATCTATCTATCTATCTATCTATCTATCTATCTATCGTCTTAGCAACTTTCTTTCCTTTATTATTCATTGAATTTCTCTTTCTATCTGTTTTTATTGATAAGGCTTTTATTTTAAATAATTAGATCTTTGTTTTTTTTTCCTTTTTGAATCTTGTACAATTGTTGGAAAACGACATTCGTTTGAAAAAAAACGAAAAACAAAAATTTTCATATTTTGCAAGATTACAAATATTACACGGCTCCAGTATGACCCATCAAATTTTTATTTAGAAACTGTGAAAGTAAAAAAAAATAAAAATTGAACTTTTCATGGAGAGCAGATCGTCTGTGAATCCTTTCGTAAAAAAAATTATTATCTATAATACACGTGTTTCAATTTTTATATACGCTCTGATGCACAAACGCATTGCACTCGAGCGCGCATGCGTGACTGTAGAATATTTATATGCATGCCCACGCAGCTATTTTTATAAGTGATTTATTTGCTAACCATGAATAATTTTGTATAACTTATATTGATACAAAAAGATAGATATCCCTACTTCAATCATGTCATGTACATATTTGCATGATACAACACTTTAGATATATTTATTTCTCATGAAAACTGATTTGTTTTTATTTGACGTTAATGTTATCATTAATGTTTTATACACTTTATATATATCTGTCATATGCATTTTCATTCAAAGAATATATATATATATATATATATATATATATATATATATATATATATATATATATATATATATATATTCTTTGAATGAAAATGCATATGACAGATATATATATATATATATATATATATATATATATATATATATATATAATCAATCAATCTTCATAGATTGATTAATTACTATTATAATACTATTATATCTATTTATATATATAGATACATACATACATAGGTATTAAAACTTTAGCTTAAAAATGTTCAATACATTCGTATTTGTTTTGTAATATTTCAATGCCTCATCGGGAGTTTCAAATGACTCAATTGGTCGCAGAAAAACTATTTTATATATTATTATTTATTTTGTTACCAGGAGCGCTGTAAAATTTGGTACAGGTTGAATTGTGTAATTTAATATATATTATTTGCTAGTATTAGTAGATGTCATTTTTATTATATTAGATATTTGTGTATTTCATATATATATTATCTACGTATTTGCATGCATCAATCAATTAATACATCTACTACCGTAGAGGTATTCTATGTAGTCTTTATTGGGAATAATATGTTACATTTATATTTTAAGTGATTCAAGTTTTTCATTGTGATTCATGGGAACGGTATTATTTTTAGTCAAAAATGTTTGCATATATCGCGTAATAAGTCTTCATAACAATAAGACGAGGATAGAAAAATACTTCGTAAATTTTATCCAGCAGTTCATTCTAATTTATGGAATTGTCACAGTCCTCGGCAATGTGACCTACACAATTAGACAAATAACAAATTGATATGTGTAAGTCCTGACGAAGATATCAGTTTTAGTAGAAGCTTAAACGCTTGGTTTATTGTCTGCGTGCTCTTAAGTGTTTAAAAATGCTTCAAGCACGCGCATGCGCACACACACACACACACACACACACACACACACACACACATATATATATATATATATATATATATATATATATATATACACGCACACACTGGTTTACATTTGATATGGAAATATGGAATCGTTAAGTCCTTCTTTTTACCTCCGGAATTCGTTAACATTTTAAATCATTCCGTCATTGTTAAGGAAAACACTGTCATCTTGGGTCTGTAGTGTAAGGAAGATAACTCTAGAGCAGTAAATGTTTACACTACAGGGATTACAAAAAAAAAAAAAAAAAAAAAAAGAATACACAAATACAGATGGAGTATGATAAACACACACACACACAGATTCTTATTTTATTAAACAGTTACGTTTTATAAGTTTCGATTAAAAAATGTTGAAGATTTATTTTTAGAATGTTGAGTATGATATCATCCACGACAAATAAGACGATTTTAATTTGATTTTTTATGTATTATTTTTCACAGTTTACTTCTTTTGTAACTTGAAAAAAAAAAACAAATCAAAAAAAGGTTTTCTTTATTTCCCACCCGAAATATCAACAGTAAAATTAAATAAATTCAAGTAAATCCTGCTGCCGTAAAGATTGTTTATATATATATATATATATATATATATATATATATATATATATATATATATATATATATATATTAAGTTGGTGCAAAAATAATGACGTAATAATGTCGTTTTTTGACGTAACGTCAAAAAACGACATTATTATTATTACGTCATTATTTTTGCAACCTAATATATATATATATATATATATATATATATATATATATATATATATATATATATATATATATCAACCTAATATATATATCAATAGGAAATCGGTATCTTCAGTTTATTGTTTATAAATAAAAATTTATGAACGCAATTTTTTAAAAATATAAATAAATGAATAAGCGGACAGCGTAGAAGGTGAAGACGATAAGGAAGGAGGAGGAGAAAATCAAGTGTATTGGAAATGTATCGGTGGGAGGAGAGATTAAATGAAATACACATACATTCTGTTTATCCCACTTCTATTGAACTCAAGAGGATCTTTTTAGTATGAATACAAAATAATTTCCGATCTCTGGTTTAAAAGGTTTTTTGGATCAAGAAATGGTAACATAGCTATTTTCTCTTGTTGACAAAGGTTGCAGATATTGCTTTATGGTTTAGATTTTTTTTTAAATTTTATACTTTCGATCTCTTCCAAGATCATCGTCAGTGGTAAATTTATATATCAAGACCAACCCACCAACACTCAACAAAATTTATTACGAGTGTAGAAGCAACGTGTTGAAGTATTTTACATATATATGTGTGTGTGTATGAGTGTGTGTGGGCGCCCGCGCTCGTGTGCGTGTTAAATTTCTCAGAATAATTCTGAAGATAAGAAAATTGGAGAAAAAAGACAATTGGAAAAAATTGACGAAACGCGTCGTCAGTGACTAAGACATTTTTTCCAATTGAGTTTTTTCTCCATATATATATATATATATATATATGGCACATATACATATATATATATATGTATATATATATATATATATATATATATATATATACTATGGCACATATAATGCTGGTGTTAATAAAACAGTGCTCGATGTCGTATAACAGAGCTATTAACTATATATTAATAAATATACATATCCCTCACCGCTAGCACGACTCGGAGTTTCATGCCCAACGAAATCTTCAGGTGTTGATTATGGACTCAACACCTGAAGATTGCGTCGTGCAAGAAACTCCGAGTCGTGCTAGCGGTGAGGGATATATATATATATATATATATATATATATATATATATATATATATATAACACTTACTGATATATGTACAATTATGCAATTTAATGTATGTCAAGATGGGTAAAAAAGTGTCAATAAGTGTTAGATATCTACCGCAATAATTACTATCAATAAATAAAAAGTTCACAGTACTTATCTATGACCAATGAGAAGTTTTCAGTGTTAACGCTCCTCGGGACCAGATGCTCTGATGAGCGTTAAAACTGCGAGAATTTTAGTTGGCCATAGATTAATATTTTGAACGTGTATGTATGTGTATTCACTTTGCTTCCTAACAAGGCCAAATTTATGGGTAAGAAAAAGTCACTTTTCTGTTCAACTTGATAAAGCACGCCCGTGTGTGTAAGCAAAAGAATGAAACCTTAAGACTTTCGTTCCCCTTTCTTTTATAATAAATAATGTTCAGATTTTATTATGAAAACATCTGACTTGCATTTTGACTGATATTAACTTACAAGGAAAGATTCATTGCACCTTCTCAGGCTAACGTTTTTCGCTGACATGAACTGGAAAGATTATATTAAATTAATTGCTAGGTCTACTGCTAGGAAATTAATTCACTGTATCATGCTAAACATTTTTTCTCGCCAGAATCAATCTTATACATTTATAAGTCTATCATTCGCCCAAGCATTGGATATTGCTATCACATCATCTGGTTTGGTGCTTCTGATATACATTTTGATTTTCTTGGAAAAATCAAAAAAAGAATTTGTAATGGCATCTCGGCTTCAAAGTTTCCTACCGCTGTAACGTAGCTCTCCCTTGGCTTTTCTATAAATATTTTCATGGTAATTCTTCTGGGGAGCATTCCTCTTTCGTACACAGACAAATTGTATATATGAGGACTAGTTAGGACATCATAGAGACTTTGTGGTGTTATGGTGGTTGTAGTAAGAATAAGTAAGAATGTGGTGTTTTGGTGTAAACAATATTGTATAGTTTTGTTTGGGTCAGTGATTGTGGCTAGCTAAGTTGAATATAAGACAGATTGATGATCAGCCTTTCCCATGAACCTTTTGGCCTTATGCCACATTGTTTTATTTCAGAAATAAATATTGCTTTCCTCTTTGATACATCGACTTTACGAATTTAAACGCATTACTAGATTTGCAGTTAAGTTTCATTATTTTACAGTCAAAATGGATACGTGTAACCGTAAGTTCTATGCTAATAGTTCCTTCTCTCGCACTTCTCGTTTGTGGAAGTCTCTTATTTTCCATTCAAATTTGATTTTCAAAAATTTAAATGCAATGTTAATCGTTATTTTTAGTCTTCTTAATTCCTATTATTTTATTGCACATAGAAGAAGAACCAACAAAAGACTTAAACTTTTGTTGTAACCTAGGAAAGATTACTGAATAGAATAATCACACGAAGTTTTGTAATGAACGATAATACTTAGAACAAGAACAACACATAATATTCGCCAGTGGCGCGTAGAAGTAGTAGTCAACTGCTAGAAGTGAGTCAAGTAAATTCCACAATGAATCTCCAACTGCAAACCAACATACAGTATTTACTACTGTATTTATGTGAATGGGGACATACCCATTATCATCTACAACAACAACTGTGCAACAGAAAAGCATAAATAATTATATGCAAAATAAGACTAGTTTCTAGTCAAACCAACAATTCATATTTTGGCTTAAGAAATTAGAGCAAGTTAATATCAATGTGATATATATATATATATATATATATATATATATATATATATATATATATATATATATATATGGGGGGTGCGTACGTCAAAAAATAAACAACTACGGTATTTGATGGCATGCAAAAAAAACTCCTTCACTAAAAGAAAAGTAAGGATTCAAAATATTCCCCCTCATCGAAGTTGAGAAATCTGGTTGTTTAATGTTTACCCAGACGTTGTACAGCTTAAAAACTAAATAATACTGTAACATTAAAGGTAGCTAATTAGTACAGCGAGATTTTGTATGCTTTCTGCAGTAGACCAGTTGCCATCCAAGGCTATAGAACCCGGTCTCTCCTGCTATTTACCAATAAGAAGAGGATTCATACCTTTCCCAAGGGTATTAGCACGTAAGTGAATGTAATGGATTCGACTGGAATTCGAACAGCTCTCCGATTCCTCAATCCGAGCCGCTATCCATTACTTCACCTGCTTTAAAACACCTCCCTGTTATTTGTCAAAAAAGTTCGGCTCCCATAGAAAATTTTGAGAAGCTTTCACAGATATGAACGCTCTATATTCTCGTCTGTTCATATTTACCTCATTACTTGTATTGTTTATCTGGTTGTCCGTATTTCTGTGAGTGAGTGCGTGTTCCTGTACGCAGAAGTGGAAATATAACTGTTTATAGATATGGGTATGGCTACATCATTATTTTATGTGCATATAACCGAAACCCCGCCACTATATGCTGCGCAATGAGTCGGCGGCTGTGGTGGTCGTCGTGTTTGTATGGTTTTCCTCTTAATTTATCATCGCATCGCATTTGATTAAAAGATGGGATAGAAAAACATTGAATTAGGAATTATTTTAATACTGCGAGAAAATAACAAAGATAAAAATAGCTAAATCGAATGCTCAGCATTTCCAAAATATCGAATGTGAAAGTCTCCTGAAGAAGGCCAAAGTGTACAGCAGCCGAAATGCGATTAACAGCAAAAAGGGTGAAGCTGATCCGAAGTAATCAGTATACAATTGTAAGAAAAGTCAGGCACTAATAAGAACTATATTTCATATTCTTTCTGAGCTAGGTAGTAGCAGTACAAATATAGCGACGAATGGGCAGGAAAGGTGATCCACTGGAAACTATGCAAACGATTTAGATTTGGACATACGGGATAATGATATATGCACAAACTGGAATCTAATAGAAACTTCTCAATAATTTTGAAATTCATATTGATCACCCAATCCCGACCAGAAAACTAAATCTCGTCACTATGAACAAGAAAAAATTTTCAGCAGACCATAGAATAAAAGTGAAATAAAACGAATAGCTAGAAAAAAGAGTAAAGTGCTGAGGTATCGAATAGGCTTTGCTGTCACTCATTCACCAGCGACAACAACCAGAAAGCTCTGATGTGAATTGGAAATCTGACGAAAGGTGAAAGCACTCAAATAGCAACATGATTAAAATCAACTACACCTTTTTACCCTCAAATTAAAAAAGTAGAACTTCAAATTAATTATCTATGTATGCGGCCATTGCGGTGACGAAAACGGAATCACTGGGCGGAGGACTTCCGAGACTACAGTCAACGATCAGTCTAGGAAGCCTTCCGCCTGTTGTATAGCCCCTTCTTCTGGGGGTTCTCTTGGGCGACGGTATCGATACC
>OZ010573.1:33289912-33307412 GCA_963932145.1 Acanthosepion lycidas | reverse complement strand
AAACACTATTTATTTATTAGAATGTTTGTTTACACTACTTATTTTATTGTTTATCGGAATGGTTGACAAAGCATCGTCTAATTGCCAATTGATATGAATTTTATAAAATGGTAAATAATAAAGATTTTCTTATAGTTCACATGTTTTAATAATTTAGTAAATGTTTATAAATTTATGAATGAAAAATTTTCATATTTATTTCTTTATAAATTGGTAAATGACAAATATTGCATTGCATTAGATCTAATTTAGTATTAGTTTTTAGAATGTTGTAAATATAAAAATATTCTTGTAAATATGAAATAGTGTTTAATATTTTTGTTGTAAATTCTCCTGAACAAAAAAAATGTATAAATTAACTCTCATTTGTTTAGGGCTTGTTCCAAATCTAATCCTCACTTTTTAAAACAATAAACATTGCTGAAGAGTGAAGGTAGTTAAAATATAAGCGGTGTCATGGGAAAAAAGAGCCCTCTTGACACTCCGTCTTATTGCAGACATGAAGGTCCATGTTTGTCGAAATCTTCATTAAAAAACACTTAATCCGACATTGACGAGTATTCTTTGTTGACGGTGAACATGTAAATGATTCTTATTGGCCTATAATGAGCCACCCAGGAGCCTTCTGTCGGCAGGAAATTAAGCCTGAATCATGCTTCGTCGCGACGTTATTTTTCTTAATTCTTTTCTCTGTTTTATTCGATGCCATTTCTATTCCTGGACTTGAAAATTTGTGTTTCTTTACGGTGAAAATGTTAGGGATTTATTGTCAATGTTATCTACAATGTTACGAAGCTTGTACATCATTAATGACTAAACTTCTCTTTTTTTTTTCTTTTTTTTTTTTTACCGAGTAAAAAATTTATATACCGATGATGTAATTTCAACAGTTCCGAAGGTCAGACGAAGATCCTTGATGACTGTCTTTATAACATGCAGAAATTTGAAACCTGTCCTATATTTATATGTTCGGACTATTGTCTTCATCTTTGTTGCAATATTCACGACATTTCGACCGTTGTACGCTCCAGTCTTCTTCAGGTGACTGGAATTTCAAACCGAACCCTTCATTTTCGTCCACCGGTGTAGATTGTTCTAATTCATGCCTCTTCCAGATATCTCAGTATCAGTTATTTCCCTTTAACTCAACTCTCCAAGTCTCTTTTTTTGTTCACCTTTGCTATGGCCAGGTATTGAAGTCAGAACTCTTTGGGTCAAATCACTCGATTACCAATGCTTTTATCCACTGAGCCATGTGTCCTTGAGGACATATCTACCCCGCTGGACGAAAAAAGGGTTCAGTTTGAAATACCAATCACTGGAGAAGGCCAAAGCGTACAACGGCTGGAACGTCGTGCATATGACAACAAAGATTGGGATAATAGTCCTAACAATGTAAATACTGTAAATAATTACAATACCCGATCTCAGAAATATAGACAGATATGTCCTTTTATCATCACAGATACCAACATTTGAATACGGCAGTCGGCAAACTTTTTTTAAAGTGTTCTAGACTGGAAATATATTTGAACTTGCAGGTCAGAACAAACTGAAAGTAAAATCCTGAACAAAAAAAAAAAAAAAAAAAAAAAAAAACTAATCCAAGATGTAGTATTAAAGATGACAAATCCATGAAAATGATGAAATTCCTTTTCTGGAAAAAAAATCAAATCAAATCAAATCAAATCGTGATACAAAATTTGTGATTCCTATCATCAAAATTGACTGTAAATAATAAGTAAGACTTAGCTGAATGTAAATTTAATATGTTTTATCTTTGAAAACACCATCTTACATAAATACTGAAATTAATTGTGAGTCAAAAGATTTTAAAACAGAATCAAACTCATCTGGGAAGCATTTTTGAAACAATGTTATAGATTAAAATTTCACATCACAAAGTACTAAGGAACTGTCTGGGATATTAATTCCCTTTCACTAACCTACCTCTCTCTCCAAATCTCTCTCTCTCTCTCTCTCTCTCTCTCTCTCTCTCTCTCTCTCTCTCTCTCTGTGATGTGAATATATATATATATATATATATATATATATGAGAGTTGGAAAATGGGCAAGTCTGAAGATTGCTTGAGCCATGAAATCGACAGTTTCTATACAGTTTTGATACCTATGTTCACTTTGTCTATCTTGACAAACACTTTATCTCTGATACTGAGTACTCTTCTCTCATAAATATTAAACAATATATTTATATACAAATATTATCTGTATATATTCGTGTGTGTGTGTAGACTTTTACATTGTTCATATTAATATACAACAAACACCTTCACACATACCTATATATATATATATATAGGGGGTGAAGAAATATAGTTTTAAGGTGTGCTATATTTATGGGATAAAGTACTCAATGTCAGAGATAGGGCGTATGTAAATATAAATATAAAAGTGAACATTGAAATCAACACTTAGAGGCGACAGGTTGTTTCATGCTAGACGCAATCGTCAGACCTGAGTGCTGACTTTAATGTTCACTTATATATATATATATATATATATATATATAGAGAGAGAGAGAGAGAGAGAGAGAGAGAAAGAAAGAGAGAGAGAAAGAAAGAAAGAGAGAGGATCCCCCTTATCGTCATATATATCCCCCTTATCGTCATAATCTTTATTTCTTTCTACCTCCTCTTACATTTATATCATAAAGCTCATTTTAACCTATTAGCTTGAGGGGCTCTTTAGTCTTGTATTAGGTAAACTTTAGTAAAAAAAAGTATCATTGAATTACGGATAGTTTCCTTTTAATTTTAGATCTGATGAGAGGCCCTTGATGATAGAGGAACAAAATAAATTTACATTCAAATATCCGGAATAGTAGAGTTCATCTTTGAGGAATTCAAATTACGAACAAGATAAGTGCACATTTAATTTTATTTATTGCAAAAACATGGCCCTCTGAATAAAGACGTTGGTTAGATCCAATGACTAGACCCAAAGAATTGTGAGTTCAATACCAGGCCACAGTGGTGAACCAAACTTGGAGAGTTGAGTTAAAGGGAAATAACTGAGATATCCGGAAGAGATATGGGTCGTGGAACTAGAACAATCTGCCCCGGTGAACGAAATAAAGGGATCGATCGAAATTCCAGTCACTTGAAGACGGTCGGAGCGTATAACGGCCGAAACATTGTGAATATGGAAATGAAGAGGAGGGTAACAGTCGGAATAATGTAAATAATGTAAGTAATCACAATACCTTATCTCAGAGATATAGACAGATATTACAAGTATTTATAGCTATTTTTCTTTTGCAGTATATATTCTATTTTAGTATTGTCTAATTTTTGTAGGAATATGATTGGTTTGTATGCTATGTCGATTAATATAAGTTTTTATGGTAATATTGCCTGATAAATTGCATGTTAGTATTCGTGAAATCGTTGTAGTAGTTGGACCGATGTATATGTTAAATGTTTCTTTATTAACACTGGAGATACAATTTTCTAATAGATATAAAAGAAAATTCACATATTACATTGGTATTATGCAGTGTGTTTGTGGTGCGTAATATAAGTAAATAACAAAGAACTGTTATGTAATATCATTTCTCGTATATGGCAGCGAATGCTGGACAATCTCTTCAAAGATAAAGACGAGACTTGAAGCAACAGAAATGTTGTTGTACAGAAGGATGCTGAGAATACCATGGACTGAATATGTGAGGAACGACGAAGTTTTAGAGAAAATAGAAACAAAAAAGATGCTTACCATTTATTTATCCCAATCTTTAAGTCATGTGGACGATTCTATGTATTATATTCTTTATAACTATTTGGTTTTGTTTAATAAAATACATACATTTGACTGCAATAAAATGTTTATATTATTTTGTCATGACTATTTGGTTTTGTTTAATAAAATACATACATTTGACTGCAATAAATTTTTGTTCACTACTAGCGGTAGTAGTGAACAAAAACTTAAAGTTGAGTTAAAGGGAGATAACTGAAACATCTGGAAGAGGCATGCCACGTGGAACTAGAACAATCTACCTCGGTGGACGAAATAAAGGGTTCAGGTCGAAGAAGGCCGGGGTGTACAACCGCTGTATCATTATTTTGAAATGACTGTTGTGTGTATTTTTGCTATTCACTTTTCTTAATTTAATTTGTTCATCAACTATATAGTTTGGAAAAAAACATTGTTGATTTGTGTTTGTTTTCCTTGACTGGGACCCTTACAAAATAGTCTGTAAGGAAAAGGAAATCGGGTAGACCGTATTGATCAATTTTTTTTATGGTAGCTCTGTTAAACCTGGCTTACGGCCATATGACATTGAAACACCGATTCCCGTACGATTAACGAAGTTAAGCAACATCAAGCCTGGTCAGTATATAGACTGATGATTCCAGGTACAGTAAGCTTGGGTGTGCAGGTGGTGTAATGGATAATGGCTCTGAATTGATAATCGGAGAGCAGACTTCCAATTACAGGTGGGTTCGTTATATTAATTTATGCGCAAATACTCTTGAGAAAGGTATGGATCTACCTCTTCTACCCCCAGCTATGGGTTGATTAGTAAGATTGCATTACTAAATCAGTATTATCTTCAAAAAATCCTTACAATCTAAAAATATTTTCTGGATTTAAGTAACCTGCAAAAGGTTCATAAGCCGTAGGAAACGAATCAGCCAAACCAATCTATATAAAGACATTTAATGAGGCAAGAGTTTAGAATTTAATTTTTTATATAAGCTTATGTTGAACATTTAACTATTAGAATGTATCAAGACATCAAGAAATGGGATTATAATATTGATATTTTTCATAGTTAAAGCAGAAGACAAGATTTAACCCAAAGAACTGTGAGTTCAATACCTGGCTGCGGTAGTAGTGAACAAAAACTTAAAGTTGAGTTAAAGGGAGATAACTGAAACATCTGGAAGAGGCATGCCACGTGGAACTAGAACAATCTACCTCGGTGGACGAAATAAAGGGTTCAGTTCGAAATCCCAATCACCTGAAGAAGGCCGGGGTGTACAACCGCCGAAACATCGTGAACATGACAATAAAGATGAGGACAACCGCCCGAACAATGTAAATAATTACAATATATATCAGAAATATAGACACATATAAAAGACAGGTTTGTTTTCCAAAGTTTCTTATTTTGATTTCTTTTGAGTTCATTATTGATTTAACGTCATAAAATATATCTTCTATATATCTAATATAAATCACAGGTTAAGTTAAATCTTTGAACACTTTATTGCTAAGTGAGATCTATATCTATAATTCTCAAAATATGTATGTGTATGTATGTATGTACGTGTGTGTATGTGTGATAGGATGTTGTTTTTCTGTTTCCACAGTTTTCATCCGATTTCGATAATTTTTTTTTTTTTTTGTTCGTTTGATAGATAATACTTCGGTGCCGGTTTTGAGTTCAAATTGGCTGGAAGTAATTACAACCTTGACGGTAATAAATCGAAAAAAAAAAAAAACTGAATTTTTACACTTTGCGCAAAAATCAAAAGCAAAATTTAATGTCTGTAAAAAAACAGCGTACAATCAATTTAGAGAGTTAAAATCTAACGCAAAAGATTATTATAATTATTAAAAAAAATTATATTATAAATAAAAATTATCGTATATTATTATTATGAAGTTTTATGGAAGAGGTTCCTTCCTTGCAAGATTTAGAACGCAAAAACGGTCCTTCTCAGCCACCCCCGCTTCAAATTGTTAACCCCCGATTTGGGGATGTAGCTCAGTTGCACCCAATTATTGTCACTAATATTGATTTTCGGGTTGGCTGACTTTAAACTTATACTGCTCCAATTGAACGGCAAATATTCCCAGTAATGAAGCACCCGGGCGAAGACGGGTTCTCCTGCTAGTATATATGTATACTGTTAGTATATAATAATTGGGTAAAGTCAAACCAAGTTTTTTTTATAATAATGTTCACCCAATACAAAGCCCAAGAGCCATTCAAGGAAGAGGGTTACTCTGTGGTGTTGTATGCGCATAAAAAAAGGCACGAACTGCAATTCACGAGGTTATGTAGGAAAGTTGAAGAGGTCAAGATTGTAGTGATTGCGAAATAATTCTACCAGAGTCTGTTCCACAAAGCAGTGTTTTGGGGGAAGAAGCTGTCTGAGTGGAACTTACTCGTTACTAATGGAATATGAAGGGAATGGGAATGATTCATTCTTGTATGCGCGGTATGGCGGGTCTTAGTTGCAAAGGTCTGTGGAAAAGGGTTTGAAGGGTGGGAAATAATTAATTACCTACAAGGCCGCGTAGACGCTTTTGAACTCTATCCAAGACAAACAAGTGAAATTCTGGCCAGCTCCAACCCAAATATGGTAACAATACTCCATTTTTTGCCTGATCTGGCTATTGTACAGATAAAGCATAGCAGAGGGGAATCAGCGCGAAACAACGAACCGACAATTTTTCTAGAATTTTTGGCAATAGATCGTATATATGAATTTTAATTGAGGTCTGGTGTGAGCTTCAGTCCCAACAGATGTTCAAGATAAACATACGCATGCAGACACACACACACACCTACACATGCACAGTGCGTGTTTATTAGATAATTTCTAAACAAATAATAAACAAGTTACTAGGGAACATATCTATAAGAATGTATATAAACATGTTTTGATATTATATTTTTACCTTAATATTATAATTATATATTTTTCTATTATTTTCCCATTTTACTTACATAGTTTTAATTTTAGGAAAATTGATTAAATCCGACATATTGTTATTTTTAATTTATTCTGTTTAAGCGTCATTTTTTATGGATACTCATATTCGAGTAGAAACTCTGTTTTTTTTTTGTTTTTTGTTTTTTTTTTGTTTTTTTTTATTTTAATTAAACGGTATCTTTTATCCAAATCCATCTACCGGCCTGAATATTCGAGAAATCTTGTCAGAAAAGTACGCATATTTTTCTGTCAAAATTTCTCGAATATTCAAGCCAGTAGGTGTAGTTGGATAAAAATAACGTTTAATTATATAGTTTTATATTTTAATTTTGTTTCTGGGAACATTTGTAAATACACTTTCGAGATCTAGGGAAGATAGTATACTTTTGTTTATTTTAAGATGTATTTTTTGGTGTCAAAATTATAGTGATTTTTCCAAGATGTGGCACACGGCCGAAAGTAAGGGGCACTCAGTGAGGATCGCATTCACTACCTAGTTGTAATTGCTCTAGCGAGACAAGCTTGTTAACCATTACACCGCCACGAGGTGGCCTGGTGCCAAAATTATAGCGAAACGATTTCAATTATGCAGTAATCGCCCTCTTCAGAACATTTAAGTTAAATTGATTTACATAAAATAATATTCAAATCAGCTGCTTCATAAATAAATAAATACGCAAAATAAATCGTTTCCTCATCGGAATAAAAAAACTTTTACGTGGAATTTGTTTGCGTCTTTCTTAATCTGCAAGAGAGTGTGATTACCTCATTTTACTTCCGGTTCCGGTTATGTGAAAGAGAAAAAAAATCGTTTTTCTTCTCTTTTTTTTTTAATAAAAATTATGTTTATGCACGTCTAGCAACATTCTGTATCTCATAGTAGACGCTATTAACTCATCATTAACATTAACTAAATTCTCGATTCAAAGCAAAGCACAGCGGAAACTAATCAATCTGAGAGAATTAATGTGTCAGTTTTGAGACCTTTGAGGATTTGAAGGGTTTTTTAAAAAGCAAACAACTTAGTTGCAATTAACGATGAATTTATTAGTTATTGAGTACAATCTGCTCACTATTAAGTTGACAGACAGATTGTGATAGCAACTATTCAGCTGATCAGGAACTTTCACCTTGAAAGCCGGATACGTAACAGAATTTCTTGTTTATGATGAAATCTCGCATTCGTCAGATGATAACACAATGAGAAGGCTTCCTTTTCAGTTTTATGAGAATAAAATAGACCTTTAAAGAATAATTTGGGCACCGAAATTAAAAATCTGGATTAATACAGCAAACATAGAACTCGATAAAATAGACAAATTATAAATCACATAATTGTATTTTCGAATGAGAAAGCACTCATTAATATAAATAAATTTAAGTGTTGAGTAATATAATCACCTGAAAGACTTGCTTTTTAGTACGTGTTCAATTGAACGTTACGTTACCTTTGTGAAAGAGTTAAAAGAGGTAGACGTTTAATCTTAATAGTGTTTTTATTTAATTAAATCATCAGATTTTTCTAAAAAATTATCTGGTTTGGAGATGAAATAAACTGATGTATGCGAGAACAAACTAAGAGGTGACAAAGTAGAGGTAGGTGAAACACACAGCAATCACGGGTTAAGTTAAATTCTGAACAATTTGTTTTCTAAGTGAAATATATAATAGTTGTGAAAATTCAGACCAAGTGATGGACACTTATAGTTAGCATCAGAAAGTGATAGTTGGAATTTCTAGGACACTTAATGAAGAAAGAGGATTGGGAAAATTTGACACCTACAGGACTTACTGAAGTCAAGTAGAACAGAGGAAAACAGTACATGCACTATCTAATTAGTTTGTGTAAATAGTTGACAGAATAGAAATTAGGAGAGATAGCGAAACGACAACATTTACTAAGAGCGACAATGAACAGGAAATTGTGGTGAGCCATGACCGCTCACGTCCGGAAGAGACACGAATCATAGAAGAAGAATATACATGATCAAATATATTCGCTGCGGATATTTATCTCTAAACAATGCCTCCCATTCAAGTAGACTAGTTGATAACAGAATAAAGATATTACTTAAGAATAATCATACGACGGGAAAAATAGTATACTCAAAATATATAAACCAAGCACTGAAAATTATTTCCACTATTTTGTTTATGTTAGTCGCTTTGGTATGTAGCTTCCGTGTGTAATTCGTTACTTAAACTAGTAGGCGGAAGAGTCCAATATAGACTCTTTAGAGGTAGGACACGAAAACAGTCCTGTTCACATTATTATGTTGATATCAAATGCTATGCATCTCAAGGGTTGCCGACGGTTCCTTTCAAGTAGAGAAAGCATATGACAGAGAACGCATATTTTTCTTTAGTAAGATTTCTCGAATATACAGGCCCGGAGACGAATGACCCACATAACAAAACTCATCATCTGTATTCTGAAGAATAGAGCGCGTTAAAGACACCGGAACAAGGAACGCGATATTCATGCTCAGAATGTTATCAGAAAGAGCAATACAAATGCAGAAGGACGTGTACCTATGTTTTATACACTGTGTGCCAAATTATTATCGAGATAACTTTTTTATAATATTTCAAAAACCGTCCGATCAATTCACACAAAATTTTCACACAATGTTGGCAACACTGACCTGCGCAATCACTGGAATTTTAGTACTGATCCGTGCAATTTAAACAAATTGGCGCCATATTTGTTATCAGCATGGTGATTTCATCATGCCAAATTATTAGAAAGGTTTAGTAAAATTCCCAGAATTTAGGAAACAAAACATTTATTAATGTTGCACATGAATGTTTATGATCAAAAGAAGCTAATAAATAAGATAATCAAACAAATAATAACAGATACAAACAAAGGCACAGTTTTAAACAAATTAATAGTGGATGTGCTTTCCCTGTTTTGAAATTACTTGAAGAGGTCGACGATCCATAGAATTTGTTAATTGTAGGATGTCATCTGCTGTAATGCCGCGAGATATGTCAAGAATTGCTTCCCACAATTCAGCGTTGCTCCTTAATTGTCGTCCGTTGGCGTACAGTCTTCGCTTCATGATGCTCCAAAGGTTTTCGACTGGGTTCAAATCCGGAGAATTTGCTAGCCACTTCATTTTTCGAGGTCCATGGAAGCCTAACTGTTTCAAATATTCAGTAGTCTTGTGAGCAGCATGTGAGGGAGCATTATCTTGCAGAAAAACAATGGCCCTTCTGCAGGCAACTCTTTGCCTTTTCATCCACGGTTCAAGTTGCTACTTCATAAACGCTATGTATGCATCAGCAGTCATTTTGACGCCATCTAGTACTCTCCATGGGCCCACTAATGTTTTTCCAATAATACCACCCCAAATCATTGTGCCTCCACCGCCTTGTTGGCATCTCAAACGCTGATGGCGATTCTGTCTGTTCATTACCCAGCCTTTGCACCATCTATCTGGCCCATCAAGTGTTGCTCGAGTTTCGTCTGTGAACAAAACTTTAGAGAAGTCAATCTTTATATTGTCATCGGCCCATTTCAATCGATTTTGAATGTGATTTCTCGTCAACGGAGGCTTCGATACAGGTTTGACTGTTGTTGCTATTTCCCTCAGATACCGACACTGAGTACTTTTAGACACAGTAGGATCCCCAATTCGACTGAAAAGCTCTTGGCTGGTACGTCCAGAGTTCTTCGTGGCCTCTCGTTTAAGTCGTGACATGAGACGACGTGAAATAACCCTCGCCTTGCCTTTATCTGCCCTTTTGCGTACTTGTGTAGGGTCGGCGGTGAACTTTTTCACTGTTTGATGACAGTTTAGAAATTTCTAGGGTAGATTTACCTTTTGAGAGTTCTGAGGTGATAGTTTTCTTTTCAGCATTACTTAAACTGCTTTTACGGCACATCTTTCACTAAATTCTTACACTTTTCTAATAATTTGGCACGCTCAAATCACCGTGCTGATAATAAATATGGCGCTAGTTTGTTTAGATTGCGCAGATCAGTACGAAAATTTCCGTGCTTGCGCAGGTCAGTGTTGCCAACATTGTGTGAAAATTTTGTGTGAATTGATTGGACGGTTTTTGAATCCAGAGTTTTCTTTCATTCAGAGTTTTATTTGATGTTGTATGGAATTCACGCCAGGGAATACCATGATCTGAATCAAATTTAATGTCCCGCTAACTCTTTGCTCTAAGAAGAGTTGATATGTGGTGACCCCAGTATATACTGTATTTACCCTAAGAGATATTAAAATAAGTTTTATACTCGGTGTCACCTCAGAACGATAAAAGATCGATGCCTCAAGGATTGACCTAGAAGGTAACCACAAGTCTACTGAATGCAGAATTGGGTATCACATGATGTTGGTGGGTGTATCAACAAAAACAGGATGTGAATCTATCTGCACTTAGGATATACACGCACAAGACAATTGGATAACGAAGTTATATAAACGCCCGACCTAAGAAAGGGTGACAGAATCCCTCGCATTTTCGAATAAAAACCTGAAACCACATACCACTCGATTTGATCGACGTTAAGACGACGGTGTCCATAAGTGAATAAGCGTTTATTTTATATATGGAAAATTTAGTCTAGTATCAGAGGTTGTTATCATATACTTAGGCTATCACCCAAGACAAGAGAGTCCCGTGTGCCTTGTTATTTAACCTATGATAAGGGGAAGATGAGTTCATGCCGAGAACATTAGGGCTATGTGAATGTTTTGTTTTTTTGTTTGTTGATTTTGTTTAGCGGCATATCAAACTCTATGGGTTATTTTATGCCAGAATCTAAATATTTTGAACACAATTTTATGGCTTCAGCTAAATATATTTTAAACCCAGTTGTGTGCCTTCAACAACAGATAAATTGTTGCTCATTTTGCTATAAAAATATTTTTTATACTTTCATAGTGTTTTGTATTTTGTGTGGGGAGGGTCGCTAGTTGCCTATAGCTGTGACCCTAACAGGTGCTACCACTCCAGCTCAAGATGGACCTGGGAACAACACCAACAAAGAGGTGGTTCCACGTTTCTCAAAACCTCCAATCTCCCGATCAGAGACCTTACTGCCGGATGTAGTTTATCGTCATACCCAATGTTAGCTAAATGTAGTAGACCTGATCAGAATTTGAACTCAGCATGCCGATTTCACGCTGATGACCTTTATACTACCCTACACGTGCATAAAATATTAAACATATCTCAGACAGCAAATTTTGTATATCCTCATCTATTACATCCGAGCCATACCCCCGATTATCCCACACACATCTTCTAATGCACAATTAGATTTAACTAACATTAACGCCTAAACTATCGGCTTACATGCGATACATAGATTACGTAGATAATTTACTGATATGTGCTTACACTCTTGTCTCTTTCTTCGACTATCAACGCTTTTGTTTCCAGGCTTCGGTGCATGTCTGCTGATAGAATTAATGGCTTGAACGAAGGGTTATTGCTTGTTAGGGCAAACTCTAACTCAATTCATTAACCGGACTCGCTAACACGTTCATTTTGAGCTCAGCGCACCAACTGATTAGAGATGGATACTGTCCCATCAGTAGTTTAATTTTGAATTGAATGAAACGGTTCCCACTTTCTCTGTTATTGCACCGGGCGAATGTCTGATCGGAGACATGCGCCGATGTCATTTTCATTACCATAATAGGCCGCTCACTTAACAAGTCTAAATGGTTTCAGCTTTACACAACAGAGTTTTCGCCTCTTCCCCATTCACCTACGCCGTTGACTCTCCACGAACGCAGGTCGGTCTGTTGTACAATTGACATTTGGAATGCGCTTCACTGAACTTGCACAACAGCCGACAATCCAAAGGAAAGGCGTCCACTTAATTTCCTTGTTAGAGATTTTCCGTATGGATTCTTAAATACAGATTTTCGCACCTGTGAGCCGTGAATCGTCGTCTGCAGAACTGACATGCACGCTACTGCCATCTAATATGCGCCATCTTGTATAGGAAGCAGTCTCCTCTCTGTCTTATAATGGAAAGAACTTTTTATTTTGGATAGTGTGTGGGTGGGTTCAATTTCTTAATGGATTATTTAAAGAATTATACCGTCTTCTGATGAGTGTAAACCTCTTTTCCTTGTTTGATGCAATTTCAAATATTGCTTGGAGTAATTACTCTACACGTCCATTAAATTACCTGATAATGAGCAGTAAGTTTTTTCCCAAGTAATCTAATGATTAAAAACAAGTCCTTTGATTTACTTTGATATAAATGTTACCACTTTTTCATCATACAAACCATTAAGTCTTAAATTTACGAGTGAATTTATGGTGGCTAGACATGAGCGAAATTGACTTCGGTCGAACCATTAGGATGCTTTCAAAAATAAATAGATTATGTGGACAAAGTGATATTCCTTTAAAAAAAAATTCTTAAAGGAAAATATATAAAAATATTACCCGTTATTTTTCTTTAAGTTCTGCATCTATATTAACAGAATAATTTTAGATATAATTTGAAATATTAATAAATTATTATCATTTAATAATTGTGTACACACAAACACACACTAGGAGTATTGAAAGGTTGTTTCATTTTTTAGTATTTTGGTAAGACTTTAGCAAATAATTCGGATTTTTAGCGCCCCTCTTTTCTTTCTCTGCCTATCCGTCTGTCTCTCTCTCTCTATCTATCTAAATATATATATATATATATATATATATATATATATATATATATATATATATATATATATATATATATCAAAGTACGTCTGATTAAACGGCAGTTTCTCCTGAAAAGGTTTGAATCCTGCCGGATGGCCATACATTTTCTTCAATAGGTTTTCTCAGGTTTACAAGGTGATAGATGAAATAAAATAGTGTTTAAAATAAATTACTCCTCCCCTATAAATATAGCAACTTTAAACAAATGTAACTATAATTTTAGAGCTAATTTAACAAGATAGGGAGGTAATATCGATTAAAATATATCGTCCGGTTTACACTCCTCTCCGGACTTTTCAACAGGACTAAAAGGTTTATCTCTTGTTTCCTGTTTAGGATTGAGTCTCCAGTTCCTTCTTACGTCTCTGCCTGGACTCTGAAATTTTATTCACTATTTATTTCATTTTACCTTTTTTCTCTCCCCCGACAATAGTTCGCCTATTGTCCGGTTCTTGTCCCGGTATTTTAAACGGGAATAGAGATTTACCCATTGTTTTCTGTTTAGGATTGGATTACCGTTTCCTTCACAAAGTCTACTTCAGCTCTCTACTCCTAACGCTCGTCTTTTTCTACGCTAAATAAATATAACTCCACACAGTAACTCTCTACCTTGAGTGGCTCTTGGGCCTTATGTTGGGTGAACAGTTGTAAAAAATACATTTGAGAGGAATGGATGAACTTACGGTCTGTCGGCATGGATCCTACTTGCAAATTTTAAAAAATGTGCCGATCATATATCCGCCCCAATTGTAACAAGGGCGCATTTGAACTTGTGCAAGTAAACACGTGTGCATGTTTCAGAAAAGAGAAATGAAAGAAAATGAAATGCTTGAATTGTTTCAGAATTTGCACATATAAATATGTAGGTGTGTTTAAGATTTGAATTGACGCGTGCACGTTTCAGAAAAAAGGGAACAAGTGACAATGAAATGCTTGACTTTGTACGTATAATTATATAGGTGTTATACACGAACAAATTGTCGCTGTCGACTCTTGAGTTTGAACATAGATCGCCAGTGAGCAAACACAGGCGATCCCATTATTGAATTAAGTGGATCACGTGACCACAGAGGAAACGCATATATAGGAAAGTCGCATTCTATTCTATCTTCTATTACTATTCTGTCGGTATTTACTATAATATTCCTCTATTCGGATCACTATACGGATTACTATTCGAGCGAGTATTATCGAGCAAGTACTATTAGTTCCAGTGATATTCGAAAGCGTTTGACACTAGTATTGTTCAAAGGCGTACTATAGTTGTATCTGCGATTACAAAGTCTCTACCACAACAAGCATTACGAAAGTGGCAACGAGTGTTCGTTGACATAACAAAAATAGATGTGTGTTTAAAATGTGTTTCTAAAAGGTTCAGTGAATTTTAGCTAGCTGGATATAGTATAGACTTGATTCTACACTCTGTAAGGCAACTATCTCTTTTTCTTCCTTTTTCTTTATTTTTTACTGATGTTCACCCAGTACATGGCCCAAGAGCCACACAAGGTAGTGAGTTACTGTGTGGAGTTGTATGAGCGTAAGAAAAGACAAGAAGTGAAATTTTGGGGTCTATGCAGGAAAGATAACGGCTCATTCTAGAATTAATTCTTGAAGAGGTCAAGATTTAATAAGTGAATAACGTCTCATAGTTCAGTCGGAGACATTAGAAGGGTAGTGTGGAAGTAGACTTTCAAAGGAACGGGAGAATGAATCCTGAACAGGAAACAAGGGAAAAACCTCTACTTCTGTTCAAAAGACCGTAGATGAATACGAACCGGACGATAGGAGGACCTATCTACTGCTGTTCAGAGAGGTTTTGTGGCATGAATAACATGTGATAGCTACCTGATCAATAAACAACGAACTAAAAAAAAAATAACGAAACATTTCCACAGCTAGGATTCACAATGCTACGTACATAGGGTCGATTCATACGCATTCACTTTACATTCAAAAGAGGAATTTCCTCTCAAACAGCTTCTTCTCCAGAATTGTAACTTTTTGAAAAACACTTTTGAGAGTATGCTTCCCCAATCACTATAATCTTAACTTCAAGTCTAGGGCCAACAGTTATCTATCCTACCTATCCTTACAATAAGTACCTCTAACTCACACCTTGTATGGTTTTAGAACAGCTTCGTTCAGTAACCCTCTACTTTGAGTGGCTCTTGGATTTTACATTGAGTGAAGAATAGTATAAAAAGCCTATACCTACAAAACTAGGAAGGTAGGTAAGTGTTTCAATATTTCGCCCATCAGTTGAGCTTTCTACCCGACCACTATCGACCCTGTCCTCTTCCTTTAATCAACTCTGGCGCAGAAAATTGTTGATTGATAGAGGTTAAATAAAACTGTGACATTTCTTGCTAAAGCATATTGCTGATCATACTGCTTCATGTTTGTTTCCTCATGATTCGCCTGCATTTCTTTTGACTTTCAGTTTTTTGGGGTTTTTTTTTTTTTTTTGTTTGCTTTTTGTTTTTTTGTGGTGGTGTTGGTGGGGGGACTTGTTTCTTATTTTGCTTCAAAGTTGCAAATTTCACTCTTATAATGTTTGCTTAGTGTGCTCCCTCTAAGTTCCCGTTCCCACTTTCGCACCTCCCCACCTAGCAGACAAATATCAAGAGTGATCGGTGGCGTTTCTTGTTTGTCTCCCATCATCCTCTGTTTCACCGGAAGAACATATTCCTTGTTTTTTAGGGTTGACATTTGTTTTCGTTTCTCTTAGCACATTTTCCCAGATTCTTGTTTGCTTTCGCGCCATAAATTGTCGATTCAGCTAACAGCCGTCGAGATGCATAAAAGCAAAACAGAAAAAAATAAAGATTTTCAAAGAAAGAAAGTAAGAAAGAGAAAGCAAAAATAAATAAATAAAGAAAGAAAGAAAGAAAGAGAATTCAGAAAGAGAGAAAGCAAAAAGAAGAGGGAAAATAAAAAAGAGAGCAACCAAAACGTGATAGAAAGCAAGAAAGAGAGGAAGCTAAAAAGAAAGGGATAGCAAAACAGTGAGAGGAAGCAAAAAAAGAAAGAAAAATAGCCAAAAGAAAGAAAGAGATACAGCAAAAAAGCAAAGAAAAAAGACAAATCAAAAAAGAGAGAGGGAGTAAAAGAAAGATAATGCAAGCAAACAAGAAAGAATATGAAAAAGAATAAAAGAAAATCAAAGAGAAAAAAGAAAACAGAAATGCGATAAAATGAGAAAGGAAAAAAGAAAGGAATAAATTAAATATTTGCAAATATGAAGGAACCTCTGGGTGAGAGGAACAGAAAAGTGGAACAATGCGAGAAATAAAAAGCGTTAAAAAAAGACAAACTGCGAAAAATGATAGCAAAAGCGAAAGCGTGAAACGAATAGAGACTAAAAAAAAAAGAAAATGCGAGGGAGGAAGAAATAAAGAGAGAAAAGGAAAAAAATTACGTAAAAAGAAAGAGAGATTTTGAAATAAAAGATGAAAAGAAATGGAAAGAGAAAAGAGAAAGAGAGAAATAATAAACGAAATGCAAATGCAGCATTGAAGGGAGAAGGAACAGACGTATAAGACAAACAGAATCTCAATTAGAAATTAGTTTGAGATGTTTAATTAAATTGGAGATTCGTTCTCCGAACTTATCAGTTGCAATTCAAATCGAATATGCCTATAGAAGGATGGAATGCGCCCATGACACATAGAACGATGTGAATCAGTCGCAAGAAGACAGCCATAACCGTCACAGCACTGAAGGTTAAGAATTGTCGTTCCTTCTCACAAGTGAGTCACTTATTTATAGGATTAGAAAGTAGAACAATACTGGTTACAAATAAACACGCTTTCAATCATAAATATATATAAACCTTCGATCCATTTTCTCAAAATTTACTGGCTAATCAATATTCCAAAACTATTATTAAATATGATTCTTATTGATTTTTAAATTAAATACGTACTTAATCAAAAATAAACACTATTACATATTATTAAGCATAATTAAACAATTTCTTCGTGGTATATAGCCAAAGTATTGTATGGAATACTGATGCGATATTTCGTCTTTTACTCCTAGTGTATATCTCGGTATTCTTGATAAAATCCAAAGAAGGATCTGTAATGTAATCGATCCTGTAATTTCAGTTACTT
>OZ010573.1:33064912-33279912 GCA_963932145.1 Acanthosepion lycidas | reverse complement strand
AATAATATTATTTATTAATATACAGTTCTCTTTTCAGGGCCACTCCCACCCAATCAAATTGTTATCGCTATCTCTCAATTTATAAAAAGACGTATCCACTTTCAGTGCCTGAAAAAATGGGACCACTTTTGTGGGCTCTTTACTTTGAATAAAAGCTAAATGATAGGCTTTAGTCAAGACCTTATCCGGAATTATGACCATGCTAAAAATGTTCCACTTAAAAGAGTCGAAACAAAACGAATGTATAGTTTAGCCGAATAATGACTTAATATTCTGATAATTATTTTGCGAACAAATCCAAAGACATTGTTTTTGTTTTGTCTCTTAAACTTACATTTTATTTCTTACTACCTTAACCCCTTTCTACTGCCGTGTTTTTTCAGGACGTAAGTAGATCATGGCTGTTCACAAATTCCTTTTATTCATTATCTGTGAATTGCAATGTATTCTTAGGGAAGATAGATTTGTAATTCAGTGTTTTTCATTTCTTAGACTAGATGCCACATTTTTACTCATAGCTGGGAAAGGTTGCTATCACAACATTTCAGCCATTGTGGCCTCTTGCTTTCATCATGGAATTTCAAACTGAACTCATTATTTCATCTACGAGGATAAAGTGTTCTCTTTCCATTGTCCATATCTAGTGACATCTCGTTTTGTTCTTATTTAATAGTGCTCAATTATTGCTAAATAAACGTATCGTTTCAGATTGGTGGCAATTAATTTTGTTCTATATCTACTTCTATGTGCCGCGTTACTTCAAAATATAAGCGATCACAGCTTTCCACAACTTCCTATCTAGTATGGTTCTTAGCAGATTTTTCTCTCTTTTCTAAGGCTCCCGCCCACGGTTCCAGCATCTATTCACATAAGCTCATCAGATAAGTGACTCACCACCTTCCCCTATATGTCTTACCTTCAATATGCCTCATGAGAGTTATGTTTTCCGGGCCCCTCTTTCACATTATGGGACCAAGGAAATTCAGCTGTCTTTTCCTGATTCTGAGTATAAGTATTCTTTCTGATGCCTTTTTGTTTAAGACTTCCTTGTTGGTTACTCGTTCCGTCCATGGGATTTTCAGATTTAATTTGATTTCTTTTTTTTTAACTTTGATGATTTGATTTTTGTACATCAAATATAGATTCTACAGAATCCTTCGAATGTATAGAACCAATTCACTCCTTTCAAATAAAATTAAATTTAATATATAAATTTGTGCTTTTTTCTAAGGCGTTTTTTTTTATGAACTGGGCCAATATAGCGTCGTAGGTTTAGTTAACTGAACGAGTCAGGCGTCGTCCCATCATATCCCAAGCGGGATAGGTCTGATGATCGTTTCGGCCAGGTAAGCTGTCGAACATCTTACATGGCATGTTGGGTAGCACCGAAATCATGTGGACAAGCATTATCCTTTTGCAACAGCATATCGTCTTTCTATTGCAAAATTGGTAACAGAATGGTTTGGACGATGCTTTCGACGTATATGTTGTTCAATTGCAATTACCATAAAAACCTGTTCTTGTATTTTGGCAAAGAAACACAATTATAAAATGCAAACGAATGATGTAGAAAAGTTGAGAATATCTTAATAAATAAATGCTTTTTTATTATCGTCGAGGTTTCCTCTCTACCAGATGTATGAGTTGACAATTGAACTCGTTTCAATCTCAGAAGAGCATAAAAAGAATCAGGATCGACGCAAAGACATGTCTGTAGCCGATTTCTGATCGTTATGTTTTGGACCTGTTTATTTGTCCGTGTCTGAAAGAAATACTTTCGGTAAAGACGCATATACACGTCTACGCCGGGGAAGAGGTTAAGTGGATATGTGAAGACAAGCTTGCTGCCGACCGCTTCTCAATTTTTTTCATTGAACTGTTGAGATACAATTGTTTAACATATAACAAAAATGACTACTCGGATTCATATCTATAACATCATTTCATTTCACTCAGTCTCATATGCATATTATGTGACAATATTAAAATAAATTATAATTAGATTCCATTTTTATTACTGATGAAGATGATAGCGTTTTCTGTGTGGTATTTCAGTTGTTAATTTTAAAATGATTACAAAGATTTTACCAATCTAACATCTGAAGAAATTACGACACAACGTAAAAATGCGATAGAGGAGGAGAGGAACGCTAAAAACCGCCTCATAATTGAATGAAAGCCTATGAAACTGTTAGTCTTGGCCGGTCACTGTAAATATTATTTAAACTATATTAATGCTTTGTCATTTAATATGGTATCGGGCACTTTTTATTCCAAACTCTTTCAACCGCTACTTATCTTATTCTTATATATATATATATATATATATATATATATATATATATATATATAAATTCGGGTAGTAAATAAAATCTATTAGTTCCTTAGAAATTACTTTCTTTATGTTTGCAGATATGGGATTCCAGAGATACCTTTCTAATACATGGTAACTGAACCTTGCTTGACTGTGAAAGTCTTCCATGCACACCTGGCTTAACCATGATCTACCCTACAAATAGGACGCAGGTTCCAATCCTACGTGAAGGCACGTTTTCTTAATTAAGGCCCACAATTGCACAGGCAGGTAGATAATGATTTACACTGTTTAAACAAATAAAGCAGATATTTCTATTTAAATAAGTGTATCCACTAAATAAAATAAAAATAATAATAATAATAAATAATAATAATAATAATAATATATATATATATATATATATATATATATATATATATATATATATATATATATATATATATATATATATGAAAAAATTAGGAGATCAGCCGAATATGTTACGTTGGTTTCAACCTTTCGGTATCTTCAGGCGATCTGAGCTAAAGATAACGAAAGGTTGAAATCAAGGTAGCGTATTCGGCTGATCTCCTAATTTTGCAAATTTAAAAACTCTGCATGTTAAATTTTTATTTTATTTTGTTTATACATTTTAATACTACTGTTTCCTGGTTTTATAATTATATATATATATATATATATATATATATATATATATATATATATATATATATATATATATATATATATATATATATATTACTCAATATTGTGTAACGGAGCTCCTAAGTATATATAACTGAATACACATAATATTCCACGTCACTGGAACGAATCGGAGTTTCATGCGATCTTCCAATATTCAGGTGCTGAGTATAAATATTATTTAAATATATAAACAAATAAAACAATAATTAAATATTTATAAATCAGTAAACTTGATTGCATTCTCATAAATAACTCTAAGCATTAGCACTGGACAAAAGAATTTGGAAGCATCGGTTTTCTCTTTCCCTTATTTTCCAATAACCTATTTATAGGGTATGGAGGCACGGTAGAGTAATGGATGGCGACTCGGATTGAGGAATATATGTGGCGAGTTCGAATTCAAGTAGGATCCATTACATTCATTTACGTACTAATACCTTTGGCAAAGGTATGAATCCTTTTCTTCCATTTCCTTGGAGAAGGAAAAACTCTGAAGGGTTGGGCTCCGTCAGGCTATCTTGCCCCAAAAAACACCACTTCTACTATGGTGCGATTCGCTAATTATCCTGAAGATCACTTTCAAGCATCATGCAATGTATATTACTTTGTCCACATTGTCTATATCTATACGTGCAATATTGACCATTCTTCCCCTATAAACATAGCAAATCCTGAACAACATATATATATATATATATATATATATATATATCAATGTGTATGTAAGAGAGAGAACTTCTTTTTTTTAAGATATAAGTAATAATAGCTAGCCACTCGTATTCGAGAATACCCGTCTACTAGGGCGGCTAGCCAATCCTTATTGCAGATTCTCGCACTGGCACATTTTGGTTTGTTCAACACTCACAGAGCCAACCTGTGGCTTATAGGGCAGACTTTAGTTCTGGGAGAGAGCGTGTTAGCTAGAAGGATCAACAATCTGAACAACACCTGCACACTCAAACCCTCGGTCACGATGACTTGTGACTTCGTGCTAACACAGCTAACGACGATCCCAACTGTTCCGTCTACCCAATTTCGCTCACAAGGCTTGGGTCAACCCGTGGTATGGTTTTCAGGCACTTTCCAAATGTACCGCACGCTGGGATCATCCCCCAAGTTATAAATACTTCACACTCTATTGCAGTTTCACCTTTTGGATCTTTAGGCTGGTTTGATTTTGGAATCTGTTTACTCTACAGATTAGGTAATGAGCATTTTTTTAAATCGACTACGACTGGTCAACTCATATAAGAGAAGGAAAACTATCAATTCAGAACCGTATGTACCTGGTAGGGTACATACTTGAACTGTAGCTAAGTTCCTGTCTGTATACTGATTTACTAAGCATAGCTTAGATGTGGTCGAAATCGGAGAGCACCCAGTGAGGATCGAACTCACTACTCAGTCGTAATTGATGTAGTGAGACAAGCTTGCTAACAATTATATTACGTCGAAGTGCTCAAGTTCCACTCAGTATATGGGTATTTTCAGTGCGCCTACGTCGCTACCGAATGTGACACAAGGTCAGTTTAAAGTGAGTTTAACGGTAATACTATGGAAAAATTGCTTAAGCCCAGTCGACACTTTCTCTTTTCGGGACGCTTCAGGCACCGGGAAAATAAACCTAGCCCCCTCTCGAAGGAGAGGTACTGCTTCGATGGATGGCCCTCTGGGAATTGTAACGATATTCTAAGCGTAGCTTAGTTGTGACAAATAGCTGAAAATATGTACGCCTAGTGAGGATCAAACTCACTACTCAGTTGTAACTGATGTAGCATGACAAGCTTGTTAACCATTACATCACGTCGATGTGCACATGTTCCACTCGGTATATTTGCAGTATAGATTTGTGAGTGTTGAAGAGACACAAATGTGTCTAAGATGTGCGTCTTTGGAAACGAGCAGCCAATTGGTCAATTTCGCGGTAAATTTTGCCCCCGTAATTGATTTAATTAAGTGAAGATCTTAAATTATATAAAATGTAAAAGAAATATGAGAAAAGGAAGATGAATTGTATCCTTTTCTACTGATCTGTCTGCATAGAAATATATTTATACGTTATCAGTGTCCTTTTTTATGCATACGAAAATATATGCCACTTTTTTTGTTCATGTCCACATAAGTTTATTATATGCCCACTAATCTCTGAGAGTGAATATTTGTTTTGTTTTTTCTTTTCTTTTAAAAAAGGTCGTTTAATTAAGGCGCTCCTTGAAGGAAACCAAGATGATCTATTTTCACGGCTGCACACACAGACAAACCGAAAAAAAATACAAACAAAAAGGGGACATATTTTAATGTGATTTACTTCACTGAATGCATTTGCATTCGTTTGCAATCATTTGCCAGTTATCTGCCTTTATTGTTAACCGTTTTATCTGTCTTTGCTAATAATTCCTTGATATTTTTTTTTCATTGAAGCGTCTCGTCATTTTGCACTCTTTCTATCCCTCTACCCACCATTAAAATATTTCTTGTAATATGATGTTTTAGTTGAGTTTTTCCATTGTATGCTACGATGTTCATGTTCATTGATTGACGCTGCATTGTGTTTACAATGTTATTGTTTCAAATCTTTTTATTGCGGTTATTTTCTTCATCTAGAAGGGTAAGGCTTTGGGGTGGATGCAGAATTCGATTGTCTGATGCTTTATCCCCCATCCCTACGTTTTTTTGTTTTGTTTTTTTTTCTAACGGGGCGTTTATTTATTGTAAGCAAAATTTCTGATGGGACTGACACAGTTATGTTTCCTTGAATGCCATCCTTGAATATAATTCGAATGCTAACAACGGCCTTTTTGACAATTGAAAATAACAATCATGGCACCCTCTTACCTTGATGAAAGTTTTTTAAAAAAATAAATGATAATGATAATAAAACTAAATTAAGTTTTGTTGATCGTAGAAAGAAGTACAACCCACAAAAAAAAAACTTCTTTCCTCCGAAATCAAAAGTAAGATTAAAAAATACGGTTTTAGGAACGGAACCAAACAATATAAAAAAATAGGCTAAACAGGAATAATAATAATAATAATAATAATAATAATAATAATAATAATAATAATATTAATAATAATAATAATAATAATGCCGGCAATAACAGAAGGAGGAGGAGATATGAAAAAGAAATGGAAGAATAAAAGTAGAAAATGAATCGGAAAGAAGAGACAGAAGAGAAAGGGAAAATGAGGTATGGAGGAGAAGAAAATAAGAAAGAGAAGAAAGCAGAAAATAATAGAAATGGGGAAGAAGAAGAAAATGTAGAAGAGAAAGTAGAAAATGGGGAAGAGAAGATAGAAGAAAATGGGGAGGAAGAGATAGAAGAAAATGAGGAGGTAGAGGAGCAAGAAGAAAGGAAGATAGGGAAAAGAAGAAAAGGTTGAAGAAGAAAAATTAGATGAAGAGATGAAAAAAGGGAATGCAGAAAGAAGCAATCGGAGGAAGCGAGAAGAGAAAAAAACAGGTGAAGGATGCATAGCACAAAAAAGAAGCGCAAAGAAACAGGCAGTGGTCTCGAGAGGGTATAGAAAAACGAGAAAGAGGGAAAAGAGACGAAAGGAAGGGGAGGAGAAAGAAGGGGAGTAATACGAAGAATATGAGGAAGCAAACTACAAGAAGACAGAATGCATTGTTATCAGCAAAAAGGATGAGCCCAAAATACAAAGTACAAACAATTAAATATCTCGGATGTGTTCTAACAGAGGCCGGAAAGTTCGACACTAAGGTCGATGAACAAAGATGCATACCAAAAAGGTAACCAGAGTATTGACAGAAAAAAATTCGTTGGAAGAAGAGACTTGAAACAACAGAAATGTGGTTCCACAGAAGGATGCTGAGGATGCCATGAACCGAACATGTGAGCAACGACGAGATTTTGAAGAAAATGGAAACAAAAAGGAAACGTATAAGTAACATCAAGAAGAGGCAGTTGACATTTCTGGGACAGGTAATGAGGAAGGAAGACTTGGAAAATCTGATACTCGCGGGACAGTGAGGAATGAGGGACAGAGGAAAGCAGCGTGTAACATGCTTGATGAGCTTGAGTAAATGGATGGTAGAACAGGGTTTGGCAGAAATGACAAAAAGACTAAACTTATTAAGAGCTACAAGAGACGTGAGAAAATGTGGAGATCCATGACCGCCTACATCCTGAAGGGACACAGTACATAAAAGTAGAAGTCTTGCACACAAAGGCCATTTTTTTCATCTACGATATCAGTCATTTTCCCACAACCAATTATCAATTACAATTTCGAATAATTTTCAGTGTCTATTTTCTTTTTTTTACTGTTGCTCACCCAATACAAGGCCCCAAAACCATTCAAGGCAGAGGGTTATTGATGGGGAAATGTGGGCGTAGTTATTTTGACCCCAACGGGGAAATGGATGGAATGTCAGCGAAACCAAAATGTCGCTTTAGATGCAAGACAATGTTGCGTACTTCGTTGAAGTTTTTTTTTTTTTTTTTTTTTTTCATTGTTATTATGCTTTTAGGACGTAGGCAGAGATTTATAGAGACAGTGATCAATTTTTGTCATCCGAAATCACTTGCATGACTGGGCGGGAATGAAACAATAGACAAAAGCAAAGTGAAAGTGTTATCCATATGGAAACCATTATGTTTGAATTGTGATGGCTGATCAATGTGTCGCCAAATAAAATATATTGATGTATAAATTTCTTTATTGTTTAAATGGAATGTGTTTAATAGACTTAGAATTCGATAAGTGCTGTCACACACACGCAAAAACTATATATATATATATATATATATATATATATTAGGTTGGTGCAAAAATAATTTCGTTTTCTAACATATGTTACTATGTGAGAAAACGAAATTATTTTTGCACCAACCTAATATATATATATATATATATATATATATATATATATATATATATATATATTATTTTTAATTTATTTTGTTTAAACGTTATTTTTATGGATACTCATATTCGAAAAGAAGGTTTGTTTTTAATTAAACTATTTTTAGTCCAACTACATCTATCGGTCTGAATATTCGAGAATTCTTGTTAGAAAAATATGCGTCCCCCGGCAGGATTCGAATGGGGATGCTTTAATCTGACGTGCCTAACCAACTGGCAACGTAGGACTTCCGGTCAAACAAAGCCCGAATAGTGCCTTTTGAACTCAAACTCTCTGCCGATTCCCGAAACATCTATATCTGGTCTGTATCGTATTCTAATGTAAACAAAGACAATTTATGTTTAGGAAAATGGATTAAATCCGACATATTTTTATTTTTCACTTATTTTGGTTAAACGTTATGTTTGATGGATAATCATATTCGAGTAGAACTTCTGTTTTTGTTTTTTTTCTTTTTTTGTTTTTTTTCTTTTAATTAAACAGTATTTTATTCGGGCTTTGTTTGACTAGAAATCCTTCGTGGGTGAATGGTTAGCCAGGTCAGATCCAATGACGGTTCCCTACAGGGGATGCAGGTTAGAATCCTACCGGAGGAAAGCATATTTTTCTGACTTCTCGAATATTCAGACTGGTGGATGTAATTGGATAATAAATACTGTTTAATTAAAAAAAACAGAGCTTCTACTTGAATATGAGTATCCATTAAAAATAACGTTTAAACAAAATAAATTAACAATAACAATATGTCGGATTTAATCCATATATATATATAATTATTTATTTAAAAATTATAACATAAATATGTTATAAAATCACTACAAAAGTAGGCATAGAATAGTAAATGTTGGTTATTGGAATTAATTCCGTATACACCAATCATATATGTATATATATATATATATATATATATATATATATATATATATATATATATATATATATATATATATATATATATATATATATATATATATATATATATATATATATATATATATTTTTTTTTTGTCGAAAAAGAGAAATTTGTCTGTTCTTTTTCTATACTTACTGGAACAATTTTTGCGAAATTTCTTCCCCCTTTTTCTTCACTCCCATTTTAATAATAAATCATTTTTTAGTTGTGCTTCCTCGTTTCCTCCTAGGCTATTTGTCACTTATCGAATTTCATTAATATTCTATTTAAGTTGGCAATGATTCTCCTGATGAGGTGTTGGCCGAAAAGTTTACCTAAAAGGAAAAAAAAAGCAATTTTGTTTGTTCAAAACAATTTACAAGTTCTGTGGTATCAAACTTATATATATATATATATATATATATATATATATATATATATATATATATATATATATATATAATGTATATGTTTGTATGTGTGAATAAAGTATATTTAGTTAGCAAGTATTCATCTAAACAAGTTTGATTTAAAAGAACCGGAAAGATCTGTGTGTTTAATTATTTATTGTATTTTCCAATTTTCGAATAAAGTGTTGTGTATTTTGTCAGAATCTGTGGATAAACTGTCCAAAGTTCATGTTGTATTGTTGTTCAGTTCAAGTACTTTCAGTCATTTTCAAGAATAAATGTAGTGTCTGTGTGGTAAGCAGAATAGCTTTGTCTACAT
Source organism: Acanthosepion lycidas (assembly GCA_963932145.1). NCBI lineage: Eukaryota > Metazoa > Mollusca > Cephalopoda > Sepiida > Sepiidae > Acanthosepion > Acanthosepion lycidas. Next base: position 33,270,396 of record OZ010573.1, on the reverse strand, counting down.
TCTGTATCCTTTGAAAAGCTGAAAGTTTGAAATAGTCCACGGTGACACCATATGCATTGGTTATTGCAAACGAAGTCACAGCAAAAAGAATACGATTTTATATATATATATATATATATATATATATATATATATATATATATATATATATATATATATATATATATATATATATATATATATTAAGTTATGTAAATATACACAAGACGCACGCATATAGAGAGATATTTTAAGGTAAAAAAATTGAGAAATTTAGTATCTGAGAACGCACATTTTAGCATGCTATAAATGGAAGACAACATAGCAAAATGGTTTTTCAGAATACACCAAACTTGAATAGTCTGATTCCAGATGATTCGAGAGCATTAAGACAGCAGATTCCATTTTGATACAAGAAATGAAAACGGTATGCTGGGTTCGTGAACCTAGTTACCAAGAAAGAAATTCGGAGCGGGCCACCGCACTTCATACTGAAGTTCCTATGGATCAATGCCCAAAAATGTAAGGTGAAAATGAGGTACAGTTCCCACGGTGATATGCAGCAAGTTCATATCATTTGTGAGATCATCGTTCCTGAGTTCGTAAGCATCCAGTCCCGTTCCATGCCACCACACTTAGATAGCGAAGTCGAGAATCAGTTGCTATCTCAACTAATTATCTTCATAATCTTCACTTTCTTCTACGTTTATATCACACATCCCATTCAGTAAACCTCTACCATCAGTGACTCTTGAGCCTTATAGCTTAGATGTAACACAAGGTTAAAAATATAGAGCACCCAGCTACTAAGTTGTAATTGATCTAGCAGAACGAACTTGCTAAGCACTGCACCACGTATTAGTACCCAAAATGATTTCCTAAACGTAGCTTAGTTGCAACACAAGGCCGAAAGCATGGTGTACCCAGTGAGGATCGAACTCACTACTCAGTTGTAATTGACCTAGCAAGATATGCTTGCTGACTATTACACTACGTATAAGTGCCCAAAATAATTTTCTAAGCGTAGCTTAGAAGCGACACAAGGCCGAAAGTATGGAGTACGCAGCAAGCATCAAACTCACTATTCAGTGGTAACTGATCTAACAAGATTGCTTGCTAACTATTACACCACGTCGAAGTGTCCCAAATGATTTTCTAAGACAATCATACCCTGAGTTCAGATAAGCGTATGTAACCATGAGGATAGGCTAGCAACCAAAAAATCATTTGGTACTACAATATGAAACTGATGTGAACTAATTTTAATGAACAGATGCTTATAACGTAAACACTTCATCGAACACATTTCACAACTTTTATTGTAAATCATTAATCATTAAAAAAGAAATTGTTGCTTTTTATTCATGACTTTTTACAATCTGGGAACTAATCACAGTTACCTTAAAATTAGTGTTATAATTCGTATAAATATATTAACATTAAACACTTTTAGTCAACTCTTTGATTTAAAGACTGCCCCCACCACGCAAGACCAAAACACTCTGGCGACAGGCCTGACTCATATATATATATATATATATATATATATATATATATATATATATATATATATATTCAAACATATCCGTCTAATATGATTCAAGAACAGAATCAAGAACAGCACAGCACACTGAAATAAAACTAAAATCAAGGCTTGAAAATTAAAAAAAATTCAAACACGAACGCACAAAATAGATGAGTTATAGTGTAATTGCCAATTTCCTTTCTCTGTATCAACTATTCGAACTTAATTTCCCGTAATTCTCCATATTCTTACCTTCCCGCCTTCCACGGTAGCCTCGTTTTAGGGTCCGCGTTGAGTCTTACAAAACGCTGAACGTGACAAGATGGCGTCTTTTTTTTTTTCGCATCAACTCTGTTAATTATCTCCAGTGTTAAAAAAATAAATATACAAAGGCAGCAAAATAAATGCATCTTCTGTGATTAATTAAGTTGATTCAATTTGTGGACAAGTGTATCCAATCCCGCTGAGTCCGAATCAGATCTAAGTGACCAATTACGCCAGTGAATGTACACGCGGCAGGAGGCCAAACAGGACGCAACAGGGAGTCACCGGTGACTGCCACTGCCAGGTGACCGTCCGACATCATCATCCGCTCAATGCATCGACTCAGCTTCTTCGTTCCGGGACTATAAAATAAAGCGGCCAGTTGGGGTTCCGGTTTGTCTTTTACTCTTGTCCAGTCATGCCAGGCCTGATGAAATAATGGGGAAGGTGGATCTGAGCCCCACCCAGCTGTGCAGACTGTTATGGATGCTATGGAAGTGTAACATTATCCAGAGATAAATGTTAGTCTATGTGTGTATGAGAAAAAGAGAAGGTGGAGGAAAAAGAACAGAAAAAGCAAGGGAATGATGGTGAGAAAGAGACAGATTGGACATGTATTTAAAAAAAAGAAAAAGAAAAAGAAGAAAATGCGTAAATTATATTTAAGGGTATTTGTATGCTTCGTGTTTTTGTAAGCTCTTTTATGTGTGTATGAGAGAGGGAGTTAGAAAAGGAGAACCTCAAAGAGAAAAGGGGTGTTTAAGTGCATATGAAAATGAATATGTAGTTTAAAGTCCTATATAAATACCTTTTTAAGATTAGCTTAGTCTGGTGCAATAATACTGAGACATAAATTATATTTGGATGTGCGGGTAATGTAACGGTTATCAGCCCGGAAAGTAAAATCGGCGATCTGTGTTCAAATTCAGATTAGTTCTATTTAGTTCACTTCTCGCTAATGCCCCGAGAAAAGGTATGAATCCATTTTCTTCCAGCTATGGGTTAAATAGCAGAGAATACAAGGCTGTCTTGCCTTGGATGGCAACCAGTCTAAGACAAGGAAAACTCTGTAAACCCACCTTGAAAATGTATAGGTACCGCCGTGCTATCTTGTCCGAGACTCCCCAATACGTTTAAAGTACATATGGTACCTCTACTTAGGTGACACTACATCGATGTATTGTGCACATGACTAACATGCTAACCATCAGTTTGCAGCATGTGTTCTTGAACGACTGCATTACCTTCACTTCGTATGACGGTCGGTCTGAAAGTAGTGCGGTCTCTATTATTATTATTGTATCGGTCACGGCGTCAGAGTCTGGAAAAATGGTGTGTGACAATAAGGTGCGTACGATATGATGAAAAAATTGTACTCATTGACATTCTTCGAAACGCCGATATAGTTTCACATCATATCATTGTCGGAGACCAAAAAGAGAATGCGAAGGACCCTGCACAGCTGTCAACGCACAAAATGAAGAGCCCTTGTTTATCGATAACAAAAAACAACTGGTATCTGTATTTGTAACGCAAGTAAAAGCCAAGCAAACTTTTACCAATATAAGGATTGGCGCAATACATTCTTCGTACGTTCAGATGCCTCGGTGTAAGTAATGGCTAATAAGGCTGGTTAACCACTGCTCCTCACTGAGTGCCCCAGAGAAAATTCGACATTAAATAACCCAACAAGGGTTAACATCGTAAAATCAACCAACATAATCGATCTTCTTGTGTTCATTATTATTATTATTATTATTAATAATAATAATAATAACAATAATAATAATAATAATAGCAATAAATATACATTTGTCCCTCATCGTTTGGTACAACTCTGAGCTTCATGCATGCGACAATCGTCAGTCAGAAAGTGAAAACTGTCCGATGTAAAATTTTAATATTAATATTTATCAATTACTGTTATGAAAGTAGACCGGTGTCCATTTACTTATGAAAAAAATAAGTATATATATACATATATATAAATATTTTCCCACCACTGTGCCACAGCTTCCTTGTGCCTTTTCTACAAATACTTTCATGATAATTATTCTGATGAGCTTTGCTCTATAGTACCTAGACTTTATGAATTTAGGCGAAATACTAGATTGGCAACAAGGTCTCATCGTTTTACCGTTGAATTGGCTAGATGTGACCGGAAGTTATTTGTTAATCGGTTCTTTTCTCGCACTTTACGCCTGTGGAACTTTGTTCCGGTTTCTTGCTTTCCAGCCAACTTTGATCTTCATGCAATGTCAGTGGCTAATGGCTTCTTGATTCCTCTTCTCTTTTTTTTGTTCTCGATCCTTAATAATCTTAATAATTTCTTTTCTTATTCTTTCACACTCAATAATCCCTTGTGTCTTGATAAAAAGAAAAAAAAAATACATTAGAGATGTGAGTTGCTGATACTCAAATTTAATAAAATATAATGTATATTTTTTATACAGTATATTTTAATAAATTTGGATATCAACAACTGTCCATAGAAAATAATTTTTGAGTTTTATTGAATTCTTTTCTTAAGATTTAGGACAATGTTTTGCATGTATTCACGATCGATATTGAGTACCTTTTTAATGATATAACATCTTTGATGATATATCTTTTTAAAAATGTTAAAATTAAGAAAGTCTAAAATTTATTTTTGCAGATTAGCCGCAAATATAGCACAGGAGGATTATAATTGACCTGAAAAAATACTCCTATAAAACTTTAAAATAAGAAAGATTCAATATTAAAATCATTCCTTAATGAATAAATGGTGAAAAATAAATTAAATCCCCGATTAAATTCCCTGATTTTTGGTAAGTTTTTAAAATCAAGGCATAACGGTTGTTTCTGCATATCGAAAGTGCACATGATTTGGGAAATACCTACAATAAATAAATTTCTCACATTATATACAAAACATTGTTCATCCAACTTTCGGATCTTTTTATAAATGAATATTATTGTTTATACAAGAGATAATTGAAATTACACAAAGAATTGTTAATAATACTATATATATATATATATATATATATATATATATATATATATATATATGAAACTTTTGTGTGTCAGCTATCTTCAGGGCGTGGGTATTATGGCCCTCCACAACTTCCTATCCTTTTGACTCCCAGTTATGTTTGTCTTTTTACTATCTCGTTCATTCCATGTTCTTCCATCCATTTACACAGGCTTTGTAAGTTGTTTACTCGCTGTTTCCAGCTGTCCCTCTTACCTTACGTGTCGTGCGAGTGTCAAATTTTCCAAGCCCTCTTTCTTTATGTCCCCAAAGTTTCAACTTCCTTTTTCTAATCCTAATAGTGTCCCTTTTGATTTAGTTTTCCTTAAAACTTCGCCGTTGATCATACGCTCTGTCTATATTCTGTAGAACCATATCTCTGTTTCCTCAAGTCTCCTCTTCATCTTTTTTTAACATTTCATCCCTAGAAGGGTGATAAAGCCACTAAGGCGCAAGGGATTACTGAGAGTGAAGGAAACTAAGAAAACGTTGCTGAGGAGAAAACACAATATAAAGAACAGTATATTGTACAACATTCATTGCTGTATAGGAGGATTGATATTATATAGCATTTCAGCACTCTCTCTTTGTTTCTAACGATATTTTCCTGTTTCTTGATACATTGTTTAACTTTTGGAAGGCATCTTTCGCTATTTCAATGCGCCTTCGGATATCTGTGTTACATTTTCCATCGTTTATTAAAGTACTTCCTTGCTTGATCTTGACATCTCTAATTTGTGACTCGCATTTGGGTTATTCCCTCTTGCTGATGGACATAGATTTTGCCTTCTTACAATTGACAGTTAGTCCCTTTCCCCCGCTTTCCTTTACTATCTTGTCTATGAGTTCCTTCTGTTTTCTTTCCGTGCCTGCCATCAACTCTCAGTGTCATCTGCGCATCTTATGTTAATATTTTGCCCACATTAAATAAATATCACCTCACGATTAAAATGTCGATATTCGCCCGACGCACAAATGAATAAACAAATGACTTATCAACTAGGATATTATATAATTCGCATCATAAACTCTGAAAAAAGTAACACCTCTCTTATGTTTAACATCAGTTCAAAGATTAATAAATAATATATCATGAAGTAAACAAGATCGTCTAAATAATCAAGAACGGTAATAGTAATATTAGCCATTTCCTTATAAAGAAACATTTGGCATTCATTGACTGAGCAGCTAGTGCTGCTTTTAGTTGAAATTCATAAAATCTTACCCTTAAAATCTTTTGTTAGGAAAACCGGTTTCTCAAGTCCAGTAGCTGTTATCGCTCTTTCCAGTATGGATGGGGTGTTTCCTTCCTAACCTTTTATTTGATGTAGTGTGGAACCATCAACATCTTGATTATGATATTATTTTCTCGTTGCTTATGTAGTCGTCAAGTGATGTGGTTTCTGTTATTTGGTACAGTTACGGTTCTGTAGTCGAAAATGTTCCAAGAAGGATGATCTTTGCCAAGACATTACTTGCTCAAAGCCTTTTTTTTTCACCATTGATTATAGGAAGCAGTTGTATGCAGCTAACAGTTTAGTTATTTCTGACCGAATCTGGCACCGTGCGTGATATCCATCTGAAAATTTCGATCTGATGAAGCTATTTGAGAACATGACTTGAGTTTTCAGGTTGATGTTTTGGTTTTATAGAAACTGGTGGTGTTAGGCGAAACTAACTCTCGCACAGTCTATTCTGTATTCGATTTCTTTTTCTCCTAGACTTAATTTGTTATAACTGGTCCATATGTCGAGGTATCTGAAGTGTTTAGTATTTACACATCCTTAATTTTTATGATGGATTTAGTATATATGCTATCACTGCTTGGATTCCAATTCCAGATCATAGTTTCTGTTTTGGAAAGGTTTGAGTTTCTTGGAACACTTCAAAGAGGATGCTGATTTTTTTTGTTTAAGATCATTCTTATCCTAACTATGAATACTTATGTCATCAGCAGCATAGACCATCATCACTACATTGGCCTCGGGAGGGAAACCTGGATTGGTAGGCTCATTTGGGTTGCAGTATGGATTGCTTAATTGGTTAGCGCTCATCTCCTCCCAGCTGTGTTTGTAAATGCACAAATAATAATGAAGTATAATTATACTATACTACGTATGCAGTCGCTACTAAATTAATTTTTAAATGCTAAATACTAAATTCGTATTCAAGTCCTGAAAACAAAATTCAAGTAAGAAATCGGATGCTGAATTTTATAGTATTCAGTTTATTCGGTACTTAGCACTAGATAATGTCACAGAAATATCTTCTTTTATGTGTCCTGTCTCTTCACTGCGTATGTGATCATGGCCCTCAACATCTTCCTGTTCCTTGTAGATCTTAATAAGTTTTGTCTTTTTGTTATTTATCCCAAACCCTGTTCTACTATATATTTACTAATTCTCATCAAGTATGATACGCGCTGCTTTCCTCTGTCCCTCTTTCCGTCAATCTGTCCTGTGAGTATCAGGTTTTCCAAGCTCTCTTTCCTCATTACGTACCACAGAAATTTCAGCTGCCTCTTTTTGATGTTACGTATAAGTTTCCTTTTTGTTTTCATTTTTTTTAACCTAACCTTGTCGTTGCTCACATATTCATGGTATCCTCAGCATTTTTTCTGCAGAACCACATTTCTGTTACTTCAAGTCTCTTCTTCATTTTTGAGGAGATTGTCCATCATTCACTGCCATATAAGAAGACAGATATCACGTAACAGTTCAGAACTCTTTTCTACGTTTCTAATTGATATGTCCCGGAAAGGGATATATTTGAACGAAGTAGCTAAGTGGTTTTCGCTACTATAACCAAGTAGAATACGGTAGCAGTAATCGACTGATACGCGTCGTAGTCGCAGGTAAGAAGTGTAGATCAATGGCGTAGTCCAATGGGCGTCGTTATAGACTTAGCTCTCAGACTAAGGCTCTGACTCACCTACACGTCCGTCGGTATTTATGACGGACACCAGCCAATCATATTCCAGTAAAGGGGAACACAGGTGTACGCATATTCCATTATATCACTGTCTCTTAATACTCTACTTATCATTTGGAATGTATCTTTGGCCATCGCAATGCGTCTTCGGATCTCAGTGTCGCACCTTCCGTCCTCTGTTTCAGTTTATTGTACTTGTTTGATTTTAATCTCCCCGATTTGTAATTTGCATTTTGGGATCATCTTTTTCCTGACAACCATGTATTTTCTCTTCTTGTGGCTTATAGTTAGTCCTTTCTTCTCGCTTTCCTTCACTATCTTCTGTAGGAGCTTTTGTAGTTTCCTTTCCGTGTCTGCTATCAACATTGTGTTATCTGCATATCTTATGTTGTTAAGATTGTGTCGGCCAATAATGAATCCTGGTAGGACTTCTGATTGTCTTGACTTCTCACAGAAGACTTCTCATGCTCTTTCACTCACCGTAACTCCCTGCGTCCTAGTAACATTATCCCTTTGCTTGAGGTGAAATTATATATATATATATATATATATATATATATATATATATATATATATATATATATATATATAATTTAAATAAAAACAGACCACTTTAAGGTTCCATGTAATAAATTATTTTGCCACAGCCCTTTTAAAGGGACTGCGGATCATCAGACTTTACTTACAAACCAAAATGATTTAAAGTGGTCTGTTTTTATTTAAATTATTTGCTCTGGATTTACATTGAGCTCTCTGGATTTTATCCTCCTTAGGTTTACTCATACGGATTACCTAGTTTTTCATAAACTAAATATATATATATATATATATATATATATATATATATATATATATATATATATATATATACACGTGTGTGTGTGTGAATCTGAAGATAAAATTACCGAAATCTCATTATTTCTTTCGATTTCAACATCTCAAATATCCGTTTTTCCTCTGAAAATTTCCAGCTATTTATCTATCTCAATATTTTCATGTGTATCTATCCCAATTTGGTAATGTGCATCTATCTATCTATCTATCTATCTATCTGATTATCTATATCAACCTATTCATATGTATCTATAAAACCATATTCATATCTATTTATCTATCTATATATATATATAACAGCCTATTTATATATATATATATATATATATATATATATATATATATATATATATATACATATATATATATATATATATATATATATAATAGTCTATCCATATCTGTCAGACCCTATTCATATCTATATATAACAACCAATTCATATATATATATACATAACACCCTACTCATATATATATATATATATATATATATATATATATATATATATATATATATATATATATAATAGTCTATTCATATCTATATATAGCAACCAATTTATATCTATCTATCTATCTATCTATCGTTGATTAGAGCCTATCTACCACCAAGCAGAGTGAACAGGTTGAAATAAACTTACATGACTATAACGGGATAGATCTGGAATAACTTATATAGTGAGAGAGTGGCAGAGAAAGTAGAGAAGCGCTTTTTTTGGAGGGGGGTATTCACTGAGCTCGAACACAAAGCTTTGCTTTTTATTACAATTCTTCTAGTATGTCTGACATAAAATACGTCATTCGAACCCAAACTGCTGGCACCACGGACAAGCGCGCTACCGAGGTGCTCGCTAAAGTCTATCGCTAGATAGAAATTCACATGCGCGCACGCACATACAATAATGTTAGCACATTGGTGGCATCCTTGTTTGAACAGGCGTCCACATGTAACGAATCAAATCTAAATATTCGCTCGCTTTGCTGCCAAAGAGCAACACGGAAGCCAATTTCCCACTAAATTGCAATTGACTGTGTAACGATCGCATTGTCGATGACGGTGGAGGTGCGAGCAATTTATCTCCAGTAAAGTTGATCCAGAATGCACACACACCGACGGTTATGCAAGTAATCGCACACCGCCTCATGGCTATTCACTCACACACACACACACACGCACACACACACACACCTCTTTATATTGGCATGTGTTCGCCCCGGGCTCTTGCCTGTGCTGCATTTCTTTCCATCGTCTATTAAAAATAGATTCCACTGGTTCATCTGCCGTCTTTCTGCAATATTGAATCGGTTTTTATTAAAAGTTTGATAAATGGTCGAAAAAGATATTTGTTTTTGGTCTGTTTCTTGGAATTTCTGTTCTTGCCCGCAGTCTGACGTGGGAGCGGCGGTAAGAAGGCCGTACAACGGGGGTGCGGGCTTGAGAGTCGTAACCAGCTCATCGCTCTTTTTACTTTTTTTTTTTTTTTAAAGTCTCGTCGCACGTGCGAGATTCACGTGTTGGCAGCGCCCGGGGAGATTTGGAAAAGCGGCATGTAATAACACGAGACGGAACAAACAGACAAGGTTCTGGTGTTTGCGGACAAGAACGGGCCCTTCAGTGCGTTTACAAGCACCAGCCTGGTTTATACATTCGGCCTCCATGCCCGTCCGCTCCATGCAACCTTCCACCATCACCACGCACACACATATACCCATCATTTAATAGTTTATAGCGACATGCCTTCATCGATACACAATTAATTGCGTATATGGAATTATTCCAATGTTTTCACTCACAAACCTACATATGCATATACACGTTTATACACCTTCTAAAAGAGAAATCAATGATGAACAGTGGTTTCCACACCTGGTTTCACAAGTCACTGAAACGAGTTCGATCTATGTGGACTGCTTTCTTATAGCAAAGTTAATCAATTCCAAGAAATACCTATACAATCTTTTATTCACTTTATTCAACTTCCAACACCAAGGCGTCTACCGTAAAATGAGATTATCTTGCAGACGATTGTTAGTATTATTTACATTAGTCTCAACGTACTCTTTGTTGTTATTATTAAAGTGATTCGGCCGTTGTGTCCACCGGCCTTCTTCAGGTGTCTATCGATCCGGATAACCTTCAGGGAATTTCGAACTGAACCCTTTATTTAATCTACGAGTGTAGATTGATCTCATTCCTTTGTCCATGTCTAGGTACATCTCGTATTGGTCTTTTTAGTGCTGCTGAGTTACTGCTCGCCGTTTTCACTAAGTCTCGGTTTGTATTACCCGGCCAGGGTTTGAACTCACAATTACTATGCCAACAAATTCACGAACTAAAGCTTTAAGCTGCTAGGCTCTTTGACAAGTACTGTCCTAATGTTGCAAATAATGATATCTCCTCATCCCAGAAATTCAGACAGTCTATTGCTACTGCAGTGAACCCTCGTTTAGTGCCCATCGATGAAGGTGTTGTTTCAGACTAAGCAAGACTTGGTAAATTATATATCTCTATACAACTCTAAAACCGCCTTCACTGTCAGCAGATTATTTGAGTCTAATTAAAAAAATATATATATAATTCCATTTTCGGGGGACCATTCTGAATCATGGTAGTTATCGGGACATTGGGGATCGTTTGGCGGCGCCATCTCCTCTCTAATTAGAATATGATAGGTTGTACGATGCGATATAGTATCAGCAGCAGGGCATAATAAGCTTGGACAACAGAACCAAGCCAACATTTATAGTTTCTGAGGCCTCCTAAATGATTTTCAGCTTAATTATTGAACTGCATTAATGTTATTTATATTTAAGAGGAAGATTGAAACAAAACATTCATATTTCTGATTAAAAATTAGGGCTTTAAGTCTAGATACCCTGGTCTTCAGTGAAGAGCTAAAACACCCCAAAAACATAGGAATAGAATTCTCGATGAAGATTTTCTGATAAATACATGTAAAATTATATCGAAATCTGATATTTGATGCCCATAACATGGTACCAAAAACGGATAATGATGACCTTAACATATGAAAGGAAGTGAGTCCGTTTTAAATATCTTTCAGAGAATATTTTTCTAATATTGTGCAGATTTAAATTGTTCTAATATTTGGAAATTTACACAAAAAAGGGTGGAAAAGATTTTTCTATACATTTTTGGTATTCAAATTTAGTGGGGAGGGAATCAGAGACAAAAAAGCAAACATAATATAGCAAAAAATGAATTTGTCTGAACTTTGTGAATCCATATGATATAGGACATTTTTTTTTTAAAGAGTGTCAAGTGAAACCTGTTTGTCACTTATAACATTAATTTCAATAAGATTTCAATGATTATTCTTGCAAAAATAAGCAGAAAAAAACCACCTATCCAGAACTGATTATCTAAAATTAAATCATGAAACATATGCGATTTTGATTAACTTCAAACGACCATATCTTGATAAATACTTGGAGTTAAGAGAATTCTTACATTCTGAGATTGTCTCCCTGCAGACTAGATATAGCAATCACTTGGTGAATGTTTAAAAAATGTCAGACGTTCGCCTGCGAATCCGCTGTCCAGGATCGAATTCCTAATCTGGTCTACTGTGGCATGTACAAATAATTACAATAATAATCATTTTTTATTTAAGGATAGAAATTTCTTTTTCTTCATTATTCTCCCTCGATAAGATTCATTTTCGATTTACATTTTGTTACGCATTTTTAATTTCTATTCCTCTTCCTATACGTTTTTGTTCGAGTAGTAGTAGTAGTGATGATGATGATGATGAAGAAGAAGAAGAAATAATCATGAAAAATTGTGTTAACTCGAAATGCAAATTCTGCAATGAGTATACATTGAGATTGATATATGTTATAAGTGACAAACAGGTTTCACTTGACACTCTTTTAAAAAAAACAAAAAAACTGACCTATATCATATGGATTCGCATCAATGATAATACAAACCTCGGCATGACATGGTGAATCAGTATCAATAGATGAGAAATAAAAGAAATTGGGTAACAACTTAAATATAACCATACTTGATATTGCACTTGATAGATGACAGGAACAATTAAACCAAGAAATTTATATTCCCTAAATTATAAAAGACCTGAATGAATTTATTGGTAAGAAATCATTTAAATTTATATCACTATAGAAAACAAAACTGAATTAGTAGATGTTCTATCATATGTCACGCACCTATAATTTGCCTAAGAACAGTTGTGGACTGGCCAGGGTGTCAGCTTGTCCAATGGTAAGTGGGCCTATTATATTAAATAAAAATGCAATAAAGAAACTGACAACTGTTTTAGTAATAAGAATGAATAAGAACTTTATAAAGTTATCTGCACACTTATCAGTTACTCAACAAGTCCAATGTTTGAGGACATTTTCAAAGTTAACGATCGTAAAGACAAAGTTAAGATATTCACTGAGGAGAATTAGGAATAATACATGATGCTATCCATTGAAAAGTAATTGTTAGATTAATTGGATGCAGAAGGAATTATTGGTAAATTTGAACAATCACCTAGTGAATACAAACGATTGCTCTTAATATAGTGAACTGCATGCAATGTTCTATTGTGCTTTTGAACTATCTGTTAACGTGTAAATTGTGCAATAAATTAAAAATATTAAATAACTACTTAAAATTAAAAATAAATAATTTAAGTATAACATTCTGTATTTACACTTGGTATCCTCTACAAGTAATCCGTTCTGGGTATGACAACAAACTACATCTAGCAGTAAGACATCTGTTGTTCCCAAATCCACTCTGACCCAGGGTTGTAGCACCAGTTAGGGTCCCAGCTATGGGTAAATAGTGAACCCCCCCAAACTGGGTTAAAAGAAAAATTGAAAATATAGATAAAACAAATAAATTTCCGGCAATAGATTTTTGTAAAAAAAAAAAAAAAAAAAAAAAAAGAAAGAATTACGCAAGCTCCTAAGAAAATTATATTTCGGCATTAAATGACCCATAAAGACTTGATATGCCATTAAACAAAGAGACAAAGTGTCATTTAAAATAGATTTAGCACAAAATGATACAATGAAAAGTAATGTAAGTGTCAGGACCTGATTTTTAAGAACATTTCACCATTAAAAAATACTGAAAAACTGCAGCAATTTTAATTTAATCCGCTTAAAATACGACCAAACAACAAACTTAAAAGATTTTTTTTCAAAATGCTGATTCACTTTACACATTCCTATTTCTAAGAGAAATTAAATTGATTTCAAAAATGTAATTTAAAAAAAAAATATAACCATGATTAACAGCAGTCTTACTATTTAAAATTTAAAAATTGACTGTTTAAATACAAGGCTTTATTTAGAAAAAAAACTTTAAATTTCGGTATTAAATGACCCAGTGGGTTGATATACCGTAAAACAAACAAAACTACCAGTAATGTGGACAGTACATGTACACTGTAATTACTAAGAAATACACATTTTTTGTATAAAAATTTTAATCGTACCCTTTAATTTAATTTTCATGAATAAATAAAATGTTAAAAAATACATATGTATTTTTTAACATTTTATTTATTCATGAAAATTAAATGCTACCGTCAAGTAATATTTTTTAAAACTCACTCCACACACTGATCAAGATCACATAAACTTTTATAATCTGCGCATAAATACGCATAAAACAAAAGAATTAAGTTAATAGCATGAGTATATGTTTAAAAGTACTCTTTCCCAATCATTTATTACATATTTGTGTAAGAATGTTTTTCTAACCAAACAAACGTTGACACTTGTTTTTTCACTAGTACGATTTTTCTTACAATTACATAATTTCTACAATCGAATAGCGTTTCAATATCACTTGTGCGCATGCGTGTACATTTGTAGACTGAAAAAAAGTAAGACGCTTTCTTTATCAAGTAATTTCACTTCAAATTTTTATGAGAGTTTCTTTTGTGTAAGTTTGTTCACTTGACAAAATAAAAGTATCTTTGAGTAGACATGATCGAGTCGACAAGAGTCCTAGAATAAGTATGTGTGAGAATAGAAGTAGATGAGAATATGTGAATTCAGGAGTAAGTGAATCGCACTGGATAGGAATAGGTGAACATGGCGAAGTTTTTGTGCTGGCGGCTGTATTACGGATCGTTCTTTCACGGATGTTCCGAATTGAATCCTGATCGAATTGTTGCAAGTAAGATTGTTGAGAAAATGATTTAAATAAAGTAAAAAAAAGTAACAAGCTGGTTGAAGTGTTACGTATCTCAAATGAAAGAGAATTGCTAGTAAAGAGAATTATGGGGTGGGAATTCGATAATAATTTTTTTTACTGAATCTAAATTTAAACAAAGTATGAAGAGAAAAAAAATCGCGAGAGACATAAGGATATCTTCCAATTACATAATGGAAAAGTAAAAAAAAATTGGTGTGGGAACAAAAGAAAAACAGTCATTAATTCCCAAGCTGGCTTTAAAATAAAAACGACAGCGATTCTCAAAATATTGTATTTTTTTAACTTTATAATGGCTATGCAGATAGTGAAATAGTTAACGTCTCTAGATGAGAAATCGACGAACCGAATTCGAATTCCAGCCGCGGTTCTTTACGTTCACTTTCGCATAAATACCCTTGAGGAATGTATGAATCCATCTCTTCAACCCTACAAAGCTATGAGTTAAATAGCAGAGCAGACTGGGTTTTAGCCGTGGTTAGCAACCAGTCTAGAAGAAAACTATGAATTCAAAATCGGAAAATTATGGAGTTCACAATTAAACGCAGCGCGAAATTGTAAACTCTATTTGAAGAAATACAGGTTCCAGAATCTATCCTTAACTTATAATAATGACTGGCTAATCGATTCCGTTTGTATATATGTATTTATGTATACAAATATACATCACTAATTACGATGTGATGCGATGATTCTAAAAAGTTTGTCATTTTAATATATATAAAGATATATATTAAAATAAAGAAAAAGTGAGATTTATCGTATTATATATCTCATAATATTTTGGCATTTTAAGCAAGGCTGATTACAATTCGAAACTAATTTTGTTCTTTACATCAAAGCCAAGTTTAAAATAATAAAAATAAAACGCCACTAGCATCCTCATAACACAAACAGACTTATTACAGCCAACAACCCCGATATTGGATCCATCAAACATTACAAAATTCTAGCTATCTATAACCCCGACTCTTGTACATCACTTATCAAAAACTTTAAACACCAACCGATTCTACGTTGTTTACCAACCTACAAATCACACACACATACATACGCACATATATACATACATACACAAACACATACATATGTGTGGGTGGGTGTCTGTATCTATGTGCAAATTCCGATATAAATGAATAAAATACATCTGTAAAAGCCAACATACAGGACCATGAAAATGTTTAAAAAATAACTCTTGACCTATTTAAAATACATAAGTACATAGTTTACCAGATTAAAATAAATATATATAAACAAATGGGAAAATAAAAATTCAACAACAATATTAACAGCATCGTTTACTCACTTTCATTTACTAGGCATTAAATTACATGACTTAGCCTCTTCCATAGTTTATCTTTAACTTTAAGAATATTTTAGAACGTGCTTAAATTTTGAAAAAAATAACGTTATTTTAATTCTGCTTATAAATACATGTTGCTAAATAAAATCCTTACATTTACCTTGATATGGTCCCTCAAGGATGAGGAGCGACGCATTGATAAATAAAAGTTTTCCTTTTGTATATATATATATATATATATATATATATATATATATATATATATATATAAAGAAATATAGTTTTAAGGTGTGCTATATTTATGGGATAAATTGCTCAATATTAGAGATAGAGCGTATGTAAATATAAATATAAAAGTGAACATTGAAGTCAACACTCAGAGGCGATAGGCTGTTTCATGCTAGACGCAATCTTCAGGCCTGACGATTGCATCTAGCATGAAACAGCCTGTCGCCTCTGAGTGTTGACTTCAAGGTTAACTTTATATATATATATATATATATATATATATATATATATATATATACAGGTCACTTTATTAGATTGTTGTATCCTTAAAGAGGTTACAAACAGACAAAGGTGGTACTCGAGTGAAGGTACAGCAACACGCGCGTAGATGAAAGAAAGAGAGGTTTATTGTAAAAGAGAATACACTACTGAAAGACAGGGAATCGGGTAAGAGGCTAGTAATTCCCAAAGCAAAGATATTTGCCAACCGCCCCACGCGGTCAGATGTGGCACAAGGCCGAATTTAACGTGGGGTATCCGAGCCCGTAGGCACGGACAAAATTTCCCCGTAGACCCCGTAAAAAATGGGGTCGGGTAGATGTCTACCTGCCCAGACTAGACTCTGTCATTCGGCATAGCCTCGTCTGGGTTCCCCTCTGCCTAAAGGCAGAGAGTTCAACTAG
Source organism: Acanthosepion lycidas (assembly GCA_963932145.1). NCBI lineage: Eukaryota > Metazoa > Mollusca > Cephalopoda > Sepiida > Sepiidae > Acanthosepion > Acanthosepion lycidas. The sequence goes on along the minus strand of OZ010573.1, from coordinate 33,253,426 downwards.
CTTAGCTGGAGAAAAATCTCCAACTAATTCCTGAAGCAAAGCCCCAGGTATATCCTGTGCTCACTATATATATCTACTGATATAGTCAGTCCACATAGGCGATAGGGAGTGTGGGACATTCCATTACAACATAGATATACTTTTCTAGTACGGTGTTGAACCTTCTTCTGATTTTAGAACCGCCACAAATCTTCTTGTCATGTATTTGATGGTATTCTGGAAGAACTTTTTCGAAATTTGAGTCCATGCTGTTAGCATCATCATCATTAACAATCCATCGACTGCTTCCATCGTCGAAGGGAACTTCTTCTTCATGATCCTTTCAGATACCTTGGTAGCGCCCATATCCTCTTCAAGTTCTTATAGCAACCTGGTTGTTTGGCTGCACATCCGGGATGCGAATCTCTCTTACCAGCACATCACGAAGGTGCTTGAGATTTAGTGACTATGGAGGCCACTTTAACACAGAAAACTCATTATTGTGTTCATGAACCAATCTCCCACTATTCTTAATGTGTGGTGGTATAGTATCTTGCTGGAAGTGGCCACCAGATGATGAATGAACTGTAGACATAAACTGAGATACAATATTTTGGTAGGCTGTGATATCTAATTGATCTTTAATGGATATCAGAGGTACCAGTGTATGTAAATAAATGATTCCCCGTACCATTACATCACCACCGACAGTCTGAATCGTTGATAACGAGGCAAGATAAATCTGTACTTTCATTTTGTTTACACCAAATTCTAGTCCGACCATCTGAATGTCGCTGCAGAAATCGAGTCTCGTCAAATCAAGCAACATTTTTTCAATCTCCCGTTGTCCAATTTTTGTGTGCCTTAGCAAGTTGTTGCCTATGTTTCATGTTCTTGTTTGACATAAGTGGCACCCGGTATGGTTTTCTGCTGCTGTAGCTCATCTGCTTCAAGGTTTGACGTGTTGTACATTCAGAGATGTTCTTCCGCATACATCCGTTGTAAAAGAATTGTTATCTGAGATACTATTGCCTTTCTATCATCTTGAAGCAATCCGTCCACTTATCTTCGAGCTCTTTTATTACCAACGGATTTCCGTCCATAGAATTGTCGCTCACTTGAACCCTAAACCTTAATGTTGGTTGCGCGTGAACATCCTAGCATATCAGCAGTTTTGCAAATACTCAGATTCGTCCGTCTGGCACTAGTGACCATACCACGTTCAAAGCCACTTAAAACAACTTTCTTTCTTATACTAATGCATGAAATGAAATTCAGCAGGTCGTTATAACCATCTTATTATCGTTATTTACGCAGGTCATGGTTCATTTTCAGCGATACCAGTCATGTACAGTAACGGTGTAATAGCAATTAGAAGCATAAAAGAATTAATTTTTTCCAAGTAAATTTCCAATGAAATACTAGTAGAAAAATACTTTTAGGGGGAAATGTTTCAACAGCACCGGTCATGTACAGTATCTGCAGTAATTAGAAACATGAAAGAAAAACAAAATAGATTTCCATTGTTCCTGGTAAATCTCTAATGAGGAAATATTTCTAGAGAGAAATTGTTAAATGAAATTATTATTTCCAACAAGTACAAATATTTTCTTGTTCGGACATTATAATAAAAGAAAAATTATAATTTTGTTACATCCACAAATTAAAACACTGTGATTCCCTATGTATTCCTTTAGTAAGAAGGATGATCCACTTAGAAAGCTTCATCTCAAGAACTGCTAGTTTGTGGAACTGAATCTCGCGAGATACTTCCCCGAATATTACAATCTTATCGTCTTCAAGGCTAAGGTCAATCGTTATTCATTTTCCATATCCCTGTAATCTTCATTTCCTACTTCATCCTCTTACGTTTACCACACACCTCATTCACAAATTCTCTACCTTGAGTACCTTTTGAGTCTTGAATTGAACGAAGTTTAATTAATAAAAAAAGACATGTAACATTATTTTAAATAATTTAAAAAATGCGAACAAGATAAGTGGGAAAATAAAATTCTTATAATTAATATTAGTTAAAACGATAAATAAATAAAAAATAGCAAAGAGAAAAATAATAAAGATTAAACACAAAAAAAAAAATACTATTATTTTGCTTCTTTGTATATACGACCATTACACTTTGCAAACAGGGTTGTACTCGATAACCTTTACTCAACCAACACCACGGAAATCTACACTCTTTCTTTCTTTCTTTCTTTCTTGCTTGCTTTTTTGCTTTCTGTCTTTCTATAACCCGCCCCGACCACATTCTTTCTTCCTTCCCTAACTTTTTTTTCATTCTCTTTATAATTTTTATGAAAACTTATATTTGATATACATATAATAGCCATTATTGTATATATATATACAGGTTGCGATGCATAAATTGTATAAATTACGCAAAAATGAAAATATTATTGATACCTCATTTTAACAAATATATTTACCAAAATTGCACAAAAATATCTTGAAATACTAAAAAGTAAATTTATTCAATTAAAACGCCATTGGCTTCAACCACAGCCTCCAGACAACTTCGGAATCTCCTGCATCTTTTCTGGACGGTCTCCTTTTTTAAGTTGGTGAATGCTACCATAATCCTTGCCTTCAGTTCATCTTTGGCGTTACAAGGAGTTTTTTGACCTCTTGTTCAATTACGCCCCACGCATAATAATCAAGGGTGGTTGCAGTCTGGGGAATTAGGTGACTAGATGTAAGAGGTGATGTGGTCGCAGAAATTGTCTGACAGCCATGACTAGGTTCTCTTACTTGTGTGACATGGTGCAATGTCCTGTTATCAGACATAGTGTCTTCCAGCAGCCACCCTCTTAACTCGGGGTAGCATTACCTCCTCAAGACACTTGATGTAGACCTCTGTGTTGAGTCCGTACCCACCATCCGCAGCAGGTCTCCAAGGTGTACAGCCTCTCGTCGATGGCATCAATGTAGGTAAGGGAAGTCGGCAAAATGGATCCGTACCTTCGGAAGAAGGATTGGCTCCGAGGACCGGGTCGGTCGGGCCGTGCCCGCGCGAAGCGAGGAACCGGTACGGGGCTGTAGCGTTCGCTCCGTTCGCGCTTTGCGGCGCGGGTTCAAGGTGTCCGACTGTCTAATTAAAACAAAGCATCGTGTGGCCGGTCGACCCGTACAGACACGGTGTGATTTCTGCCCAGTGCTCTGAATGTCAAAGTGAAGAAATTCAACCAAGCGCGGGTAAACGGCGGGAGTAACTATGACTGCGGAGGGTCGTTTGGGAACCTTGTGGCATTCGGTGCACCATGTCTCTGTATTCGTCCCTCCCAAAAATGTGGATGGTCCTGCACGAGGCCTTCACCACTATAATCAAATCTCATGTGCCGGTGTCGGGCTGTCGGTTTCCTGGAAACTGATCTGCTTGACCCTCATACGTCGAATCTCGACGGGAGAATCGATCATATATATATATATATATATATACATATATAGGTGTGTGTGTGTGTGTATAATATAATTTCTGTATATATTATATATGCGCGGTACTTATTGGAAAGCGCTCAATATCAGTGATAGTGCTAACATATTTAGTTGTATTTAGTTGATAGGGTTACAAACTTATACCTATACAACTGAATATATATATATATATATATATATATATATATATATATATATATATATATATATATATAATAATAATAATAATAATAATAATAATAATAATAATAATAATGGACTCTCTATATATTATTATTATTATTATTATTATTATCTTTTAAAATATGATTCCGTCGGGACACAGAAATTACTATGTTTCGAAACTTAACTCAAGTTCTTAAGTTTAATTTCAATATTAAACTTAAAATTTAGAGCACAGTTTCATTCCCAAGCAATGTTTAGAATAACTAACTGAAGAAATTTTTACTCATTTATAGATTGGAAATGAAGGGGTAATCTGGGGTTTTTCTTTCGTTATCAAGGGGTCACTACTGTGATGGAAGTATGAATGTTTATTATATGTCAAATTTTCTGAGTCGTGTAAAATTTGGTTTGGGGACTTTTGTCTGGCTACAATGGCCTTTTTTCACAGGCTCTGTTGTTTTAATTACAATTTGTTAAAACTTACTGACTGATGTTCTAATTACATGCTTTTTGATGTGAATATATCTGGGGTTTTTTTTTTGGTTTTTGTTTGTTTTTTTTTTGTCGATGGTTTCTTAAAGGGGTGCTTAGATATGATTGGGTTGTATTTTTAATTCTATAGTTTTATACGTGTCTGAAGTTAATTTAATTTCCTAATAGATTTTATATAGTATTGTGTAATTATTTATATATAATATTGTGGAAATTTTTTACTATCCATTTATAAATTACTAATTGTTTAAGGCGTATATTTGGTGGTGTCTGCAAAAAAATTTTATTCCATTTCTTTGATTTAATAAATTTTTGTTTTTTAGAAACTTGATAATGTGTAGTTTTTCATGTAGGTATAAAGGGCATGGGCCATCCCAGGTTCTACAAGTTCTTGTTCTATTTATTATTTTCCATTTTACTGTTGGCGTTATATTTGTTTCTTTTAAATGCAAAAATATTTAGATAGGGATGTTTGGTTTAGGTTTCTAATATTATTGAAGGAACTTTGGTATTGTCTCCACCTCATTTTAAATTCGTTTCTTGTGGATCCTATATATATATATATCTTTTCCATATTTGGATTCACAATGATTGAGATTGTGCATTGGTATACTATGGATGCTATGCGGCGTTTTTTATTCAAAGGGCAATTTTCAGGGTTTCTACAATTACATAATTTTTCATTATTATTGTCTAATTTCATTTTACGATCTTTATTTATTTGATTTTGGCATGCGTATTTTTTCAATAGTGTATTATTATGTTTTGTTATAATCCTTTCTAAATTTTCAATACAGCTGTAACTTAATTTTAGTCTTCGGAGTTTTTACTCCATTGGTCACCATTATGAATGAGGACAATTTTTTGGCGCTGAGAATTATGATTTTGTTTCTTCTTCTGCTAGGTCTACTTCTGTTAAGCTCCACTTCTGTATCGAGCACTGTTTTTTAAAAATAAAAACATAGATACTAAAGAACCTTAGATCATTAATCTAACTGTTCTTTCCTGTTACATCAATACACACACATACACACACACACACACACACGCACACACACACACACACATATATATATATATATATATATATATATATATATATATACGTAGCTATGTTTATACTTACAGCATAATGAAGAAAAGTATTTTATGCAACAAGTATTTATTTTTTAACATTATCTCCTACATTGTCAATGCATTATTTAATTCAGCGGTGAATATTAATCACATAGATTATATAAGGAAAATCTTTAAGAATTAAAATTCAGCTCATAACTACATCTCTACCTACAGTTATTAACCCAACTTTATATGTATTGTGTGTGTGTGTGTGTGAGAGAGAGAGAGAGAGAGAGATTTACAAATCAAATATCGACACTGAAAATTATATTCGATTCAACATTCCAAACAATCAGTCATTGAAAGAAAATATCTTTGTTATTGGGACGCTTACGTTAAACTGCTTTGATTCTATTTAAATATAAATCGATGCGTAAATCAATTAAAAAAATTACAAGTGAATGTATAAATCAATAAATAAAATATACATCAATGTGTAAATCAATTAAAAAAAAAAGAAAGTGAATGCTTCATTGACGAAATCCAGACGTTTTAAAAATGTATGCGCATGTGATCCAAGGGAGGTAACTAAGGAAATTTAATAATCAAAATATTTCCGAAATTATTTACTTTTATATTTGTTATTCAAATTTTATTCGCTAATCCTCGCTCTACAACAAACTTTTGAGATTTTTATGTGAATAACTTTCCAAAATATTTATTTTGTACAGTCTTCAATTATCTCTAAATAATAATAAGAATGTTGACCATGCATTTACAAGAAGTCAAAGCGTGATTTTTGCAATCATTACGTGTCAAGGGAGACAATTTCCTATAAATTATTGAATTATTCCTCTTTGAGTGCAATTTTGTAATTACTGTACCATTACGAAATTTACTCATATGACTACAATAAATAAATAGTATACAGTTACGCGATGAATAGTTCATTTTCAGTAGTTAAATGGATGCTCTAATTATTAAATTATCACTCCTTTGATTTTATTGTTTGATAAAGGAAGTGCTTATGTAAAATTCTCTTAATCAGGTTGATAAACGAGACTTAATATCTTTAATGAATTTCATTGAAAAGTAAATTATTTTTGTAAATATCCTAGGAATACGTTATGAATAGCTTACGTTTTATGTAGTCAAGATACGCATTAATATATGTAGGTATATATGTGTGTAGGTACTTATATAATACATATATATTTTTTCAAAAGTTTCTATATTCATGCGGAGTGAATTGCGTCATGGTGTTCTTTTCCTCACAGTGCCCAACTAATCCTATTCTGTGCAGTCGACAAAATCAAAAAGAAACAAGGCGCATGCACGAAATTTAAAATATAAAATGACGAAAATTTACCTATCTCACCCAGTGTGTTTGTATGTATATATATATATATATATATATATATATATATATATATATATATATATATATATTCAATATATGTTCAATATATATGTATATATATATTCAATATATATATATATATATATATTCAATACACACACACACAGATATATATGTATGTATGTATGTATGTATGTATGTATGTATGTATATATTCAATAATTAAAATTAAACAACAGATAACCTTAAGTGTCCATTGATTATATTTTATTTCCCCAGGAAAATGTTTTTTCCTGGTTCCTCAGATCCCATTTCCAAGCATAATATATATATATATATATATATATATATATATATATATATATATATATATATATACACACTATTGTATCCGTACTGTCGAAAATGACGATAGTTGTTGGGAAGTTTTAATAGTAAGATGCAATGAAACAAAAGTCTCGAAACAATGTATTGAGATTCAATAAAGCGGAGGTAAAGAATTCACAGCTAAAATAGAGGACAATGAACCATTAAATTAATCCGCTCACTTTATATTTTTAGACATTCAGTGGTATCTACGATTCATTAATTTCTCCTGTTATTATATGAATCACTTTTTGCTGACTGGCTTTTCAAGTTTAAAAGTTTATGTGTTTAATATAACAGTGAAATGAAAATGTCTCTCGTAAAAAAAAAGAATAGCAACAGAACGACAAAGTTGAAGAAATACAATCACTTAATAGACAAAGATATCCGAGTGCCCCACGTGAAAGGCTTGAACAAATAAGACCGCAATCTAAGAAACATAGGCGTAAAGGAACTGATTAATTAAAAGTTTCATTTTACTCGGGAACTAACTTAGATAAATATATTATTTGTATCCAGTATTATTTGTATAAATAATATATTAATAATATATGCAGATAAATATTTTATGTGTATAAATTATTAAAACGTCTAAGGAATATAATCACTAATAAATTTACTAACTTAAGTTGATTTATGTCCCTAATAATAGGGCAGGAAATATATAAATACACAATTTAACTTTTTGTTGACTATAAAGATTGGAATGCCATTTTCTAGGGTCATTTTGGGTGAAGATTATGAAAATAACATTCATTTTTTACGAAATGACTCCAGTTTTTTTGTAAGTTACCAAACAACATTTATTGCAAATTGTCAAGTTCTCGCAAAATTTTAATTCTTTTATTTCTTATTTTCACATTATACAAAAAATAATAATTTAAAATTCCAGGAGGAAAATGTAAAAATAGTCCACATAAATTCTGCTACATGTGTGGCTCTGTAACGTTTAAAAATAATAAAAGAAATATTACTCCTCTTGTTAAAACACTATACAATTTATATTTTGTAATCAAACTTGGTGACCAAGATAAATCATAAGTACCTACATGTCTGCAACACAATATGCTTCAATGTTCTCTCAAAATGGTCAAAAAAAAGATTGAATAACATTCTATTTGGAGTGCAAATGGTCTGGCATGAACCTCAAGATAACGCCACTGAATGGCTTGCAAGCAGGCTTTACGAAATTTATGGGTTTTTGTTTTGTTTTGTTTTTTGTTTTTTGTTTTGTGTGTGTGTGTGTGTGTGTGTGTGTGTGTCAATGGGATAGCCGAGCTCGAGATGAACACTACACAGGCACAGAATGGCCATTAACAAATGAGTCAAAAAAATGTGTTCACATAACGTTATATGTGAACCCTTAGTGACCAAGGAAAATATAATCTTGCCACTACTTCATATAAAATTGAAACAATTTGTGAAAGCCTCGAAACAAGATAATCCGCCATTTTTATATTAAAAGAAAATTTCCAAAGCATAGTGTTGCGTGTAACAAATGCACAAATAGGAAGGGAGTTCAAGCCCTTGGGAACGATGACACAGATGTATTGGAATTGCGTAGTAAATAAAGACACAGTTGGATTATAATCTGTTTTCATCTTATCATTCTTGACACACGCATAACTTAACATGGTGGTAGCTGGCTGTTGAACCTTACCTTTAATGTCTGGGAACGTTATTTCTGTTTGTTTGTTTGTTTGTTTGTTTGTTTGTTTGTTTGTTTGTTTGTTTGTTTGGGTTTTATGGCATATCAACCACTGTGGGTTATTTAATGCCAAATCCAGTTTATATGAATTTTAAATACCCATAGCAGCCCCTGAATGCCTGGTTTTGGGCTCTAACAAAGCGGAAGGGTGGAAACTATTTTGCAAACGATGGACGAATTATACTCTCTTGAAAAGCGGGTGGAAATTCAAGTGACTATGTTTGAAAATTGCCTTGGTCACGCCGTCATGAAAATATATCAAGATATGCATTTCACAAAAGATGGATCTGAATGGACTGTCACAGAAATTATAGATGCCTTGGAGGAATATACGATCAGTACTATCAACAAAACCTCCGAACGTGTTGTGCTCCGATAATAAAGACAAGATGAGGCTGAGTTCTTCGAAAATTTTCTCAGTAATTTACAAGTTCTGTCGAAAACGTGCAATTTTTGTAACAAGTTCTAAGACTCCATGATAAGGGACCAAATTGTTACTGCTATAAAAGACCATGACACATGACAAGACCTACTGAAAATTCAAGGCCTTAATCTTCAGCGGGCAATAGACATTTTCAGAGAAGCTGACAAAGATGCTGCACAGAACCTAGGAATGAGGACTGAATCAACCCATATTCATGAGATGAAGGAAAGCTGAAGAAAAGCATGCTTCACGCTAGTGACGCCAATTTTGTGGTTTCTACCACACTCCCAGACGGAACAAATGTCCTGCATATGGAAAGATTTGCAATACATGCAATGGAAATAATCACTTTCGATCCAGATGCCCTAACCTAGAATGGAAAACAGCCCCCCCCCCAAAAAAAAATCAATGAGGCAAAACGAAAGGGAGAAAAGAGAGATTCACAACGACCCCATATACACTACTTGGACATCGACTCAGATGAGGACAGTGATGAACATACACAGTGGGTAAATGCTGTCTCTCCAAAAAAAAAGAACAACAAAGATGCTAAGTGCATGATGCTACTAAAGAAAAGAAAAGGTAGTATTTCAGATTGACACTGGAGTATCTGTTAACATGCTCCCCGAAAGATATTCGAAACACATCAATCCGTGCCAAGGAGTACTAAGAAGTGGAACAAGTCCTTGGTAAAAACCACTAGATATGTGTCGACAGGTTATCAAAAACCCAAAGAACAACAGAAAGTACTCGGCGCAATTTCTGATTTTCAAAGATGAGAAATGTTGGGTCTTCATGCATGTGAGCAGATGGGTCTTGTTGCCATAAAAGACGAGAATTTTCACCGCATTGCGGCTATAGCAGTGGAACAAGAGTTCAAGAATGTGATCAGTTGCAAATTTGACGAATTACCCGGTGTTACATCATTGCAGTTGAACTGCCTCTGAAATCTTTCAGAGGAAAATGCTTGAGCACTTTCAGGACTTAGAAGGGACGGCTATCATCGTTGATGACCTGATGATATTCGGTACTAATCGGAAAGAGCTTGATAAACGGGTACAGGCACTGTTTGAAAGATGTCAGACAACAGGAGTCAAACTCGACCCTGACAAATTTGAGATAAGACTGCATGCCATCACCTTCATGGGGCACAGGATCACAAGCAAAGCCGTTGTGGTAGACCCAGAGAATGTTAGTGCAATCCAGAACATGAATGATCCGGAAGATATAGGAGAATTGCGCAGATTCCTGGGGATGGTTAATTATGTGGGCAAATTTGTCCCCAACTTAACCGCCATCATTAAGCCTCTTCAGGACCTCACAAAAAAGCAAGTCACATAGATGAGGGCCGACTCACAACAATCCGCGTTTGACTCAGTGAAGAATTTGATTAGTAGTGCACCAATACCTTCCTTCTATAATCCACATTATTCTGGATTTGACACTGGAAAATGATGGCAGTGAATATGACATGGGAGCAGCCATGATGCAAAAAGAGAGACCTGTTGCATATGAAAATCGTTCACTGTCGGACACAGAACGACGTTATGCCCAAATAGAAAAAGAAATGCTGGCAATGGCTTATGGACAAGAGAAATTTCACCTTTATACATATGGAAGACATGTGAAGGTTTTGACAGACCATAAACCTCTAGTAGTGTCAATCTGTGAAAAGCCACCATCAAAAGCTCCTAAAAGGCTGCAAAATTTGATGAGGACACAGCAGTATAAATTCTCGCCACAATACGTACTAGATAAGGAGATTCCACTAACAGATGCCTTTTCTCGTCCAACAACGGCAAACCAGTAAAAGAAGAACTGTTGATGGAGAACAATCTGACGCTGCATCCAATTCAAGACCATAGGTTGGCACAGATCCTCAGATACACGGCTGAGGATACAATAATGATGGCGCTTGTCACAATTATTGCTAAGGGTTGGCCCTATGAAAGGAGATATTTTGGCATCAATACGTGTCTGCGGAGGACAAGGGGCCTTATATTTTGGCCGGGTATGTCAGCTGAGATTAAAAATAGTATTGTGGAGGCTCGTGCTACACATTCTCGGATTGCCAGCCAGCAGAACCCCAGGTAGTCACTGTCGTTCCAGAAAGACCCTAGTAATTTTTTTTTTTTTTTTTTTTTTGAGCCATAAAATTATGTTCAAAATATATAGATTTTAGCATTAATTTTTTTTTCCTTTAGTTTAATAAATTTTAAAAACAGAATAATTAAAATAAAAACCTAATTGGGTGCAATTACATATTTTGACATGAAACAGATAAGAAAATAATAAACAAAAACAAAAGCAATAAAAACTCAAAAGTATGTTTTAACTAGTTTTTAATCAATTTCTTTTTAAAATTATTCACTTTACAATTTTTCATAAAAGCCTATAGAATAAAAAAAATTATATTCTTAAACTTTTGGTTATGTATGTTTTTTTTTAATATCAGTATCTAATTGTAGTAGTTACGTTTCTCTGTAATAATTTACATTTTACACGCGCTTTTTAAAGGTTTTGATTAACATTAGAAAACTAAATTAATTTCCTAATGTTAGCACAGTAACATGCATAAATAAATTTTTTTTTATTTTCCCTATATTTTTTAAACAAAAAGTAAAGCACTTACATTTACAAAATCGAGTTTTTAAAGTTTAAACTAATCCTTAAATTTATTATTTACTTTGGAACAAATCTCTAGGACAAATCTTGGATTTTAAAGAATTTTTTAAAATTTGTTTTTATCTTCAGTCTATGGAAGTTCAATGAATCGATGAGTGACAAGTGAACGTGCGAATGTTTAAAAAATGTCTAAAACTTTACAGAAATTTACTTTTTTTTCACATATTATTAGTTTTTTTAGGCTATTATGTTTCAAACAATACGAAAATTTAACTTCAAAGAAAACATGTAAATTATTTAAAATGTGCTTTTAATGTTTTGTTATTTGTTTGTTTGTTTGTTTGTTTTTTATAAGTCCGTGGTGGTACCTACATTAAAAAACGGAGGCAAAGAATTGTCATTCTTAAAAACTAAAAGTATTGATTGGCTAGTTTTGTCACCATCGGCAGCTTATTATTTCATTCCAGTTCATGCTGCTTACTTAGCGGACGTACAATATAGGCAAATGCATTCTGAGTGTTGTCATAAAAAATAAATTAGGAAAATAAATTAAAACTAAAGAAAACTAGTTTAAAAAACACGCTTCACAATTGTTCAGTAACAGACGTGACTTGTTGCACAAAATTCCTTAAAGGTCCGTTGCCCAGACACGACTATCTGATAAAAACCGGTGTTAACCGAAGTTGACAAACGAAAACTATATCCAGAATGGCGCGTTTACATTGTCAAAAGGAAGATATTACTTACAATGAGCCCGTCAGTGTGGCAGCATTCATTCAGTCATGGGCAGAAATGTCTAATTTCGATTTTGCCGACAAAAATTCTCTGGATGACCATATTAAGACGATGATGAATGTGGACGATGAGACTTTAAAGACCCTTTCCCAACGTTGCAGGTACGTATTCTATTCATTTAGTTTTATTTTTGAATGAAGTGACGAGGAGTTATTTTCAACTGAAGTAAAGTAAATATTGTTGATATATCGCTAATCATTTTGTGACCTTTCACATTTTTTCTTTACTACTAATCTCGAAATATTTTTTTAAAAATGGTGTCTGTTTAGTGTTCCTTTATGAATGAAAAACACTGCCTTTCCTAGTTTCCTTTCATACACTACACTATTTGTTGTTTTAGCTTTTACGATCATCTTTAAGTTATATTGTTAACATAAGGGAAAAAAGTATTCAATTTTTTGCGTGATATTTTTTTCTTTATCGTTCTATTTTTATTTGTCTACGACCTGGAAACGGTTTCTTTGCATTTTAATTTCGTCAAATAAATCGGTTTTTTTTACCATTTTTATTTAATTCTAAGTTGAATATTGTCCATTATTAACAAATGCTAAGCACTAATTTCAAATCACTTTGAAAGAAACGTTTTTTTTTTTTTGTGGGGGGTGGGAGGTTATAAGAAAAGGACATGAAAAAAAATGAACTATATAACAGAATAAAGAAACGTAACTACTCTAACTAAAAATCCACATATAATTTTCAAAAGGGTTTTAAAAAGCATAATCTACTGGAATAAATTGTTAACGGGGTGATATAAATATACTGATTTTTAAATTTACAAAAATCTTACATAAGAAAATTTATGTAAGTTTCGTTTTGAAATAGTTTTTGAAAACAAACAATACTACAAAGGCATTGTAAAAACATTTTCATGACATGAGCTTCTCAAGGACTGAATTACTTCCCTTGAAAGTGGCATCAATTGAACAAATTATGAAAATAAATTTTAAAATAATAACTACCAGAGGATAGATTTTTAAAAAATTTCACAACACTACAAGCGTGATGTTAAAGAGCATCATATTTATTATTTCCATTTGAAATGACATTAAAAAAAATCAACAATTCAGTTACAATTCAAATTATTTAACTATTTTATGAGTTTAGACTAGTCACTAGAGAGAGAGACAGTTGAGTAGTTGGAAGTTATTCAATCTTTTTTTTTTTTTTTTTTTTTTTCCAAGTTTATAATTTAAAAAAAAAAATTGCTGATTTCTTTCTTGTATTGTCTTTATAAATTCCATACTAATAATAAAACAAAAAATGTTTTTTCTTAGAAGTCGCAGAAACTTTTTTAATGATTTCCCGTTGGCGTTATCATTAAAAAAGTTTCTACGTTAAATTTTTTTAACGTAGCTTAAGGGACATAAGGTAAGGACGAAAGTATGTAGCACCCAATGAGGATCGAACTCCCTACTCGCGCTTGATCTAGCGAGACAAGTTTGTTAACCATCACACCACGTTGATGTGTCCGCTATAGAAAATTTTAATATAAATTTAAGTTTTTTAAAATAAACATTTAAGACAGATTCAAATTATTAATTTGCAAAGTTTCAATTTTTAAGCAAGTAAATACCGTAGTTTTGTCGCGTTAACAAAATCCAGCTCAAGACTAACAATCCTAGTATGAAAGTTTTTATTAAAAAAAAGAAAATGAAAGGCTTTAACAAAATAAACGGAGGCGATCCCTATTTATAATTAAAGCAGGTTTATTTAAACAAGAAGGGTAACAAAAAAAATGTTGCGAAGCTGCATATAATTTCCATCATGCAGGAAATAATTAACACAAAAAATATACAAAAGGAAAAAAAATGTCCATCTACACTGTGATACAAATGCAAATAAAAGAATATATTGCCGTACTCCTTCTTTATCAAATTTCAAATGCTCTTGTTTTCTTTCCTTTCCTTAAAGACACAGTTTTTTCTTTCATTTTTGAGACCGCTCATCCGAATAGACTTCTTCTCTTGTAGTGATGAGATTCCCCCTTCTTGTTGCAAATTTGGATCTCTTCCAGGATGATAGGGCAAGGATCTGGAGTCTGGGCTCTACCATGACCACGGCTCTATCCTCAAGTGATCCGGTTTCGAGTGAAGTGAACAACATTTTTGTGTTATATAGTTTCCGACAAAATCCATTACAATACAACCTGTGCATCTACAGCCGCCATAATCCTTTTGACTGTACCTTATGAGACAAACTTTTAAAATGCTGGTAATACATTATATATATACAAAGAATGACCGACAACAATTCGAGAGACAGCAAAGTTCTCTTTATCAAAGGGACAACTTTAGCCTTAGAAAATATCAAATTTGCCGACCCACCTAGAAAGATGTAAGCAGCAAACCAAAAGACCTTTTAAGAAGCATCACAAAGCATAATTATCGGGGTGGCGTGGAGCCCACAACCAATCTAGGAAATCTTAAAACTATCCAACTGCACAAGGTCTTGAAATAACTTGTCCTAAATGCGTTGGAGTTCTGATGAAATTTTATGATTCCAAGTTAACTTCATCTTCCAAATTTCACTAAGGAAGTATTCTCCCTTTAATCCTCATATGTAAACTGAGCCCAAGCGGGTCAAAAATGGATGAATTCTGTGACAGTATACTTCTCTTGGTATCTGCCGCAACTTACAAAAAATTAATTGCAACGTGCAAATCATCTTGTGCAGGATCATACAAGTAACCCGATACTTTTCCCAAGCAGAATCATGAGTGACAAAACTGTTGTCAACCTTTATACATAATGTCAAAACCTCACTGTTATCCACATAAAAATTGCTAAGCAACATATCCTTACACAAACTAGGAGAATATTTCTCAACATGGTGCTTAATAACAAAGGTTAGGATAAAAGGGCTAGTAACAAATCCAAAAATGAGTGTTTTATCATAACACAAATTTATTGTTAAATTTGACAAAAAAACAAAAACGATTTTTTTGTCCCTGTCACTATTCAATCAAAGCATAAGAAAGGCTCTATGAACATCAGCCAATAGCACATAATGATCTATCCTAAACTTTAGCAACAATTCCAGCATATTTGTGAAGAGGTTTATTTCTGGATACACACAGTAATTTAGCGAGGGACCTGTGCACAATTAAATACCAGCCTTATCTTAGTAGAGCTCTGATCATTCATCTTCACAACTGGTCTGTGAGGAATCTGTGTATAATGAGTAAAATGCCTGGGGTCAACCTGTATTCTCTCACTTATGCCTTCATCTTCTTGACGATAATCCTTGTACAAGTCCTGTTTACAGGTAACAACATGATCAAGCACACTTAATGATTGGATGGAACCAAAGACAATTTAACCTCATCCCAAGGCAAATCTACATAACAACAATTATCTCATCAAGATCAAATGAGATCAAATTGCTGAACAAGGTTATTTAATTCCTGTCGTCATCACTGACAGAGTCCGCTACAACACCTAAGGTTTCCAAACTAAAGAGTTTATCAAGATCTCTCCACAGAAGACTCACTAAGACGGTCCAAAGGATCAAAGTAGTCAGATTTTGGGCCCAGTACAAAATAAACATGTGTCACAGGGCACTGAGAATATGTGGGAACAACTTGATTATAGTTGATACCACTAACACATGAATCTGTAGCCTCGACAACAGGACACAGAAAATCTTTCACATCATCGAAGGGTACTATACCTTGAGGAAATTTAAAGGCTGATCTATTCATAAAGTGAATCAGATTCATAGCTCCCATGTACTTCAACATGTTGACACCTATCAATCCATGAACCGAAATGTAATCATCATGTACATCAGATAAATCAGCAGCCAACTTGCTACCACCAGTAATAATATTTTCAACAGCAGTAGCAAAAGCCTTAGCATGAAACAGTTCTTACACTTCCAACAAGGTCACCCACTTTTTATCAGGACAGTCCTCCAGTGAATAAAAGGAGCTAGTACAATGGAAACACAATCTAGACTCCCTACATTGTTGTAAATGTTCCTTCAGTGAAGGATACCGTCTACAGTATAAGGTACTGTGACTACTACATCACAAAAATTGCACCTGTAGGAAACAAGAGCTAGTTTCACAAAAAATTCTCCAATTTGGCGGGTTTCTTGTCAACATTACTCAGTTTGAAGTTACCCAAGGCAAAGGCACTCTATTTGTTGACAGGCTTGTATGCTTTAGGGATCTCAGTCCTAGAAATCTCCACTGTTTGGAACACATCAGAATAATTGTCCAAGATCTCACCCAGCAAGGGGTAGTTGCTACCAACTACACAAATAATTTCTCATCTTAACAACATAGGGAGCCTCTCAAAAATATTGTGTCGCTTAAGAGTTGATTGCCCAGAGTATCTTCTTCAAGGAAATTCAAATTACTACTAAATTTAAAAAAAGAAAAAAAAAGACCGCTGTGGATTCAATCAACAGTACACTTACTACCAACTTGTTACATTGAAGTTATAAGCAAATGTTGGCATTCCTCTCAAATCATTTCTTCCGAAAATTTTCCACAGAAATATTATACATTTTCTTTAAGTAACACCCTTTAAAATGGAACCAAGCATTTTTCTGATGAATATTTATGTTTTCATGTCTATACCTATGTCTGTGTGCCAAGTATAAATAAAGAACGATATATCAAGTAGCAATCTGCATGATAGTCGAAGTAGCAGTTTAACAAAGTCATTAAGAAATTCTCCTGTAGTTTATTTCTTGTAAGAAAACTGTCTTCATAAGTAAAAACTAAAGTAAAAAAAAAAAAACAGAAAAAAAGAAAAAAAATTGTTTGTAAATAAACTTAACTATTTCTGGAATATTAAATTTTTTTTTATTTTTTTTACACTTTATTTGCTTTCTTCTTTTCCTTTCCTTTTTCTTTGTAGATGAGTTGAATATTTTTACAAATCCAAATTGAGCCACTCAACCTTCCAGAAGTTGATCTGTTTTGCAGTGAAAGAATTGGCAATTTGAAAGAATCTGATATATTTAATGTCAAATTAGATATTATCAGTGTTATGAATCTTAAAATTGGCTATAACTTAATGCTTTTGTTTTATATATTTTAATGCTACAATAAACTATATTTAGATTTTTTTTATTTTTTTTTGCATTCACCAATTTTCAGCAGATACAAAATTTTGGAGATACAAAATTTTCATTAATTTCTTTTTTTTACTTTCAACATTTAAATATAGTGATCTTAAAATTCATTATTAGTGTTTAATAAAACTAAAAATATAAAATACTTTTTTTTTTTTTTTTTTTTTTTTTCCCAATAAATAAACTTGCCTTATATTATTACTAAAAATAGTTTTGCTTTGTAAAAGTTACAGCTTATGTGATAAATAACTACAAAATAAAATTATTAGAAAATATGTAATTTTTTTTATCTTTTGGCTTTTTTTTTGTTCATGTGAGACAGCAGAAACCACTTTGTATTTAACAGAATTTGACTGAATAACAGAATTTTAATAATCACTCTGTTTTTAAAGTTTTTATTTCACACATGATCTCAATCAGAATAAATTTAGAAAGAAAAAGATTTTATTGATTCCCATCTACATAGCTTTGTTTCTGCAAATTTTGATTAATCATAACTTGAAATGCACATATTCAATATATGATTCTTGCTTATTTTTAAGTGAACACAGTCTTCGTTGTGGTCGTGAAGACCAACTCAAGTATCAATCTGTTGACCTTTTCCCTGAAGATGTTGACCTGGTAACTGTCAAGTAAGTAAATTTATCTTTCTAAAAATTTAAGTGAACTTTTTTTTTTTTTTTTTTTTTCCCTGTATTATAATTTTCAACTGGTTTACCTTGTATCATAAAAAAAAACAGAAGTAGTATTAAAATCAACTATTGGTTGGGTTTTAACGTTTCATTTTTAAAAAGCCCTTATCACCTACATCATTAATGGTCAGGACATTTAAAGGAAAAAATAAACCAACAAAAGTTTAATTTGCCAGTACTCAACATTCTTCTTTCTATAATGCTGATTGGAATAACTGGTATGATTTTATTCTTAACATATTTAACCTGAGCCAAAGACTGATAAATCAAGATTTCGAAAAGACAAGAGATTGCCCATAAATGCAAGAATATGAATATCACTTTGCACCAAAAAAGGAAAAGTACTTCATCATTGAAACTTGCTCAAACTTTGTTGTTTATTAAATATAAATTATTGAATGCTATCCTCTTTTCCATAAGACATATTTAAACATGTTTATATTGTTTATAAAATCCGGGATTGTCAAAAAAAAAAAAAAAAAAAGGCACTATCATTCTCTCCTGATTAGCCCAAATATTGGAGTTGAACTGCTCAGTCGAAACGAGAATGGCTTGAGGAGCATTTTACTGTCTGCTCGCTTTCTGGTGAGTTTTCAGTTACTTATCAAGTAATTTCCATCTTTTATAAGAAACAAAATTCAGTATTATAGGTTTATAGAATTTTTTTTTTTTTTTAATAAGCATTTCACCTCAAGCAAAGGGCTACAGAAAGTAAAAATAAGGAAAAAGACTGAGTATGGAGGGGGTTGAGGAAAGGATAAAGTTTATAGTTAAAAGGGAAGCAAGAGAAAGGAAGTTCCTCTGTTGGGAAGTGCAAGATTACATTTAACTGTTTTGACAGTAAATGGGTGGGACTGAGATGCCAACCTAGTAGCATACTTTTTAATTATTGGTTTGTACCTGGAACCCAATAATAAATAAATACATTACATTACCTGTAACCCATTTATTTATTTATTATTGGGTTATAGGTAGAAACCTATGATTACAAGCAGAATATTTTTTTTATTTTATTTTTTTTTTTTTTTTTTTTTTAATATTTAAAGAGGTCTGTAAAATTGTATTAAGGCCATTGTTGAAAATTTTAAAAAAATGATCCAATATGTTTTTAGAAAATTATTTTTATTCATTTCTTTCAGCTTACAAAAGAGTGATATAGAGAAAAGGAAAAACTATCCGATATACAGAAGCTTGATTTCTCGAAGACAAAGAAAGAGATTTTTATTTACTCACATGGTGAGTTGTATAAATGTTTTTCCAAGAAAAATTTAGTCCTGGGTATGACAATAAACTACATCCAGCAGCAAAGCCTCTGATCAGGAGATTGGAAGTTTTGAGAAGTGTGGAACCACCTTTTAATTATTGTTGTTCCCAGGTCCACCCTGACACTGGGGTGGTAGCACCTGTTAAGCATCCCGGATGGGCAAATAGTGCCCCCCCCCCCAAACAAACAAAAATCAAATCACTTGGAAAATATAGTGCAAACTTACATTTTTATGATGCAAACACCAGCAGTCTATTTTTGAAAAAAAAAATTGCCAACAATACATTTTATCATCTACAAACTATAAAAACATACATTTTCTCTGAAAGTATAAAATTATGTACAAAATATCTCTAGTTGCATTCAAAATATTTAGTTTTGGGCATTAAATAACCCATAGATGTTGATATGTTAAGCAAAAACAAAAGACTGTCCAACCAAGAAAAATTTTAACTACTGAAAAACTTTGATTTTTTTTTTTTTTTTTTTTTTTTTTTTTCATCTAATGGTTATAAATACATCTATACATGGTTATAAAATGGGAAATAATTTATGAAAGGTTACAGGTAAGAAAGATTTCTTTTTCTCGTATTAAAGTCATTTGGATGCATGAATATGAGAAACTAAGATGATGTTACTTTAAGGTAAATACTTTAAATATTTTAATATGTACATTTTTAAACAAATGATAACTATAGGGGAATACATTTTCCGCAATCACAGAATTGTGGATGGAATCTTAGAATCATTAGCCTTAAATGGAATCTGGGTTAGGAATTTTCAATAATAAATAACTCTTTTTTTCCTTTCAAAAACTTAACTGTTTCTCTGATTTGGTATTTTCCTTATAAAACCTGAAAAATAATTAAGTACAAAAATGTTTACATAAAGAAAAGTGGATTGTCAATATCTTTAATATGTTGGCTAGTCTGTTTTTAAATATTTTAACTTTTCTAAAAAACTGTATGTTGCAAATGAGATGAAAGTTGTTGGGTCACAGCTCAGTCGTGGCCACCAAAATCCATTACTAAAGAGTGGACATGGGAGACAGACACTAGTTGATGTCAAAATTGAAGGGGAGAGAAAGAAACGAAGATCAAACCAATAATTTTAACAAATTCATTTCCTTTAGGCCTCACTCAATTTACAAGTAAAAAATTCTAAACAACTTGTAAACTTGTTTTATAAATATGAAGAAATAAATTCTATCACATGCCTACCATACAATTTAGAAATAAAGAAAAAGTAATTCTCCAAAAACAGCATTCTATGAAATGACTGGCTTGTCTAAGCTTACCATTACAGCAATTCTCCTGGATTAATAATTGAATCATCTTCAGTGCTTCACCATTGTAAAAAAATTTAAATTGAACAAAAAAATCCTTTAATAACATTAACTTTCAATGATTATTTTTTAATATTTTATTTATATTTTGTAATCTAAACCAGTTTTATGAATAAACAACAAATTGCCAAGATGAATGAATCAAGTGAATCTAGTGAATTAACCTCAAAAGTATTAACTGCACATGTCCATCTGTCCGAGGAGTTTGTGCACCATATGAAGTGGGGGATTCTGTTTGAGGGAAGCTCCCCAATAGTCAGTGTACCACCAGCTACAAGAAGGGACATGTCACCAACATTATCTGCCAACACTCCGTCATGGTCAACAGAACACATAAAGGATCTCCATCCTGCTCTTGATGCAACCCCACCAGTGAGTGACAACAGTGATGTGTCATCCAAGAGTGAAGTTATTATTGTACCACACCAATGCAGACCCAAGAGCTTGACTGCTGAGATAAATGCCACAGATACCCCCTTCCAAGAGCTCTTCTGAAGAAGCGGCCAAGCCTGTCACCCTTTGGAGGAGTGCCCACAAGAAGAGGTCACATCTATCCTGCAGTTTGTGTGATGATGATGAGATCAGGGAAGAGTGTAGCATGAATAATAACTTACCAGTTCAGCAGAGGAAGAGATCCTGGTTGTGTCTTGCCTGCCTGGATTGAACTTGCATTCTTTGTAATACAGAAAACATCGTTTAAGCAAACTTAGTGTGGGACATGTGGTTTGATTCAGGTGTCCAGATGCACAAAAAGCTGTGTGGGATCTGAAGCAGACCAATAGACAGTGACAGGTGTCTAGCATGGCAGATTGCAGTACTGGAACTTGCGAGTCGTGTATTTGAAATAGATTCTATGTCAATCCTTACAACAGAGAAGGTACTGATGTTACTGTTACCAACCAGTTTACAATTTTCTAAAAAAAAATTTCAAAAATAATTTCATTTGTGAATAACTACTAAAGTTTCATTAAAATCTGACAATTATTTGATTTTTGCAATAATTTACAAATCACCTGAAAAAAACACTAAAACACTAATGGCAAATATTATATAGACTGCTAATGTAAGTAAAACAATATTTTCAACCAAAATCTCAAATGTGCTAGAAAGGATTAAAAAATTTAATAAAATAAAAAAAATACTTTGATCTTTCCTCTAAATAATAACATGGACATTTTGACAATAAAACTTTGTTTTTATTAAGTTTGGGGCTTTTTTCCATCATGCTATGCTGTTTTTTTTTTTGTTTTTTTTTTTTGTTGTTGTTGTTGTTGTTAAGTGGCGGTACCTAGTCTAGTATAATGTTCTACTAGGAATCGCCAGCTTCTTAAAAATGGGTTAAATTTAGCTTGATGGGTTATTTCTTGATCTATTTGGAAATAACATCATAATTATAAATTCTTCTGTGTATTTAGGCAGCAAATTTTCTTTGAGCAAATATTATTAAAAACAACAGATAAGACCCACATATTTCTCTGCAAATATTAGAATTTCATAAGCAAAACTTGCTTCTAGCTGGACCAATGAGGAAACCTGGATGAAATTCTAGTAAAATTCAGTGCATCATCATTTTATTTTATTTTTTAAATATTCCCTGCTGAAATGTGGAGGAGGTCTTATATGCAATTAAAATAGTTTAGTATGGTACAAAGTTGCAATTTTAGGATACCTAGTGATATTTCAGACATGGCAAAAATATGCTATAATAATTAAGTTGGTTAATTTTCAAAATTTTACTTAGAAAAATTACTTTTTTTTTTTTTTTTAACAGACTCTTTTATAAGACTCGCTTTTTTACAATATCATAAAAACCTTTTTTACACTATACAAGACCCACTTTTTAATGATACCATAAAAACTTTTCCCTTTTATTTATTTTTTTTTTTAATATTAAAAGTTAATATATTTGTAATAAATGAATGGAAAGTTGTTTTTTCAACTGAGTCAAATGTGGAACCTGGATGAAGTATATTGAATGTTACTAGCTGAAGTTCTAGTAACATTCAATATACCATCCAACAATATTTTTTTAAATATTTCCTTCTAAAAAAATGTGGTTGGTATATATGAAGGTGGGCTGAAAATTTTGTAAGCTGACTATGAAGGAGTAATACTAGAGCTGTGTAATCTTGTATGAATTAATTTAAAATCTTCTTATTACTAACTGCATTGTTTCTTTCTGGGTAAACTGACATCTAACTGTTCAAAGACTTCAAAAGTAACTAGTAGCTACTTCTCTTGAAAATGAACAATTTGGAATTGTGTACCTGCAGTAAAAAAAAAAGGTTTATCTCCCAAGGACATTCATACTGACATAGTTGCTACATTAGCAGATGACTATCCAACTTTATTACATAATGCAAAAGTGGGCAACTGAATTTAGTAAGGGGAGAGGATCTTAAAGATGACTCAAGGTTTGGACATCCTGCAACTGAGGAAAACATTCATTGTGTTCAGCACATTGATAATAGATGACAGGCGATTGACTATAAATCAAATAGCCAATTCTATTAGCATATCCCATGAAAGTTGAGAATATTTTGCACAATGAACTTGGCATGACAAAGGTTTCTGCTTGGTGGGTGCCATGTCTTGTGACACCTGATCAAAAGTGCACATCGCATCATGGGAAAATCTGACTTTGTTTGAGGCAGATCCAGGTGATTTCTTTGAACATTTCCTAACCCAGGATAAGTGTTTGGTTCATCACATTGAGCCAGAGACAATTCATGCAGTGGAAATGTCCCACCTCACCTGCTCCACAGAAGGCCAAGGTCATTTCATCTGCAGGGAATGTAATGGCCTCAGGTTTTACAGATGTAAAAGGCATTGTGTTTAGGAACAATCTTCAAGGGGGCCATACCATCAATGGAAAGTACTATACCAACTTACTGAGGTAGTTATGGAAGGCTTATCAAGACCAAAGACCCAGGAAAACTGATAAAATTGGTTTTGTTTTATCAGGACAATGCTCCAACACATGTCTTTAGTTTCAATGGCTGTTGTGCATCACTGTTGCTGTCAAATGGTTGATCACCCTCTCTATTCTCTTGATTTGACTATCATCTGTTCCCCAAAATGAAAAAACACTTGGCTGGGAACCAGTATCGCCATGATGATAACATCATATCTGCTGTTGAAACAATGCCGTTATTAATAAGAAAAATTCAAATTAATGCATGCAAGATTTCAGAACTCTAACATCACTCCTCCTTAGTCAACCATGAACTTTCCAGCCCACCCTCATATACCATCAAATGGCAATTAACCCTGTGCTTTAAAAGAGACCTTAATTTCTAAGCAGCTGTCATTTTTTCTCATCTCTACAGTTGTCTCCCACTCACAACCAGCCTTCACCTGAAGACAGAATTTCAACTCCTGATGCTATTCTACAAGTGGCATTGTATAAACCGTCAAAACGCATTGGAAACAATATCACTAGAACTTTATCAAATGAAAGTGTACGTATCACTTTAATAATTATATGGTTTTGGAAATCATTTTGTTGTTTCTATCAAAAAGGAAATTTTTTATTAAAATGTAATAAAATCTAAGTCTCTTGCATGTATAAATGCTCACACGCATACAATAATTTATAGCAACAAGTTTCAAGGATTTTTAGACTCTTGAGCTTGACTGTAAATTATGAAATAACTGATAGAAGTGGGTATGTCTATTGCACTTTTTAAGTAGAGATTTTAGGTGTTCTTTGACAATAGTAGTTTCCACTAATGCATCTTTTTTTCTAACCCTATCCACTAAATCAAATGTGATTAGTGATATGTTGTGCTGTGTTTCTCAATCCAAGTAACATTCAGGGAATTATGGATGACACAGCAGCCAAATGAGGACAATAGTTTGATTACAAATAATGATGATTTCTTGTCAAAGAGTAGATGTGTGGGTGGTGTAACGGATAGTAGCTCAGAATGAGAAATCAGAGAGCCGAGTTCAAATTCCAGTCTGGTTCATTACATTCACTTATGTGCTAATGCACTTGGTAAAAGGTATGAATCATTATTCTCCAAAAAAAAAAAAAAAAAAAAAATTAATACACTCACAAAAAAAAATTCATTCTTACAATCCAAAATATGTTTCAGCTTTAAATGACCCACAAATGGTTGATAAACCATAAAAAAATAAGCCACATATGCTACTGTCCCCTGTATTTAGTATACACTTTTCTTTACATCTTACACTTCATAAATGTGGGAATCAGTTTTCTTTTTAACTGTAGAGGCCATGCAATTTCTCTTTTTGCTCTTCTTTTCACTTCACACATTCAAAGTTCTTTCATTTTTTTTCAACTTGTACATTAGAGCTCTCCCTGGCCACTGTCATCTGCTTTTTAGCAACAACGCTTAGACCTCCATATTTTAGGTCAGTCAATCTTCTCATCATTCAGTGATGTCATTAGGAGTGCAGCAGATTGTCCTGCTGACAGTACATCATCTAAATCATTCAATAAGGAGGTCTCCTTTACATTGGTTCCATTCACTCCCTCATGGTGGGTGGGGTAATGGATAGCAATGGTGTACTTCCAGTAGGTATCCTTACATACACTTAGATGCAAATACCTTTAGGAAATGTAAGAGTCCATCTCCTCTCACCAGGTATGGGTTAAATAAGACTTTTATCTAGAAAAATCATTGTTCTCAAAAATAATTATTAATGAAATATTCACTCACATACAAAAAAAAAATTGTTCTTACAAATTCAAAATATGCATTGGCTTGATATAATCCGCAAAGTGTTGATAAGCTGTAACAAAAAACAAATCCATCAATCTCCATGTTATTGTTGGTTAACATGTTTGGTCAGGTATGACCATGCTATTAAACCTATTGTCTTTAAACAGAACCTTTTGTCTGTTGCTGAATTCATCTAACCAATATTGCAGGTCTGTTTACTTCACTGTACCCCACAATTCAGTTATTGTATGTTTTCACTAGAAAATTCCTTCACCAGCACATCTGTGAGAACCAAGAAGGAATCCTTTGCCTCAAATTTTCCTTCTGCTTGACAATCTGGCAAGACTGATGGGCTCATCAAATGCAGAATATTGCTGTAATCAACAAAGGGATTATTTTTGTCTCAATTAGTTCCATCTTGCACATTGCAGATAGCTTTAGAAAAGGGAGCAAACCTATCATCCAAACCTCATCTTATAAACTCACAACCTATGGAAGCATTTTCTTCTAGTTTCTTGTTTGTCACTATTTCAATCAAAAAATCTCCCTTAATTGTTTCACTAGCTCTTTTAATTAATCCTAATAAATGCAATGGCTACTAATCACAATGAACAATTTCCTATTAGACTAAGGATAAGTAGATTTATTACCTTACTTCAACAGTATCTTACCTGACTACAGTCTCACATAACCTAGTAAGTTGAGATAGTGTGACAATTTGTTTGCAGAGCTGACAGGTAACCTGATATAATGTGGTAACATAGACTGCCTTTTAAACAGCAGGTCCTTGAAATGTAAGGTAATGAGTGTGCCAATGAGAGCATGTTAGGCAACAGCAAAAATTCCATTACTTAACAATCTGTCAATTACTGGCAATAATTTTTTTTTTTTTTTTTTTTTTTTTACTAAAGTTAGACCAATACAATGCACAAGAGCCAATCAAAGTAGAGGTTTACTGAATAAGATGTGTGATATGAATGCAAGAGAAAGAAGTAAAAATAAAATGGAGAATAGATAACTATTGGCACTAAATTTAACCCTTTAACATTCAACCAATCCAAATCTGCCCTGTAAATATTGACTGTCCATATTTAAATCAACGTAACCCATCCCATGTATACTCTGACATAATATATGATGATGTCATTGCAAATAATGCAGCATGTCATGCAAACAGTAAGACTTTGAGAACCAATATTTACACGCCAGTTTTGAGCATATTCAATGCTAAAGGGTTAAAAAGGTTATGTTGTAGTGTTTTAGGAAATGACCATGTGTGTCTGTTCCACAAAGTTGGTTCTTGGGAGGAATATTTGGAGTATTGGTGGTAATTTGACCCTACGGATATAGGAAGACAGGTCTTTGCCATAAAGGACTGAGCTGATGAGACGAAAGAATGGGGCTCATCAGAACAAATTGTAAATATTGCTTTACAAAGATTCTAGTTCTCCTATTTGCCCAGTCATCACTTGTGTTACTTTCCTACATTGAAGAACATTAAATGACTGATTAATGTTCTGATTGTTTTAAAACAAAATTACTTCAGTTACATTTTTTTCTTTTTTAAATCAAGAAACAATGGATAAATCTCTGATCCTGTTCAATAGATGAGGAAGGAGTGTAAACTGGGCGATCTACTCCCATTTGAGGAAAAAATAAAATTAAAAAAAAGTAAATAGTAAATAAAATTTCAGAGCTTAGGCAAAGACATTAGAGTTGACGTAGACTTTAGAAAGGGCTGGAAACCCAATCCTAAACAGGAAATCAGGGATAAACCTTTACTCCTGTTCAAAAGACTGGGGAGGGTTGTGAACTGGACATTCGGTGAAGCTATCGACTCCTTTGTAAATCAATGCACATTCCTTTACTGAACATGCATTTCCTGTCTCTCATTAAGAGAAACCAACTTCTTCCTAATCAAGGTTTATGACTATATCATGTTAAAACACTGGTTCTTGTACAACCATCAAAGTTAAGTAACACCAAGCCTGATCAGTCCCTAGATGGATGACCACTTGGGAATACCAGGTGCTGTAAGCTTGGACGTGTGGGTGGTGTAACGGATAATGATTTGGAACTGGAAATCATAGAGCTGAGTTCCAATTCCAGTCAGGTTCATTACATTCACATTTACAAATACTCTTGGGAAAGGTATGTATCTACTGCTTCTCCCTCCTAGCTATGAGTTAATTAGCAGTAAATCATTATCTCAAAAAAAAAAAAAAAAAAATTCAAATATTTCCTGGCTTGTAAAAAGTTGATTAAAAAAAAAAAAAACCCCAAAAAAAACAAATCTATCAATCAATCTTCCTAATCATCAAGTGCTCTTTATTTATTATTCCAAATAAAGCATTAAGGACTTTCCCAACTATAGGAATTACCACCATATTTTCTCTTTTTCCCTAATGACTTTAATTCATATATAAAGTTTTCATCTCACTGTACTGTTTTGTTAATACCAAGTTTTGTTTTGTTAGAAAACAAGTTCAAATATCACAGTTGCTCTTGCTTGAAGCCAACATCACTTCAAATTACCTTCTTTTTTTTTTCTTTTTTTTTTTTTTTTTCCTGCATATTTTACTTTTAATATTTCTCAGTCTCATGTTTTTCAAGTCACTCATAGACGCTATTAGCCACTTGGGTCTTATCATCACTGGGTTTTCTTGAAAGTGGTATTTCTATTTAGCACAGATTGTTACCATATTACTTTAAATTTCTTAGTGTTGCATCTCAGTAGCAAATGCCAATTGTTTCAAATTTCTCTAAATCTCTTTAAAATTGACCTTTTCATCATTTGAAACAAAAAGAAAAAAGTAAACTTCTCTACTACTTTTAAAAATAGTATTTTTTTATCAATAATATATTTTCAGAGTAATTTTACTGTGACTATCTTTAACTCATTTTTTGCATTACTCCAGGTTTTTCCACTTTTATTTCTCTTTTCTCACAGGGGTAGTGGATTCTGTTGTCCTTCAAGGAACAAAATGACAAAAAGAAAAAAGAAGAGCACCCAAAGTGTTCAATGTCACACACACACACACAGTAACATTATATGGAGGGACCCTTTTGTGCACACTAGCCCAAACAAGACACAAATCCCAACACTCCTTCAGGTTATCATCCGCACTACCTTTTAGGCATGTCTGCCCTTTTCACTTTTAGAATGGCTCATTAAGATAGCAGTAGGGGATCAGACGCACTAGTTTCTGTACAACAGGTGTCATTTCTCTTCCACTTGTTTTGACTATTTCGGTGGGGGGGGGGGTTCTTCCCCTCTTGTTCTTTTCCTCCCCTCTTGTTCTTTTCATTTCTTCCCCAATCAGCAGCAGCCACCCTTCCTGCCAGTTTTAGTATGCCTTTCTTTCTGTCTGTAACTTCTTTTGCTATATTCTTGCTATTTTTACACCTTTTAGCATACATTTTCTCTTGCACACATTTCACAAGACAATTTGCATTTAAGTTGCCTTTGTTACCACAAAACCAACACCTCATCTGACTTGCTCCAACCTTTGGTATTTCCATCCATTTTACAAAACTCTGTCTATCCTTTTTATATTTTTAAGTCTCACACTTTTGGTTTCTCAAAGAGCAGTTTTTTTCTTGTGTGACTTTATAATTTGAATACATTTTTTTGCTTACAATTTTTCCTGTTGTACAAAGCTCAATATCAAAATGTTCAGTTTTTCTCAGAATTCCTGTCATTATTTCCATCTGCTTTCTCTGAGCTTCCAACATGTCCATTTCATCAACTCTCCTTCCTTTTGCGGGGTCACACACAATTTTAAAACATCCATGGTAGGCAGTTCCATATTTTCAATGGGTCTACAGTTGCATCTGGACAGCCACATCCTTTCTCTACTTCACATCCCAGTACACCACTTTGGCCAACTTTAGCATTATTTCAGTTTGTTTTATTCCCACCAGATCATTCCTAGCTTCTATCATGCCCCCATAATAGTTTCAAATGATGACTATGCTGATAGAAATTACTCAAACAAAAATATTTAACTTTGGACAGTTTATCTATAAGTTCAATCCTGATATGCAACACTTTCAATGCAAAGTAGGTAAAAATAAATTAAAAACCTTGTTACAGTGTAACCCGGATATAAGAGAGATTTTCTCTGGTCCCAAATTAGAGCCATACTTACCTAAACAAAATAGACCAAACCCGGATATAAGAGACTTCTTCTCCAGTCCCGACAACTCTCTTATATCCGGGTTACACTGTAGTTGATTTTAAGAAGACTTGTTTGAATTTTTTACTGCTTAAACATCTTTAAGTGATTCTCTGTCTGTCTGTGTGTGTGTGTGTGTGTATATATATATATATATATATATATATATATATATATATATATATATAATGGACTCTCCCATAGGTTTCAATGTATGAGGATCTGACAACTTAACCAATTGATTCAGTTATTAAATTTTTGTGCAATAATCTTAAGTGGCACTTAAGACCCACTAGGGATTTACAAAGGAGGCCACATATGGTGCAAGAGAGGATTGTGGGATGAGATCACTGTTAGATTGGCTGACCTTTTAGAGCTTGCTCTTGCTTCTTGATAATTCAGAGTAGCAGATTGAAAACTGCTGAGTCCACTAATACACATTGATCTTCATTCTACCTGCTTGAGGATGTTATGTGGTATATTGACAGCTGACAAGTTGCTCTTCAGCTTGTCTTTGTATCTTATCCATGGGCATCCTACATTCTTGTAGCCCTGATCTAACTGGCTGTACATTATGATCTTCGGTATCCTGTCATCATACATTCTCAAGACATGACCAGTCCACCATGACTGAGACTGTATGAGAAAAGTCTCTATTCCTCCAATATTACACCTGTTAAACAGGTCTACATTAGATGTCCTATTGTAAAGGTTAACTCCACAGATGGCATGCAGACAGCTTTTATGGAAAACATCCAGCTGGCGTATATGGTACTTCTATGGAGTCCATGACTCTGAGCCATACAAAAGGATGGCAAGGACAACAGCTCTGTAAGCCCAAATTTTTGTATCTAGTTGAATACCCTGCTCATTCCACAGGCGATGACGAAGTTTGCCGAAAGCACTGGTAGCCTTAGCAATCATCTAAAGTTTCACTGTAATTGACTTTGCTACCAAGATAAGTGAAAGACTTTACATAGTTCAGGTCTTTGTCTTCTACTTTCAGTGGTCTCTCCAGAAATTTGTAGACTGGTGGTTTTTGTTTCTCACCACAGAATTGCTTCAGAGTAAGACAAGGTTGGTGCACTACTTCAGTTTTCTTTATGCTAAATGTAAGACCAAAAGCTTTACATGCAGCAGAGAAACAATTCATTAGATGTTGGGCCTCCTCAACGGATGTTGCAACATGAGCAGCATCCTCAGCAAACAACAAATCACGAATAATTTGCGTACGAAGGTGGGTCTTGGCTTTGAATCGCAGATGGAAGAGATCAGCAGTTGTTCAAAACTGAAACTTGACGCCGCTCTGTGTATCTGCAAATGCATATTTCAGCATCACTGAGAAGAAAAGGAGCAAAAAGGGCAGGGGCCATGACACACCCTTGCTTGATGCTGTTTGTGACATCAAAGGATCCTAACATCATTCCATCACCAGACATGATATTAGCTTTCATTCCTTCATGAAAGGAGATAATGACCTTTAGCATGTTTCCTGGGATGCCAAGTTTCCTCAAGACTTGCCAAAGAACCTCTTGATTCAGTGTCAAAGGTCTTTGTCAAGTCCGCAAACACCATGTACATGTAATATATATTAAGTGTTTGAGATATATATATATATATATATATATATATATATATATGAGAGAGAGAGAAAGCAAACCATTACTACTGAATAGGGCGTCAATTTTCACTGGATGCTATACACACTCTCATGGATTTAAGTTAAGTTTAGTTTAAAAAAAAAAAAAAAATGAACATGTTTTATGTATAAAAGTAATAAATTTTCACTTTAAAAAAAAGTAATCATTACTTTTAATTACAGTATTCCTGACTTCAGATTATTTTATTGTGAATTCGATAACTAATGAGAACAATTTTTTACATTTGCAACTGGGGGTACATTTGTTGACCGCTCAACTATAGGTGTTCTGTTCATATTAATTGGTAGGTAGAGGGCCTAAAATATAATAATTATTTTAAAATATTCTTATTTCAGGCAAGTTTGGAAAATGTGTATGCTATTCTTGGACAACAAAAGCTAACTGAATTGAGGGATCGCATCCGTTGTGTTAATGATGTTCTTGTTACAGGAGACTACAGTGATAACCCAGACCTCAACATCAGTCTTTGTGCCTGGGTAAGTTTTTACACCAAAATTTTCTTGATTTTAAACAGAACTCATTTTGTACCAAAAGCTTTCCAGCAATAGTGGGAGAGATTAAACTGAAGAGATCTTGTACAATTTATATTGAAATCTTATAGTCCTTGAATTTCTTAGATGAAGCATTGTCAGTTATTACTAACTATGGTGTTTTTAATGCAGGAAATACACTTTTGCTGTTGTGGATAATCTTAGATTATCATTTTTGGTCATTCAGTTTCATTTGCCATATATGCTTCCATATTGCTATTCAACAAAGTATAGCTAAATGTTTAAATTTGAATGACTTCTACAGATATTCATTAAGTCTTATATATGACAATGCATTTCTCTTATAAAATACAAATTAAGACATTTAAAATATAGCTGAGCTTCTACAAGTCCGATCTGTGTAAAAAAAAAAAAAAAAAAAAAAAAAAAAAAAAAAATTTAAATTACCTTTTCAGTTTATGACTAAAATTTGAATTTTTGAAGTCTATACTCTGATCACTTAACAATTACTAATATAAAATTTTCACTAGTTTGCTACACTAAATATGACCTACCACAAGACTTTTTTTTTAATACCATGTCCCTTCAGGACGGGCAATTATGACTTTTCACAGATTCCTTTTCTTATCAGTGAATTACTATAATTTCTTGGGAAGGACAGAGCTTGGTCAGTACTTAGATCAGTGACTGCTTGAGAATACCAGGTGGTGTAATGGATAATGGCTTGGAATTGTTAATTGGTTAGACTTGTATCACTAAACCATTATCTCCCACCCACAAAAAAAAAAAAAAAATTCTCAATCAAAAACATTTTCTTGTTTTAAATAACACGCAATGGGTTGATAAGCCATAGAAAAGAAATTGATCAATCATTGGGAAGGATAATGGAGTGGTTTCCTTTTCCATGGTTCAGAATTAAATTTTCTTTCTCTTAGACTTGTTGCCATTCATGGCCAGAGAACTCTGTCTACTCTATTTAGCCCCTAGCTTTTTCTTGGGGATGGGAGACGGATTCATACCTTTCCCAAAGGTATTTGTGAAAAAGTGAACACAACAGAATTTGAACTTGGCTCACAAATTCCATTATACCATCTGCACATCTAGAATTGGTTTATATAAATCTTTGACTATTTCAGATTTTACAAGCATTCAATTCATCTATTCCTTGTATGTCTTCATTTCTATTAGTAAAATTTGAATTTTTCTGCACAATTTCAATTGCTCAGTGTTAGCTTTTATATTTTCAGGATGTGTTTAAATCTGGGACATTTTTCATTGAAAATGTCTTCTATGATGATACAAGGCAACCTGATAATCTAAAATATAGCAAGTAAGTACCCACCCTACTCTTGCCTTTTCATACAGTATTATTAATATTTTTTAATTCATATCTGACAGTTTATCTTGATTATTTATTGTTCATTTCCTTAGTTGCAATTATTATGCATGAATGAGATGCATGATTTCCAAGTTAAATATTTATTTTTCCAACCACCTGAAGAAAGCCAGAGCGTACAACAGCTGAAACGTTGTGATAAATATGGCAACAAAGATGAGGACAATAGTTAAAATAATGTAAATAGTGTACATAATACCTCATCTCAGAAATATAGACAGATACAGTTTTTTTTTTTTTTTCTAATAAACTTATTTTATTGTTTGTTTTAATTATTGACATATGAAAACTATATTTTTTTTTTTTTTTTTTTTTTTTTGTCTTAAAATCGAGCCTTTTTTATTTTTTTAAAGTCAGTAATGTTTGATACAAAATTATAAAACTTTCTAATGATTTTAGTTCATTAATTTTGTAATAATCAATGTTAATATTATTAGTTGTTATCAAAAATGACTTTTCTTAATCCATATAGATGTTGATGTACTAAAACATTGGGGATGGGAGACAGATTCATACCTTTCCCAAAGGTATTTGTGAAAAAGTGAACACAACAGAATTTGAACTTGGCTCACAAATTCCATTATACCATCTGCACATCTAGATACTTCATATTTTCTGTTTGAATTTCTTTAATACACTCAGTTATTGCCCCATATTGACAATAGCCAAGTGGATTAGTGTTGGTTTGTGAATCTGATGATAGTAATTATGAGTTCAATCCCTGGTCCAGGCAGTGTGTATTTGGACTAAATCTTTTACTAAATAAAAATCTAGAAGAAATATCCCTAAGCATAGACAGTGGAACAAGAAGAATCTGTCCCTGTAGATTTAAAAAAAAAAAAAAAGTTCAATTCAAAATTCTCTGTAGGCACAATGGCTGAAACATTGTGATGATATTCCACGTGTGAATCATCATCAGTTGATTACTCCACTTGTTGCAGACTGTGTCAACATGAGATATTCTTATCCACAAAGTTCAATCCATCCCTAACACCAGAGTTCAATGAGTAAAGGTCAAATCCAGTGGACATTATCAAGCCAGTGTTTTGGCAGTCAACCTCTGCTTCTCTTAACAGCCTAAATTTCCTTCTAGGCATAACATCCTGAGTTGATCTTTTTAGTTAATAAGTACTCTTGACTTGATAACTGATGTAAGTATATTTCATATAATTTATAAAATCCTAGATAAGACTTCTCAATTATTTGCTAAAGATTTTAAAGAAAAATCAGTTTTAAAGATCCTGTACTTCAATAATATTAAAGGGCAAATTCATTTTTTTCTTCTTTAGCTAGCCACTATATTTTTGGTCAGTGACACATTCTTACATCTCAAAAGCTTTGTGCATTTAAAAACATTCTCTGTTGACATGATTATTGTTTTCTTCTTCCTATCCTCTAGAGAAATTGTTGAATGGGCAGCTGAATCAGGAATTGAGTACCAGTGTAAAACAATGGAAACTACCAAGTTAAATGAACTGACAGTACGAATTGGTTGTCCATATCTTTACCTTCATCAAGGCAATTGTGAACATCTTTTAGTTTTTAGCGATATAAGGTGAGTACTTCAAATTAAAATCTTGTCTTCAATTATCTTTCAAAACTGGTAAAATTATAAGATTCTTTACTTATTTGAATTAGACTAATTTTTATTTTCTTAAGTGCTATTCCTTATCAATACAGACAATCATAGCTCTCTAGAGATTCCTATATTATCTGTGAATTAGCATGACTTTCATAGAAAGATAGTGTATTTTTCTATTGACTTCTCTCGGACTAGCTGCCATTCAAGGCTAGACTACCCTGCTATTTAACTTACCTGGTGGGAAGAGATGAATTCATGCCTTTCCTCAGAGCATGTGTGAAAGTGAATGCAACTAGGCTGGAATTTGAATACAGCTGGCTGATCCCACCTTCTGCACTTATATTCATCATTGTTTACTTGGATGTGTCCATAGCATATAAAGGCATTAAGGGATGAGGAATATTTTTGTAAATAGGAAATTTTTTTTTCAGAAATATTTTTAAGTTAAAATATTGACCCTTTGTATTTTAAAAAACATTTCACCCTAAGCAAGGCAATAAAACTACTAAGACACAAGAGGCTGAGTGTTAGAGAATATGAAAAAAAAAAAAACTCTTAAAAAGAGCAGGCAATAAAAGGATAAGAATTAAGCAGACAGAAAATAACAATTGACATTGATCTTCAATAATTTAAATATGAAGTTGACTGGGAGGCAAGAAGCCAGAAGAGAGTTCCACAAGTGAAAAGTGTGAGAAAAGAAAATATTAGTATAGAATTTACAATTACATCTAGCCATTTCAGCTGTAAATAATTAGACCTTGCCACCAATCTAGTACTACCCTTAAATTCATAAAGTCTAGGTACCAGAGAGGAAAGTTCATCAGAACAATTTGACCTATTTATTAACGAATTGTAGGTCAATTTGACTTTATCAAGCTGATCTGACAAGAGTAAATAGTTGTCATAGGCATTGATACAGAGTTGAGAACTGAAACAACATAGGTCCAAGTGATAGACCTCTGGGGAAAGCCTGCATTCATGCAAAAAGATCTAGAAGAATGGCCATTCAAGACAACTTTCACGTTGTAATTTGATAGACTGAATCAGTTCAAAAATCCCTCCAGAAATACCATAACCTTTCAACTTGTGAAGATCAGTATTCCAAACCTTGTCAAATGCCTTAGGCTGTTTCTTTGGATATCTCTGAGCTTCAGCATTCTTATCTAAAGCATAAGACTCTTTCAGCAAGTCATTAACACATCAGCAGTTGATCTAGAGAAGTGAAAGTCATTTGCTTATCTGAAATAAAAACCTGTGATGTGAGATGCTTAACCAACACAGAGTTTCTAATACTTTGCCAACAAGAGGTAGAAGGATAATAGGCCCGTAGAAGGATCAGATGGTTTGTCCAAGTTCTTAAAGACTGGGACTAGAGAAGAGGATTTTCAACAAGGTATTTAATATAGAGTTTAGAGAGGACAGAAGACAGTTCAGGAGTACATTTCTTAAGTACTATTGCAAGGATAGCTTCAAAACCACATGCTTTGTGAGGATCCAGTTTAGAAATGATAGCAGAAACTATGGACAGAGTTAAATGCATATCAGTCAATAGAGACTCGGTTCTAATAGTCAGAGAAAAGTACTCCATATGAATCAAGAGTACAATTTAAAGAGAATTTACAAGCAAAATATTCTGCTTTATATGATGTTAACACCTCAAACTGAGTGAAGAGAGGAGGGATATAAAACTTATTTAACACACTATTACAGAGTCACCAGTA
This sequence comes from Acanthosepion lycidas, assembly GCA_963932145.1. Taxonomy (NCBI): domain Eukaryota; kingdom Metazoa; phylum Mollusca; class Cephalopoda; order Sepiida; family Sepiidae; genus Acanthosepion; species Acanthosepion lycidas. The sequence continues at coordinate 33,216,894 of OZ010573.1, read as the reverse complement.
GTCACATGGCTATACAATACATGTTTACAATTATTTCAAGCTGTAACAAATTGGCATCTGTTGTGATCAGAATTATCACACCGATACACTCGGAAAAAGTGATTCCTATCGGCTATAGCAGCTGAACAGGCTGGTGTGAACCAAGAAGAAACCTCAACAGAGAAGGTTGAGAATATCAATCCAAGGAGTGTCTTGAACAGTTATGAAATGAATCTCAATCAGTACACTGGTAACAGAAGTCTTATGCATAGGAAGTGGTTCCTTTCTAATAGATGGCTCAAAAGAAATATAAATATCTACAGTGTGCTCTAAATTGCCAAAAGGACAAGGTTGTGATGCTCTACAAGAGCTAGGAGAGGAGGTAAGGAACAAATCAAGTAAAGAAGAATGCTTAACATATTTAGGGGGGGGGGCGAGTAGGGAAATCCACTATTTGACCGAGAGATTGAGCAATAGAAAAATTGAAAGTCTGAATACTGGCAACATGAGTAAGAGAATGCTTAAGTCTATTGACATGATGAGCATTAAAATGACCAAACACAAAAATACTTTTAGATCAATGTAGAGAAAGAGATATTTCTATATTATCAGAAATTTTGTTTAATATATTACAGTCCTGAGAAGACTGAGAACAATAAAGGAAAAAGAGATAGCTAATAGTACAATGTTAAAATCACAAGAAAGAATCACTTGGGGGACTCATGAGACAAAGCTCTTGCAATTAGATCCTTCCCACTAAATATAAACACAGAGGCCATGCATATGTATGCTAGAATCTTTTCAGCAAAGAGGAACAGAGAATTTATTGGTATCAAAAAAAAATTTAAATTCATTTCACAAAGTGCAAAGACATCTGGAAACTGTTTCATGGGAAAAGATCCAACACTACAGAAATTAGAACAAATGCCACAAATATTGGAGAAAGAAAGGTAGTGGTGGGGGTTGTAGGACAGATTAAAAAAAAAAAAAAAAAAAGGAAGTAAAAGGCCATAATAATTATCACTATTGTCTATGACAATTGATGTATCCAGTCAGCCCGACCCTAATCATGGATTCTTTCCTGCTATTTGTACCCTCTAATTCAGTTTTCGTCTACTAAAATACTTGGGTATATAATGGGTATTGTCAAAAAACTATCTAACAAACCTGACCCCCTCTAGTCAAGATAAATGAACCAAAACATTTGACAGAAACTGTAAATTTCTTTTGGTGGTATTCCTATGTAATATTGGTACATTTAGGTTGTCTTTAGCTGGCATTGATGTTTAGATGATTATAAATGTGCTTATTGGTATGCTGAATTGTAGACTTGATTAATGTCCACATAAGGATCAAGTTTCCATTCCCCTACGCCCTTATTTTCACAACTTTTAGGTGAAGACTATGTAACAGTATATAGACAAAGAACACTAGTTTATATTAACGACTTTCACCTCCTCCCCCACTTAGGATGATTCTAGAATTTTTTTTTTTTTTAAATGTATCAAGAGTAGAAACTTTCTTCTAAATGAAATGCGTATCGTAAATGTTTAGCATTTAAGTATTTTAGTTCATTGTTTTATCTACATGTTTTTCTGAAGCAAAATGTCTACAATTTTAATTTCAGAATGGTTCATCCACATGATAATTTGAACATTAATGAATACCCTTGTCTAATTCAACGTTCAAACAAGAGAAGAACCATTTGTAGAGTTTGTGCATATGCCTCTGCCAGGTCAGTTTTATTTAATCTTTTCGTGTTATTGTTCTGTTCATGTCTCTATAATGAACATTTGACACTGTATCAGATGCTAATATATATCTACTGGTAGAGCATGGCTTAAACTGATACAAAGATATACTACTACTACAGAACATGTGCGTAATCTAAATTTACTTAACTATACTTTCTAGATAAAATGGGTTTCAATAAAAGTACCACCACTGAAAATGCAAAACATAAGGTTTAAAATGAGAAATCTTTCTTGAAGCTTTTATTTTAGTTTTAACTTCAAGCTAATAGATTAAATTTAATATTTCAAATTTGACTGGAAGTAGTGTTTTTTTTTTTGTTTTTTTTATCACAATGTAATTCACTTTATTAATAAATCTTCCAAAAATAAAATATAAAGTGAATTACATTGTGATGCGGGGAAAAAATGCTATCATTCTTGTAATATTTTTAAATTTAAAGTAAATAATATTTGTTTTAAATTGGCTAACATTCCTCTAATAAAGTTTCAAAAGAGTATATTTTATTTTTAGAAGATTTATTAATACTCTTCTGAAACTTCTTTTTTAAATGAAGTAATAGTTGTTTGTATTTTTGACAGTTTGATATTTATCTAATGTTGTTCTATGGAGGCCTTAGCTGTAATAAATAATTTAATATGATTGCCTTTTAAATATAATTAAGTACTAAGTAATCTTAAAAATTTAAGAAAATATTCATGTTTATTGAATTTTAGATACTTTCTGACTTTAAATTTATTATAGTTATCACTCTTATCTTCTGATAACATGTATGAGTACTCATACTAAAAAATTGGTAAGTTTATAAACCTACAAAAAAAAAAAATTAATTCTTTTAAAAATATTAGTGTTTCATGATTTTGTACATATAGTTTTTACTTAATGTTATCTAAAAGAGTAGAATACAAAATTTTAAAAAGATTTAAACTTTAATTATTCTAATTAAAATTATAAAAAAAAAAAGGAAACAATTCTTGTAAAAATTCATTATTCATTTAAGGAAAATGTTTAAGACAATAGTGTCTTTAATATAAGCTTATTTCTAAAAGCAATTAAAAGCTTTTTTAAAATTAAATAATTACATAGTTTTATTGCATTTTTTATTTTATGGTTCCGAACCAATTTTTGGCAAACATTGTTTGACAAAACCAAATTTAATGATTTAAATTCTCCAAGGAGTCCTGCTTTTAACTAGTATAAATATGAAGAAGGTGAAATTTCATAAAGTTTTTTTTTTTTTTTTTTTTTTTTACTGCAAAAAAATAAAGAAAAAAAAAAAAAAAATTTTCAACCAAAACTTGAAATGTGCTAGTATAAATTAAAAAAAAAAAAAAATTTAAGTAGTACTAATCAATATAATAACAATGTTCTTTTTACTTAGCTACAATAAAGTTATGTTGATACTACAAAAACATACAGGTCTCAAATTTTTGTAATAGGACAACTATTCACAACAGGAAAAAAAAAAAAAAATTTTTTAACCAAAACTTGAAATGTGCTAGTATGAATTAAAAGAAAATTTAAAATAAGTTTTTTTTTTCTTTCTTTTCGCCACTGTGAATAGCTGGCCTTTTACAAAAACTTGAGACCTGTATTTTTTAATATTTTTTATAGTATCAACATAACTTTATTGTAACTAAGTAAAAAGAATATTTACTTTGCTATTATATTGATTAGTACTACTCATTTTTCTTGACATTTCCCACACCGTAATTCAAGCTTCACTTTTACTGACAAGGTGCAATCCTTAGTCACAGGAATATTTTCTTTGCATTAACATGTACTAAGACAAAACGTTTTTTTTATAAACTGCATAAACAAAATCCAAACTGAAAATTTTAACTGTCACAATATTTTATTCCCCACACACACTTTTCAAAACTAATTTATTTTATTTTATTATTATTCCTCTATGGTTTTTTTATATATATATATATATATATATATATATAAATATATATTTTTTTCTGTTACAGGTGGAGGACTGTTGAGAGTGAGCATGCTTTAAGTAGTACTTCTTTTTTCTGTGATGCGTGTTTTCGTTCCCTACACTATGACAAAGACGGGAAAAAGTTAGGCAATTTTAAAGCTTACAAATATTTTGATGAACATACAGTCTTATGAGAAACAAACAATATTCAGCCTTCACATGTTTACAGCTTTAAATCCCATTATTGACAATGCAATGTTGCTTGAGCTGCCCAAGGTGGGTAGTGTGGCTTTGAGACAGTACCGGTCTCAAACAGCCATAACAAGGATGAACTAACCAAACATATGCATTTTCAATTACTCTATTTAGACTGAAGCATAAAGAAAATGTTTATTTCTATGAGTTTAAAATAAAATTTGGAACAATTCTTCCCTTTTATACCAGAATGGATAAGTTTTGATTCTGTTCAAATATGGGCAATGAAAAAAATAAAATCTATTTTACAAATATCCCAATTCAATCTTTGTGTTCTCTTTTTTCGTTGTAGCAGCAATTGTTTATAATACTTCAATGATTGGTTAAACGCTAAGATGTTAAAATTCATCAGCATACTACTCATATTTGAATTTATGTGTAATGGTAGAGATTGGTAATTGACAATGTCTAATGCTATTCCAAAGAAACAATTTACAAAGCTGTCATTCTCATACAACCAGAAGCAAGTTAGTAAATATAATTTTCACAAAACGAGAAGGAAAAAAAGATTTTAAAATAATTTAATCTGGTAAAAAATCTATGCATTAACAAGCATTAGTGATAATAAAAAAGAAGCCTAACAAGTCTTTGTGATAAGTTATATTAATTTATATTACTCAGCATTACCTTTTAATTTCTTCAGTCTCATGTGAGCAACTGGGCAAATTCAATGCCTTCAGCTGTCTAGTGATATATGCTCAAAACATTGAATTTTTTTAAAAAAAAATGTCTTTATTAAGGGAATCTTGGTTTATAATATTAAAAAGCAAAACCCACTCCTAAAAATGTAAATAAATAAAATATGTATTTCTCTAGAGAGGTAAAGCAAATACCTGCTTTATTATCAAAGACTGACCTATTATATTTTATGATAGATCACATTCTTGTTTCAATGAGACAAATTAAAACCAAGCCAGCAGGTCAATCTTAAAAATATGATGTACAAACAGTGCTTAAAATGAAGTACAGAAAAGGTACACATTTAAAAAAAAAAATTCTAGCAGCAAGTCATACTTTATACTGGAGTAGATATAATTTATTGGGGGAAAAATGACAGGAAATAACCAAACAAATGGAGCACAGACAGTTCTTTAAAAAATATAAGTAGATTTTATATAATATATTATATAAAGTCTAATTACAGCACTGATACTAAATATTAATATATGTAGAAAAACAGCCTTTTATTTTTTTTTTTCTTCTTCTCAATCCCCTGCCAGCAACATTTTTTTTTCCATTAAGTCAGAATTGTATTTGAACACACACTTTAAACTGACTTATCAACTAAATGTGACATTAAAAATATGACAATCTTCTCTCAGATGTTATATATATACACACACACACACAGTATCTAAGGGTTAACTTGTATCCACACTTCAGGCAGTTGACATGCATATACCCAGAGTCTGTGGTTGCATATGTCTTCCAAGGTACATTCACAAATCCTTTGTACAATGATACAAGGTTGAAGTTTGAGAGATAATGAGAAAAAGTAAATTCAGATGATGTCAACCCCCTGTTAAAAAGGGTTTTTATGTACAATTCAAATCATTTAAAGTGAAAAAAAAAAAAATAATGATGAATCAAGGTTTACCCTTGTCACTTATGGTTTTGTCTTCTTTGGCAGTAACAGTCTGAGGAACAGGAGAGGCAGCCATATTTAAATTCTGCTCAGGTGTTGCTGTGGTATTATTAGCTGAGGTAACATCTACAATGGTAGATTTGGTTTCAGGAAGCTTTTCTTGAGTGGTTGTTTCCAATGAAGCTACATTCATTTCATCTGGAGAATGTGGAAAATTGGTAGCCTTCTCAATATCTGTTTTATTAACATTTACAACTGATAAATGATCTTTGCCAGATCCGTTGTTTGTGCCATCTTCCATGCAGTCATCATGTATTTTATTTATAACTGCATCTGGAGTTGAACCCACTGAGGGACTACACTCTGTAATATTTACAAGGGATTTGGCTGCTGTATTAATTTTCTTTTCGTCCTTCATGATTTTGCCATTATCTGATGGCTGTCCATCAAGCCCAGTTAGATCAATCACCATTTTCTCATTAGCAGCACGTGTGAAGCTTAAAATAGACATTTGATCTCGACGAAATTGCTTGTTGCCATGTGATTTTAAATCTAAAGATTTAGTCTCGATCATTTCACACTCTCCATCTGATCTGCTGGTATTTAATTTATCCGCTGTTTGGGCAAAACTCAGAATTGACATTTGGTCCCTTGAGGGAGTTTTACTTGTTGGTGTTTTTGACTCTGACACATTAGTTTGGTTTGGGGTGGTATTCTTTGATGGTATCGATGCACATGCTGGGTTTTCTTCTGCCGCCTTCTTTTCGAGGACTTTGTCTCTCAAAGTTAGGTTCTCCAACCCATATTGCTTCAACACTTCTGAATGGACATACCAACAGATCTTGGGAAAATCTGAACGCTTTTCACGGACAGCAATGGTTGTAATCTTCTTGTCTAATTGACGTTTGGATATAATAAAATTCTCTTCTGGAGCCTCTGATTCATTGATTGAAGTGTTCGGAGTTGATGTTTGTTTGGAAGAATCCATTTTTTCTGCTGGAGTGCCAGGAGTAGATTCAACATTTGACTCTGGTTTTGCATTTTCCCCTTGAGATGCCTTGCCCACCACATCTGAATTCTTGGAATTCCAAAACAACTGGAATTCTATCACAAGCTTTTTAATGCCTGCACGATTCCCATGGATAAATTTAATTAAGTCAGGCATTGCTGAAAATAAAAACAATTAAGTTATTTTTATAAATATAAGATTTATTTGCCCAGCATAAATAAAAAGATGATTAAAAATAAATAAAAATTAAATTTAATGATTTATCAAAATCTCCTTTGGTAAAATGTGCATTTCAATAGAAAAGTTACTTTGGTATTTTTACAGAAATAAACTGATAACATAAATAAGGCAGTTACTAACTTCTGCTATAATATCTAAGTGTTTCATTAATAAAACTGATATTATCTTTTTAAAAAACTGGTACCAGAAATGAGTATTTTCAGTCTAATCAATATACAATCTATTAATAGATGTAGAGAGACTTCCATTTTTTTAAACAAGAAATCAGTGTTTATACTAGAAGTAGTAAACAAAATGCATGAAATAGGAAGCTCCTGTGCAGGCAGGACTTATGATTGTTGTTTTTTTGATGTTTATCTCTAAATGTGAAGAGAATTGGGAACTAAATGAAAGAATTCATTTTGCTTTAATTATAAGATTATTCAAGTTAATTTAACCAAAATGTTTTAAGAAAAATAGTAAAAATTACAATAAAATTTGTTTTCTTTTTTTTTTTCTTTTTGGTTAAATTCATTCCTAAACAATTTAATGTTTTTATTATACTACTAAGAAATGTAAATAAAAGTAAATAAAAACTTTTTTTGCTGCATTTCCAAACAATGGTGAAGTCACAAGCCCTGTGCAGAGGAAAGTTCAGATCTCATAGAAAATTATTTTGTTTTAGAATTCAATTGAATCAAGATTTAATTCAAAATCCATTTTTGGTAGAGCAAGAACTTAACTTTTATATGATTAAAATCTTATTTTCTTATCCCAAACAAAAATAAATTCATCAGTTTACTTTGAAAAGTATTCAACTTTTTCATGTTCCAGGTACAAATTTTCTAAAAGTTCTACAGAAGCAAAATTTTTCATACCTTCTTCAGGGACTGCTCGTTTCTTGAGATAGCTGGTAGAGCGGGTTTCTGTAGGTTCCAGGTCTTTGGTGATCCCATTATAGGATGTGCCAATTGGGAACTCTCCATCTATATTGCACACCTGAAATAATGCAATAACCATCCCTTTTTATATATCACATTTCCCAGGTAATCGTACTTTATAATTACTAATAGAAAAATAAAAACACACACAGTTCAGATATTAAATCTAAGACACTTACCTTGAATTCTAAGAGTTTATTGAGAATAAGAGCATCTATTTGATCACCTTCCCAAACACATCCAATATGTTCAGGTTTATGAGGTAAGCATTGTTGCTTCCTTTGACGTTCCCAGCTTTCTGCTTTAGCAGCTTGGCGTGCTTTCAACATTTCTGGAGTGACCTGAAATTAGAGGCAATGAAATTGCAAAACTTATGCAAAAAGAAACTTGAGGAAGAAAATAAATATTTATGAAAGAATCAGTTTTGTATTAAAAAAAAAAAAAAAAAAATGTACACCTGTTGTATAAGAGTAAGTGTTGTTGCTGACACTGGTTTGAAACTAGATTGCCAGTAAGCAACATGGGAAATTCCATTATTAAGTAGATCATGTGATCAGAAAGGAAGTGAATAGATAGGAAGTAGCATGTTGACTATCTGACCACCATTTCTCCTCTATCAACTATACGGATTACAGTTCACTCTTCTTGCCTTCTATTACTATACATTCACTCTCTCTACTACTGCACTAATTACGATTCTCTACTGATCATTATACTATTCAGCAATTACTACTTGAACCACTAATGCAAATATTATTAGAAGGCATTACTACCATTACCGCCATCTACAAAGTCTTGAATATAACAAACATTTTTTGAAGTGATAACGAGCTAACAAAAGTGACAAGTGAAGCTGTCCAACATCACAAAAGTGGTGACGAGGATTTGCAAGGAATCATAAAAACAACATTACTCTTATAAAAGATAATTTTAAACTACCACCTATCCAGCATAATTGATAAAAATTTTAATTCATGTAAATGTCAAATAACATTCAAACATTTGAATAGTTTGTTTGTTTTTTTTATCCTTCCATGAAGCTTAATGCAAAGTTACTAAAATCTTTGCAAAAATGACATTTTTCACATGAATATTTGTCTTGATACTAAATGTTCTACTTGTGGAAAGATCAACAAATTTATTTGTGGCTAAATAATGGTTAGGGCAAGTAGTCACAAACTGGTGTTGTTGGAAGACCTTTGGAAAGATGTTGAGGCATGCCATCTAAATAGCTGGCAGCAGTTCCTTGATATTTGCAGGTGCAAGATTTTGCATGCAAATAGACCTCTGCACTATCAGGTTTTATAAATGCTCAATTAGGTTCATGTCTGGCAAATGTGAGTGCCACACTGTCTGTTGAAAGTCTCCAGAATGCTACTCAAACCAATTTTGATCACATTGTCTATCCATGAATATTCTTGCTGGAATGACATTGTTGATGGGGTACATTGAATCCCATGAATGAGTACAAATGGACATTTAGCAGTGTAATGCAACAGTCACTGTTTAGGCAGATTATCCTGGTTGAAATACCTTGCTGACAACTGGTATCCCTGGCCATATGGACTGTGCCACATTTGAACCTTACCATCTGCCTGAAACAACTGGAACCAGGACTTATTGAACTATAACACACAACCAGTCCTCAACAGTTCAATTAGTGATGTTACAAGCCCAGTTGAGGTGTTGTGTCCAGTGCTGTAGCATTAAAAATTACACCCTGGTGGGTAGTCTTCTTCAATCTCTCATAGAAGCTAGAGAACACTGACCCACCAGATTTGTGTCTGGTACCTCCTGCCAGAGTCACTGCTAGCTATTCCAGTGAAATGGCACTGGTTGTGCTCATTAAGAATTCATGGTTGATCATTGCACTGGCCATGGTGGTAATACACTCTGGTTTCTGGTATACATATGTGACACCACAAATAATGTCTCCATTGGTACCCACTGTCATGTCCCAACCAAAGTTTAATAATTCATATCACCTTCACATAAGCAACCTAGCCTGTGCTGTCACATCTGATATAGGTCTTGGTATTCCCATATAGTTTAGATTTGGTAGCACCACCAAGCATTACTTTTACATACTGCTAACCCATTGCTTATGGCACATCAGCACACAACATGGGGAATGCTTTGGAAATAGCCACTTTTTGTTTATTCTATAATCAGTCCTTTAGAACATACTAGTTTTTATTGTCTTTTTTTCTTTATTTTTAAATCCTCACCATCAACCAGTGGGTGTGCAGCTTTGGGTCCTTCTCTGAATGCAAGCCATACCTTCTAACAATGATACTATCTCTCCTCTGGGGTAGTGTATGTGTGTACACACCCATACTATACCTTTGTTTTGTTTTGTTTTCTATCAATACATGCACATCCAAGATGCATCTGGCATGATCATGTGTTTATGTGTCAAAAATGGAGCAAAACACATTTCTACCCCCAGCTAAGAGTCATATCTCAGGTCAATGCTCTGGTGTGATATTGAGTGCAAAGTCTATTCTGGCATCACCTGGGCTGAATCACATAAGTATTAATGAAGGAGCTAGAATCTTTAAACCCTCAACACCAGTGACAGAATAGAATTAAAATCACTCAAGTGGATGATGTATTATAAGACCAGACTAACACGATATGTAGACATTAGAATAACAAAGTAATTAACTTACCTCTTCATCATCTTCACAACCTTCTCCTTCTGACAGATAACCATGAGGCACCATCCAGCCATCTTCATCATCTTCCTCTTCTTCTTTCTCTTCCTTCTCTTCTTTGTCTTCTTCACCCTTGAAATTCACAAAAATGAACAAATTCAGTAGTTGAAAGTTTCTTTATAATATTGATCATTTTTAAGAGATTTCTTTTTGTAACACGAGAGAAAATGGCTTACCTGCAGGACAAAAATGACAGCTTCACAAGTTATACATTTAACACAGATAGATCTCAGAGTTGGATAGTCTCTCAAGAGAATCTCAACATATTTAAATTTCAAGCTATAAAGAGGTGAGAGAGGAAACGAGATGTGAATGCTGTAGCGAACAGGAGTCAAGTGTTGCAGAAGGAAATCGATTATGGAAATTGCTTACAAACCAGACGAAACAGACTACACTTTTTTTTAAAATTTTTTACCCTATACTAAATAATCATAATATAGTAATTTAAGCAGCTAACACAAGAATACCTTTTTCGTGTGTTTATTTGACTAAAATCTAGAGCTTTTTTTTCACACAAAATGGATGAGGTGAAATCTATGTAGAAGATAATTACATATTGATTTACATGCATGAAAAATTAATTACGACAAAAACACATAATTTTCAATCTAGGTATTTAAGCTGAAGACAACCATTTACTTCTGTCTTAATAAGTTCAATAGGTCCAACAAAGTAAAACTGGTAGCTGCTCTCAAAAATGAATTCCAATCAGTTAACTGAAGAAGAAATGGCTTCTAAATTTTAATGTCTCCAAAACAAAATTGCTATCTACTAATCATCATAGAGAATCATTTTTGTCCTCCATCAGCATGGCTGATGCTAACCTCCAGGATAGCAACTCATTGTACCTTCTTGGTCCCACATTTTCTACTGATATAAAGTGGAGTGATTATGTTGAATCAACTGTTAGGAAAGCTGATTCACTGTGTTGTGCCAAACAATTTTTCTTGTACGAATTTATCTCTTATAAATCTACCATTTGTCCATGCATAGACTATTGCTGCCATACCTGGTCTGATGCTCCGGTTATGTATCCAGAGATTGTTGGCAAAATCCATTGATGAGTCTGTAATGTTAGCAGCCCCAACCTGGCATTTTGACTTCAGTCAATTTCCCCATTGCTGTGACATGGCTTTTCTATATATATTTTCATGGCAGTTATTCTAATGAGCTCTCCTTCTTTGAATCTCAACCACATGAATTTAAGCATACTACTCGATGTGCAATTAGGTCTCATCATTTTACTGCTGAAATAGCTTAGATGTAACCCAGTTCTATTCTTATTTCTTTTCTTGCCTGTAGAACTCTTCCAGTTTCTTGCTTACCTGCCACTTACAATCTTCAAAAAATTAAATGCAATGTCAACTGCTATCTTCTATCTTTCTGAATCCTATTCTTTTACTTTCTTTCTACCCACTAAAGTCTCCTTATTGTCTTTCATCTTCAGTAACTTCTTGCACCTTAGTGGCATTATCATCTTGCCTGGTAATTTCAAAGTACACTAGAATATAAACAAACCAATGTATTGTAAACATAATTACAGAAGAGCTGATCCTCAGATTTCATACACATCTTCAACATGCTTCCCTAAATACATTAAAATGGCAAAATTCCTGAAAACAGAAAAACTATTATTACAGCTGAAATGATTCTAACTTCATATTTTGTAGGATAAATATTCACCTGGACATAGGCAATGGTACAAGTATAAAATAGATAACTAATGCAAGAGGAACTTAAAAAATTAACTACTTATTTTAAAACTTAGGTGTGTAGCGAGAAAAAAAAAATCTTCAATGACAGGATTTTCAATCATTTATGGTTAGTATAGATTCAATAAACTAGAAATTCTTTGAGGGCAGGAGAAATGTAAATATTGCCTGTGATCTATAATTATTTGTCATGAGAGTAACATTCAGCCAAGATTTTTATTAAGAAATACAAAACTGTTGAAAGTACACTATTATGCAAATCAATGTTTTCACAATAAAACTGGAATTAACCAACTGATGCTGGGAAATTTTCAAGAGATACTCATGATAAATCTATCATGTGAATTTCGACCGATATCTATTTTTTATTACAAACTTTTATAACTTGTACGATAGTGGGAGATTTTATTCAACAACTCAAGGGTTGTTGCTCATAATTTAAAATCAATATAGGAAATTTAGTTATTGATATTTTTATTTCAGATATATAAAGATTGTCATGGATCATAAAAAAAGTCAACCTCAAAAACGATTGCAAGATTATGGTGATGAAAGCACAACATTGGAAATCTGAACAGTCAAAAATAAATTGAAAACATTGCAGATGGAGAGAACTTAAAAAATGTTACAAGACATTTGGTAAAAATTGAAATTGGTTAGAAGTAACAAAATATTTGAAGAAGCTTATATTGCAAATGTAAACGGAAAGAATAGATGCAGAATATTAAAAACATAAGCTAAAGTATTAAACAAAATTGGCCATTTCTAAAAGAGAATGGAAAACTATTCAAACAACAAAGATTTCTCAATAAAAATGCTACAAGTAATATTAAAATTGAAGCATTATAAAAATTAAAATTAATGAATTGAAAGCAATGAAGATTATAGAATACAAAGGTGCCCACATTTTAACATGTGAAATAAAATAATCTATTCCAAAATAGAAAAAGAACAAAATGGATTCCTATTGAAAATCTAGCTTGAAGAAAAGACAAACCTGAACAGAACAATGTTATTTGTTTTTGGAAAGATATTATCAGAGGCCATGTGGAATGCTTCAACCCACAAGGTCCGAGAAGGAATAGTGAAAATACATTCGAGGTTAATTGAGAATTTTGGAAACAAAAGCAGAAATTGATTTATGTCCACTTAATTAAAGTGGCAGTTACAAAAACATGTCTCATGATTACCAGACAGAAGAAGGGATCAATTAAGTTACAGTATTTGGTAATTTTGAAGGCGAAGACAGAATTGAGAAACTGATTTATGCCTGCCTGTCAAAGAGCAGAAATAGCTTCTCCAATTTTGGAAATGTAAACAGATAGAGAAATAGGATTTTATCCTTCACTCAAAGAAACTGAAATATGAAAGTAACTCTATGATTCGTGAGTACAATTAAGCGAAAAGATATGAAGACAAGTTTGGCTAATAGCAGGTTGGTGGAACAGCTGGTAAATGTCTGTTTAAATAAATAGGATCAGGGACTCATAAAATTTGTTGTTGAAAATTAAGATAATCACAATTAATGACAAAGTAAGAACCTCCTTTTTGCCCACTTGGTTCAAAAATCAGACTTGCTGCTAAGAGAAGCCCCAACTTTGAGCCCTGTTCCAAGAATTAGCACCAGTAGGTAAAATGCCACTACAGAGATTTTAGTGGGAAGGGTTAATGTTGTTATGAAAGAACTACATATACCAAATCAAAAATTTTGTTTTTTTATCGTCTGAAAACATTTCCTCCCCCACCCCTTCATGAGACATCTTTGCCACGGCTCAAGCCAATGCTATGATTACTGATGATACTTGATCTCCAATGCTCTGCAATCAAGAAACACAACATGGGCCGAGCAAAGTGTGGACCAGGTTGACCAACGGCCCATTGACCAGTGACAGTATCGACCCTGCAATCAACTTGTCATACAACCTTGAGAACTAAGTCATCTTCTGGTGTAGGCAGTGTGTGGCAAGGACTATATTATCTGGTCATTGCTGACCAGGTTCGATCCATGATTGGCTGGGGCTAGTGTTTTATAAAATAATGAAATGGAATATTTATCATTTGCCAATTTATAAAGAAATAAATATGAAAATAATTTTTTATTCATAAATTTATAAACATTTACTAAATTATTAAATAAGGAAATTCTTATTTACCATTTTATAAAGTTCAAATCAATTGGCAATTAGCCAATGTTTTGCCAACCATTCCAATAAACAATATTATTAGTGTAAATAAACAATCTAATAAATAGTGTTTATTATTTTTGTTGTAAATTCACTTTCATATATTTAGGTTTTATTATAATTGTAATCATCACTATAAAAAAAACAAACAAGGAGTGAAGGTAGTTAAAATAATAGCAAGGTCAATAGAAAAACTGTCCTTCTGGCACTTTTTTTTTTTTTATGGACACAAATGTCCAAGTTTGCCAACAAGTTATTTTTTGAATAAATATAATTATAAACTGAAATTCACATGTCTAATACTAATTTTATTGACTTGCATAATCAAATTTAACAGCATATAAACCATCAAAATTATTGAACATATTCTTAAATTACCACACACACAAGATATCAAGCATTTTTGGGGTGACATGAAAGACGTAGATATATAGATATGAAAAGATTAAATTTTACCTCTGAAGAAGATAGGCTTTCTCCAGGTTCTTCCTCTTCCCATTCATCATCACTGTCAATTTCATAATCAAATAATTTCTGTCAAAGCAAAAAACAAATGTTGAAAGTTATACACAATATATATATTACCATAAACAATGCACACAATACATAAATACATGAATATAAACATCAATGGAAAATCTAATCATAACAATTATTAGATTAGAGAACTACCAAAAATGTCTAAAAGTAACTTAATAGTATTTAATGAAAGTCTTACACTTAATCTTTGGCAGAAACATGATGGAACTGTAGCTGTTCAATTCTAAACAGCAAAAAAAATAAATAAAAGAAACAATTCAAAAGAGAATAAAGATTTAGAAACCAACAATAAAATTAAATCAGTGTAATAAAAGAATCAAACATAAGATAAATATTGCAATGTAGGTTGAGAATCATTTATCTGAAATTCTTGGAACTGGAAGTGCTTCGAGTTTCAGATTTTTTTGGGGTTTTGGAATACAGGCTATTTAATTCACATATCGCATCTATAAAATGTGGGCAGCTTGGGAATGAAACCCAAACATAAAGACAAAACCCCTTTATATTTCATAACAAAGCTTATACATACACCCTGAAAGTAGTTTTATATAAAATTTAATAAATTTTGTTTGCATACCGATACAGGTAATGACACTAGTCATAATGCTCACACAGATTAAGATTTCATTTAAAATAATGTTTTGCACTTTCTGTATGTGTACAAAAATACATGATCACTACTTAAATATATATAAAAATGCAGGGCTTCTTGTCATTTTTAATACCTTTCTTTAGCACAAAACACTTTGGAGGTAATACATGAACAAACCTTTTGCTGTGACAATCACTAACAAAAAACTGCCACCAACATAAGCTATGTAGATGGGCTTTCTGAAATTTTCCATTTGAGGCAAGTAATGTCAGCACCTGAAAAACTTTTGGATTTGGGAATTTTGGATAAAAGGATACTCAACCTGTAATATTTAAGAATCAGAACTTCAAAGGAACTCAAATGCAAAGCAATGGAAAGTTATTTTGCCATTTTTGGTTTGTGATTAAAAATAGTTAATTCAATATAGATTCTTCATAACTGTGTGCTCAACAGAAGATAGTTATTAATGTAAATTATTTTTGAGTGTCTGTGTGAGGGACATGTACCCAAGTGATCATCTAATGGCAGTCTTGAGAACATCTCTTGGCATACAGGTACTACTGGGTCATGTACAGAAACAACTACACTTAATGAGATTGCCTTCATGTCAGGCTCTACAGAGTGGGACTCTTTATCCATTGGCTCAGGTCATTTATGACAGAGGCTTTTCACTTCAAGGTTCTCTTTAATAAACTGGTGTTGTAGGCCCTTTCACCACTTGCCTGTATCTGGTCCATATTCTCACCATTTCCATCATAGATGTCACTTCCCTATCTCTTCTGATAATTATTTATCCAACTGCAATTACCAGGTCGTCCACCTTAAACATCCAAACTTTGAAACCTGTTTTTTCTTTGAATTTCCTCCTCCCCTCTTGAAGAGCCACATAGATGTCATAAGTAATTCCACCTGTGAAGTTTCTGTCACACTATGAAGAGTGCAACTGTAAGAAAATAATAAGCAGCACACTCTTTTCATCTAATTTCTCTTTTTTTGTCTGGACTGATCTTTCTGCTAAACTGTTTGATGACAGATACATGATATCATATACATTACTCTGTTTGAAATCAAAAATGTCTCAAATTCACCACCCTTTTCATCATGTCTGTTACAAGCACCTCAGGTAATCATCATATTGCAGATGTCTTGCAAAGCTCTTCTATAGAAAGTTAACTACCATTTGAATTTACTATGTTGAGTGTCCATTCAGTTGTTTAAATGGTGCAATAAATTGTCATCACAAAAATAAAAAAATACTGACATCTCATTTTAACAGATATTACACAAAAATATTTTAAAATATTAAAGAGTAAATTTATTCAATAAAATCGCCATTGGCTTCAACCATCTTCTGGATGGCCTCCTTGTTTAAGTTGGTGAATACTCCTACATGTGTGGCATCGTGCAGAGTCCTGTTGACAGATATAGGGTCTTCCATCAGTCACCCTCTTGTCCAAGGGCAGCATTACCTCCTAAAGACACTTGATGTAGGCCTCCATATTAAGTCTCACCAACAAATTGGGAAATTCTTTTATCAGAACAATCAGAGCTGCTGTACCTTCGTAATCAGCATTAGACGCATCAACTCTTTCTGAATCCGCAGCACTGTCCTCAGATTGACACTGAAATATTCTGAAATGTTCATATTGGAGCTTCCAGCAAGAATGCCAAGCAATACAGTATGCTGTTTACAAATTTCTGGCAGAGTGAGTTGTGTCATGGCGCTCTTTTTCTCACAGTGCTCAACCATACTGTGCAGTCAACAAAATCAAAAACAATGCACATGCGTAAAATTAAAAAATATAAAATGGCAATTTACCCAAAGCATTCTGTACATAATCTGATGTTTTAGCTGGACAAGCATGGTTTAGTATTTACATTAGTCGGACTATTGTCCTCATCTTTGTCGCCATATTTGTCAACGTTTCAGCCGTTGTACGCTCCAGCCTTCTTCAGGTGGTTGAAATTTCAAACTGAACCCTTTATTTCGATCACTGGGGTAGACTGTTCTAGTTCCACGAGCCATGTTTGATGGATGTCAGTTATCAGTTATCTCCTGTTAATTTTCCCTCTGAAAGTTCTCCACTGCCTTAACCGGGTATTGAACTCACACTCTTTGGTTCTGTCACTGGATCTAACTAACGCCTTTATCCACTGTGCCATGTGTCCTTGAGAACAATAGTCCGACTAATGTAAATATTGTACATAATACCTCATCTCAGAAATATAGAGACTCTGAAGCATGGTTTAGTTGCAACCATTACCAAGATTTTGTATTTACTTTCCCATGAATTAAGAGACTCTTTAGCTGGATTGTTGCTATTTACTTGACATCACTCACATGATCTCACATATTGCTCAATACCCTATGAAAGCCCATTCCAATGAGAATAGGCTTCTTGCCAACATTTAAATACATGCCATTTATGGGTTATTTAAGCTGAAATATTTTGTACAGTATTTTTTTTTGTTAATAAGTGAATATTGCATTAACAATTTGTTGTTTAAATAATGATTTTTTTGTGATATAAGTGCTATTTAACCCATAACTAGGAGGAGGAAATGGAGTCCTACCTTTCTCAAGGATATTTGCACATAAGTGGATGTTAACAAAGCTGGCTGGAATTCAAGCTTAACTGTCCAATTTCTCATTCCAAACTGCTCTCCATGTCTAACTGAATAAAGTCATTAATATTCAGTTTTGGATAATAGAATTGTTTTCTATTAATTACCAAATGGTTTTGGTCACTTGGTTTCATAGTTTTCTTTTGGTGTATATTTAGACAGGGATTTATTATTATTATTTTTTTTTAAAGTGATACACGATGATCATTCCAACAAACTATCTGGATCAGTTCCTTCCACTTATACCAGATACATAGACAATACCATTTGCCATCACTCATATATTGTAGGGGATTTTAATTCATACACGGCCTGTTCTTCCAATCTTTCCCTATTAAACAAGAAAACTAAACCATACTAATACTGGCCTGAATTAAACAACTACCCAGCAAACTGATTTCATTCAACTAGGATTTATTATCATTATGTCTGGGTGCATTATTAAGAAAATAAATTAAAAATATTTCCTTTGATTTTTGGGAATGTCTTTCATAATAGTTTGTATTAGTCAAGTTGTAATACACTATATGGATTATACAAACTGATGTGTAGGATGTCAAAGACAAGATTCTTTCTAACCTTTCAAAATGAAAGTTTGAAACAAAGCTTCATTTATTATTATCTTGAATGCAATGAGATTTGTTTCTCAGGATGTCAGTTGCTGTATCAGAAACAAAATCTGACATTTTTCTTTCTTATTCTACATTACCATATCACATGTAGAATATATTAAATACAGAGTACCTAAAAAGTCCATTCCCTTTGTCATTAGTGAGCACTAGGAGCATTTCACTTTAACTAAATCTTTGTATGCTGTGACAACTGTTGTTAAGTATTCATATAAACAAAAATTTTGTCAAATTAATGTATTTTTGTTTACAGACCAACATTAAAGACTAAAGAAAATAAGCAACATTTTCAAAGGCCCGTGTTTTTAAATTTAAAAGAGAGCTGTGTAGTTTATGGAGAAGATACAGTGAATGTCAGAAGTGGTATTCACTACTGAAACCTCACAAAAATATTTTTTTTCCATAAATTGTGATTGGTAATGAGAATTGCATACTTTACAACAGGGTATGCAATAGATTGCAGGGCAAGCACATTGAACCTCCAACTAACTATACCAAAGGCTTCTGCCAAACAATGTGATGCTATGTATATATAGCGGAATTTGGAGAGGGTGTTCTACTATGAGACCCATCTGGAGAAGCTAATGAAAGATTTGATCAAATATTGCTCACAGACCAACTGAATGTAGCAATTATCAAAAACCATTCAGAATTAAGAAAAGAAAATTTAATATTCCATCATTATAAGACTAGATTACAGGTTTCTTCAGAGACCAGGAAAAACATTGGTGGATGGGAAGATTTCATTTATCTGCCATATTCAATAGGTATTGAATCTTTCATTTATTTTATAATGAAAAATATGTAGTTCTGGAAGGCTAGAAAGACGCCGGTAACGGATAGTTGGCCAGAAAGACGCCGGTAACGGATAGTTGGCCAGAAAGACGCCGGTAACGGATAGTTGGCCAGAAAGACGCCGGTAACGGATAGTTGGCCAGAAAGACGCCGGTAACGGATAGTTGGCCAGAAAGACGCCGGTAACGGATAGTTGGCCAGAAAGACGCCGGTAACGGATAGTTGGCCAGAAAGACGCCGGTAACAGATGGCAGAAGAGGGAATAAAATGATAAATATCCTACTTAAAGTTAAATGTCTAAAACAAAAGAAATCTACCTTATTTTTAACAGATAAACTAACTTTTGTGGTCCAACTAATCTAAGGTGAGAGGAAAAATAAAAATGAAGAAGATTTTGAAATTATTACCTAAAATTTATTTGAACAAGTTTTTGAGTATTCAATCTATATATTGTACACTGAAAATGGGTTGTCTGGGATCAGGATTTAAGGCAAAAATTACCGGTATAGTTGAAAATAAATCCTTTTCATATAAGCAGAGAAAAAATAATAAAGTCAGTAAGAAGTAATAAAACAGTAAAGAAACTAAGCAAACTCACAGTATCCTGTTTCCAAGGGAATTTAGGGGTGAGCACCAAACTCTTTTTCCTCCAGGTGCCATAATAAGGTGGACGATAATTAGTGTGGAACTGAAGAAGTTTCACTCTGTATGTAACTTTTTTGACCACATCTTCCTCGTGAGAAATATGGTAAACATCCTCAGATTCTTCTTCTCTATAATAAAAAAAACAAACAAAAAAAAACAAAAAAAAAACGTCCAAACATTTACAATCATGTAACATTTATACAAATATTCTTGGCCTACTACTCAGTTTGGGCATTTGCAAGTAATCATAGTACTTCTATAAGTAGGGTGGTAATTTAAGAACCTAATTGCTTTCAAGAGGAAAATGAATAGTTTTGCTACTACCATATTTTCTTGTGCATATTAAGAGAAATTTTGAACAAAAATTAAAAACAAAAAGGGAGGGGGGGATCATATTATCCACAATGGAGTATCTACTCAAATATGGGTATCCACTAAAAATAACGTTTAAAGTGATAAAATCTGTTGCTTTAAAAATAGAAATGTGTGTTTGTTGTTATTTGTATGATGTATAATATCTGAAACACAAGTGATGACAAGACAAAGTAGAAAATTTATGGGCAATACATTTCATCAAGAGCACCTTCTCTCTCTGGCTTTCTCAGGTTAAAAAAAAAAAAAATGTATGTGATGAAAATGGGATCTCTAAGGATAAGTGGGGACCTTAAACCAAGATGGATTACCTATCACATCCAATATCCAGACTCCAGAGAGTGTCTGCCCACCTCAAATTAGAGGTACAAGAATCTTCACAAACCTACATACACATAGAATTATCGACACATAATTGAAAATATCAGTGTTTCTGTCTTTTTGTCTGTTTTCTATCAATCTCTAACGAAGCTTTAATAAAAAGTGAAACATTAGATTAATATACATTTCCTATTTTTTTTATTTTATTTTATCATATATGAGCCATTTGTTTGTATTTTAAAATCAGCCACTGAAAATAGAGTAATTTTTTTTTGTATACTTGTACATATATACATGCCTGAAGATTGTGTTTAAGCATTAGAGTTGGTCATTTTTGGCAATTTTCGGTTTCTTTTTTCCCCTTTGATACCATGGTTTTCGATTCAGTTTTTAATTTAGTATTTTTGCTTTCTAAGGAAGCCATTCATTTTCTCATGTAATGATAACATTTCCAGTCAATATCTGATTTCATTTGAGATTGATAAATTTAATTCTTGCAAATTATGTATTTCTGGCCCAATCTTAAACTAAAAATATTCATATGGCTGGAAAGAAAATAAAATATTTCTAAATATGTAATTTTATGTGCCTTTATTTATCAAGTTATTTTTTTTTTTTTTTTTTTTTTACAGTGAGTTAAAACAGTATTTTGTTTTGAACAGCCGAAAATGTGAAATATGATTTTTGAGATTAAATTTTACACGTTACTTTGTTCCACAAAATCAATCTGACCAATCTTTATCAATATTCTTGAAATTGTACAATCAATTAGAAGACACCTTAAATTACAGCCAGGAAGATGTTAATTTCTTCTGAACCGAGGAAGCAAATTCCTTCAAAAATTATAAAGTAGAACCCCCCCCCCCAAAAAAAACAATTCTTTTCTGGTATGCCAGTCAACTGCTATTGGCATTTTGCAAATAAAATCAATGAATTATTTTTTACCCTAAATAAATTTATTTTTATCTAGTGAATACACCTAAAAAATTAAATATTTAAAAGCTTTTCTGCCAGTATCACCTGTTCTTTTTTAGATACACATTTTAAAACTCAAGTTAAAAACTATTTTAATCATTTTAATCTATAATTTTAAGTGCATTTTCTAGATAAAATAAAACCATAAGGATATTGTAAAAATAAAATGAATTCATTTCCTTGTTAAAAGAATTTTATAGGCAGAATAGTAACAAACATCAACCAAAGACTAGTGGATAAAAAGAATAATTTTTACTTTGGGTTTAAAAAACTAACTTGCCCACACTGCTGAGACTCTCAGAAAAGAAGTCAAAACAACATGAAAATTATACAAGGATTGTGTACAAGCCTTGTGCTGTGCATGCCTACCCTCAACACATGGGTGGGAGTAGACAGAGCTGACAAGCAGCTAACATACTACATGGTCCTGCACCGATCTATCAAGTGGGAGGGGGGGGGAGTTGTTTTTTGTTTTTTTTTTACTTGAACTCTGCTTCTGCAATGCCCTGGTCATCTATAACGCCAAGTCAGCTTGCCAAGTCAATACTAAAAAGTTCAGGCTGAGCATTTTACATTCCCTGATAGAAGGCTACGAGTCAGGTGTGTCTCACAGGAGACTGAAGACCCCCACCTCCAGAAAGGCTAGTGTTAACAGAACACAACCTTGTGATCAACCCCCAAGTGCCTGAAATATGAAGGCCATCTCGCCCAGATTGTTATGCTTATTCAAAAAGAGAAAAGAAGCACCACCAGACCCAGTTCATGTGGAGAAAGTGTGATGTGCCACTCTGCCTATACCCCTGCTTTCAGAGGTTCCACAGTCTGATAGACTATAAAGTAGACTGTACCCAAGAACTCCACAAGCAATAAATGTTAAAGTATGTGAAATTATTAATGTATCTGTTTTTCATTTTGTGCTTCAATTTTTTTCTTTGTTTTCAGTGTCAAAACGTAATGCATTATATCAAAATATTCTTCATCCATTCTTTTATTAGTATACAAAAAATGAAATCTATACACACAATACAAAGAAAGTTATAACAATTTTAAAACATAGGTGCTCATGTATTTTGTAACATCAAAAAGAATTCAGTGGCAGGGGGAACAATTCTACAAGGAATTTGGTGTGGTAAAGGGTAGTTGAATTTTCAGTGCTAGAATTAAATTGACAATAGATATAAAGTCACTGTATAATCATGCATAAATACTTTTCGACAATGTCTTGATGGTGAAACATTCCTAAAAGCTAAAATAATAATTTACATAAGGATGGTCAGTAATCATTTCTGTCAAATTCTATTTACTCTAATTTTGAATTTTCATCAAAAGCAAATAGTTCAACCATAACACAGAAACAAGTAATACACATTAAATACTCATTGGTCATATTTAGTTGATTACTATGGTTGTCAATTTCTGAATAGAAGTTTCTACAGCTGCTCATTTACTAAGTTGGCACTTGTCAATAACACACTTTAAATATGTAACCAAAAGATTGCTAATATTTAGCTAAATGAGTCATGCAATAATAAAGATAAGTATTTCATTACCAGAAAATAGGCAAAAATGCGTCAATAAAAAAACTGGTTAACAAATGTAATAATTAAAATCATATAGACCAGTGGTTCCCCAATTTTTTTCTGTGCCACATTTTCGGAATGAAAATTTGCTCATGCCTCACAAATTGTGATAAAATGTACATTTAAAAATAAAAAAAAAAAGAAGGGTTAACAGGAGATAACCACGGATTCAAAGTCAGAACATTATCATTGATAACTCTCTCCTCTAATTTGCAGACCCTAGTTACTATATTCTTAATACTTCATACAATGCAAGAATATCACAATGATAAAATCAGTCAATAATTATTTAGAAACTATCCTGGATGCTGCCCTTCGGACGGACGGACTTAAGACTAGTTCCTATGGAGGGCTTTTGAGCCTTCAGCCTTTTACCTTCAGTATCCTATGCATGTAAAAGTTAAAAGAACTTAGGAATAATAGAATTATTTTATCTTTATTCAACATCTTAATTCGGCATAATCTTTCTTCATATATGCAACCAATCTCCGTAGTTTGCTGATATTTATTTTAAGTGCAATTTTTCTTTGTTTTTTCTTTTAAAAATCCCCATTCTTTATGATCCCTTCACATAAAGTCACTCTTAAAAGACATTAAGGAACCCGAACTATGTAAAATTTCAAATACGTCACAGTACACTTAAGTTTTAAAATTAAATGTTATGAATTGCAATTGCGACAAAAATCGAAATTAAAGTTAAACCAGTAATAAAGAATTGTTTTTGTAAACCTTTCACTGTCCAATATTTAAATTTAACTTTAAATAAGTTAATTAATTTTTAATTGCATGTAACTACAGTAGTTACTACCTGTTACATCGGGTTGCATATGATTCACCGAGATAAAAAAACAAAACAAACAGACACCGGACACACGTACACTGCGTTTCATTTATATAGATATTTATACTGGGACTTGTGCATGAAACGGTTTCTAAATCTTTGGTTGTCTTTTAATTATTCTGCCTCACCTGGTATTCTCTTCCTCTTCACCATTTGGGAACCACTGAATTAGACATTCAACATTACTTAATTTGGGAAATTTAAGAGTTTTACTAACTTTGGCCAAGTCTTTAGAGATTTTCTTGGTGTAAATCTTCCAGTTCTAAGCTCCTCCAAATACAGAGTATCATGTTTCTGTAGGAAATAAAAACAAGAATATTACAACAATTTGCTAATTATTTCATCAATGAATTAGAAATATAAAAATAAAATATTCCTGGCAATTTGTATAAGATATGACAAGAAAAAGCAGTTTTATTAGTTTTTAGTTATTTCTTTCATCTTATTTTTGTTACTTTAATTGCAACTCTCAAGCAGCCATTCTACATTAAAGAACATGCCATAAGAACAATTAAACTTGTTAAAACATTTTCCTTACGAAGCCTGTCTGTTGAAGACCAAACTCTTTTATAGAAGCTCAAATCTAATAATATAGTTTACCTTAATTTCCCTTCTTCAACATCTGATATGCCATCATCTTCATTTGCATAAATTTGTTAAATTTTATTTTATTTATTTTTACCTATTTTTTTTTCTTCAGATTTGTTTTTTTTTTTTTTTAGTCACAATTCAAACTCTCCTACAATTGTTGATAAGCAGTGTTGATCAGAAATAAATGCAGAGTGGCAGTTCAAAATTTGAAAACTAGTTTTATTGGAATTTTTTTTAGATGATGCATTGTCAATTATTAATTTTAGACTAAATTTTAAAATCTCACCAACTAACCAACTACAAAATAGAGTTCCTTTGAACAAATGTGCTCAAATCTCATACATAGAGAGTAAAAGAGGCATTATGTGAATGATATGTAACAATTCTATTTATCAAGAATTTTTCTCTCTCTAAAAGAAAATTTTTTACTTTTTATCACTTTACTATATAAATCTTTAGTTAGCCTTTAATATAAAAAATATAATGAACTGCTATATTCTTAAAAATAATATACATTATTTGCATCATCAATAACACTATTTCCAAGTGAAATTACCCATGCATCTTAGTGGCTTTATTGCCTTGCTTGGAGTGAAATGATATAAAAAGAAAACAAACCAATGATCACTGATCATACCCACTTTACATTAAAATTCTCTAACAATTATTTTTGAAATGTTATATAACAAATTGACAAATCTTGATTTAAAGTTAACTTGGAATAAAGAAAAGGTTATACCTGTAAAGATTTGATTTGCTTGTATACCAAAAGCTACAATGAACTATGAGAACAGATAGCTATAGAATTTGATACTGAGAATATCTCGGCCTGACCAAAATCTGTTTGGTTAGATTTGGGAAGTAGAGTGGACTAAAGTCTCTTCCACTTGTATACATAAATTGTTTGTTGCTGTAAAAAATTGTTTCCATAATAAATCATGCAGTGTTGGAATCACACACACAAAATTAGAGGTAAAAAAAAAAGAAAAACGTATTCTTTGTTTCTGCCACATGAGCATTTTAATTGAACACAAATATTAAAAAGTCTCTTCTTTAATTAATTCAAACATGCAATTAAAGAAAGCAATAAAAATATATACTTAAATCCTTGAAATATCTAAGTGCTTAATTATATTTAAATTGAAATTAATATTCAACAAATATCATAAGTTTAGCTTTAATGTTATGGTAATGCACATTGCAATATAGAAATATATTTTTGAAAATTGAATTAGAAAATAATGCTGCTTCTAAATATTTTTTTTTTAAATTAATCTAATTCTTAACAAAAAATTGTATCAGCTTCAAATTCTAAATGAAAAGTAACATTTATTAAAACTAAGATCCTTGCTTAATGAACAAATATTCTTATTTATAAAGGAATATGCTGATTTTTAATTCAAATCAACCTATTTATGAAGAAAAAAAAAAAGGAGGGTTAAGGACAAACCTGAGTGCTCATTAATGCGTCTAAATTTTCTGTCAGTTCTTCTGCAGTTGATCTTCTGCAAGATGGTGCCATTCGCATATTATTTTTCACTTCAAATGGCATGAACAAACCAGAATGTTCTTTAGTCTATAAAGAAAAGAAAAAATAATGCATACAAATTTACATCTGAAATAGAAAACTTAAGAAACTACCTGAAAATCTTAATTGAAACACCAATTTGATTTACTAACAAAATTTCACTGTGCATTCAATTTAAATTTCATAGTATTCTTGGACTTTAACAAAAATATCAAGAAATGAGATTTTTAATGCAGTTGTCTTTCTCTAATCCAGTACTCTGTGATCTGGAAACTCACAGGTTTTGAATGGGTCACTATTAGTTTGTGAATCTGTCATGAGATTGCTTAGAGTCAGTTTCAAACCAATTTGAACTAGAATTTAATAGTTTATAAACTGGCTCAAACTGAATGTGCAAAAACCTAACCACTGTTTGAAATCAAATCAAACTTTAAATTCAGAAACTGTCAAAGTTTGTTTCAGCATGAAATCAAAGATGTATTTATTCACTATTTTCTAATTAATAATTAGAAACCAATTCAAATTCAGTACTAAGAATATATTGGTCTGATCATTCAAGTCAAATAATAGGAAGGTGATATTTAATAAACAGTAATTTTTATCCATCAGTTGATTTAAAGAGATTAATAAATAAGTGGTGCTCCTTACTATGGACTTCTTCAACAAATGAATATTACAATTAAACCATTTTCTGAACTTTGAAGATAATTTTTTTTTAAATTGCAATTAACTTAAAGTTAAAATAGATTTTAAGTAAAGTATCTGTGTCAAATGTTGTTCATCTGATACGTGTTGATAATTAGTTTTTATTAATCTGATACAATTCCATAATTAGGCATTAATTAAATTTACATACATAGAAATTATACCTACCTTGACGTTTGACATTTCCTTTGGTTTCAGGAGAAAATAGTTCTGGAAAGCAGCTTTGGTTCTTTCTTGTTTTCGAAGCTGATAATTAGAGGTAATTAAAATAAAAATAAATGGCAATTAAATTTTCTTGCCATTAAATGCCAAGTTGGTGAGGTTTCTTAATAATTTAAAGTGAAAACAAGCTTTAGGATTTTAAAGCAAATCTTTTAAGATACAGCCATATTATAAATAAACGAAATAAAAATTTATTTATTTATTAAATATTTAACAGAAGTAGTTTTCTCTATCGCCTACTCTTATTAGTGTTTAGTTGTTAACAATAAAAAATGTTATGATCTTTGCATTCTTACTCAATAGTAGCATTCTAATATTTTTTTTTTATTATTTTCTATTAATCTTAAAATTTTTCATAATTGCAAGAAAAAAATTTTTTTTTTTTGTTTCAAGTCAGAGTTAGGATTTAGCTAATAAGGTGGGGGGATCAAATAAATATTTGAGATACAAAAAAAAAAAAAAAAAAAAAAAGTAATGAATGTTTCAATCAAACAATTTACTTTTTCTTCTTCTTCTTTCATTTTTTCTTCTTCTTTCAATTTCTTCTCTTCTTCCTTTTTTCGTTTCTCTTCCTGTTTGGCTCTGGGAAAGAACAAAATTACAATCAAGAACTGAAGATTCTTGCTTTTATAAAAATGTGTCTATAACATTAAGGACTTAGAAATTTTAATGTTGATTTTTAAAAAATAGAAATAGTGGCAAAATAAATACAAATGCTTCACTGATCAACATTTTTAATAAGACAATTGGTTTTCCAAGAAAATAGCAAATTAAGATAATTACATTTTTTTAATTAGACAATTATCATCTTATTAAATGAAATAAATGATTAGCTTTACTATTCATAAAGTTGGCTTATGGCATTCAGAGTTTTCACTTGACATTAGAGAATTTAATAAGGAATTTGTTCAGTTTAGTCAATTTGACAATGTCCTTAAAAAAAATTTACAGCTTTAATCCAAACAAATACAAAATCAGTCAGGTTGTTCATGGTAAAAAACAAGAAATCCAGTTAAAGATATGAGTGTCCCTAACCATATAAAGTGGCTATTAAAATTTATAGTCAAAGAAATAGGTGATTTTAATAACTCAAGCATTTATATATATATATATATATATATATATATATATATATATATAGAGAGAGAGAGAGAGTAGCAATTGCAAGTGAAGACAAAACATTAAAATATTGAAAATATACTGCTAATCAACTACAAGGAAAATTATGAAGTTAACAGCATTTGATGTCAATTAAAATTACTGGCATACTTGTGAAGTTATGTAACCATTTGAACCAATTTCTTAGATAAAACATTGCATGTTCTTTAAGGACAGCTAGTCCTATACCTAGAAAAATATACAGAGAACAAAACTATGTGAAAAAGTATTAAATTATGAAGCACAGAGATAGAAAATGATGATATTAAGCCATCATCTGCATGATACTAAAATAAATTATATTAAAAATATAAACAAGATCGAGACTGTTGTTGAAGTTGTTAAAAGAAAAGAAAATGAAAATTCACTCAATTATTTCTTGTTTCTTTCTGCGCTGGTCTTCTTTAAGTTTTTCTTTCTCCTGACGTTCTTTCTCCAACAATTCTTTCTTTTCCTGCCTTTCTTTCTCCTTCAAGATTTTCAGCTGCTGCTTTTCTTGTTCTTTTTTTTCCTAGAATGTGAGGAGAATAGAAACCATATTTCTTTAATTTAAAGGCCAACAATATTAAAAAAATGATTCCAAACAAGAAAAACCCAGTAACAATTTCATATATATATATATATATATATATATATATATATATATACACATACATACATAGGCATAAATACACTCTACATAATAGACATTAGTGGCAATAGTCTTCACTTCCTCTAGCTAATGTCTTACTATCATGTGAGATGTATTTCTGTTGCACCCTGTATATATATATATATATATATAAGAAGTTTAACAAACTTATACGTCTCCCCTTAAAAAAGATTCACAAGACAGATGAAAGCAAGATATGAAGTTGTGGGCAGAATATTAGAATAACGATTTATTATTTTTAAATCAATCTGAAAGCTGATCATATTCTCTCCACTTTCATATATTTTTTTTAATCATTTCATCCCAATCAAGGCAGTAAAGCCACTAAGACACAAGAGGTTATTAAGTATGGAAAAAAAAAACATTAAAAGAGCAAGACCAATAGAAGAGTAATCAAGAAGACAATAAATAACAACTGACATTGCATTTAAATTTTTGAAGATCAAAGTTGGCCAGAAAGCAAGGAGCCAGTAGAGAATTTCACAAGTGAGAAGAGAAAAGAAACTGTTAGCATAGAACTTATGGTAACAACTAGCCAATTCAACTGTTAGTTGAAGAGACCTTGTTGCCAGCAACATTTAAAATCATAGTTTAGGTACCATAGAGAAAAGTTCATCAGAACCATTAAAGTATTTATAGAAAAGATACAAGGAATGTTACAGCAATCAAAAAGTGACTGAAGCTGAGATGCAAGATCAGGACCCCTAGTAATGCTGATTCTTTAGATTTTATCAAGAATCTCTAAATATATAACAGGAGCACTGGACTATATGTGGCAGCAATATTCAAAGCATGGACGAACAGTAGACTAAGATAGATTCTGAAGAGAAAAGTTGTCCGGCACAACACAGACAACCAACTTTCTTAGCAGCAGACCTAGCAATGGAGTCAATATAATCTTTCCACTTCATGCCAGCTGAGAATGTCATACCAAGAATGTACAAATCACTCTCCTGGAGGTTAATATCAGACATGCTGATAGGAAACAGGAAAACAGATGATTAATAAAGAGAAGTTTAATTTTGTAGGGATTAAAATTAACAAGCCTGCCCCAGTTAACAGCAGATTGTAGATCATTTAGGAAATCAGCTGCCAATTTGACCATATCAAACTGATCAGACTTACTATTGAGACAGGAGTAAATGGTTGTGTCATCAGCAGAGATAATAAGTCGAGAACTGATCCCATCAAGAAGGGCATTGATGATAATTAAGAACAAAGTAGGTCCAAGAATAGAGTCCTGGGAGACACCTGCATTAATACAAAAAGATCTGGAAGAGTGTTCGTTCAGGACAACTTTTTGTGATTCAATATGAAAGACTGAATCAGCCCTAAAAAATCATCCAAAAATGCTAATACCTTTCACAAGACCAGTATGTCAAACCGTGTCAAATGCCTTTGAGATATCCAAAACAGGCAGAGCCTCACCATTCTTATCTAAAGTTTGATAGACTCTTTCAGCAATAATCAAAACATCAGCAATTGACCTAGAGGAGCAAAAGCTATATTACTTGTCTGAAAGAAAGTGTGAGATGTTTAACCCAATTCAGAATTGATTAGGGACTCTAGTAAAAAAAACCCAAAAAGGTAGAAAACTAATAGGCTCTCACACACACATTTATATTAAAAAAAAAAAAAAAAATAGTTTTGAGGTGCACTATACTTATGTGTAAAAGTGCTCAATATTATGGATAGAGCACATGTAAATAATTTAAAAGAGGACACATCTCACAATCTTCAGGCCATGTGTTGTTTTGGTTCAACTATTTATGTATGATTGTCAGTGGTGCATTGTGGGCAGCAAAATTGCACTTAAGCATGAAAAACACTGTTGTTGCTGAGTGTTGACCTCAGTGTCCATTTTTATATAAATTATTTTTTAACTTGATATAAAAATAACAAATCAACTGTCAATTGCTGATACCTCCTGACAAGTAGACTGTTCAATTAGAAAAAAAAAAAAAAAAAAAAAATCATCTATAAAACTACAGTTGGGGTGCTGAATATAACTTCAAACAGCTAAGTGACAAATATTGTTATAAAACACACAAAATAAATATAAAAGTAATAATTTACTACCTTTTCTTTCTTTCTCTGTTCAAGTTTCCCAAGCCGTTCTGCTTCTTTCTGTTGTTTCCTCTGCAATCGCTCACGTTCTCTTTCATCCTTTACTTTTTGGCGTATGGCATCACGTTGGCTTTTCTTTGTAGAAGAAACCTTTAGAGTGACAGAGAATTTTCTTTTTTTTAAAAACTGAATAAAAAAATATTTAGATAATACACATCTTAAAATTGAAATGAATACTTAAAATTTGCCATAAAGTTAATGTTGACAATTTTTCCATATTTGACTGGCATTTAAGAACAAATGGAGTAGCATAAAGGCATTCATAGATTTAGGTGAACAGTTGGCCTTAAAGTTGTCTTTATTTCCAATAATTTTTTTTTTAAATTGTGATTATAGAAGCGTTTTTCTTAAGCAGAGATTTTCAGTTCCATATAATGAATTTGCAATCACTCTACTTTCTAATTTACAGCATTAAGAATTACTAAGTGGTGTTTTATTTTTGCTGATCTTGTCACCTTATTTCATTAAGATGGGAAGTGGTATTTGGATGGACTTTTTAACAATATTCAAGCAAAGATCTCATAAGCATAAAAACTGTAGTAAGTAATATTCAAATAGAAAAGTTAACAAAAATCAATGGACTGAAATATTGATGAATGCTTCTATATAAATGTCCAGAAGCCTATATTATGTTAAGTAATTTATTGGAGTATACTTGATATTGTGTTAATCAAATATTTCTGTTTTATATATTTTAGATTTATTGCAAAATAAAAATACACCTTTTTTTTCCCCATAATAAAACAATTTTCTGTGTTTTCTACTCTTATGAATGTTTAGTTAACAATGAAAATGTTATGATCTTTGATTTCTCACTCAATAATCCAAGTAGCACTCAAATATTATTATCAGTTTGTACTAAATTAATCTGAAATATTTAAATTTCTTGAAGAAAGTCTGTATTGATGACATTTTATTTACTTAAGTTCATATAGAACACATTATCAGGTTTTGTTTTTTTTTTTCTTTAAACTAAATTTCTAAAACAATTCTCAATATTTTTATTAAGGACAAATATTGCAAGCTGAAATTCAAATGATATAATCACTCACATAAGTATTTCACTCAATATTGGTTGGCTAATACCAATCCAATTTTATTGTAAAACTAATAACTTATATAGTAACATCTGAAATTGTATCATTCCAAATCATTCAGAAAACTGAACTCATTGTATTAATGTTTTTCTCCCATTTTAGATGTTCCATTCTATGGAAAGAAAAAGTTTCCTGTCCTCAATCTCCTCTTGCTTGTTGAAACAAATACCTAATATAGGTTAACTAAAATCATCTTTTTGTTTTTTGTATGTAAACGGTGCAGAGCATTTTCTTTTAATCTGGCACTGTATAACACAAAGGCATATAACCTCATCAAATTAAGTCTTTCTTAAAAAGGTTATAGATTTTATTGTTATCATCACAATTATATTTTTTCTGGCTCAGCTTTTAATTTTAATTGTAAATTAGTAAAATGTTCTCATTATTCCCAATTAATACCAACACTAATCTCAATAGACTTAGTGAAAAGTAAGTTGAACTCTTTTCTATTTATATTTTACTGCTGAGTGGATAGCAGATTACTTTTACATTAAAATGATTTATATTGTGGGCATATCAAAATGAATAACATTTGGATTAATAACCATTTACAAAGACATTTTGGGGACATTTAATGAATAATTATTGCATTACTTAATATCATCAACTGAGGCCATATTGAAAGAGGAGGTGTTCTGAGCCATAGGTATTTTCAGACATTTTACAGGTTTTTTATAATAATCTACATGTAAATAATAGTAACTCCTCATCCCAGAAAATCAGACAGTAAGTTTTACAAATTATAGGTAATGAAAGCAGAAAATAATAGCTTCTGTTCAATAGTATATCTGCCCATGCAAACAAAATTACAAATGTTACTGGTGGATAATTATGCAAAACAAACTGAACCAGTCAAAAGATGACTTCAGTTATTTTTGCTAATGTCAATGTGAAAATGTGATTGATCATCCATGAATAATAAATTTTCATTCATTAAAATAATTTACTAAAATTATGGTAGATAATGACTTGATAAATTGCTTTATTTCTCAATAATCAAACCCTTTGGAACTCAATATTTCAAGCATGATCAAGAACACATTTAATATGCTTTAATTAAAAGATTTAGTGTTTTTTTTTCTTTTTACATGCCCTAAACCTACAATACTGCTTAAATATTTTTTTTTTAAAGTTGCAAAGACAGCAATATGTTGGAATTTTAAATTTTGACATTTAGCAATTAATTTTGACTTTTGCATTTTCCAGAGTTCCCACAGATCTGTGTAAAAAAAAATTCCAAGACTTTTCCAGGACTATGTTAAATTTCAAGGATTGAAATTGGCACACACACAAAATGAATGGTCAGCAATTTCAAAAAACAACTTTGTGGTTTATCTTTTTTAATAGTTTGACAGATGTTCAAAGAAAACTTACAGTTGGCTTCAATAATTCATGTCACATGGATCAGCTAAAAGGAATGAAGAAATCCAAGCGTTGAAAGTTAAAAACACAACCGAAGGCAACCGATTTATGTCATACATCTTGTGTAGAATTCTACAGTTTGGAATTCTACAGTTTGGAATTCTAGTTTGGAATTCTACTGCACTTGAAAATTTTGAATTACACACTAATTCTTACTGATACACATTTCAGCTATCTAGACTACTCATGGTTTGTAAATGTCAAAAAATACTTGACTGCTGCACAAGAGAACACAATGATATTAACATTTTTTTTTTCAGTTCATCTAGTTTAGCATTCAGCCCCTCCTCCAATTTTGATATCTCTATGGATTTGTCCTCTGCAAATCTTTGCATGGCACTGGACTTTGCAATAAATGCTAAGTTCTGAGTTTGCCCAGCTCTCTCTACATAGCTGTCAGCTAACTCGAGCAATTCTTGTGTGCAACTTTCAAGCTTGTTTTTGGGTTTTCAGTTCTTCAATTTCCATAAGCACGATTTCCGTTTTTGTCCAGCTGCTAATTCCCACTTTTTTCTTCTCAGCCTCAAGGTACTGGTTCTATGCTGTTCTGGCATTGGAAACACTGCAGAGAAGAGCCTTAGTCTGGGAACATTCCCATCACCTCCAACTGTGGCCAAATTGTCCATGATAATGCACTTTGCTACCAGTCTGCCGTTTCATATTGTTACTGGAAATTTCCTTATTGACTGAGAAACCTCTCTCCACTGGGGCCTGTCCATGAGAGAGTACCAGCAACATGCGAACACCTTTCCACAGTTTTTGATATTCTTTGTTGCTAGGCAGAGTAGAACAAAGTGTCCAGACATTCTTGCTAAAATTCTTGAAAGCTATATTTCCAGCAGTCTCCTCCTCAACCTCTTTGTAATGATTAATGATGTTGTCACAATCAGACTTGCTGACTTGTTTTCTATCCATCATGTGGGAAAGACATCTTTTTAGACTGTCTTCTGTGACATTTTTTTTTCCACAAACAGATCCAGGGTTCAGCCATGCAAGTGATCTTACAAGAGAAATACACACCTTCAGATCTAAGGGGAGATTTTTCAAGTTTCTCAGTGATTGTAATGAACATTGTTACAATTCTGCATACAAACAAATCTTTTGTTGACATATTTCCTTTTTTTAGATAAATTTTGCATAGACCTATCTGCCAGAAGGCCACACTATCTTTGCAGCATCTTTAAACACGTTTGGGTTTGACAAAATTCTTACAAATTGATTCTTTCACTTTGGAAAACATAATTCTCATTTTAGTGTGCTCTTCCTTTACAAATCATAACAGTTTCATGATCGTGATAAAAAGATCATCTGCGAGAAATGGAAGAAATGCTTTATCACTGATATTTTATCAGAAACGGTCCAATGTCTTTTGATAGACACAAAAATCTGCAGTTTCAATGGAAATAAAACGCAGAAGAACTTGGTCTGAGGACATTTTTTGTCGTTTTTTAATTAAGTTCACAAATTTGATTACATCTGGCCAAATGTCTAGGAGTCCTTCACATGTTTGTAAATTTTCTAGCCATCTATAGCAGAAATACAAGAGTAAAAAAAAAAAAAAAAAAAAGGGGGCACTGGGTTGCCAGATTGAACATTTAATATAAACATGTCAAACATGTTAAAAATTTTTTGTCATCATTTTTTTTACACTTACAAAATTTAGAGACATAGGCCATTATTAGCCTGCAAACTTTAAACATTCTTATTTTTTCAAGGACGCATTTTCTACAAGTCAAATTAGATTCTCAAACTTGTTACTTTTAGTAACAATTTAGACAAACATAGTTTACACATTGACATGGGGCAGGTAAAGTATCTATTTTTCATCATGAACTCATCCACCACTGACTAGAGATCAAAAGGACTTTTTACTTTTGAAATTGACATGCGAATAAAATTTCAATTGTTCAAATTTTAAAAAACACTGATAAATTTTTCGAGATTCTACTAAAATGTATTTTATTACTGTAAAATAATTATTTTCCTTTCAACTACAAATTCAATGTGTGAATTAATTTATCTTTGCTTTTCCACTTTTCTAATTGAGCAAGGGTAGCAGCTAGAAGTCACACCTTCATATTCTTTCTTGTCACGTAGAGAAGAAAATACAGAAGTAACTACGAGGTCATGAACTCATTTCAATCAAGGAAACGAACCACTGCTCACAATAATTGTCAAATATTATTGATGACTAAAAAATTTTTCTCAAAGGACAATTTTTGCTTGTAAAAATGGCAGTTTTCTGGGATTTGGCATTTTGACTTTTATGAATTGAGAAAAGGTATGTGAGGGTAGCCAAATTTTGAAAATTCCGGGACTTTTCAAGCCCTGTCAATTTTCTGATTTTCAAGGTTTCCAGGACTTGTACGAACCTTATATTATGATATTAATGCTTTTTTTTTTTTTTTTAACAATTGTAAATTTATTAAGTTTTAAAATTTGTGGAGGTTTTTAAATGACAAATTTTATTTGTTCATTTAAATGACAAATTTTATTTGTTCATTTTTCATAGTTAAATTTGTTTATCAAGAAATAAAGATTCAAGCACAAATATCTGCCTCTTATATGTGTGTGTATATATATATATATATATATATATATATATATGTATATATATATATATATATATATAGTGTAACCCGGACATAAGAGAGTTGTCGGGACCGGAGAAGAAGTCTCTTATATCCGGGTTACACTGTATAAACAATAACTGGCCACTCGTATTTGAGGGTACCCGCCTATTAAGGCAGCTAGCCAATCCCTATTGCAGATGCTCGCTCAGGCGCATTTGTGTTTGTTCAATACCCACAAAGCCAACCTGTGGTTTATACTGTAACTATGCTGAGTAGACCTTAGTTACAGTTTTTGGGAGAGTGTTATCTAGCGTGATCAACAACCTGAACAAGGCCAGCACACTCAAGCCCTTGGTCACAATGACTTGTGACTTCGTGCTAGCACAGCTACTGATGGCCCCCGAGGGTTCTGGCTACGCAATTTCACTCACAAGGCTTGGGTCAACCGGTGGTATGGTTTTCAAGTACTTTCCAAAGGTGCCACACGCTGGGATCATCCTCCCTCCAGACCTATAACATTAGGAAGTCTCCTTCCTAACAAATCGACCATGGTAAGATTTGAATCTGGTCTCATGATCAGAAAGTGTGTGTGTGTGTGTGTGTGTGTGTGTGTGTGAGTGTGTGTGTGTGTGTATATATATATATATATATTAGGTTGGTGCAAAAATAATGACATAATAATGTTGTTTTTTGATGCATTTTTTTAACGTCAAAAAACAACATTATTACATCATTATTTTTGCACCAACCTAATATATATAAATAAATAAATTATTTCATATTAATATTGTTTCTTCTAATTGTATTAGATAACTTCTGATATGCAATTTAAACAGATCTTTTGTCATGAAAATTAAGTTCCTGAGAATTTTTTTAAATTTATCTCTGCAGACAATTATAATTCTCCACGGGTTCATTTTCTTTCTGTGAATTGCCAGGACTTCTTGCTACATACCTCTACAGACTCACTAAAAATAAATAAAAGTGATGACTATAGTAAATTTAAAGCCAAAGTGCCTTCAAAACATTAGATTACAGAGAATATATTGCTATTTTTTTAATATTACTGTGTAGTTAAAAATTATATAAAAAAAGTACTAATTTATATTCCTCAAGTAATTTTTACAGATATGTCCTCTGTAGAAAAAAAATTAGATAAAGTTCCGATTGTCAGTCAAGCTGACAACACTTTAAATAAACACCTAACTCAGTGTTCCAGAAAAGCATATTTTATTTTTTAAAGATTTTTTAATAACAAGAATTATGCTGTGCTGACAGATGGCTAAAAATGGTTCCAAAATCAGAAAAAAAAAAATTCCTTCAAGTCAATTTAAATTAGTTTTGCAAAGTATATTGCTTATTGGAAATATTAGTTAATCTATTAGCTTGAGATTAAAACTAAAATAAAAACTTCAAGAAAGATTTTTATTTTAAACCTTAGATATTGCAAACAAATAGTTTCCAAATGGAGCTTTACTTAAATTCAGAATGGTTTTAAATATTTTTCTATTTATATATTCATATAGCAGGAGAATGGACTTGTATAAAGAAAACAAAAAACAAAGTATGAAGTAGATCATAAAATATAATATTTAAAATTTCTTTGTAAAATAGATGTGTGAACTTTAGACAGAACTTTAAAAACGTTTTCCTTTTTAAAATTCTGTCTAGGGCAATTTTTACAGCCATTTTGTCTTTATACAATGACAGAAAGTCAAACACACACACACATACATATATATATATATATATATATATATATATATATATATAGCGTATGTTTATTTAGATAATTATAAATCATTTTATACCATTGCATTTCTCTTACCTTTGTTTTAACACGAACAGTTTTGGGCGTTCCTGACGGCTCAGATGCATTGGGAGACTGTGTTGAAACACCAGTTTCTGAATGACTGCTAGTTGTAGAAGTGGACATAGTCTCACAAAATTCATTGTCAGGTGTAACACACACGAGAGAGTTATCAAGCCCCGAACTAGTATCTTCTTTTCCTTTAATAGGACTTGATAAATCAATGGATTTTGATGATTTCGTTGAATCATTAAGGTATTTCTTGAGAGACTTTGGCGTAGAATAGCCTGGGATATCGCATAATGCAACATCTTCAAGGACCACTCTCACCTCAGCCATTAATTTATTCTGGGGTAAAGCAGTCCGGTCGTATTTTTCTCTGAGAATCTTGGTGCTAAGTGCAGGTTTGCTTGATGAGTTCGTCTTCACCTTATTCTCAATCTGGCAAGTGAAATTAGCATCTTCACTAAATGCATCAGAGAGTTTGTTCTCTTTTTCCTTTTCAGAACTTTCTTCTATCTTGTCTTCAACTTGCACTTCCTCTTCACCATCAGATTTTGTCAAATCCACGTAATCATTTGTAGAACTGGAGATGATCTCGTCTTGAACATTTCTTGGCGAGAAAAATTTATCCAAGGTGTGTGATTTGACCATTCGCTGTGAAGAAACTGAAGTGTTTCCGGATTCTGAGCTTGATATGACTCCATCACACACTTCCATGTCACTATTGTCATGGCTGGTATTAAGTTTGCTTTTATTTTCAGTTAGAGATTTTAGAAGTTTGGGAAATTTAGCAGCACCAGTATCCTGCTCATTTAATTTCCTTTTCTTAGGATTAGCAACAGCAGGCTTACCAACTTTCTGATGAAGAGGCTTGAAGGGTAAGCGAGCTTAAAAGAAAAGCCAGAGAATTATGTTAACAAAAAAACATTAACAATAGCAAGACAAACACAGTTTGATTATTATCCTTTATTATTTAATCAAATAAAACCAATACATAATTATTTTAGAAACTGTACAAATTGAGATTTTTTTTTTTTTAAATTAAGGAAAATTTCCAAAAATAGAAAATTGTTCATTATTCAGAAAAAATAATCCATTAAAAGTTTTCTAATACAATTTCAAAACATATTTTATATAGTTGTACAGATTATTCACTCTTTTAAATAATTTCAATTTGTAAAAAATTGAAATAAATTAAAAACCTGTCAGATTTAATCCATTTCCTAAAAAAATTGTCTTTGTTCATGCTAGGATATAAAACAAAGCAGATATGTATATTTCAAGAATTGGGAAGATATGTGTCCAAAAGCACTATTCTGGCTTTGATCAAAAAATTGAGAATAAACAATCATATACTATGGTGTGTGTCTGTATCTCCAAAGAATAAATCTAAAAAGACCAGTTGTAATACTCTTGACACACACACACACACACACACATATATATATTTGCATAAAACATTTTTTATTTTTATTAATTAAATAAAATAAATCACAATTTTTTTGTGTGGGCCCCATTCCCAATAGCCATTACACAAGACCATTTCAAACATCCAGCTTCCCAAAGAATACCAGGATGTAGACAAAGGAATTCTAACTACCACACAGACATCACATCGGTTCTTGATGACTGCAGAAGCCGAAAGTACTTTAACAAAAATAGCCAACAATAACAAAAAAAAAAAAAAAAAAAAAAAAAAAAATATATGAACATTTGACAGTTTATCCACAATTTAGAGCACAATACTCAAAACCTTATCCAAAAATTGTAAGAAAAGAAAAACATGAATTAGACAGACCTTGTCAGCTCTTTTTAATCAAACTTGTTTGGATGAACACTTGCTGCCTAACTATACCTCTTTATTTATAGATACTGGACTCTCCTGTCATTTTCGATGTATGAGGATCAAGCATTTCAGTTCTTAGAACCAACAGACTATCCTCACATATCATTTTGATTCTAGTAGTGAAGGCTTGTGCAGAACCAACCACTTTTTGGAAGAGCAGAATACAGAGAACTGGTGTGCAGTATGCCACAAGGTCGCCAAACGACCTTTCTCAGGTTTTGAATTCAGAGTTGTCCTTCTAGATCAGTTGCCACTCAAGGCTACAGAACCCAGTCTGTCCTGCTATTTATCCATAACTGGGGAGATGGATTCAAACCTTTCCCAAGTAAGTGAATGTAATGAATTCGACTGAAATTCAAACTCAGCTCTCTAATCTCTTAATCCATTACATATTTAAAGAATGCAAATCGCTCAACGGCACTTTTTCTGTTAGCTTTATTTTTGTACCCAAAACAAATAAAACATTTTTTTTTTATTAATTCAACATTATTTCTTATTATTGTAAACACATTTCTGTTATTTTTTTTTTCTTAAACAGTGAAATTAATATCAACTAATGGTCTCCTGTGGCCAAATCAGTAATGGGACACACACACAGTTTTTAAAAATTCATTGACTCTAAAATATAGTGCTTATTAAAGGTCATATGAAAATGAATATGTTAATATTGAAAAAAAATATTATAGACACAATATTTTTTACATTCCTGATATGTACATTTTTACTAAATCACACCCTAATTTACCTTGCATAAGTTTCTTGGTCCCACTAGTTTCACCTTCATCAGGCTTCATTTTCAAGGGGAAATCTAAAAAGAATAAAAAAATAAAATAAATTTGTAACTTATTTCTTTTCAATTAAAATATAGACAAAAACATACACAGATATACATATGACAGCTCTCACCTCATTGTCAAATATGTGATCATCACAAGATATCATTGTGCTGTGGCAACAGCCATTTACTATCCTTACTATAATGAATGGATAAGTAGTCCTGGGTAATTGTCTAGAAGATAGGAAGAAGATAATGCTATTACAGTGACTTGTTTAGCTGAGTACTGAGTACTACTGAATCTGTTGAGTTGTGTCTTACCAAACCCCACATCACAACAAATTGTAAGACTTAATACTGCTTTCAACAGATATGGCTCTTTAACCCTAGAACACTAACCATGGGTATATAGTACCCAGCAAAAATTTCCTATTTTTAATTACAATTTTCAGTACCTGATTTTCTTACCTAAATAATGTTTTTCATTTCCTAATAATGTTAACTCAAAGTAAAAAGTTTGAAGTGCCTGCATGTAAAATATTTCAAATAAAGATTTATATTTAATATTTTCAAAATCGGGTTATATACCCATGGTTATTAGTGTTCTAGGGTTAAACTAGACAAATTTACACACATCATGGCTGTCTTTAATGCATGAAGAAGAATTTGTTTTGTATTTCATTATCAGATCTGAAGGCAGCTTCACATACCAAGTCTGGATGTGCAGAGTCTGGAACAATGAGAAAGTGAAGTTGGTGGTTGTGACCAATGCAAAGCTGCACAATGATATTCTCTTTGAATAATGATTTTTTTTGACACCAGCCTTCTTTGAAAGTTCAGTGAGGCTTGGTGGATAATAGCACATCAATGCAATCAGTCGGCAGCACACTTCTCTAGCTCCTTTGCACCAGAAGTTAGCTTTGATTGCAACTTTGTACCATTTCTAGGGTCAGCCTTGATGTTTTCTGCCACATAGCAAATCTCCATTCAACCGAAATCTAGGAATGCAATGTTGCTCCATGAGAGATGGCTAGCACATTGGACTTGTCCCTTCAATGCTGGTCAAATCAGCACAGTCCAACTTTTCAAGGTTGGTAATGCAATCTTACAATGTGATTCCAAGTATGAAATGAAAAACCCTGCATGTAGAACTTTCCCAATTTCTTCATGTGCCTCTGGTACAAGGCCCAGATTTTGTATGTATAGAGGAGAAGGAAGAATCATTGCACCGTGCATTTTGAGTTTCAGTAGCAGATGTATGTTGAGCTAGTCAAGCACATTGTTACAGAGCATTCCCAGTATTTAGTTTACTTTGCAGATTTGAGCTTCAATTTCACAAACTTAATAAAAATAAAATATTATTGTCAAAATGTTTGTTATTATTAAGATGAAAGACCAAAGTATTTTTTTTTTTTTTATTATTTTTTGAAAAATTTAATCCTTTCCAAAAAATTTTAGTTAAAATCTTGTTTTGCTTACATCATTGCAGTGGCATAAAAATAACATTAACTTTTTTTGCACTTTTTCCCAACCGTTGAAATCATTGATTTGGAAATTCTTGTAAAAATCAAATAATTGTCCGATTTTCATGAAATTTTAGGACTTATTTACAAATGAATGAAATTATTTTTGAATTTTTTTTTTTTTTTTTTTTTTTTTTTTTTACATGTTACCCCCCCATTTACTTAATTTCATGAAATTTTGAAAAAAAAAAAAAAAACTTTCTATTTCTTGAATTCTTTTTATTTGTTAAAAGTAGAAGTCCTTAGAGAATGTAAATCACCTAATTTTTTCAATTTTGCACTATTCAACTGAAAATCTGCTCTGAATTGAAAAATGAATGCAATAAAACTCCAACATTATTTAATTAGAAAAGCTTTTAATTGCTTTTGTAAATAAGTTATATTAAGGACATTGAAGAAATAAAATTTTTCCAATGAATAATGTATTTTTACAAGAATTTGTCCATTTTTTTTCTTTTAAATTTTAATTATAATAGTTTAAAATCATGTAAAATTTTGTATTGGGCTATTTTCTGGATGTTATATAGTAATTAAGTGGAAACAAAATTTACGAATCCAAAATTGAAAAGATTAAACGTAGTTACACTATTCTATTTTTAAAATAATTTTTTTTATTTTGTATTTTTTTTTTTACTTAATACATTCCTTATTTTCATGTATGGTAGACTGAAATTACGATTATTATGAAAGGGTCACGTGATCTAATAGTTTTGTCCCTTTATTAGGTCATTGCAATTACGTTTCAACAGATTTTCAGAATTTCTATTCAGCTTTAAAGTTTTACTTTTTTCAATTACTATTTCACATCTTCCAAAGGTAAATAAAAGTCAATAAAATATTAAATATTTGCGGAAAGTATGTTAGGTAGTTAAAAACCAAAAAAATGCGTTCACTTAGATTTCTGACAATTATATCAATTCAGGTGATCCATAGTATTAGGTTGGTGCAAAAATAATGTTTTTGCACCAACCTAATATCTATCATTTCTTCATCAATCAACAGTCCATTAAACATTGGATCAGATGAACAGGATCAATCATTAATAATTGGTTGTATATTTCTTTTTTATGCTATAAGTAATATTTCTTTCAAATCAGATTACTTTAACTTCTCTAATTTTACTCAAATAATGTGTTAGAAATATATATGTATTTTTTGAAAGAATTTTAAAAATCAATAAATTTTTTTTTATTTACAAATTTCTTAAATTAAGAAAATTTTAAGAAATCAAAATTAAATTTGAAATTCTAATCTATATAATTTCTATCAGAAATACA
Source organism: Acanthosepion lycidas (assembly GCA_963932145.1). Taxonomy (NCBI): domain Eukaryota; kingdom Metazoa; phylum Mollusca; class Cephalopoda; order Sepiida; family Sepiidae; genus Acanthosepion; species Acanthosepion lycidas. The sequence goes on along the minus strand of OZ010573.1, from coordinate 33,173,388 downwards.
CCAGAATATTTTACTTAATGGAAATAAATTTAATCATTAACTTTACAATTAAAGCTAAAAGGAAATCTTGAAGAATGTTTTTTCATTTTAAAAAATTCATCTTATACTTTAGATATCAAAAATTTATGCCGAAATAGTGGAGGTACCTACTATGATACATTTCTACATTTGCCAAGTCATTGACATTACACCTCCAATCAGTGAAATAATCAAGTTTCTATCCCCAACAACTATTTCCAATGACATTTGCTGGGTGGCATTGCACAGGTTGAATCAAATTTTGTCTTAAGATGTGACTTTGGTGTAATGCCAGTTTCAAGTGATGGTAGATTCTGGAATGTTCCAAAAATATTGGTTATAGAAGCCTATAAAGAAATTCAGACTGCAAATCACCATTAGGAGAGGAAATGCAGCAGGGCTGTTCAAACTGCCAAGAAAATCTTTTTCATCAGTTCCAATAAATGTAGTTTTACTCATTTCAATGTTGTTTTGTTTTTTTAAATTTAAAAATTGAATTTTAAGGCTTTATAAGCATTTGTTTGAAAAATTGACCACTGATTCCTTTTGTATAACATGTTTCAAAGTTTTGATGTTGTCGGTCATTTTTGGGAAAAAATCAAAAATTGAACAAATTTACAAAATAATCAAATATATTCATGAGGAAATTTTTTTTTATTAGAGACAAAATAACTGTTTTGTTGAATTCCTAATCCCAAAATGGATAATGTTTCAAGCTTATACCCCCACCAGATACTTTTTTTATATAGCAAGTTTAAGAAGTTCTATTTTTACCCTATTACCAAATTTTGCTTCCACCCATACTCACATGGTGAAATAAGTTGTTTTATTGATTTATTCCCATGAAAAAAAAAATTACCTAAATCTCTAACATACTATGAAACATTAACTGTAGAATTGAAATTTATATAAATGGTCAAAATTTGCCTTCCTGTGTTATTTTTGCACTATTTTTAGGACATAATGTGATTCTCTCTTGTTTAAAAAGATCTTATCTAATAAATATTAATTCCATTAGTATTATCTTTCTTTTATGACTTAATGACATTGCATTTATAAACATTTTTCACTTTTCTGAAGTCTGCATCTTCACATATACACTGTTAAAATGGTCTTCTGGCCTAATTGCACTCAAGATGGAAAATCCAATGAACTTTGAATGGTCATAACTCAGTTGCTAATGGAGCTAGCAAGATAAATTTGGTACCAATTTTTTTATGTTTTGTCAAGCTCTATATGCCTACATGAAAAGCTTTTAGATGTACTGAAGAAAAAATAGTTTGAAATACCTGTTATAATTGAATAAGGAGAAGTAGGAAACCTTTATAAATTTGACACGTTTCTCTATTTAGCTTCATCAGAAATTCTAAAATGAAAAGACTCAGTTATAGTTTCGTTTTTAAATGGTTTCCATTTTTAGATTCTGTGTTTTGACTGTTTTAGTGATAAATTATATTAAACTTGTTTGGCACATAATTACAATTCAAAATGAAGTATTTTGAGTTTCAATACTCAAAATTTGGAATGGATTAGTGGCTGCAAGTATTTGATAAAAAGTAATATTAGTAATAAAAGAATTATTATCTAAATGTTGAAAAGAAAACTATTACAAAGATTGGTAGATACAAAATGTTTTATGGGTCAATTGAAATTTTTTAACCTTTTCCTGAAATATTCATTACTCAGCTTTAACCTTTAGCAGATTATTTATAAATATTATTGCCTCTTCTATGACATTCTTTTTCAATGCTCAGCTGAAATAGTCAAGGTCATTTTCTGCTGCCACAGCAGAAAATAACACAACCAGAAATTCAAACATACATTGAGTCAGCCATAGTGACAAGACAAAATATATTGTTCAGTGAAAGAATTTGCCTACAGAGTGCAAAAGGGTAACTACTTATCTTCAATTCTGATATTTCTTATTTGTTTCAAAAAGCAGTTTTCTCATCAAGATGTCAAGAATAGCCATTAATTTAAAAAAAAAAAAAAAAAAAAAAAAAAAATGTTTTTATGTTTACTAATTAATTTCAACAAAGATTACAAAATGTCAGCAATCAGTTGAATTCAGACAAATATGAATAAATGAACTTTGGACATCTACTTTTTTTTTTAATCATTTCAACCCAAGCAAGATAAGTCACTAAGATAAAAGGGATTACTAAATGTAAAAATAAAAAAGAAAAACTTTAAGGAGAAAGAACAATAAATGAATTGAAACAAAAGATAATGATGGACACTGCATTTAAATTTTTGAAAATCAAAGTTGACTGGAAAGTAAGTGGCCAGAAGAATTCTATAAGGGAGAAGTGCGATACAATAAACTGTTAGTACAGGACTTATGATTAAATGATGAGACCTAGCTGCCAATCTAGTACAGTGCTTAAAGCTGATGTATTTTGCTTATTATCTACACAGAAAGACTAAAGTTTGAATCTTGAAGCTCATTAACTTTTTTTAAGAATCTATTCCATTACAAACAATATAGAGCAAAGAAATAAATATAATTTCTTGATCTTTATTTATACTAGTCTCTTTCCAGTCACCAGTTAAACATGCCTCTGTTTATAACAATAATATAATCTAGAAAGACCCATATAAATTACATGGATTTGCTAATAAATGGCTTAATGCTGCACTCTGTATTTTCAAATTCATGACCAATCCCAGAAAATTCTGTTGAAAATATTGAAATGCTCTCAACAGATCATTAGGTTACAAAACAATTTAACCACACTAATCAAACTAACCAGAGAGCCTTGCTCCAATCCCTGTCAGGCCTGTTATATTGACTTACGTGCAAAGATATGAGCCCACTTCTTCCCCACCCAGCTATGGGTTAATTAGTAAGACTTGAATCACTAAACCCTTATTATCTAAAAATATTTCATGGCTTTAAATAACCTGCAATGGGTTGATAAGCAGTAGAAAGTAAATCACTCACTACAAACTATTGTCTTTATCTTTGTATCACAGTGTCTAGGTTACCCTCTCTTAGTTTTATTCTCTATGCCCCTCTTTCTGCTTCCTTCTCAGACACTAAACACTTCAATAGGGAAATACAAGCATATTAACATATAGATTTTGTGTACATGTTTGTTATGTTATTTTCTAAGTTTAGCTTTGTTTTGACACAAGGACTTCAAGTGTGGGGGCATTAAATGAAAAACATGGACCCATGAAACAAGTATTTCCTTATGCTAAATTTACATAAAATGTTAGATGAACACATTAAGAGAATAATGCATTTTTTCTCCCCAAATACACTGACTGCTTGAAAGTTACTGATAATTTTTGTTAAAGTTAAAAAAAAAAAAAAAATTGTCTACAATCTTACTGGAGGCAAAAAAAATTAATTTAAAAGATAATTTTAAAAAGAGGAAAATGGAGAATGAGATAATACAGCTATCATAAATGGCAACAAAAAAAAATAAATATAATAAATCATTTCATTCCTCTTATAGCTTGATCAAGGAAAATTTGCACATATTTTCGTTGATCAAACTTTAATGACAGTGGAACAAAAACTAGCCAGCTTATTTTTCTTTTTAGACTTAGCATTAATTATAGCCATAATTTTTTTTCTCCAATGTCCTGTTACACCGAGTTTTACACTACACACTTGAAAAAACATTTTATACCAAAATGATGTAGATGTCAAATAGAAGAAGTATAACAACCATATAACCTTTGTTTGAAATAGTCTCACTTGAAAACAGTTGGGAAATGCTATGAAGTCTTCTCTTCTCCCTTCAACTATGGGTTAAATAGCAGTCTGGACTCTCTAGCCTTAGTTGGCAGCAGTTTAGAGGTACAACTCTGAATTAAAATCCATGGAGAAGGAAACCATTCATTCCCCCCATCACCCCACAAACCATGGAAATTCACAAAGCCATGATAACGTTCTGAAGGAAAAGGTCAAATGCACTAAAGATGACAAACTCAATTCCATGAATTTAGAGCCCTTTCAAGAAGGGCTTCACCTCTTGTGCTCAAAGGGGGAGGGTCACAATCATTCCTTGATGCCTTAAACGTCCCAAATGTACATCTAGCGGATTGGTGGGGGAGGTACAACATTCAACCGAACTTGTGTCAAATTTGCCTTCGTACAGAGAGAACTACAAACTTTGACGGAACTATTGTTACACCTAAATTACAACCAACCAAGTTCCAATTTATGGACAAAGTTGTTCAAAGGGAGATAACTTTCATTGTGGAGAAAGTTGGAACTGCTTCCCTCTTTAAGAATTAGCAGCGGCTGACCCCACGGACTCGCTTGACTCTTGATTGATTTTTTTCTTTTTGTATTGTGTAACGCGGGGGAGGGGGCAAGTCAAATCTTGTTGCGTTCTTTGACACCAACGAATACATTTATTTATGATACAGCTTAAAATATAAACAGCTTGTTAAGACGGGACAAGTGACAAATTTTGAATTTATTTTAACTTGTAAATGTTAAAAATAATTAATTATAATAATTCTAAAACCAAATTGAATTAAAACATTTTTTTATTTAATGGATTTTTACAAAGCTACATAAAGTTTTAATTAACGTAACAATAAATAGTTGCTTCAGAAAGTTAAAAAAAAAAAAAAATGTTTATTAATAAAAGGCGCTAAAATAACTTTGTGATTCTAACAAAAAAAAGTTTCCAAGATGGAAAACAATCCCCAGGAAAAAAGAAGCCATATTTAAAATATATTACACTGTTCAGTTTCATTACTTATTTCAATATCACAAAAGAAAAAAAGAAAAGAAACTTTACTAAACTACAGATGAAAAAAATAAAATAATTAGAGACAAGAATATAAAATTAAACACAATAACAAATACAAAATAATTAAAAACGATCAACTGATGTTCCTTTCGAGTTGAATATTTAAGGGAAAAAAAAAAAAAAAAAAAATGGAAAAGTTTTTTAATCTTAAAAAAAAAAAAAAAAAAAAATCGCAAAAAGACATTTAAAAACAAAACAGATCGATCGAAATATTAAAGAAAAAATACAAACAAACGAAACTAAAATCGATTTATCGGATAAGTAATTAAATGAAAAATAATGAAACAAAGCGGGATCGGCGGAAGAAAAATAATAATTGATTAAATTATAGTTTGGGTGGCGCCAACAACAAAAAAAAAGAAAACACGTGCCTAATGAATTATTTAATTTTTTAATTCTGAAAGTTAAATATTTAATATCAGTCTAGAAGTTTAAGATGTTTTTATCAATAAGAAAAAATGTTTGGTAATCTATTCGGGGTCCTAAAAAAAAAAAAAATTGCTCTCCAAACTACCAGAATAAGACAGCAAAGTAATGAATGTAACAAGTTTAGAGAAAGAAAAGGGGAGGGATTTCTTCTTTTTTTTTTTTTTTTTTGTAAATAAATAAAAATAAAATAAACAAATTCGTGAAGGCTAATTTAAGCAAGTGGATTATTTTGTTTATTTTTCGTAAAATTTGTCAATATTAACGTTATATGTTAGAGTTAACATCGAACCAAATGTTTTTATTTGCTAACAAACTTCTGACTTAAGTAAACATTACACATAAAAAATATTAAGAAAATTAAAAAAAAGAAAAAAAAACAGAGAAAAGATCTATAACCCAACTTATAAACACATTATTTAAAGGTTAAAATTTAAAAAATAAGGGAAATATAAGAAGAAACAACTTTTTAATAACTTTAAAGAGTGAAAGAAAGTTGTAAAAAAAAAAAAAAAAAAAACATTTAAGGAAGTTCCAATGGGACTTATCTCTTCCATAGAAGACTTTTAACTCCAAGGAAAATAATCAGAGAAGGAAAGGAGTCAGGAAAGTAACAGTAATTTAATATCTGCTAAAGAAAACATTTGTTAAAATTCCAGAGACATCAATTTGGTCAAAAATTAAGTTTTGTGGCTCCCTCCTTCCTTGAAAAGAATATGACACGCTCGCTCACCTGTCACGTTGTTAGTGGTCGCTGCCGCAGCTACAACTTTTAAACAATTATCCCCCATTTTTTTATTTTACGGATCGAGGGGAGAAAAATACTTTTCTTGTGTGAGAATCCCCTCAGAGAACCGATTTTGCGTTTTAGATCTTCTTTTTTTTGTGTTTTTTTCCCGGCTCAAAAACACAAAATCGGGCGGACAACTCACAATGCACAATTCGTACGTTGGCGGGAATCCGCCACAGTGTCAAATAGTTGCTAGGAATGGGGGGACTGAAACTATCATCTTCTCTTCATCTGATTGGCTTTTTAATCTAGGCGCCTATATTAAAAATATTTTTCACGAAATATTAAATAAAGCAAACATCAAAATTTATTTTTATAGAAAAAATTAAAATCAGAATAAGTCATTAATAATTTTTTGAAGCTCTGTATTTCATAATTTAATATAAATGTATTATAGCCACTAAAATATCGTAACAATAGTATAGCGCAAAGTATAGCAGCTGAACAATGTTCTTCCGGCATGATTACCTAAGGGAGGTAATTGCAATTAGAAATCAATTAAGGTATTATACGCCGAATATTGATAAAAAAATTAAAATAATAATAATAATAAAATTGAAAAGATTATTATTAATATTCTCTCGTTTTTTAAGAATTACAATTTCCTTTTATTCATAATTTTTTTCTAATGGCATTTAAGTGTAATGTTATGCCACAAAAAATTATGCCCACATATACGAAGTACTAAGTACAGTTACACGCATTTTTTACTTTTGATAAATTTTTTGCATTTAAAAAATTATATTATTAGTCTTTATTTTAGGAAATAATAATATTGTTTAACTCAAATGTACCTTATTTTAATTAAGCAGATTGTAGCCTTTCCCTTCAATTTATTAACTGAATATTTTGTTATTTTGTACACAAGTTTTCTGCTTACTATAAATTATATAAGCGTGTTTATTTAATTTTAAAAGCTTTTTATTTACAGAAAAAATTATTTGGAATTTTGACATTATTAAAGTATAAAAACAGGTTTTAATATGCCTTATGCATCTTCTATTGAACTTTGTAGAACAGATACAAGACTTTAATACCTTAGTTTAAACACATTAATTATTCCTCTACAAAAGGGTAAAGTAATATTCTTATCTCTTTAGAAGATATCTGCCATTAAAAGTTCATATTACTAATTTGCATTTGATACAAACACATTAAAATGCATAATATGATTATTATACAACAACTACACTATTTATTGCAACTGAAGTTATACTATATAATAGTAAAAAAATTACTTTTCCACATGAATTTTGGAAAGCGCCATGAGTGAAATTAATCTAAAATAAACTCCCAAATAAATCTATATCTACAAAAGTTTTCCAGACCTGAATATTTATAAAAATTTCATTCATAGTTTAGGTTATAGGGGATGTATTACCTGCATGCTGATTGGGATTCACTCCATGACGTACTTCAAGACACCCCTTGGAATGTAATTTTTAACCTCCATATTGAGATTTGGGTTAAAGCTGTTATAGATGCTTTCATTCCTTCTCAGAAATACCAAGTGAAACTTCAATCTTTCAATCTTCTCTGTGGTTCACTCAAGCATGTTCTGCTGCCCACAAGAACCACTATTTCTAGGTTTTCCAGCGAGACAGTTCCCATCATAACAGATGCCTATTCATGGCTGCACGTAATAAATGTAAATATGTCCTCAAGATCTAAGTCTTTGTTTGCTGAGAGAATGAGACACCATATTACATCTAACAACTTTGACTCTCATGATTACTGGCAGCTCTGTAATAGTGTTCTAAATAAGAGTAAGTTTTCTATTCCTCTTCTCTTCAATCAATTTGAGGTGTTAACATCTGCTGATAAAGATGAATGTCTCACCCATAAATTCTTTAACTCTACTCTTGACTCATCTGGAGTATCCTTGCCTAAATTTCTATTTAGAACTGAGTCTCTGCTGAGTGATATACAACCCCTTCTGTGGTTTCTATTATTATCTCAAATCGGGATCCCCACAAAGCATGTAGATCTGATGGTATCTCTGTAATAGTACTAAAGAAGTGTGCTCTTGAACTGGCTCCTGTTCTCTTTAAACTGTATTATAAATGTCTCACTGCCTCTTGCTTTCCTTCTTCCAGTGATATGGCTTTCGCTTCTCTAATTCAACTGATGATAATTGTGGAAAGAGTCTGTTAAGCTCTAGATAAGAATGGTGAACCTCAGGCTATTGCTTTGGACATCCTGGAAGCATTCGACAGGGCTTGGCATAATGGTTTTCTTCACAAGATGAAAGGTTATGGTATTTCTGGACAATTTTTAAATTCACTCTTTCTTATCAAATCACAAAATGAAAGTTATCCTGAATGGTCACACTTCTAGATCTTTTTGTGTTAACACAGGTATCTCCCAGGGCTCTATTCTTAGACCTACTTTGTTCTTAATTTTCATCAGTGACTTTATGGCATCAGTTTTCAACTTGATATCTATGGTGATAACACAACTATTTACTCTTGTCTTTATAATAAATCTGACCAGTTTGATAAGGTCAAATTGGCAGCTGATCACAGAAATGACCTAGAATCTGTTGTTAACTGGGGTTGTGATTGGCTTGTTATTTTTAATGACTAAAAAATGAAACATCTCTCTATTGTGAAATGAAAGTTATCCTGAATGGCCACTCTTTTGCAGATGTATCCCAGGTCTCTATCCTTAGTCCTACTTTATTTTTAATTTTTAATTATTATTATTTTTTATTTTTTTTTTTTTTTATTACATCAGCTCTCAACTTGGTATTGATGCTGATGATACAACCATTTACTCTTGTCTTGATAGTAAGTCTGATCTTTGCAATATGGTCAAATTAGCAGCTCATGTCAAAAACGATCTTTAGTCTGTTGTTGACTGGGATAAAGGAAGGCTTGTTAATTTTAACATCTCCAAATCTAAACTGTTCTTTATTAATCACGTGAGATCCCTTTCCATCAGCATGGTACCTAGACTTTATGAAGTTAAGTGCATGATATGTCCTGGAAAGGGATATATTTGTTCGAAGTAGCAGAGTAGTTGTTGACTACTGTAACCGAGTAGGACAATCTAGCAGGTAACCACAATGGACTGGTCTTCATCATAGTGATAGGCAATAGACGTAGGCCAATAGGCGTCATCCTGTACCTCCACACCAGCCAATCATATTACTGTGAGGGGGAACTCAGGTGTATGCATATTCATTACATCAGTGCAGTACTAGACTTGCGATGAGATCTCACTAATTTACAGTTTTGTTGGCTAGATATAACCGTAAGTTCTATGCTAACAATTTCTTTTCTTTCAATTTCGCTTGTAGCAATCTCTTCCTACTCCAGGCTTTCAAATCAACTTTAGCAGATGTTAAACCTTATGCTTGATATGCAAACATTGATAACCCTATCAGCTTTTGGGCTAATTGGGGTTCGATGCAAGAAAGAAATATTCCCAGTGTGCATTTCCCCATTATGTAGTAGTAGCTGGTTAGTGCTAACGTTATGTATAGGCTTGCTGCATAAGGTAGTAGCAGGAATACTTAGACCGTAGAACCAATACTGACTGCATACAACTGCAATCTGTACTTGGAATATCATAACAATATCCATGTTATAGTAACACTTTAATACATGGACAGAACAGAATATTTGAAAGAAAGGAATGACAAACATGGTTTGTTTTCAGAGATATTTTTTATACATACTTATCACAGATTTGTCCCACACAGAGAAATTATAACATATGTATCCAACAAGCAGTGTGAAAGAAGCAAAAAGAGAGAGGGTCTTACTTGTAATATTTCCCAATGGTAAAAATGTGCAGGTCAGTAGTGTCTTCTATATACCTGGTGAGACCATGTGGATTCCTCTGTTTGCCCTACCTCTGTGATCTTGTCATGACTGTCTTGACTCAGAGCTTGATAACTAGCGACTGGCTTTCATTATTATATGAACTGATGTCACTCACTTGCCATCATGTGAACCTTGTGACTTCATCTCAACCAAAGGGAGATAATCACCCTTTGCATCCCTACAGGGCATTCATTAGCTGAAGGAAGTCGTTAAAAGTTAACAATTATGAATTGTGCATGTATGTGAAAGTTCAATCACCATGGGAAAAATATCTCAAGGTCCAGTGTTGTCACTACAGCATGCTAGAAGTAAAAGAGAGAAAAGTGGAGTGTCCCATTTTTATAGCTGTTTAACGGTGCCACCTAATGAGATCTTGGTTAATCTGGCAAAGCCATGTAGGGATAAGCTACATGGGTGACCATAAAGAACAATATTGTAATTTTGCTATGAGTATGAAATAATTTTGATTATTAAAAAAAGGAAATTTATTCTGTACATATATGAATGGGTTATAGATACTACCAAAATGTAAAAGCAAAAAGACAAAATTGATATAATTTACTATACTTTATTTTCAAAACAGATTTTCTTTAAAAAGGAAACAAAATGGAAAATCAAAAAGCACATTTTTACTAACTTTCTATTGAGAAATATTCACTTGCAGAAAAATAAATTTCTACATAATGAATAAAAAAAAATATTTTTTTAAGGAGAAAAATATAATTATTGTTTATTATTATTATTATTAATAGTAGCAGTAGTAGTGAGTGTGCAGATAGTGTAGTGATTATTGGTGCAGGAAGTGGAATCAGTAAGTTGAGTTCAAATTCAAACCAAGTCTGTTGCAGTCACTTTCAAACCTGTGCCCTCTATACTAGCCTTGGATGGTAGACAGTCTATGAGAAGGGTTGCTCTGAATTTAAAACTGTAAAGATGGACATGGGAAAAACTTTCCCAAGAAGTCATAGAAATTCACAGATAATAAAGAAACAGAATCTGTGGAGCGCCATGATTGCTTACTTCCTGAAGAGACATGGTATCTATAAAAAAAGAGAAATAGTAACAAAATTAAAGACAAAATATCATTTATAGAAAAAGTGAATGAAGTTTATTAGCTTTCATGGGAAATACAAAAGTAGTTGTGACTGTGGAAGAAAGGCATAAACACAAACTAAATATTGCCCAAGAGAATTAAAAAAGTAAAATTGTCAAGAACCTTTAAAAATACAAATTTACAGGAAATAAACCCTATTTCCAACACAGATACCCATATACATATTGTATTAAAATATACCCAAACTTTATTTTGTACCCAACAACAGACAATATTTCAAACATACCAAAAATTTCACAATACAACACACACCATTTAACTCAAAGTGTTTATTGGTTAGAAATTAACATCATCATGGGAAATATTTGATCAATCAGAGCAAACTAAAACTTTATTTTTCTTGAGCTTACTTTCAGGAAAAATTTCTTATAAAACCCGACAGATTTCAACCTTTTTGAGAGAGATGTAACTGTCTCCATGCCATGGCTACAAAGCCTTTTCCTTCCCCCATATGTGCTGAAAGAAACGTGTCAGCAACTTCAAATGAATCAGCTACAACAACACAGAGAGTCAGTGAATCCATGCTAACAATAAGTCTTTTTTCAATGAAGCTTTTCCTGTGTACTGACTATTTAAAAGTCTTTTCTAAACTACAGATTTTTCTGTGAACCAACTGCCAAAGACTTTATTTAACTCAACTACAGACTATTTTTTGCTCCTTTTTAACTCTTTTGAATTCACGTACACATGTTTATAGATACAGGAATCCCTCGATTAGTGCAGCTAATGTGTACATCGGTGTTATGCATAATAAAGAGTGGTCTCCCCTTGTTTTGTTACTCTCCTCTTTGAGAGAGCTATTTCTGTTTACTGGTACTGTAAAAGGACACTATATGTGAACCATGTATTCTCACTTGAATAAAGCTTTCTTAAAGCCTACACCCGCATAATTTTGTCATTACAATCCGTAACTATAAAAAATCAGTTTTCAATTACAATCATTAAACTAAAGAATGTTTTACCACACTAATTGAGTATTATGTATGCACTAATTGAATTTAGGCATTTAAAAATCTTAGCACACTAATCAAAAGAACATAAACCTTATGCCCATTAATAGAGAGATGCCTGTACAAATGTTTATTTAACAGGCATGACCATGTTTTCTTTATTTTATTATTGTTTGAAATCCAGACTTTCAGATTATTAATATATAAAAAAAACCTGGACAACAGAATTATCTACAACTAACTCTTGACTCCAATAATGCAATAATTCATGGAATATTTCTTCCATAAGTTTATCTCCCTTGACTACATATGCATATTGATTTTCTTCATGTGTCTATCTCAACTACTACTTTGTGTTATACCTCGAAAAATCTCTCAGTCTCTCATCACTGATACATAATACCTCAGAACAAGCAAACAATTGAACCTTGTAGATCATGGGAAATAAAATCTCTTTCACCATGTCTTTGTTGTTTTGTCACTTCCACATTTTGTTTTCTTGTTAATGGTAAGGCTGCCATTAATTACAGCTGATACTTTTGTCATTAATATATTTTGTTTCCTCTATAAAAAATAATATAAATCTGTGCTTTTAAAGGATTTTTGTGATCCAAAAGTAACAAGTTTTTATGTTCCTCCTTGTTCAGGATAATTTTATTTTCATCTTAATGCTGTGCACATGTCAGATTACACTGTTTTCTGGTAAAATAAGTTTAATATCAACTGAAATTGATTAAAAAAATCTCTAAGTTTTAAATAGATCAAATAAGATTTGAACTTGCAGTAATAGAAAAAAACTTAACATAAGAAAAAAAAAAAATATGTGATTGATTAGAAATGTTATCCCAAAGTTCAGAGAATTTAAAGCATAAAACAGCTTCTTCAGAAACAGTAAAAAATTGATAAGGTTCTTTAGTTACTAGTGGACTGATTGGGAGAAACATATGAAATGTCTGGTGAAATACAAGAAATACTAAGTAACATGACAGATTAATAAATTAATAAATCTGCTCACATTCTTTGCTCATCCTGGGTAAGACATTAAATTACATCTGCGTCCTGGGTAAGACGATAAACTACATCCAGCAGCAAGGCCTCTGATCAGGAGGTTTTGAGAAGTGTGAAACCACCTCTTAATTGCTAATGTTCCCAGGTCCACCCTGACCCAGGGTGGTAGCACCTGTTAGGGTCCCAGCTATGGGCAAATAGTTAACTATTACCAGCAATAATTTTTGGAAAAAATTATTACCAGCAATACAATTTTGAAGGAAAAATATTATCAGAAACAGATTTTTGACAAAATAAAAATATTACCAGCAATAAAAAATGTTGTCAGCATTAAAAAACCCATTGAGGTTGATATGCTGTAAAACAAAATAAACCAAACCAATCTAAACCAAAGAATACATATTCTATTCATATGAATCTATCCTAAAAATGTTGTCGGCATTAAACAACCCATTGAGGTTGATATGCCGTAAAACAAAATAAACCAAACCAATCTAAACCAAAGAATACATATTCTATTTGTATGAATCTATCCTAAAAATGTTGTCAGCATTAAATAACCCATTGAGGTTGATATGCCGTAAAACAAAATAAACCAAACCATACCAAACCACATTCTTTGCTGTGTTAGTGGATTCAAACAATACAGTGACAGGATTCTTGGCAGCGAAACTCTCCCAAAAAGGGCCACCACCAAGAAAATGCTTACAGACTAAAATATAAATGACCTATATTTACACTATTTACACGGACAATTGTCCTCATCTTTGTTGGTTTCATAACACCTTTCTGGCCATTGTACCTGCTAGCCTTCATCAGGTGTATATTAATCCAGGTAACCTACAGAGAATTCTAAACTGAAAATTGAATCCTTTTATTTAATCTATGGGGGTAGAGTGTTCTCATTTCACTGCCCATGTCTAGGGATTATCTCATCTAGTACTTATTTTTAGTACTAATCAGTTATTGGTCATCCTGTTTCCACTGAGTCTAAGTAAACACTATCCAGCCCAATTATTATGTCATGAAATTCCCTATGGGTTACCCCAAATGATATACATCTGGTGAAAGCTGGAGGATACAGCAGCTGAAATCCCGTGATAACAACAACAAATATGAGGTCAATAGTCCGCTTGTAAATAGTGTAAATAATAATAACTCCTCATCCTAGAAATTCTTACAGAATTTACTTATATTTACCTATACTTAAACTAAGCAAAATCTTATACACTCAAATACAAATGACCATTATTTACCTATTTCCGAAGCAAGTAAATGCTTATAGACTCAAATGACCAATATGTACTAATTCCCAAACGAAGTATATGATTATACATTCAAAAATAATAAAAAAGAAATTGATTTTGACATTAAATTACCCAGCAAGAGCTGACATGTTGTAAAATCAACTAACCCAGGCCAACCTACCAAATTGCCCAAACTTTTGGATAACACTCTCTGTCATGCTTATGAAGCAACAGTTTTCAATTCCCTTCTTCTTTATTCCATTTTTTATTTGTCTTCCTCTCTCTTTATCTTCTCCTTCCTTATCTGTTTTGTCGCCCCCGGTGCCAGCACAGGAGGGGTGACACAATGTCACCCCCAACAAAATTTTTCAACCAGGCTAAGGTGCCAAAAATTGTCTGAAAACAGTGGTGGAGACACAGGGTTTCGCAGGCGGGCATATGACCCCCCCAGAAATAATTTATGACCACCAGTTTTGTCCCCCCGTCAGAAATTTTCTAATAAATTGTCAGGAAATTTGGGAGTAGGAAAAATAGCAATGTTTTCAGCTTTCATGTGTTTCAGTTGCTACAATCTTGGTTACTAACAAGAGACATTGTTGTAACATTTTTTATCGGATGATATGATGTTTTAACTCTGCATCATTAACAACAAAGCAAAATACGAAGCCAAAAGTGCAACAATTTCAGTCTTGCCTTGTATCAATTCGCTGAGATACAATTTTCCATTGAGTGAGTGATATACTTTTAGTGTTGGGACGATTAATTGGAATCGGAATCGAGAATCGGAAAAATCGGAACTTTTGGGGGTATCGGAAACGGTATCGGAATATTTGTGCCTATTTTCCGATTCCAAAAACGATTCTTTTAAATTTTTAGCTTAATTTTCCATTATTGGTACTAATGATAAATATTTATTGTTTTTAAAATATCACTAAAACTAAAATCATAACATCAAAATAAGATGTAAATTTATTTTACTTGTATAAAGAAAAACAAAAAATAAACTTTGCATAAATTCTCTAGGTAACCTTTAAAAGAATGCAGTTGATTTACAATGTTCCGAAAAATGCTTAAAAATTAAATAGAACATTTTTGTCAAGAAAAATACTTTCTTCAAACATCATTGGTACCCAGAAAATGATGCAACGGAAAATTGGAGACCGGAAAATTAGCAACAAAAAATTACGTCAACCATGAGCCAGTCGAGACTGTCGGATCTGGCTGTGCTGTCCATTGAAAACGAGCTTACAAGACAAACAGATTTTGACGATGTCGTTGACCAGTTTGCCACAATGAAAACAAGAAAACATTCATTCTAAGACCATAGTATCGAATGTCATTCTTTTGTGTATTGCCGTGTTTTGTATTTTAGCTGTTCTGAAAGTGAACCATTGCATTTTAAAAATCTTGATTTGAACTGATTATTTTGTGGTATTAGATTTTGTCTTGTATCATACATGTAAACAGTAACGTACCGGTCAGTAGAGTAAAGTAGAGGTAGAGCATGTATGAAAATTTAGCTACAGCTAACCATTCAGCATAGGGTGAATCGGGGTCATTGGGGTGATATTTGAGTGGACTGCCCCGGGTGACGTTTACTCTAGCTACGCCACTGTTCATGCTTGAGTCATATTGACACACACACCCACACATTCATACTTAGTAGTAGGGTCTGTACAAATTTCAGTTATTGCCAAATATATGATTTATATACTTGTGTAATGATTGCCATAATTTTGTTAAAATAATTCATTATAATTAATAAAATAATGAAGCATTTCCGACCAAACAAAGAATTTTAATTTGAAAAATAAACAGACAAATATAGAAATAAAATTAAAAGGAGAGAAAGTCGAAGTTTTACTATATGATTTGTGAATGAAATGTAACTACATGCAAGGTAGTTATTTATTTCATAAGGTTCAACTTATTATTTAGACAATATATTTTGAACAACATTAAATAATTTAACAAGGGTGATGTCATAAAAACAACAAACTATCAATTTCTGAAAAGCAACTTTACGCTACAGACTCAAACCTCATCAACTGTATTTTCTATGAAATTCAGAATATTTAAAAAGTAAAAAAAAAAATTTAAATTTAGATGCAACACAGGAAAATCAACACATCATAGCAAAATTTTTATTAGGGCAATACCATTGAAATGTCCTAATTTGAAGAATAAAACAATCTCCAGTTCAATGTTACTCAGCATAAATTCCAATTGATCAACTGAAATTTATTTTGACAAAACTTACTTAAAGGTTGTCAGAGGTATTCTTTAAGCTTTGTCTTAAGTCATTTCCTACTTATAGAAGTTGTATCATAATTATCATGGATGTGCAAGTGTTTGAGAATTTTTTATTTGCAAAATTTTAATATTAAAATTCGAAGACATTTCAATAACTTCAGTAAAGAGATATTTAATGTATTGAAATTTGGAACGATACACCTCTGATAGTAAAGTAGATGATGCTTTTTTATTAACGCCTTTTTATGGGGTTGGAAGCAGGAGACAGCGCCTCCCTTTGATCAGGAGAGATTGTCCTCAGTCAGAGATTTTTTCTTGGTCGATTAAGACACTTTGTATTCTGGCTCTGTGGTCAACTAATTTAGTTTGCCACGTAAAGTAACGTGTTCTCGAATATTCAACTTACAGTGTCGACTTATTTTCCTTAATAGAGTTAATATTTATTTAACTTTAAATGCTATATATCTGGTTTTATTTAAGGAGGGGAAGAATGGAAGGAGAGTTTTCATATCGAATGACTCTGAAGAACAGATTTTATTAGCTTCGGTAGAATTCCGTAGCTGAAATTTGTTTGAATTTGAGAAACTTTGAAGAAAATATTTTCATTTTGCTTTGGTAGAATTTCAAAGCTAAAAGAAGTAATTTAATTCCCAAGAAGAGGATTTATTGCATTTGATTTGTTTGTTGACTCGGAGAGTCAACGTTTGTTTTTCGTGGCAGAGTTGTTCAAGGCGGGAATTCAAATTTTAAAATATTTTAAAAGATATTTATCTTGGAATCAGAATTTAATAGCTAGCCTAGATTAGGCGTTGTGTTTTCATTTCTCCCTTTCAGCACTCAAAAAGGTGAAAAAGAATTGTGAAGAAAATAAAATAAAAGTATCTGAAGAAATTGACTTTTAAGAAAAGATTTTAAAACAAGTTTTTCATTGTAAAAGAAAAGGTTGAAAAAAGAAAAGAAAAGATGTTTAAGTTGTCAGTTTAAAGACTGATACATTATTAAACTGACAAAATTATTAATGTAAGTAAATCCCTTTGGTTATTATGATGTTTTGTTACTACTAGGTTGGTGCAAAAATAATGACGGTTTTTGACGTATTTTTTAATGTCAGAAACCGTCATTATTTTTGCACCAACCTAATATTTAGCATATGGAACAATACGCATGGAAATTTTGTTTTATTGAAATAAATGTTTTATATGTGAACACTATATTTTGTTTTTTTTTTATCTACTAAATTTAAGATAATCTGCTTCTTTGAGTGGTTTTGCTTTACTTTCCTATGAAGAAGCCAATAAAAAAAATCAGTAGTATAGATGTGTCTTAATATATTTATTTATAAGTTAAATATATTAATTTATATACTATTCATTTTTTCTTCAAGTGGCATAATGTTTATCAGCATGGAAAGTGCAATTGGAAAGTGAACTTCAAATTCCAGCTTAGTCTGTTGCATTTACTTTCACACTAATGGCCTCAGAAAAACATGAATTCCTGTCTTCTCCTTACCAACTATAAATTAATAGCAAAGTAAACTGGGCTATCAAGTTTTGTGCAGCAGCCAGTCTAGGAGAAGGACAACTCTGGATCCTAAACTATGGAAAAAGCAATGGGAAACTAATCCCTTATCATTCATATGAAGTCATAGTAATTCATGCACACTAAAAAAAAAGAATGCTGTGTATGGCCATGATCAGACATGGTATTTAAGAAAATAGAATTATAATTATAAGACATGGAATTTAAAAAATAAAATTATAATTATTTGAAAATAAATAAGTAAAAACTACTCTGTAATTAGTTAATCTTCAACCATATTTAAAATGTAGAGATTTTTACAAAAAATATAATTATTTCATTTGTATCATTATTTTATGTAGCAATTTTCTTTTCTTTTCCTCTTTCAATGTTGATATGATTTTTTCAATTTTTTGTAGCAAACAAGAATATCATCATTATTATGTAGGTGATCATAAACACAAACTCCACACTATAATTATTAAGTTGAAAGTTGAACTAGAAATTGTTTTATTCTTCAATTTAGACCATTTTAATGGTATTTCCCTAGCAGAAATCTTGCTATGATGTATTGCTTTTTCAGTGTTACAGTAATAAACAAACTGAAATCTGATTATTATAAGATTTTATTTTTATTTTAACAATTTAATTAATTGGAAAAACTACCAATGACCACATTACAGCTGAATTTAAATATTCTATTTACTTTTCTAATATTCTGAATTTTATAGAAAATACAGTTAATGAAATTTGAATGTGAAGTTGTTTTTCAGAAATTGATAGGTTTGGTTGGTTTACAACATATCAACACTTGAGTTATTTAATGTCAAATTTTGTATGGGGCACCCAGTGAGGATCAACCTCACTGCTAAATAATAATGGTCAAACAGACAAGCCTTATTAACCATTACCTGATACTTGTGAAATTAAGTAATGTGATAAGGAATTGAAATATCTTATTAGAAATGAAGAAAAGCGTACTGGACAGCTATGTGATTTCTGTCCTCCTATAAGGCAGTGAATGACTGAAATACTTGTCACAAATGAAGATAGGACTTGAGGCAACAAACATATAGTTTGACCCATGAATGTTAAGAATACTAAATACAGTATAGAATAAATATCAAATACAGTATGGGATAAATACCAAATACAGTATGGAATAAATGATAAAGTTTTAAGAAGAATAGAAGCAATAAGGAAAATGCTGCTAATGATAAGATTTGAATTTTAGAAAATACATAATGAAAAAGAATGTTTAGAGAAATGAATACTCACAGGACACAACAATGAGTAACCAATTGATTGATTGATTCATTTTCTATGACTTATCAACCCTTTGCAGGTTATTTAAAACCAGAAAATATTTTTACATTGTAAGAGTTTTTTTTGGTGGGGGAATAATAATGATTTCATCATACAAGTCTTAATATTTAACCCATAGCTGAGGGAGAAGTAGTAGTTTCATACCTTTCCAAAGGGTATTTGCATATAAGGGAATATAACGAATCCAACAGGAATTGGAACTTGACTCTTTGATTAACAATTTTGAGTTTATCCATTATATCATCTGCACATCCAAGCTTACAGCACCTGGTATTCCAAAGCGGTCAGCCATCTAGGTACTGACTATGCTTGATGTTGCTTAATTTTGGTGATTGTGTAGGAACCAATGTTCAGTGTGATGTGGCCGTAAGCCCATGAGTAACCAACTTGAAAAGTTTGAACAAATGGATGGAGGAATATGTAATATAAAAGACACAGGGAGATTGTAAAGGAGCTATTGTTAAGAGCATCAAAAATCAGGAAGCTGTGGAGATCCATGATTTCTTGTGGAATCTTCCACATTAGCCTTCCACCTCTTTTGGAAAAGATGTATTCTTCCCTAAAAAAGCCTTAAACAATCACTACTTCATTTCAGTAAATTCAATCTTCTATTGGTTAAGAAACACTAAACTGTAGCAAAGTCGAAACAGATTCTTTTTCCCACCAAAACTCCCTGGAGCTGATTTTTAAACACCAAAGTCTATATAAACAACCGCATGACTCAATTTAAGTCAGTCAGTCATCAAGTTTTGTGAGATGCTACCAAACTCCACACGTGTCAATTCACTGACTCAACATCACTTCAAAATTCTCAACACTGCACTCAATCGACCATTATCCGCATGGTAATCAAATTAAAATTGACTTAAAAAGTGAACATTTTCACTACACAAACAGTAATTGTACAATTCATCAATTTAGTCAAACAGTTATAGGCAAACAACTTTTCACAACTTAAATTCTAACAAGTAACACACACACTATTATTTGAACAAACGCATTTGAAATTTTTCCTTGCAGAAACCAAATTATTTTAATTTCACTAACAAATCAAAACCATTAACTTTTATTGACCAAATTTCTGCATGAACATTCTTTCTTTACCTTGTCTCAATTGCCACAATCAACAAACATTCTGTTATCCTTGCATGTATATCTGTTGTATATATAAAATCTCTTTATTGTTGGATCTCTAACCATTGTGTTTTTTAGTAATTTCTTGCAATGCAAATTGTTCTTATATTCTTTATTTGATGTACGTGTTGTTGTGTGATAATGCATAATAAGCACATATAATCTTTGCCTTACATAAATTACATTCTGATACATTTCACTCAAGCTACAACCCGCAACATGCCCATATCCTGCAGAGACGTGACATATATAGAGAATGTTCTGTATATGACAGTTTGGAACTTGCGCTTATTATTTTTTTTAAATTTTAATAATATTCAGGACACAATTTTAAATTAAAATTGTGTTCTGAAATATGATCCCATTCGAGGACACTGAAAACGTGTAATGTACATATGTAGGAATGAACCAATGAATATTATAGATATAAATTGTTATTAAATCTGTAGGATCTGTAAAATATAGGGCTAAAAAGCATCAACACAATAGGTGTTACTGCTACACGTTCTAATCTTATAGCAAGTATTTTTTACCGAGTGAAGTTGCTAAAACGAAAACATAACAAACACTGATTTATCTCCCTTAGAGCATTTTCCATTTTATTTCTAACACACAAATTCAAAATTATTTTTACTCGTTGCTCATATCATCAATAAGTAGAAGGCTCACCCTATGGACATCAGCAGTCATGACGATGGTGAGCCTTCAAGTTGGGAGACATGGATTGTAGTTTGATCTAGAGAGAAATAGGATCTGCTAAATATGCTTTGCCCAGGACACGTTACACACGAATGAATACCTACTGAAATGTGAAGGGTGATAGGTGTTCAGCTGCAGAATGACAACACCAGGTCATGGGACTACTGATGATGATGATGACGACGACGAAGACGACTATGATGATTTATTCAATAATATATTGTTTCGCTTGTAATGTTTGAGAAGGAAAACTATAAAAATCTATATTAATTAAGACCTGGTAAAATGAACAAATTAGGTGGCACTTATTTCAATTAACCGTGTTAATTAATGATTACTTTTCTACTTATGCAAATGTAAAAATAAATAGCCTTAGTTTTTTTTTTTGTTTGTTTGTTTTTTTAATCATTTCACCCCAAGCAAGGGAACAAAGCTGGAGTTACTGAGTGTGAAAGAATATAAGAAAAACATTATCAAGGAGCAGGAACAATAAAAGAACAGAAAATTAAGAAAACAAAGGATAACAATTGATATTGCATTGCATTTACATTTTTAAAGATTAAATTTGACTGGAAAGCAAGAAGCTGGAAAAGAGTTCCACAACCGAGAAGTATGATAAAAGAAACTGTTAGCATAGGACTTACAGTTACATCTAGCCATTTCAACTGTAAAATGATGAGACCTTACTGCCAATCAAGTACTGTGCATAAATTCATAAAGTCTACATACCATAGAGCAGGGGTCGACAACCTTTTGCTACGTGCTGACTTAGGATTTTAAAATTATTCAGTGTGCCAACCACATACATATTTTAATACAAGTCAAAGTCAATATACCTGTTCTACAATATATTTTATATAGTAATATATAGTATATATATTTTAATATATATTAAAATTGAAAGAGCTATATATCTTCTTTGCATTGTAGTAGTTATTGGTTTGAACTTTGTGATTTCATTTGCGGCTGCATGCCATTGGAAATTGCTTGGCGTACCACATGTGGCACACATGCCATAGGTTGCCGACCCCTGATACAGAGGATAGTTCATCAGAACAATTACCATAAAAGTATTTCTAGAAATGGTACAGGGAAGCTACATTACAACAGTGGGAAAATGACAGCAGCTGAGATGCCAGAATATAGGTGACAGATTGCTATAAAAGCCACTTATTTATTTATGTCTAATTTGTTTAATAATGCACTGACTATTGCTTGTGAAAATGGCAATAATTGTAAGTAAAATGATGCACTAAAATAAGTAACCAAATAATCGTTTTATGTTCTCTGAATATTGGAGCCATATAAAAATATGAATAATTAGCTAATAATTAAAATAATTAAATAATAGGCCTTACTCCAAAATTTGGAGAATTTAACGAACAAAATAGCTTCTTCAAAAACAGAAAATTTTTATAGGTGTTCTTAGTGAACTGATTGTGAGAGACATATGAAATATCTGGTAAAACACAGGAAATGTTAGGTAACATGGTAAGAAATGGGAAACATTAGGTAACATGGTAGGACACGGGAAATGTTAGGTAACATGGTAAGAAATGGGAAACATTAGGTAACATGGTAAGAAATGGGAAACATTAGGTAACATGGTAAGAAATGGGAAACATTAGGTAACATGGTAGGACACGGGAAATGTTAGGTAACATGGTAAGAAATGGGAAACATTAGGTAACATGGTAAGAAATGGGAAACATTAGGTAACATGGTAAGAAATGGGAAACATTAGGTAACATGGTAAGAAATGGGAAACATTAGGTAACATGGTAGGACACGGGAAATGTTAGGTAACATGGTAAGAAATGGGAAACATTAGGTAACATGGTAAGAAATGGGAAACATTAGGTAACATGGTAAGAAATGGGAAACATTAGGTAACATGGTAAGAAATGGGAAACATTAGGTAACATGGTAAGAAATGGGAAACATTAGGTAACATGGTAGGACACGGGAAATGTTAGGTAACATGGTAAGAAATGGGAAACGTTAGGTAACATGGTAGGACACGGGAAATGTTAGGTAACATGGTAAGAAATGGGAAACGTTAGGTAACATGGTACGACATAGGAAATGTTAGGTAACATGGTAAGAAATGGGAAACATTAGGTAACATGGTAGGACACGGGAAATGTTAGGTAACATGGTAAGAAATGGGAAACGTTAGGTAACATGGTACGACATAGGAAATGTTAGGTAACATGGAAAGAAATGGGAAACATTAGGTAACATGGTAAGAAATGGGAAACATTAGGTAACATGGTAGGACACGGGAAATGTTAGGTAACATGGTAAGAAATGGGAAACGTTAGGTAACATGGTAAGAAATGGGAAACATTAGGTAACATGGTAGGACACGGGAAATGTTAGGTAACATGGTAAGAAATGGGAAACGTTAGGTAACATGGTACGACATAGGAAATGTTAGGTAACATGGTAAGAAATGGGAAACATTAGGTAACATGGTAAGAAATGGGAAACATTAGGTAACATGGTAGGACACGGGAAATGTTAGGTAACATGGTAAGAAATGGGAAACGTTAGGTAACATGGTAGGACACGGGAAATGTTAGGTAACATGGTAAGAAATGGGAAACGTTAGGTAACATGGTACGACATAGGAAATGTTAGGTAACATGGTAAGAAATGGGAAACATTAGGTAACATGGTAGGACACGGGAAATGTTAGGTAACATGGTAAGAAATGGGAAACGTTAGGTAACATGGTACGACATAGGAAATGTTAGGTAACATGGTAAGAAATGGGAAACATTAGGTAACATGGTAGGACACGGGAAATGTTAGGTAACATGGTAAGAAATGGGAAACGTTAGGTAACATGGTAGGACATGGGAAATGTAGGTAACATGGTAGGACATGGGAAATGTTAGGTAACATGGTAAGAAATGGGAAATGTTAGGTAACATGTTAAGACATGAGAAATGTTAGGTAACATGGCAGATGAACAAATTAATTAATCTGTTAAAATTCTTTGCCTTGTCAGTAAGTCTCAGATTTCCTACCTAACCCAAGGGTATTTGTGCAAAAGTGAATACAGTGGCCTCAACTGGAATTTAAACTCAACACAGCAATATCCTTTTTCATGCTGTTGCAGGTGGTATATTTACCCACAAGCAGATATTGAAAGATGGAATATTGAATAGCTAGGAAATAAATTTGGGAATAATCAAAATTAATTGCGAAAGCCATCGAAAAGTCATCCATGAAATAAAAATAATCATTTGTATAGAAAGTAAGGACCTACATACATCAAATTGTCTTTAAATTAAATGGCACCAGAAGAATTATCATTGAACTTTTAAAAGGTAAGCTTAAATATTAATGACATACTGCATTAATGAATTTTGAGTTCCGTAGTTTATTGTTGTTTATCACATTTACTCCTGCCTACCTATTGTGATGAAAGCCCAGTGAAGAGCCCTCCACAGGAGCTAGCTTAAATGCCACCTGATAAAGCAGCTTTTAAGCTAGTATATATATATATATATATATATATATATATATATATATATATATATATATATATATATATATATGTGTGTGTGTGTGTAAATTATCTTAATCTTTTCCTCTCCCCAGTGTTTAAAAATAAAATAAATTACCTGAATGTTATTTTATTTTTTACTTGCTTTTTTACATTTTTAGGAGACAACACAATTTAAATATATAGTTTGTTGTGTTTTGCATATCTCTCTGTGTAGTAGTAGTTATAGTACAGTTCTCCATGTTCTGAATAACAACTGGGTTTGCTAGGCATAGCCCCCCATATTCATCAGTTGTTCTCTACTTATACTTCTCTATCTAATTTGCATACATTACTACTTAGTTAAAATTCATTCAGGCATGGCAGTTCTATTATCAACTATCCCTACCTGAATACATATACTTGAATAATCTCATAATTTACTAAATGCCTACACCAAAATTTTGTTTACTATTTTTTTTTTAATTTAATCTCTTACTTATTTGTTTTTAGTTATCATTTTATGTTAAACATTTTTTTTTCACTTGATAGGTGTATTGTGGATAGGTTTGCCTACTGCCGGTTCACACTCCTTCCCCATCTTTTGAAGAGGAGTAGAGATTTATCTCTAGTTTCCTGTTTAGGATTGAGTTTCCAGTTCCTTCTCATAAAATATTCTCACTCTCTTTTGCTTCCAGTAACCCCTTGTGTCTTAATGGCATCATTGCCTTGCTTGGGGTGAAATGATTAAAAAAATGTCTTTCTCAAAGGCATTATAGAATTTGAATCTGGTGAGAATTTGGTATGCTGCTCCCATTTTCGGTGCCAATAACAGTGACACCACTCACACATAGAAGTGATATATTTTGGAAATTCCTCAAAAACAAATCTGTATCCTGTATGTGAAGCTAAAGTGCTTCTGTAAGTTAACATTAACCTTTGATTGCTATATCATTCTTTTTGCCATAAAAAATATAGTCAATCTCAGCTTTAGTGAACCCTAAATAAAATATAGAAGTGCTGTGTGAGCATAGCAGGAACAGAAGCTTTGAAATTCAATAGTAGATTAACTGTTACAATAAGCTTACTATTAGGTTGGTACAAAAATAATGCCGTAATAATGTCGTTTTTGACGTTAAAAAATATGTCAAAAAACGACATTATTACGTCATTATTTTTGCACCAACCTAATACAAGTATTTAGTAGTCTATGACCTAAAAAATGAGTATCCTCTTCAAGTGCTATCCAAGAGAACTTAGCATACTTGACAAATGGCTCTATTTTTAGCTCTTTCACATTGATTATTTAATGGTCTTGCACATAAGTGATAATAATTAAAAAGACACCAGGATGAAACTTGAATAAAGGTGGCTAACAAAGATTACAAAGATTTTTCAAGTATATGCAAAATTAAATTTTTTCATCACTATGATGGTCATCATAAATTCCTCTTAACTAATGTTACTACTTATGGCCATATGATGCTGAAACATTGGTTCACATCTGATCACAGAGGTTAAGCAATGTTAAACTTTGTCAGTATTTGGATGGGTGACTGTTTGGAAATACCAGGTGTTTTAAGCTCCTAACAACATGGACAGGTGCAGTAGGGTAATGCAGTGGCAGACCTACATTTTTGGGACCCTGAAGCGTGAACATATATGAGACCCTTTTTGCAACCAGCAGGAATATATTTGAGGAACCAACTGCCAAAATGTAGGCTCGATGAGCCCATATAGCCTGGGTTTAGGTATTGCAAGTCCCCAAGAAAATTTTGAAATTTGACCAATTATAGAGGAATTTTGAGACCATATGAAATAGACATTAGAACAGATTCTAAGGCCAACATTAGCTACTTCAACCATTTGGCTTATGATTCTATCACTAAAATAGCCTCTTTTTAATAATAAATGCTGAAAAAAAAATGATTGTTTAAAAAATTCACTCATTAAAAAAAGTTGCTCCAGAGGCCCCTCTGAGATTAGGGGCCCTGAAGCTTGAGCTTCATTAGTGTCATAGTAGATCTGCCATTGAGGTAACGTTCCATTCCTCTGTATGAATGGCGAAGGGAAAGATCTGGGGAAGGCTTATATTCAACAAAGGACTTTCACAAGCTGATTAAGAGCTACTGCCACCAATAGCCTGTAAGAATGACACAACTGCATTTCTGCAAATTGGTCTGTACAAAAAAAAAAAAAAAAAGAAAGAAATTGTGCTAACTAATCATGAAGCAAGCAGCAGTTCTCTGTGAAGTACTGGGGAGACATCAGCATGAACTATAACTAGATTTCCACTGTTTTACTCCCAATAATAAATTTACCAATATTCAACACTTCCTTATCTTTATTATTTTGTTCCTTAAACTTTCAGTTGGTTCATTAACAAAATAAAGTAAGTAAACCAAATGCTTCAATATGATGCATTCATTTACAATTGTTATACTCTGCTTCAAATTAGACTCCTTCTGATTCATTCTACATGTTAACCAGATGTGAATACTAAGAAAGCAAAACCAAAAATAAAAAAGTCGTCCTATGCGCAGGGGCTCTGAGCAACACATTCTGCCCAGAAAACAAATCTCTTCAAATAGTATAAAATACAATACAAAAGAAACCAATTACAAACATTACTGCTAAAGAAAAAACATGAGAAAAAAGATGAGTTTATGAGCCACCACATTTGCTTTTAAGAACGCCACTCATAACAACTGAAACAGAATCCTGGCAAACAGGCAAGTGTCAACTAATCCGCCATCAGTAAGCTTAGCATCAGCACTAGTGAGTTTGGTCAACCAACCTGACACACATATCAACTCTAGACCCCACCAACTCTACTTTCCACCTAATTGCTTCCCTTGCCCACAAAGAAACATTCCACTTACATCCTCTGTATCAGTAATACAAAGAATTTTATATTAACAATTCTTGTCTTCATTTCCTTTCACCTCACTGGTGGTACTTGTTTTGTTTGTTCTCTCATGCTACCATACAGATGTTTATAACACAATGCAAAGTATCCATACTGGATGTACTTTGAAATATTTGTGTACTGAAGTCAGAAAATATTGCAAGACTAAATTAAAACTCTATGTAATTTTCTAAAATTGCAAAGATCTTCATGCCAGTAAAATATGCTGACATTGGTAATTACAAAACAATGGGCATATTTACTATATTCACAGTTATATTTAGAATAGCTCAACAAATCATTTTCATGACCATCTATTTTTCATAACATATCTGGCATTTCAAAAAACCACAAAAGAGGCAGTATCAACTGAATGTAGTGCACAGATAAAAAGATCCCTACTCCTGGCTTGGATTAAGGTTAAAACTTTCATGTTTTTTTCATCTTTACATGAGCTTTTTAATTGAAAGTATATTAGTTTTTCATGTGATTGGTAATGAGTTTGATCCTCACTGGATATCCAATGAATGTGGTCACCTGCCCAAATGAGTTTCTTCCAACAAATATCTTTATCTACATTATTTACATTTGAACTTATGTTGTTGGGATCCATCTACCCAGGATTTTGTTATTATCTGCATATCAGGATTCCAAACATTTAACAACAACAACACATATTTTAAATGAAACATGAAAAAGGTTATTTTCTGAAGGAAAAGTAGAAGCAGAATTTCAGTTGAAATAACATTTATATATTCTTTTCTGAAATATACAATAACAATAAAATGTTCAATTTCCATTGCAGTGAAGTTTGTTTTATAAAGTAATTAATTTTTAGTGCTTTGTGAAATGTGTGAACAATGACAGTCAGCCTAATGTGTTTGTTAGTTCATAAACAAAGGCTTAGTAGATGGTTGTTGGTTAATCCCTTCTATTGTATGCGTGAACAAGGCCTTAGTTGGTGGCTGCTGGCTGTCTTTCTCTTCCTTTGTGTACCTGTGTGTGTGTATGGACATATAGATCAAACTGGTTTCTGTATTTGTAGTAAGCCTTGAAAAAAGGCTTCTATTTTTGTATCCATAAGGGGATTCAAAATCTAATTTCACATAGAAGTGTGAGCATTTTGAATACAAGGTTTTCATTGCTTTAAAAATAATTTCACACTGGTTTGCAAAAATTTTTTTTTTGAATTTGTGGGAGTGGTGAAAGGAGTTATTATTGTTATTTTCTAAATGGTCCAAAAATAACATGTGGTAAATCTACAAATATGTTCACAAGTATTTTGGCAGTATTTGCTCTTGTAATGATTGTTTATCAAACAAACCTTCTGATGGGATTTTATTGGTTCAAAATTAGGATTTAATTCCTATAATGTCACCATCTTTGTTGTTATTATGACGTCTCAACTGTTGTGATCTTTTGCCTTATCATAATGTTTCAGTTTTGTACCCTCTAGCCTTCATCAGGTGTCTGTCAATCCACATAGCCCGCCAAGAATTTCAAACTAAACACTTTATTTAATCTACCAGGTAAACTGTTCTCTTTCTGCTCTCCATGTCTAAAGATATCTCATCAAGGTGTAGATTAAAAGGGTTCAGTTCAAAATCCACTGAAGGTTACCCAGATTGACAGACACTCTGAAGATGGCTGGAGGGCACAGAACCAAAGCGTTATGCTGAGGATATTAGTCTGAATGTAAATAATGCAAATAATGATAATTCCTCAAACAAAAATTCAAACAGAAATCAACAAATTGTGGCTTGTCAGCCAGGATGTCCACTAGATGATCTTCTATTTAGGACTATATAAGAAAGTTGCATAAACCCTCTCTTTGTAAGTCCTGGGTATGACAATAAACTACTTTTGACAGCAAGGCCTCTGATCAGGAGCTTGGAAGTTTTAATTGCTGTTGTTCCAAGGTCCACCCTGACCAAAGATCGTAGCACCTGTTATGGTCCCAACTAGGTAAACAATGAACCCCAAAGCAAAAACAAAATACTATGAAAGTATAAGAATACATTTTTATAGTAAAAATATTAGGTTGGTGCAAAAAGAATGTCGTTTTCTCACATATGTTATTATGTGAGAAAACGATATTATTTTTGCACCAACCTGATACCAGAAAAACATTTTTATATTAAAAAATGATCCACAATACATATAGTAAAATGACCAGCAATACATTTTATCTGTAGTTGAAGGCATACAATTGCATTCAAAATATATTTAGTTAAAACCATAAAATTGTGTTCAAATTATTTGAATTTTGGTATTGAATACCCTATGGTGGTTGATGTGAATTTAAAAATCAATCAACCAAACAACCAACATGAAAGAACACTTTCATCACATTAATTCATATAATATTCTACAATTTCTTAAAGAAATCAAACTGTATTCCAAAATATAACTTTAAAAAAAAACTACTGCATAAAACACACATCACTGACTCTAGTATTCATACCCACACAAACTTGTATCTGCACAAAAGCTGAATATCATCTACTATGTATTCAGTTGTGAACATAGAATAACATATATTTTTATTACTTCAAGGCTCCCAAAAATTCAATTTTGGCATTAAATGACCCATAAGAAGTTGATATACCATTAAACAAATCAACCAACCAACCCTCACTTTCTCTCTCTACTCCAAATAGTAGTAGTAACAGCACATAATGTATTTCCAACGGGGGAGTTTTCTCTCCACCAGCGAACCAACTACGTAAATTTTTTTAATCATTTCATCTCAAGCAAGGCAATAAAGCTCCAAAGATGCAAGGGGTTACTAAGTGTGAAAAAATATGAAAAAAATAAACATTAGTAAGTAGAGTGGATGATAAAAGAACAGGATTCAAAGAGACAGATGTCAATTGACATTGCATTACAATTTTTGAAGATCAAACTGATTGGAAAGCAAGAAGCCGGAAGAGAGTTCTACAAGTGAGAAGTGCAAGAGAAGAAGCTGCTAGCATAGAATTTAGCAATTTCAACTGTAAAATGATGAGACCTAGCTGACAATCTAGTACTGTGCTTAAATTTATAAAGTCAAGGTAGCATAGAAGAAAGTCCATTAAAACAATTACCATGAAAATATTGATAGAAAAGGCACAGGGAAGCCATGTTTTAGTGGTGAGAAAATGATTGAAGCTAAGATAACTGGTCAGAACTGATAACATTGCAGATTTTTCATTGGTTTTTGTCAAGAATTTCTAAATATATAGAAGCACCAGACCAAATGGGGCCAGCAATATTCGATTCATGGATGAATAGTAGACATGGGCATCACACACGCACGCACGCGCGCACACACACAACTGTTAAACGCATAAATGTTTTCTTATCATTTTTTAACTATCTGTACACACATAAATATAATTTTCTCTTCTTTTTTGACATATGTTGTACTTTATTTCTAAAGAATTAATGGATTTTATTTCTTAATCCAACATATTTTTATTACTTCAATAATGCTCTGTTTTTTTAAACTGTTTACTCAAATATGAATATTCACTAAAAATAACATTGAAATAATAAAAATGTTGGATTAAAAAGTAAAAACCATTAATTTTTTAGATATTGCTTTTTTTACATTTCAGATATAAAAACTGATCTGATATGGCTTTTGAGAAAATTTGAATAAGTTAATATGCATTAAGGCATTGCTTGACTGTGATGCAGTTAAAGCATGCTGAATCAGATGGTATTTTCTCTTGCAAAGGGGGACACAGGTTCAAATTTTGCTAGAGGGTAGATTTTCTTTGTTAAGTTTTCTTGAGTGCACAAACCACTAGATGAAATAAAAATGGAGCGTAAACTTAAATAGGGGTATCTACTAAAACTAATCTTTACAGCAATAAAAATGCTGTACTTTATATAAAGATATGTAAAAAGTTCCTCCACATGCTGAAATTCATTTCATTTGAAAATGCTGAATTCATTTACATTGAAAGCTTTCCACATCTCTTGTATGAAGTACTAAGTCTTTCCACAATAAACTGGTGACCAACAGCAAGTTCATCCATTACAATCAGAACTTTGTCACTACAAATAGTGACCCCAATGTGATTTAAAAGTCTTCAATCAAATGCATTCTTGCCAAAATATCTTCTTGTGGAGTTTAGTCCATAAGATTTTAGCATATATTTTATGTTTACATTAGTAGCTTGCAAGATTAACCAGTATTTTTTTTAATCATTTCACCCCAAGCAAGGCAATAAAGATGCAATGGGTTACTCAGTATGAGAGAATATGTGAAAAAAATCATTATTAAGGAGAGAGAAAAATAAAAGAACAAGAATTAAGAAGACTGAAGATAATAATTGACATTGCATTTAAATTTTTGATGATCAAAGTTGATTGGCAAGCAAGAAGATGCAAGAGAGTTCTGCAAGGGAGAAATATGAGAGAAGAAACTGTCAGCATAGAACTTACGGTTGCACAGTTTTCATTTTTCATTGTTGGATGAAAATATTTTTTGCTGATGTCTAAAACTAACATTTATGGTAAAAGAATTAAAATAAATCTGCAAATATTGAAAAAGTACTTGATTTTTTCTTTGTCATTACAACATTGTTAAGAATTCACCTTTCTATACTTTCTATACTAAAAATATAATCTCTTTAGTAGATTAATTTAATAATTGTTGGAGAAAATTTATACTTAAACTAATCCAGTATTTGTTGCTTTGCTGATGGCTAGATGATCAAATTCCAAATCTCAATCTTTTCTCCACTTAAAATACTACATTTATTAGAAAATATATTCAGTTTAAATAGAGAAAGAATCATAAAAATTACTCCATAGGGTAACCAAATGCAAGATGATTAAATTTCAAATCTAAATTGCTTTGTTCATTTAAAATATTACATTTATTAGAAAATATATTCAATTTGAATGAATTGTTTTTAATCATTTCATCCCAAGCAAGGCAATAAATCCACTAAGATACAAGGGGTTACTGAGTATGAGAGAACATTAGAAAAAGAAAACCTTATTAAGGAGAGAGAACAATAAAAGAACAAGAATTAAGGAAACAGAAAATAAGGATTACATTGTATTTAAATTTTTGAAGATCAAAATTGATTGGAAAGCAAGAAGCTGGAAAAGAATTCCTCAAGCTTGAAGTGCAAAACTTTAAATGGCTGCACATTTTGGCTTATGCAGAGGTGACAAGATATATTGGATGAGGTTGCTATTGGTCACCAGTTTGTAGTGGGGGGTGCTGCTTTGTAATGGATACTATTCTTATTGTCATGAAGAGGTTGAAATGTTTCAAAAGAAATGAATTCAACATTTTTGAAAGAAAGAACAACATAGCTTGAAAAAAGAAGAGAAAATTATATTTATAAATATATACAAATAGAAAAAAGAAAGCAAACATGTATATAGTTATCTGTAGTGTGGGTATGCATATGAGAGTGTCCACGTGGTTTGTTTGAAATTATGGAGTTGGTTTGCTGGGTGACTTTAGTCTTTCCAGAGAGGAAAACTGCATATGTCTTCTAACATTGGCATTCAGATTCTAAATGAGTAAAAGGATGAAGATAACGTGAGTCTTTTCCATTTATATTGCTGATCGTCACACCATCTAGCAGATGTCCTGGCAGACAAGGTGGAGGTAATTCCTGAATACTCTTTTCCTGTTACCCAGTGGGGTTGTTGTCAGAGGGAAAAGGAAATTATCCCTCATGACACACACAAATATCCATTTCGCTCTCAGTCAAACTGTGTGTGTGCATGGTTGCATGTGTGCTTGTATATTTTAATTCAGTGACAGACCTAAAAATAATTCTACAAAATTTAAAAAAAAATCTTTTAAAAATTATTTTAATTATTACCTGATAATTTAAAAAAATGTTAAATAAAATCTTGTTAATTATTTGATTTTCTAGTGTTTAAAAAATTAATGTGTTTTTGCTGAGAAATTAGTCTTGCTATTTTTACCTGAATTCATTTTTTGTGGCCATTAATTTTTTTAAAAGTTTAATAATAAAGACATATACTTTGTAACCATCTATCTATTGTTAAGTTCTAGGTACCAATAATCGGATATGAGTAAAATGATATTGATAGATGATAGATATGAATTGGCTGATATAGACAGGAATAGACTGGTATTAATAGATAGACATGACTAGATTCATATCAGTTGAAAGAAAATATACATTACATAAGTGCATCACTGCATCACATGCAGGCATTGTGTGATAGATGGAAAATAACTTCTTCTTTTCAATAAGTTCTCCCACTGTAGGTAAAAGAAAGAAAAGTTGATTATTATTATTTATATTTAAATATATTTAGAGGTTCTTGATAAAATCCAAAGAAGAATTTGCAATATTATTGGTCCTGACCTGGCAACCTGGCTTCAGTCACTTTCCCAATGCCATAATGTAGCTTCCCTGTGCCTTTTCTATAAATACTTTTGATATGTCTCAGAAAGGGATATATTTGTTCGAAGTAGCAAAGTGGTTGTTGACTACTGTAACCGGGTATGACAATCTAGCAGGTAACCGTAATGATCTGGTTCTTGTCGTAGTGGTAGGCAATAGGCGTAGGCAATAGACGTAGTCAATAGGCGTCCATGTACCTCCAAATCAGTCTGTATTTATGGCTGACACCAGTCAATCCTATTACTGTGAGGGAGAACCCAGGTGTATGCATATTCATTACATCAACTTTCATGGTAATTGTTCTGATGAAGTTTACTCTATGTTACCTAAACTTTATGAATTTAAGCGCAGTACTAGATTGGCATCAAGATCTCTTCAATTTACAGTTGAATTGGCTAGGTGTAACCATAAGTTCTATGCAAACAGTTTCTTCTATTTCACTTCTTGCTTGTAGAACATTCTTCTGGTTCACTTGCAAATTTGATCTTCAAAGATTTAAATCCAATGTCATCAGTTATCTACTGTCTTTTTAATTTCTCTTCCTTTATTATTCTTGCTCCTTAATAATGTTTTCTTTTCTCATTCTTTCACACTCAGTAACCCCTTGTGTCTTAGTGACTTTATTGCTTTGCTTGGGGTGAAATAATTAAAAAAATTTGCAGCCATATGCAGTTGTAAGCAAACAGACAGTTTGATGGACATGAAGCTATTATATTTTTATTTTCATTCTTTGTTTATTCTTGTCTCCAATTTTATAATTTCATTAATCAGCTTAGGGTAGGAGTTATCCAGACTGAGTAAGAAAGAAATGGATTATTCCAGTGTCTTATTTCAAACTCAGTCAATTTGTGTGTATGCAATGTGTGTGCATGTGTTTGTGTGTACCTATAAACAGTGCAAGTAGATGTAAGTCACTCACATATAACACATAGGCATATACATTACATACACACATACAAAGTCACATACAGGTGTTGTGTGATGGGCAGAGAATGAGCTCTTCTTTTATAATATAGATTTCCAAATACTAGAATATAACATTCTGAAAAGAAATTTGAATGATTTTAAGATACATTTCACAAAATTCTGTTTGATTGTTCATTTTGTCAAGCTTACCTCCTGCCCCTAATAGTTTTCTTGTGTGTGTGTGTGGGGGGGTTGATAATTCTGTTCCTCACTACCACCTGGTGATTGCAGTTTACACATAAAAATGAGAGTATCAAGAAACATTTGGTAGCAGACAGGAAGTTCATTATTTTTTATTTTTCTTACATGTTTGCTCTACATTTGTACTTTTACATTGACACACATTTTATAGTTGCATATATATATATATATATATATATATAAGAACTCAGCAGTTTTCAATCTGCTAGTCTGAATCATTTTTAAGAAGCGAGAGCAAGATCTAAAAGGTCAACCAATCGAACAATGATCTCATCCCACAATCCTCACTCTTGCTCCATATGCGGCCTCCTTTGTAAATCACTAGCGGGTCTTAAGTACCACTTAAGATTATCGCACAAAATTTCATAACTGAATCAAATGGCTAAGTTGTCAGATCCTCATATGCCAAAACCAACGGGAGAGTCCAGTATTATATATATATATATATATATATATATATATATATATGGTGGTGGACTCTCCCATTGTATTCGACATATGAGGATCAAGCAGCTCAGTTTCTAGGAACTGACAGCCAGACACCAGCACATATGATTTGATTATAGTGGTGAAGGCTTTGTGCAGAACCAACCATACTTTTTGAAGGGCCGAATACAGAGACCTGGTGCACTACATGCAAAATGACCCTCTGCAGGTTTTGAATTCAGAGTTGTCCTTCTCCTAGACCAGTTGCCATCCAAGGCTATAGAACCCAGTCTGTACTACTATTTACCCCACGCTGGAGGGAGAAGAAGAGGATTAATACCTTTCCTAAGAGTATTAGCATGTAAGTAAATGTAATGGATTTGACTGGAATTTGAATTCAGTTCTCTGATTCTTCAATCTGTGCCACTATACACTACTCCACAGTGCCTCCAAATATATATATATATTTTCTGTTTATATATTATTTTTCATGGATACACTTATTTAAGTAAATGCTCTGTTCTTAAATTAAACAGTATTAATTACATTTACTGGTCTGGTTGAATGGTCAAAAATTTTGTAGAAAATATGCATTCTACAGCCTGAATCAAACCTCCATCCTATGAGGAACCTCCATTAAGCCCGGTGTGCTATAACTGTTCAGCCACAGAGAACTTCCAGTTAAGGAAAGCTTGAATTAATGCTTTTAAATTTTAAATGCTTTTTTTAATTAATGCATCATTGGATGCAGGTTTGATTCCAGCAGGCAAAAATATTTTCTATAAAATATCTGAACTGTGGCTAAATGGTTATAGCATGCCAGGCTTAATGGAGATTCCTCATAGGATGCAGGTTTGATTCCTGCTGGATAATGTATATTTTCTACAACATTTCTCGAATGTTCAGGCTAGTAAATATAATTAATACTGTTTAATTAAAAAACAGAGCATTTACTTAAATAAGTGTATCCATAAAAAAAAATAATGTATAAACAGAAAATATATTAAATAATTGTTGGATTTAATCCATTTCCCCCAATATATTGTCATTGTTTACATCAGGATACAAATACAGAGTAGATAATAGATCGAGAAAGATTGGCAAAAGTATGTATTTAAAAGCATTAATTTGAGCTTTGCTTAACTAGAAGTTCTCTGTAGCTGAATAGTTATAGCATGCCAGACTTAATGGTGATTATTCATAGGATGCAGGTTTGATTCCTATTGGAGAATGCATATTTTCTACAAAATTTCTTGAACATTCAGGCCAGTAAATGTAATTAATACTGTTTAATTAAAGAACAGAGCATTTCCTTAAATAAGTGTATCCATAAAAAATAATAATTGCTGGATTTAAACCATTTTCTAATATATATATATATATATATATATATATATATATATATATATATAACTGCTACTAATGAGCAGAAATTTTTTTTCTCCTGATGATGGCCATGTTGGGCGAAATTAGTTGAGGAATCTAACTGAAATAATAAAAACAAAAGAATATTAATATACAACCTAGTGTATCTGAGGATTTTAATTTTTTAATATATTTTATTGTTCAAAACATATATATATATATATATATATTAATAATTTCACCCCAAACAAGGAAATAAAAACATGCAAGAGATTACTGAGTGTTAGAGAATGTGAGAAAAAAATACACTATTAATGAAAGAGAACAATAATTAAGACAGATGATAATGGTTGACATTGCATTTAAATTTTTGAAGATCAAAGTTGACTAGAGAGCAAGAAGTCAGAAGAGAGTTCCAC
The DNA here is from genome assembly GCA_963932145.1 of Acanthosepion lycidas. Taxonomy (NCBI): domain Eukaryota; kingdom Metazoa; phylum Mollusca; class Cephalopoda; order Sepiida; family Sepiidae; genus Acanthosepion; species Acanthosepion lycidas. Next base: position 33,136,121 of record OZ010573.1, on the reverse strand, counting down.
AAGCGAGAAGTGTGATAGAATATATCATTAGCATAGAACTTATGGTTGCATAGCCATTTCAATATATAAGCTAAGGAATTAATGAATTTCTTACAATATTTACCCAATTATCAATACAATACTCATGTTTGAGTAGATGCCCCGTTTTATAAACAGTGAAAAATTACGTCTACTGATCTTCTCATTTGAGAGACTAAAAATAAATAAACTTAAAGAAAACCTTCTCTCGGTCAGGGTACGAACCTGCGTCCCCCTTTTTTAGTAGACATCACTGTTAGTGTTCGGTCATTTACTTTAAGTCTCTCAAATGCGCAGGCCGGTAGACTTTTTTTTTTAATTTTTTTTTTTTTACACTTTATGAAAACAGGGCGTTTGTTCAAACATTGATGTCCACAAAATAGCGTTTTTTATTTTTAGTGTAGGATATATTTGAGTTGACTGAGAAAATTGCTGGAAAAGGTTTAAGAAAGGAAAGGAAGAAAAAAAAAGGTTACATTTTTTTAGTTTTTTACAGTAAAAAAAAAATTGCAGATTTTTTTTGAATATGACATGTGTAGTCCAATTTCAAAGCATTAATTTTTTTCCTAAAAGAAAAATAGAAAAATACTTTTATTTATTTATTTTTTATTTGTGATCAAGATTCATATAATTTCCCTATATATCAAGGTACTAGTATTCGAATACAGTCACAGTCTAATTTTAGATACAAAAAAATAATAAATAACAATATACCCGACTACGGTTAGAACCAAAAAAAAAAAAAAAAAAAAAAAAAAAAAAAAAAGATAAAAAAATGGCTGCTATTTTCTTCGGTGACACATGCACACTGATTAAACACAATTTAGAGAGCCCTAAACCGTTTATTTATTAATATTTTCATATAAGGAGTCCTTTTTTTGAATGTGAATATTTAAGTGTATAATCATAATCGCCCATTAATTTCAGTTGTGAAAAAGTGGTCAGGTATAAAAAATATTTTCCTCAAAGAAGCATTTGATTTGTTTTGTTTTTTTTTTACTTTTTAAAGGAATAAAAATAACAATCGCCCAAAAAAAAAAAAAAAAAAAAACGAACATAAATGTTAAAATACTGACTTTAAAATAAATCTAACGATTTTTATGCAACTAAAAAACGATTAATTAAAATAAAAACCAAATAGAGTAACTTTCCGGGCGTTTCGTAAATGCTTAAATTAAAAAAAAAAAAAAAAAATTTTAGTGTCAATTTTTTTTCGTTGCTTTCGTTTCCAACTAACCCGGCCTCTTGTTTTGTAGACGAAAGAAAAGTGACATTGGAATGTTCATTAGTTTTCATTAAAAGAAAAAATAGCATAAGTCTGAAAAAAAAAAGTGCTTTCGTTCGGAATGACAGTCAAGAGGAAGAAGGAAGGAAGGAAGAAAGTAAAAGTCGAAGGAACGACAAAACGGAAGGAAGGAAGAAAATTGTGAACGGACGAAGTGAAAAGCAGCGAGATTAGTTGGCCGTTTTGTTCCGTACGACGAACGAAGGAGGAGGAACTACCTACCTAAATTAAATTTAGCCCTGTTTTAACACCAAATACAACCTTGAATCATTAGGGAAGACTAAGAAACCAACAAATATCGTCAACATGTCTTTCGCTGGATTAAGAAAACAATTTAATAAAGCCAATCAGGTAAGGAAGGAAAAGAATTATTGGATTCATCGTCTTTCTTTTTTTAATCATTCTCTATTTCTGTTTTTTGTTCATTTTTTTTTGTCATCCAATAACCGAAAGCGGAAAAATATACATTTCCTTTATCAAAATTCAAAAAAGATAAAAATTTTATATTATTTCCTTTATTTTATTTTATTTTTTCAAACTTAGATTAAAATGTCAATCTGTTTTATGTAAATTTAAAAACTGTTAATTAAAAATCCCACGGCGGAACGTACGACCATAATTGCACTTATATTTTTTTATGCAAATAAAGATGTTTATTTATTTAGTTATTTATTGATAAAATAAGTTAGAATCACACATTTTTATTTTAATATCGCAGGTTTTTATTCATGTTATTCTTACTTTTATCAAATAAAATATGACGTCGTGTCGTTCCCAGTAAGAAACGCATACTTTTTTTCTGAAACATTTTGAAAACTAAAAACAGAAGATGAAGATAAAACCTTCATCATCCCAAGAAATTCTTTATTTTCTTTCTTTTTTTAAAAAGGTTTTAAGCGCAATTTTCGAATTTATTTTCATTTTTAAATTTTAATTGATCCCTTCTCCTCATTATTTTTAATCTTAAAAAATATCTTATATTCAGTAAATTTCATGCCTTATTGCTTTTTAAACGTGTCTCTAGTTTATTCAACGCTTATTTGGATATTTTAACCTGAAATCATTATTGAAGAGAAAAACAATTCAACGGTTCACAAAACCATGATTACAGTTCTCAAATTAATAATGTAAATTTAATCATCATTTAAAGACATAATAAAAATTATATTTGCAGAAATGATCGTAATGAATGAATATTAACATCGACATTCTTGGTTAATTTTGATTTTGTTTGAACAATTTTTTAGCCATATATATGCAATAATGATGATAAAATCAAATCGCTGTGTTTTTGTGTCGTTGACTGTTTAGAGTGTTTCTCGAAGTCACTTTTTAGTTTTTGATTGTAAACTTTTAAAACGATTGCGTAAAGTAAGTTCATAGGAAATGTAATCTTTATTATAGAAAAAAAAAATTAAGGAAAAAAAAACAACAAAAAAACAATCCCGAGTGATTTCTTCATCCGACAACTTGTCAAAATTAAATTTGATTCCCTCTGTTTTCTTTTCTTTTCTTTTTTTTTTAAAAAGAAAGTAAAGAAACGTTCGTTTTGATTTTAAATCAACGAATTTAAAAATTAAAAAAAAAATATTTTTTTTTTTAATTTTGGAAGATTTCATTGTTTGATTTCGAAGAGTAAAAAGAAATTGTGAATAATTCAGTTCTACAATAATAGTGAGCCATTTTAAAAGCATTTTTGTTAAATGACAAATGCCAAAAACGATCGTGTATCTCTAAAACATCATGTTAAATAATTGACTTTTAGACTCTTGTCTTAAATTAAAAAATAATCTACTCCGAGAAGTGAATACTTTCGTTACGTTGTACTAAGACTTCAACAAATATTTTCAGTTTTTCTTCAATTATTTCGATGGAATTAAATTAATTGTCGCCTTTTTAATTTCACATATATATCTCTCTCTATTGTCAGGTTAATCTTTGCTTTTTTTTTTTTTTGTTTCCTCTGTCGTGCTTTTATATTCAATACAGAAAAGTATAATTATTTTTTTTTTGTTCTAGAATTTTTACGAATTTTGTGTCAGTGTTGTCAACACCTTCTTATACCCGCATTATTACGGATGTGTAACGGAAGAATAATGTCATTTTTTAAAAATGACTGTTTCATAACGACAAGGAGGAACTAATCAATCATTTAGTAGTGTCTTAGATGGATTGTAAATTATTGAATTGAATGCATTTCTGTGTGCTTGTCTGATGAAGCAGATCGAATCTTACAGGCAAAGATAATTCTTGGTGTTGATGACTTGTTTTAACTGTCTGTACTTGTGGAGCCTGATTTTCTTTTATTTTAAATCCGATCACTCTTTTCCCCCACAACCAATAATCATCATCGTATTATTTAATATTTTCTGAGTGGGCAGTGTATCTGATTTTCTTAAGATGAAGTAAAGGAAAGATAAAAGAATTCAACAATTATGATTTCATTTTTTCCTCTTTAAAACTGGTAATAATTTAAATGTCATACACTTGCTTGATGGATGCTGTTGTTGGGCATCCGTACATTGCAATATGCAATCATACGGTTTTCCCCTACTAAATCTGATATTTCAAGAGAAGACCAAGGAAATCCCTCGTTCATATTTCTCTTTTTACTCATTATATTCATTTGACCTTCGGATTTTATAAGTACAAAGATGTGTGATGCGTTACCAACTTGTGAATATGACGGTTCAATTTAATTTTGCCATTTCATTTCAAAATCTCTTTGGGATACAAATTTCTGTGTATCCTGTGGTACCCCCTCCTAAAAAAAAAAAACAAATTAAAAAAGACTTGGCTTAGATTTCTAAAATGAAAATGTTTAATTTCTGTTGGACGTTTGTTTTATTTTTTTTTTTATGAATAATTGGGAGTGTCAGCATTTAAATAATTATTTTAAAATTTAAAAAAAAAATGACGATTGAATAGAGCGTGCAAAATTTGGCATAAGCTGCATAAAATTAATTAGAAGAATTGATATTGACTTGAATTGAAATTTATATCAATAATTAACGATTTTTTTTTATACTTTTTAGTTTTTTAGCTTACAAAATTGTTTTTCTTTCAAAAATGTCATGAAGAAAAAATTTGATTATTGTTTTTCTTTTTTTTCACACCCACGTATCTTTCACTCTTTCTTAAAAATAAAAAATAATTTTTCTTTGTTTTTTTTTTTTTTTTTTTTTTTTTCCCTTGTATATTTTGCTTTGTTGAAAAGCTGCATTTGTTTTTCTAAAAAGCGTAACCAAAATGGATTTTTCTCGGTGTAATAAAGTAAAGAGTGTATAGCACCGAAATTTTGTCCACCCACATTGTTTGAAAAACTTCGTACAACAGTTTTTTTTTTAATACAGTAATTCATAGAAAATATTTTTCTTTATCTTGCTTGTATTTTTTTTAAAAATAAATGTACACAAATTAAAATTGTCAAGCAAATGATTTATAAAAAACGTTTTTACAATTCAACAAAGATTTAAAAAAAGAAAAGAATCCTCGTCGTCTGTTTCGAATGAAAATATACGCCCCCTCTTCTGAATTGGTTATGTTGGTTGGACCACTCAGTGATATCGACTGGTCTTTTATGACTTGATTTCTGTTTAAGAGAAGTGTATTATTTTTATTTATGAGTATTAAAAAATGGAACCCCTTTTTTTCTGGTTGTATGTAATGAAAACTTTGTCAACAGGCAGAGTATCTTATACTTATTCTTAGTCTACAATACTCAGCTCACTGACACGTGTTAGTTTTCACTTTTCTTTTACCTACATTTTTTAACCCCATTTTTTTTTTTTTTTTTTTTTTTTTTTAATTCGTTGTCACTTGTCACTATCGTGGTATGTTTGCTCGTTGCTTTGGAAAATGGTATACTAAGTTATATTTCTTTCGTTTTTTTTTTTTTTTTTTTTTTTTTTTAATTCTGATATTTGTTATATTCGAAACGGAAACGTGGAAGTTTTTGAAATTAATGAAATAAAACTCATAAAATCCACTACGGAATTAGCTCAACCTCATAGCTAGATTTATATAGTTACTTATAGTTAAATTAATAATTATAATTTACCATGATTGATTTTTTTTTCTCTCGTTTTCAATGAGCATTTTAATTTCTCTTAGAATATTCATAAGGAATCGCTTGAGCAAACGACCTCTCTTCATTTTCTTCAAATATTTGTTGAACATCAACGAGGAACTTTTTCTTTTTTTGAGACTCTTGCTTTTTTTGATTCAGAAAATAAATATTTGATATTTCTGCTACGTTCAAAATGCCGAGGATGCAATTGAATATAGCAGTTAGATACACATGAAGACGTCTTTAAAGAAATTTTGATAAAACAAATGAGTTGATTTTTTTTGTTGTTGCTGCTAGCAATTATTTAAATATCAGCTTTTTAAATTTTACTACTTTATTGATCAGCTATATTCGCAATGTCGCCCCATAACCGTTTTTTTATTTTAGATTTTTATTAAAAATATTGAAGACTGTCATTTAAAATCACAGATCCATTTCTTTGTAAATTTTATTCCGTTAATTAATCACTTTATTTTACAGACAAGAAGATTGTTAAATATTAATAAAGAACAAATTTTTTGAAAAATTAAAACTTATTGCTATTTTTGTTTTTTAAATGTTGCAAGAAACAAATACACGCGTGTGTGTACTGTAGTGTGTCAAACTCAAACAAAAAAATTAAAATGACACTTGACTTGACAGTATTTGATAAAATGACAGTATTTGATTTCAATTAAAGATGTATTGTAGTTTTTTAGTTGATTATTGCTCATTGCATCAATTATTTTGTTCATTAATCCTCTCCTCAGACTGTCTCTATCCATCAATTTATCAATATCATGAGCAGTAATAATATTGTTGTTACTTGCATTCTCATCTTTTCTCATTTAAAAAAATAAATAGGTTTTTTTATTTTTTTTACGCTAATAATACACAATCAACTCTTTCTTTCATTCACTATCCTTACCTTGTTTATAATGATCTGCAAGTAAGATGCTTTATAAAAAAAATAAGATCCTAAAATTGTTACCTTAGAAACGTAACATTTTAAATCTACACAAAAATAAATTAGATGAAGTTGTTATATGCATTTCAGTTTGTTTCACAATTTAAAATATCTTTTTAGTTTTTACATTGTTACATTTCGTAAAAGTTCATAGTGAATTGTTCGTATTTTTGTTACAATGACCTATGTGTCTGGTTCGATGTCGTTCTCCTCTTTTACAAATTGTACCACCCACTTGTTTAGGAGTGAGTCCACTTGAAGCTCGTTTTGTTGAAACTTGTCTCTGTCATTAAGTCTCAGTAGCATCATTGTTGGTTGATTTGATTGAGTCCCATTTTTCTTCAGTACTGTACGTAAATTTATTCATAAAAGTATCTTTGTCCCGAAACATTGGTGAAATAGAAATAAAATCCTTAATTTCTTTATACAACTCTCAGAAATCTCACTCTTTTTTATCATTTTTCGATTCTTAACCTTTATGGAGATTTGTTCATTTTTTTTTTTTTTTTTTTTTTTTTTGGTAAAATGTGCATTATTTAGGTGCATCACAAAGCATACTTAGTATTTCTTAGCAGATGAAAAAAAGTTACGCCACTTTATGGCATTTTTCTTAAAGCAGTATTTAAGTTGTATATCCTCCTTTCGGCTTTTTGTCTCAGTATTATTCGGTTTGCTTAAAAATCCATATCTGCTATTTTCTTAGTTGACATTTTTAACGAAGCTCACTCTCAAAAATTTAATCGAAATTTAATAAACAGTTAAACACTCTCGTAAATTGGTTTTTAATTTCATTCAATTGGATCCATCCATAGTGTTTTTCTGTTTTACTTACTTTTTTTAAAAAATATTTTGTGAAAAATTCTTATTTACTTTCATTTTTGCATATGAATAAACTTTTACTTGATTATTTTTATTTTTATTTTTTACTGATTAGAAAAATGTTTTGCTGTATAAAAAAAAAAAAAAAAAAGGATGCAACTCAAGCCTCGGATCTTTTGGTTTTTCTAAGTCAGTGTCGCCACGTTCATTGATTGATTGATTTTTTTGTGGATATTTTTAATATTTTCTTAAAAATCAAATAGTGTTTGTTTGCATTATTAAAAAAATAGCAAATTCTTTTCGTTTTTAGTGCAGTTTTCATGAAACCTGTTTAAGCAATCGATTTTTACGATAGATTTTTTACTAACTTCGTTCAATCGAAACCTTTTTTATTTACATCTTCTGACACCTACGCGAACATTTTCACAAGAATCTTTCAACATTTCATAACAAAGCTTAAAATTAAAATAGCAAATTAATACGTTCTCTTGTTGCATATAGTTTGAAAAATGCTTTTTATTTATTTTTTATTTTTTTAATGGTAAATGATGTAAAAAGAGGGGTGAGGTTTTCCTCTTAATCCCTCACAACCCACTCCTATTGTATAATGTGCATGGCTGCTTAACTCATCAGCTGAGACCTTCTCAACCTTCACACCCCCACCATTTATCAAGAATCGTCACTCATTTTCACTCCTAATCTCCAGATTTAACGACAGACACTATTATCCTACAAATATGAAGTCTTTTAATAAAATTTGTAAACGACCCAAAATACAATTATTCAATGGGGATAAAGATCGATATAGTGAATACTGTAATTGAAAGTGGTTACTACTAAATTGCTACTGCTACTTTTCAAACAGATCTATCTAGGAATCACTTGTAATGTAAATTATTTTTGCAGCATTTTTTTTTTTTTTTTAATTTTTCATCTTTTGGCTCATTTTTATTTCCATCCAAAAAATAAATATTGAATAAAAAGTAAAAACTAACGTTAGTGTATTTGGGCAAAGTCTCTGGGGATGTGATTCACAATCAAAGGATGACTGATCATTTGCAACATGTTCAGCTTTAAAAATAACACTGCATATTAATTTTTGTTCTAGATTTATGGAGCATAACTAGTCAGATATGGATTTGTATAAGACATTAATGCTGGCTTATTACTTGTCTAAGCTAAATTTTAGCTAATGACACTTGTATCCAAAATTAAGAGGTTCAGTTGTGTAGATCATGTTACCCCCTGTTCAATAGATTGATTGACGAGCTATTACCAAGGACACAAAAGTAATGCTGTTTTATAACAATAATGCTTTTAGAACATCAATGCAAGATAATTTATGTGATATAAATTGAATATTTTTATTTTTTTTAGTAAACAATAATTTATATATTACTAAAAATGTAACTTAAGAAATTCATGAAGACTTGCAAATAGCCTTAGATAAATCATTTATCCAAGACCTTACATTGCTATCACTAATTTCAAGCTGATGAGTTTTTTTTGTTAGAGCTTCAGCTTGTACCTAAAATTACCTGTGGCAAATATACATTCATTGCTATGGCCGATCTTCATTGTAACACTCAAGATCTAAGAGAAAATTTTGTCAAAAATTGCACAACAGTAAACCAATCATTTTTTTTTTTTTTTTTTTTTTTTTTTCCTTCAGTCAATGAATTTAATATATTATTTAAACTGGATTACATTATAAAGTTATTTTGTTAATATGGCATTTCATAAGGTTCACATTACTCCTTCTCAACAACTTATTAACTTTGTAAATTTTTACTTTAAAATTTGAACTCTGTCAAGGTTAGAAAGGGAAGATTGAGCAGCTCCATCCCAGTTATGGTTGTAATAATCCATTTTAATCTAATCTAATTCTCATGGCAGATGTCGGTACTTTCTGGAGTGATAGAATGAGCTGATCATTTTCCGGCATTTTTAGCAATGTATTGTATGCACGAGTTTCGTATAAGTACCAATAGAGATTTGAAGTAAGGAGCCTCATTGAGAGAGAAGTCATTTATAATGACTGGAGAAAACTCAGTGGATAAGTGAAAACTTTACTACCAAGCTGTAACCTTTTTAACCTTGTCATAGATGGAATATTATATCTTTTTTCTTTACTAATTCTGGACTGATGTTTTTTGGTCTAATTAGTAACTGTACTTGTTTGAATTACTTGATTCTTCAAAAAGTGCTCATAGTAGAATACTCCTTTTTGGTCCCACTATATATACAGTATCATCTTTGGATAAAGACTGACCTTCAGTATTATGATCGCTGAAGCCGGGTCAATACCTAGATCTTAACTGGAGAGCTGAGTTTCAACTCCAGTTAGGATCATTATATTCATTTACATGCAAATATCCTTGGGAATTCACCTCTTCTCCCTAGCTGTGGGTTAATTAATAAGACTTGTGTCACTAAATCATTATCTCCAAAAATAAAATAAAATTGCAAACAAAATATTTAGATTTTGCCATTAAAATAATCTGCAGTTTGATATGTCATTAAACAAAAACGGCCAACCATTAACCTCAGTATGGTGTCTCATTTCACTTGCCCTAAAATATCTTGTACTTGTAAAATATTCTTATTTTTAAAAACAGAAAATAGTGAATTGCACATGAATATATGTTCTAATGATTTTAAGCAACCAATATAATCAAATTTGTATGAATTAGGGACCACCCCACAAAATGCAATACCTAAGGTTTAAAATTAATTTTTAAAAATGAGAAATATATCTTTGTAGCTTTTATTTTAGTTTTAATTTCAAGTGAATAGATTAAATTTCAATAATTTTTTTTTTTTTTTTCTAAAATAGCTGATTAGTACCCTTTTTAGTTGTATTTCACCGCAATTTAATTCTTTTTATTAAAAAATCTTCCAAAAATAAAATGTACTTTTCTAAAACCTTATTTGAGGAATATTAACTGATTTAAAGTATAATTAATCTAATTTGAAACAAATATTATTTACTTTAAGTTTAAAATATTGCAGAAATTCATTTTTAACACAAGTTTCTGTTTAGACTTATTGATAGTCTGATAACAGATCTGATGTTGTTCTGTGGCGACTTTATCCATAAAACCATTTTTAAAAATGGTATAAGCACCTTTCCTTTTTTTATATATAATTTTTAAGTACTCAGTAATCTTAAAAATTAGGAAAATATTCTCAGGTATTCTAATGTTTAATTGAATTTTAGAAATATTGATTTTAAATTTACTATAGTTATTATTTTCTGATAATGTTGTGTATGGTCACCTATATTTACAAAAATTGGCAAGTTTATATACATACAAAATATTTAAAATTCTTTTAAAAAATATTAGTGTTTCATGATTTATATTAAGCTTTTCCATTTATGATTAGTAAATATAGTTTTCACATATCATCTAAAATGCTGAAATTAATAGAGAATTTCAAAAGATTTAAAACTAAATTTTTCTAATTAAAATTTAAAAAATGAAAACGGTTCTTGTAAAAATTCATTATTTATTGAAAAAGTGTTTTTTCTTAAAACAATAGTATCCTTAATATATCTTATTTATAAAAGCAATCAAAAGCTTTTCTAATTAAATAATCTCATAGATTTTGCATTTTTTATTTTACAATTCAGATTATATTTTTGGTAAATGGTGTTTCTGTTTGACAAAAACAAGTTGATACTTTAAAGTATCAACAAGGAGTTCTGCTTTTAACTGATACAAATCTGAAGAAGCTGAAACTTTAATTTCTTGAAATTTCATAAAATTAAGTGGTGATAACATATAAAAAAAAAAAAAAAAAATTACCCAGATTTTCTAAGTGAAAGTTTTGAAAGTTTCATTAAAATCCGAAAATTATTTGATTTTTATAAGAATTTCCAAAACATTGAATTTTAGAGTCTTTTTTGGCATTAAGCTAAAAAAGACTCTAAAATTCCCTGTAATAATCTTTGACCCACTGACACAAGAAAAACAAAATTTTTAACGTGCTAGAAAGGATTGAAAAATTTAATGAAATAATAAAAAAATACTTTGGTCTTTCTGCTTAATAATAACTTAAACATTTTGACATTAAAACTTTGTTTTTATCAATTTTAGAGTTTTTCTCCATCATGGCATGCTCTTTTTTAGAAAACTTTTGGAGGTACCACGTATAAATGCTTGATTTGTAGATTTTGAGCATGTTGGTGCTTTCTCTTACATTGTATAATGAGGGTTATTCTTGGCTAATATCTACATTTGATTGCTATTAACTTTGCTTGGTTTACCTATCCCTGGAGGCACCTCAACATGGGGTAATAGTTAGCAAGACTAGTCTAGTTGATGGTTACTACTAAGAAGTGAGTTTGATCCTCACTGGGTGCTACATGCAAGCTACAACATTTAAATAATCCAACAAGGTTATGTAAAAATCAACCTAACCTAACCTTGGAGCATTATTCAGTGACAAATTTTCAGCATGAAACTTCACAAAATCCTTTTCACACTTTTGAGCATTCAAAATAAAATCCATTTTTCTGTTGAGTTGCCTTTATTACTTTTGTTAAAATAGCATAATATACTGCAATTGTTGTTTATTTACTTTCATCTTCAATGTTATAATTGATAAAGTGAAATGTATGCCATCTTGACAATTATTTTTAAAATGTGCACCAACATGATGATTGTCATAATAGAATTAAGTGATCTTTTTGAAGGAAGTTGGTTAAAACTAAATTTTCCTAATACGATCTGACAGCAACAGAATAGCCAACCCAATATTGTCTTGAGATTTGCATTTTCATCTGTGAAAAACAATTGCTGTATTTGATAGGCTCTATATGGTAATACTATATCAGTCTATCAAAATTTACTCTCTCTCTCTCATATTTCCCCTACAAAGGGGATGCAGGTTCAATCCCTGCTGGTGAACACGTTTTTATTTATTTCTCAAATATGCAGGCTGATAGATATAATATACACTCTTTAATAAATAAAAATAGTATCTATTTTGAAATATGAAGTATCCTCTATAATAATGTTTGAAGTTATATATATATATATATATATATATATATATGATTAATGTGAGTAAAATTTTGTCACTTAGCTGATTGATGTTACCTTCAGCATCCCGGCTCCAGAGTTTAGCAGACAGACCTGTCTGCTCTTCAGTAGGTATCAGCAATTTACTAATATATATATATATATATATATCTATATATATATATATATCTATATATATGTGTGTGTGTGTGTGTGTTAAAAATGTAAGATAGCTTAGCTTTCCCTATACATTCATAAAATGTGTTATCCGGTTTCCATTTACTTCTCATTTTTATTTCATGACTGTATGGGTTATTGTGACTGTAATGAATTTTCCCCACAAAATCTTTGCTGAATAAGCTTTTTCTATTCAGCTATTTCTAAATTACTTGATACCACTTTCTACTCTTCTTTTCTTACCCTATCATTAAAATGGCGACTTATATTCATTTTAAAAATAACTAGAATTTTATAACTATTTAGGTTTTGACTTAGTTACTATTGTTTTCAAATATATACTTCTTTTTATAATGTGAAGTATATTTTTAATAGATAAATGAAAAAAAAACTTTGTAAAATGTTTTGGTTGAAGATTGCTAATGGAAGCTATGAACCCACCCTGCTAGCCTGTCCATGCAACCAGCTGTGTCAAACTTGTTCAACTTACCACTAAGTCCTACTTTCATAGTGTTAAGTGAGAACGTGGGAAAAAGCTGTGGATGGAATTTGGTAACATGTGGCTGGGGAGGATATTATTGGGGGAAACTTGATGAAATATTGGTCCACCATCTTCATGTTCCTTGTAGTATGGGGAGCTACATTTGTAGACATTTTTTTTTGGTTAGATCCAGAAATAAGTTCACTGAAGTTGAATTTAAAAACATTTTGCAGCAGGAAAATCTTTGCTTAGCAGCTGTTCTTGAATGTAAAACTTGAAATTATTTATTTCTCAGTCCTTTATATCTTTACATCCATAAAAGTAAATAGTATTAAGGATATATATGCTAATAGTTAAAATACTCTATCCTCATGCTGTGTGGTACACATTTAATATAATTCAATAAATTTAGACTAGGAAATAAAATTCATACATAAAAAAAATTTGAGTTGGTAGTTAATCTGAATAGTGATTTGCAATGTAAGTTTTGTTAAGTTACCGTTGCTTGCTGTATATAAGAGTAATGTTTTCTAACCATCAAATATGGGAGGCATAGTTTAGCAAATAGTATAGGGTAAGTTTAAATCTAAATTTTCAAATCTAGTGGTGTTCAAAGAAGGAAATAGAAAAGCTTATATCTGAGTAATTAATATGTAAGTTTCTTACCAATTTGATAGTTTTCTACAAACACTGCTGACATAGGTTTTTCTACTTACTTATAAAGGGAAAATGAGATGTCTAAATAAAAGTCCCACTCCCCAAATATATTTTTGTTTGTTTTTCTTCATTGATGGCACTAAAGTATTGAAACATATAAAATCAATAGAATTTTTCCATGATTCAAACATTCAACCTGGAGATAACTGATGGTTTCATTTGGCCACTATTCTGCTGTTTGAATAATGGATGAAAATAATTTTGTATTTATCAGTTTAAATGTTTTTTTTTTTTTTTTTTTTTTTTTTTTTGTAGTTATTTGAACTCGTATTTTTCTATCAATTTTTTGTTTTTATTAAAAAAAAATATTGAATTTATTTAATGTGAACTAAATTTAACATTTTCTTTGAATTTGCAATTTATTTTTGAAATGATACATTAAGTGTTGCCTTTAAAATATTGCAAATGTTACAGTCACTTGATTGTAAGTGCTGTGATGCAATATTCAATTCATGTTCTTGGAAGTTATTTGATATTTCTACCAATTCCTTAGAACAAGAATTGAAAAATGTACATTTCTAAAATAATGCAGAGACCTATGTATTCATTTGTGTCTCTATCACTCACTTTATACAAAATGTAGGTACTGAAAAGCTATTGGCTCAACTAAATAGATTCTCCAAAAGTTTGGATATTTGGGAAGCATTGTTATAGAAATTATAATTTATTCAAGATCTGTCAATTATTATTGCTAGCATTTACTTGATGCCCCCCCATTACATTGCAAGCAAATTGTTTCATATATCAAAGTGGAAAGATTTTTCTTCTGATGTTTTGTCCTTTAGGACTTCATTATACTAAATTTGTTATATTGGTATATGTCCATACAAATTTATTCCAATAAAGTCCTAAAGGACAAAATGTGTCACAAAAAATTTTCCGCTTTGTAATAAATTTTCCCCCAATATTGTTCATGATATATAAAAATATATATCATTATCTTATATAAAATAATTGTGGTTTCAGAACAATAATACAATATACAAAGTTTAAAGTAAGAAGTCTGACAGATATAATGTAATCAATTTCATTGCATTTTCTTATTTTAAAATTGAGACATGATTTACAAGTTGTATCATGTCACAATTGACACACTGCTAGATAGTAACATTTTTTCTTTTTTTATATATAGAAAATCTCCTTTTGATTAGGAATTAACAAAAATGTTTTTGTTTCTCCTTTTACTAACCATTTACTTTGTACTTTCTTAATTTGATCCTTCTGCATTAATTTTATTGTGGCTACATGCACACACACACACAGCATAGTCTGGCATAATTCCACAAGATTGTGTGTACCTTGTGAGGATAAAACATGTTGGCAATGGCTTTCAAGATTAAGCTGTTAAATATAAACATGGCTTTAGAGCAGGTGCCTCTTTGCTGTTCATTGTGTACAATTTATGCAAAAGTGTCAGCGTTTCTGTTTAAAGTGATAATAGTTGTCTTTGTTAGAATCTGACAATGGTCAAAGGAGAGACGAGTAGTAGATAAGATTGTTTGGTTTGCTCAGAGCAGAGATCAACCAGACTGAAGAAAGTGTGGACAGTAACTCTCTGAAGGAGACTATGCTATTGTGAGCAAAAGGGAGAAGAATTGTGTGCCTGACCTCTTAAAATGAAAGAATCCTCCAGAAAATGAAAAGGATAGCACTAACATGTTCACTACATGTACAGAAAAGTCTTGTTTGTGCCAGTCCATCAAAGACTGATGATGGCTACCTACCTTTCTAAGATAGTCTCTGTGTAAAAAGCCTTTTTATTTTTTTTTATTTTTTTCAGAGGCTGATTAGATCTCATGTGCCTGATTGTGATGGGAAACAAGCTTATTTCACAAACAAATTTGTTAGTGAGGGTTAAACTGTGTATTCCATTATTGTGACCTTGTGCCAGACTGTTGAAATTTAGTTGTTTAAAAAAGTTACTTGTCACATGTTTGAGATAGTTGTGTGTTTATTATTGGTAGCAGTAATCAGTGTTTGAATCCTAATTAAAAGCCACAATTCATAATGCCCTCCCAATTTGAAAGATTGGTATTTGAACTTCCTATATGCATTTAGCCTTGTGTTCTACTTTAAATTTGGAAAATATTTTCAGTCAGTATGCAGTCACAGCTAAGAAATGTCCATGAATTGATCAGATCAGAAAGTATGCTTTTTTTTTTTTTTTTTCTTAAACATATCAGTGTCCCCCCCCCCTTTTTTTAAAGTAGGTACAATATGAATGAATTTTAGTACTCACATAAGCAATATTGTTAGCTGACTTCTGTTTGGGTTGTTAGGTTATCAACTATGTGCATATATTCATACTAATTCATAATATATACTTAGATCCCTGGAGATTATTTTGCAGCCAATTATGATATACTGTATATTTCCATGTATAAGGCAAACTTTAGATAAGATGAGGTAAACAAAAAAATTATACCAAATTTTCACGAATTTATACTATACCTGTAATATAAAACAACTGCATATTGATTATATAAAGATGTTATTGGAAATGTTGTTACTGTATCCTTAGAAATTCAAAATAAACAAAATAACAAAACTGTTTTTCCTCCACAAGTCCCCTAAAAGGGAAACCATTGTTTTGTTTACTTTTCATCATGTAATCTCTTGCAAGTACTGATTTTTCTTCTTCCTATATCTAAACAGTTACAAACAGCGTGGTGTACTAATTACATTTACTTATACTTTGTTGATAATCACAAAATACAGCTAATAAAAGTACGATAATAGTACATTCTATTTTCAACATTTTTTTATTCAGTCTGTTCCTAACTTCTGCATAAGCCAGTTGAAATTTCTAATTTTCTAGTTATCCTAAATGTTATTATTGCCATAATTAACACTACCATGATGATTATTGAAAGTTTAGTGAAAGATAAAGATGGATACAAGTTGATTTCATTGATATGGAATTATTCTTTGAATTGGCAATTTATTATGAAGTTATGCCAGTAATATATAAGGTAGAAATAGTTTTATTACTTTTCAGTTTATTTAATAATGTGAATCTTTCTATGTACATTATTGGTTATCACACTGAGGCTGAGGTTAGCATATTGACAAACATCACTCAGAATTTAAGATTTCTTTTTTAGAATTGTAGTATAAGATGACACTCAATTTTTAAGGGAGATTTTTGGGATTTAGAGGTCATCTTATATGAGGAAATATATTGTGTGTGTGTGTGTGTGTATATATATATATATATATATATATAGTGATGCCTTGACTTACTAGTTTAATTTGTTCTGTGATGGAGCGTGTATCTCAAATTACTTGTATATCATGTCAGTTTTTTTTCCCATTGAAGTGAAATGGACCTCCCAAAAACACTGCAGTTATTTTTGTTACATGTTTGTCTTTGAGAAAAATCTACTTATAAATAATGAATATTCTATAAAAAAAACAATATAATAGAATGTACTGTAATAAACTGATTTTATTAAGTATAATTTACAGCATTTATCTTGGAAATCAGATGACTTGAAGATGCTGATGGGGATGGAGGTGAAAGGCGGAACTGAATTACTGAATCTTATTTGCTAATTTTTGTCCTTTTCACCACACTTTCCTCATTTTCATCTGCAGGGGTTTTCAATAAACAAACTCTGTCCAATGAAGTCTGTTTCATCCTCTTTGTTTCTGAAATGAGTTAGGCCAATAATGACATTGGCCTAACTCATAAATAGTGCTGTTGCATACCCAGTTGCAACTTATTCTGGGTGTTTTTTTTTTTTTGTTTTTTTTTTTTAAATAAAGTCTGAAAGTTTCTCCCACATTCTCTACATTTCCTTTATCTCACTTGTAGAGATAACCTCCTCTGTGTCACCTATTTCCTGCAAAAACCTCCATGTGCTGCTGTGTCTGTAGCTCCTTTAGCTCCCTCATTATCAGTTTCTTGGAATGCTCCCTAATAAGCTTGTTAATGTCACCTTCATCCATGTCCAGGCCCATAGACTTGCCAAGGGATACATTCTCCTCCACCATTGCCGTTTTGGGTTTGATTCTTTCAAAGGCCATTTCAGACACATCAGGCCACAGCTTCTTCCCTGCCAGGTCATGTCGATAATTTTTGAGGCATCTCATAATGTTATAGTGGTCCTTCCAGAATTCTTGGTGGGTGAGGTTTGTGCTCTCCATTACCTCAAATCAGCAGCAGAACAAGTGCTTGGTGAAGTGCTTCTTGAAATTAGAAATCACCTGCTGGCCGATGGGCTGCAGGATTTGGGTAGTGCTAGGTGGAAGATAGATAACCTTTATAAACTTGAACTCTTTGAAGATGTCATCTCCGAGGTTAGGTGGGTGAGCAGCTGCATTGTCTATGACGAAAGGGGCTTGCAGAGGTAGGTTATTTTCCTGGAGATATTTCTTAATGCCAAGACCAAATTCACCCACTCCACAAAGTGACCCAGGCCCTCAGATTTGCTCTCCACATAACCTGCAGTTTTTCTTTCAGAATCTTATGTGACTTAAAGGCTCTGGGTTTTTCAGAATGATAAATGAGCAGCTGCATAATCTTGCAGTTGTTGCTTGCATTGGCACACAATGCTAGAATTAACCTGTCTTTTATAGGTTTGGTATCTGATTCTCCTCTGACGTTATATAAGTCGTCTTTGGCATCTTCTTCCAAAAAAAGTCCTTTCTTGTCACAGTTGAAGACTTGCTGGGTGATGTATCCTTCAGCTGCTATAATTTGGCAAAAGTTTTGAGATAATCCTCAGCTGCCTTTATATCTGTGCTCGCTGCCTACCATGCCTGACAACGGAGTGAATGCCAGTCATTTTAGAATTCTTGAACCAGCCCCAATGGGTTTTAAACATCTTGCCCAATGCCTCGTCTGTCAAAGTGCCTAGGGTCTGCTGTGGCAAATCAACGTAAATAGCTTTAGCCTTCTTGCAGATTATAGCCTCTGTCACAGTATCCCCTGCAAGTTGCTTCTCTGTCAACCACACCATCAGCAGCTTCTCCATATTTTTATGGATAGATGTCCGCTATTTAGAAATTATTTTAAAGCTCTTGGCTAGTTCTATAGCCTTTATCGACTCCTGCTTAATTATGGTGCAGATCATAGAAGTGCTATGCTCGTACTGCTTCACACCGTGGTCATGTTTTTCAATAATTTCTTTCTTTAATTCAATGCACATCATCTGCTTCTTCTCGGCACTGTCCTTTGCACTTACTTTCTTCGGACACATGGATGGAAAAATGATGTTTTGCAATATAACTTCAAGCACAAATGTGGGCACAACACTGAAGCTACCACTGCAACCTAACCACTTAAAGTGAATGAGTGAGAAACAAGATGCTGGGTGGATATTGCAGTGTTCACGATGGTGTTTGCTGCACCAACAAGTAGTTGGGTATCTGAAACTGTCTTGTAACTTGAATTTTAGCTCTCAACTCAAAACAAAAAAATTGTTTGAGAAATGGCTCTTATCTCAAAATACTGGTTAGTTGAGATCACTCATAAATCAAGGTACCACTATAATTATGAAATTGACTAAGTTCAACAATTATTTTAATATATTTTCTGTTTATATGTTATTTTTATAGATACAAATAGTTAATACTGTTTATTATAAAGAGAGCATTCACTTAAATATTTGTATCTATAAAAATAATGTATAAACAGAAAATATATACTTTGACTTGATTAAAAACTGACTTATTAAATCCAAAGAAGATAATCAATTAGACATATTTATATTTTCAGCACTGTATTTCAAAGATTCAGATTTATTTTAGTTTTTAGAAAACATTTGGTTAATCTTTGCATTCTCAAGATAAATCTTGACTTTCCTTTTTTAGTTTCTTTTGGAAGTCATATGATCTTAAATTTAGGAATTCTGTATAAGTTGATAGATGTATCATAAGTAGTTAAATTTTACAAATGCTATTTGCAACAAATGCTTTGTGGAAATGAGTGTTAACAACTAAAATGAATTTGAATCTTTTCATATTTAGATTAATGATTACTTGTCTTTTTGTATATAAATATAGTGTATATAATAAATAGATGTATATAAATTTGGTCATTCAGTGAAAGAGCTTGTGGCTTTAATTGAAATCATTTTTCATTTAGAGTTAGTTTTTGTACATTATCTAGCAGTAATTAATCCAATATATGCAAATTTTTTTGTAGTATGGATAAAGTTATAGATAACTTATTTTATATATGCTAAGGTACTGAATTATGGGGAATGTGATGAAAAGTCCATGGAACTGGCCAAGAAAGGATTTTTAAGAAAACTTTTGATTGTTTGGTTATTTAATTAAATTTTGGGAAGCCGATCAGGCTGTTTTATTTTTTCATCAGGATATGGAAATAGACATTCTTTCAAATAAGAGCTCACAAACTTTTTCAGTAAAATATCTATGAATTTTCCATGTCTCTGTTTAATAAAATTAAAACTGTTAATACAAAACATGTAACCTTGTGCATGTACCAATGAATAATAATAATAAGTACACAATGTTTAACAAATAAAAGCTTGTCACATATAAACTGCAAGAATGAAGATTAATTAGAATGAATCCAATAAAATAAATAAAGTGCTTCATCTAATTAAGGAGGCCATACATATAATAGAGAAGTTGTATTTTTCTTTTCTATTCAATTAAAGATATCATTTGTATTCTTGGGCATTTTCCTTTTCTCATTTCCTCTTATAAGGACACCAATATCAACTTAGAATCGGATATAATTATTTTGTGTTCTCACATTGACAGATTTTATGGTAAAAGTGGGCATCTTACTGTAAATCCAGAGGTCTTTATAAAAATAAAAAATGATTAATATTTAGCTGAATGTGGATATTATACATGTGAATATATAATCTTAATCTTGGCCTTTGTATATATAATGCTGAATTATGGCAGAAGCCAAGCTTTTCATAAACTATAAAAACTTGGATGTAGATTCAAAGAGTTTCTGTCTGTGGGTATATTTAGAAAGCATAAATGATACAGACACGTATAATTGTAATAAGTTGAAAGATAAATATATTTATCTCAGGCCAAAACCTTATGAAAAAAGGGTCTATGCCCTTGAGTTTCCTGATAAAACTTGGATATAGGTATTATCAAAGTGAAAACTATTATCCAATATATCTCAAGTTGTTACAACATCATCCCTAAAATTGAATTCTGTTGAAACATTTAGTATTGATATTGTTTTCTACAATTTTAGGGCTATATACTTTCTCATTACCAACCATTTTTCAAAGTTAAATTGCTTGTACATTTCTAAAGCAGAAATGAGTTTATTTTAACTTTATAGATTTATTTTTGTTTTATACATATATTATTGTTTTACTTTCATTTTATAAATTCTTTTGAGACCTGTTGAAAAAATGAATTCATAATACACACAAATATAACAAGTTGACAGTTGAAATGTCTAGCAAAGAAAACGTTAGTTTATATTAGAACTGTTTCTTTACAAGCAGTTCTAATATAAACAGTTTTCTCATCACTTTAATCTCTTACATAGGGAGTTCAACAGGAATTCTCAATAGTTTTTTGTTAGGGTATATGAAGTAAATAAACTTGGTTTAATTTTTTATTATCTGTCATATTCAGCATCATGTCTGTATGTCTTTGTATTGTTATCAGTTACTAACTTTTGTTTAGATACAACACTTCCCAGTTTGAGTACATTTTGTGTCCTGATATTCTTGTAGTGTCAAGTTGAACACAAAATTGGGAAAACAGGCATGCAAGCACAATGTTCCTTTAAGTGTCTCCTGTTTTTGATTTCAACATTAATAGATAATTTTATCTCAAGAGATAAATACTAGACAGTGGATATTAACTATTCATTATTTTTACACTGTAAATGTTGAATTTCTACTTTTAATATTGTTTAGATTATTGAGATATTGACCTTTTAGCATTTGAATTTTTTTGTGTGTGTAATATATATATATATATATATATATATATATTACACACACTTCTTAGTTTGTTAAGGAATATTATTATATGGAAATGTGAAACTGACAGTCACCATAGTGTTGATGTCCACACTGTCTATTTCTATAAACACTGCAGCTCTGATATTGGGCATTCTTCCCCTATAAATATACCAAGTTTTAAATATATATAATCACACACATACTTGTTTATTGCTACTCAAATAAAATACATAAGTTCTGGAGATGGCAAATCAAAATAAGAAATTAATCCAATTTTTGTTTTTGCTATCTATGATATTTCTTATATACAATCAAATAGTAATAGAAGCACTATGAATATTTTGGTAGTTATTACACTTCAAAATGTGTTTTATATTTATTTAGTTAAATTTATTTCAGATGTTAAAAGTATACACATGGTTTTTAGTATATTTGTGATGGTGAGGCAATGACTTCACTTTAATACTCAAGATTTAATTATAATTTTAAAAACAAAGACTTTGTAGATTACTGAAATGTGAATTGTCTTCTTATTGGAGCACATGAAATTTCTGATTCCTTTTGCAAGTTGCTGTTGATTTTATTCTGTTGGAATAGAATCCCTACATGCTTTTATTTATTTCACCATTTTAACTGTTTCTGTCATGCACTGACAATAGTAAAACTACAAGATCAAAAGCCACATAGTTCACAACCTAAGTTGTAGCTCATTCAAGTATTAGTGAAAATTTGAAAGTTTGTTTCAGGTC
The DNA here is from genome assembly GCA_963932145.1 of Acanthosepion lycidas. NCBI lineage: Eukaryota > Metazoa > Mollusca > Cephalopoda > Sepiida > Sepiidae > Acanthosepion > Acanthosepion lycidas. Next base: position 33,113,908 of record OZ010573.1, on the reverse strand, counting down.
TCATGTAGAATAGAAAAAATGATGTGTTATAGTTTACCTAAGATGAAAAAAATATCCTCTATTTATTATTTGTAATAATAAAAAAAAAAAAAATTATTGTTATGGTTTTTGAACATTAATTCAGTGGAAATTTAATATAACAACTAAGTGTTTTAAATTAGTGTATGAAATGATTTGTTTGTAAATTCACCTTTTTTCATATCTTGTAAAGATTATACTCAAGTACTGTAAACTCATGATCTTGTCAAACTTGTTTCTCTTTAAAATCTCCATATCTTAATTTTCTTTTATACAATTACTGTTATGAAATGACTTTATGTAATCATTTGCAAATGTGTTTGAGAGTTGATTTATTTCTGTTCTTTGTTAGATTGTTACTTCTGAAAATCAGAACCCACTTTCTACCACCAGTGTAAAGATTAAGTTTTGAATTATTGAATTACTTATGTTTTCAGTGGTGATTATAGAAACACTTTTTTTTTTTTGTCTTTTGTCTTTTGTGATGGTGGTGGTGTAATACTAATATTCTTATTGAAATAATCTCTTTATGCTCCTTTTGATCACCTTGTTTCAATATCAACTAACAGATAAGGATGTGATTTATTTACACAATGGATGTCTACTTCTTAATTTGTGCTGTACTTGCTGGTCATTTTGTTCTTAGGAAATTTAATTTTTATTCTTGAGAACTTCATATCAAAAGCTGCATGAATGTCATCTGGAATGAAGTTGGTAGACTGCAATGTTGCATTGTATGCAATAAAAATTTCCAGATAGCTTGTTCAGATTTATCTCAAAATGAACTGTAGAATATCAAATGTCGGATCTTTGGGTTGTGGTGGTAATTATCATCATAATATTTTATATGAGGTCTGTCCTGAAATTATATCCATCCATTTAATATCAATGAAACATAGCCTACTTAAGACAGTGGTTCATTAGTCCTCTTCAAATTATTTGCCTTGGAACCTCACACACTTATCTCAATGACTCTATCATATTTCAAGATGGTTTGCAAATTTCTCTTTCAAGTTGCTTTTTTGTGTTGATTTTACTATTGCTTCCAGCATAAAATTACTTCCCTTTAGTTTTGAGGAAAGCCTGCAATCTAGATGGTAGAGGGGATGATACACTAGAGTGATGCAATGTTTTGCAAACAAAAAAAAAAACAAAACATGATGTGAAGAAGGGGCAGAATTTGTCTTTGTGAACGCAATGGTTATATAATACATAAGGTTGTTCAGTGTTGTCTCACTTCTGACTGAATAATCCCTGCAAGAGTGTCTGTTCACACATGTTAAAAAGGTATTCTATGATTGGTTGCCAAGTTACATCAATGCTGTGTAACAGGTTTTCAAGATATTTAAAATGACTGTTCACCTTCCTGAAGATGTTCAGAAAACATTCTAATCAAAATTCTGTAATAAAAAGGAAACTATTCTCTGGATTCTTTGTTTATTGTTTATAGTCTCTAATGGTAATTTGGGAAATAAATCCCTTATTTGATAGAAAAAAAAAAATAAAATTCACATGAGAATTTTTTATTTTGTCAAGTGGGTAGGTCAGTGACCTGGTTGTGAGAATTGCATTTATTTGAAGTGTCAAACAGCAGTGAAGAGAATCTGTTTGTTTAAAACTAGCTTGATGGTTTATTTTGATTAACTTCAAACTTTTCCATGGCAAAATATAAAGCTTTATTAAAGTGTCTTTATCTAATTTGTGACAATGTTGACATATCTGTATTTTAGCAAGTCCTTTAATATAAACACTGCAAAATATTCCAGATGAGAACCTCAATTGGGAATGATGTCAGTCAGTCATGGTATGGGTGAGAAAAGTGCAACTAAACACAAATAGATATTTTTAATCTTGTGTACATTCTTTTAAATTCATTTATAGGAATCTTTTTTCAGATTATCATTCTCATACATTCTTTTGGAGGAATTATTCAGATTAAAGACAGTTTTTAGATTTACAGAAATGTTTTGGATGATAATTTTATTAACTCCTTAAAGCCCACTGTCCTATGTTTTTTGAACTGTGAGCATTAATAATATCTAGACAGAATTCTAATTAATACTGGATTTTATGGTGTGCATTAATGGGTTAAATAAAGATGAGGAAATGGTTGGTAAAAGAATTATCACTGTATCTGATTTTTCCAAGTGAGGATGTGAAATATTTTGATAAATTTTAATCTCAATTTCTAATTTATTTAAAAATTTGGTATTTATTCAGCCATGTTTTTTTTTCCCCCTCAAGATCTGCATGAGGCAAAATACATTGAAGCTTGTGCTTTTATGACTTAGAATATTTATTTTGTTGAACATCTGCTTGTAGCTCGGTACTGATTAATGTTCATAAAGTTAGTTTTGTAAGGTATCAATAGTGAATTTAATTCTCTGAAAGTGCTTTAACAATGTACCATTTATGACATGAATAAAAGAAAAAGAAAAATGTGTGTGCATTAGTTCTTATTGCATGTATGTGTATTTGTTGTGGTAGGATCCACCTAATTTGCATAGTGGAGTACCGACCATATAAATATGGTTGGTACCGGAATGAGAGGAATCGGGGGATCCAACCAGAGACTCTGCCCGACTGTGACTCAGTCAACACATTCTCCAGGAACGGTCTTCCCAGGAATATACAAAAGACTATATGTAAATATTGTGTACACTTTCTTGTTTCAATACATTTTGTTCTAAGTACATTTTGTGTTGCATTATTATTCCATGCATTAGTCAAGTTTCAACAATGGCGACGAGGTAGAAAGAACCATACGAAAAAAAAAAAATTAATTAATAATTAATAGCCTTCAACAATTGGGACAAGTCATTGAAGAACCCAAGCTGAAGGAAAAAATTATTAATTAAAAGTCCAACATCTAACGGAACGGCGAAGGATTCTGAATTCTGGATATTTAGAACTTGTTAAAGGACGACTAAGCATAAAGGAACATTCACTCAGAAAAATTTGAAAGGTGTCGTGAACGAATAACGGTGTTTTTAAATTGAAAAAGTTATCTACAACGAGACACCCGTTAAAAAAAAACTGGCCGACTACAAAAACATGCATGGAATTAAAAGGCGCACAAATACACCGTGTCGATTTTGAAAGGTAACGAACTTTTAAAAAATTATTTGTTTGCTCAACAATATTTTATAGTGATGAATTTACCGCTGATAATAAAAATCGGAGGTTTGTCATTGAAATACGCGAACAGAAGTAATAAAAAAAAAAAAAAAATACCAAAGTTAATTATCACGGGCTTGAATGTAAAAGCAAGACATAAAATAAAAAAAGTCGTAAGTTGTTTCGATTTTTCTGGTCAGCTTATATTATATCCATAGATACACAAATTAAAGGTATATTCTTTGTTGCATGAACACTATCAGCTAAAGATGGATGAATTATCCAAAGTCATATCTGAATTATTCAAATCCCAGCAGTTGAGTCAGGCTGAATTATTCAAATCCCAGCAAAAATATCAAGAAAAGCAAGAGGAAAGACTTTTAGAAATTCAAAAGTTAATACTGGAGAAATTAAACAACAATCAGGCAAATGAGGGAAATTCTTCATATTCTAATAACACTATATTTAATTTGCTGGAAACTTTCAACTATGTGCCAGACGAAGAAAAAAACGATTGAAGCGTACTTTAAACGATATGAAGATATTTTCGACACAGACTGTGAAAACTGGTCGAATTCAAGAAAAGTCAGTCTATTACTAAGAAAGCTAGGTACAGCAGAACATAGCAAATTTGTAGATTTTATTCTACCGAGAAGAACGAATGAATTGGAATTCTCGGAAACAGGGAAATTGCTAAAAGAGCTGTTTGGAGCAAATATGTCGCTTTGGCATAAGCGATGGTTATGCATGAATGTCACTAAATCCGACGATCAGGATTACTTAACATATGCATCTATAGGGAATAGACATTGTGAAAATTTCAGATTGGCAGAGATTACGGTGGAAGAATTTAAGTGTTTAATTTTTGCTCAAGGACTGGTATCCAGTAAGAGTGCCGAAATAAGACGTAGAGTTTTGTCTAAACTCGAATCTGAACAAAACCTTACCCTGAAAAAGTTAGCAGAGGAGTGTCATCGGGCCATAAGTTTAAAGAAAGAGTCTCAAAAAATCAAAGAAGCTGGCATTGCTTATATTAAAAAAATAAAAAAACAGTCAAAGTACCCATCAGAAAAAAATTGGAGTAAAAATTTGGCGTATTTTAAAAATAGACAAGAAAAATTAAATAAGAAGAACGAGGAGAAAAAAAAGGTTCCACCATATAATTGCAGACGTTGCAATGAAAGACACCGGGAGGTAAATTGCTCATATAGAAATAAGAAATGTTTCGTGTGCCACAAGAAGGGACACAAAGGATCGTGTTGTAAAACGAAAAAATTCAATAGCCGAATTAGACAAACAAATTCGAATATCAAATCAGATAGAGATTTAAGGAAATATGTGACGACTGAAATATTTAAAAAGAATATCAAATTTCAACTCGATTCGGGTTCAGATTTAACAATGAATATAAAACATGGAAAATTTTAAAAAGGCCTACAATAATGAAGTCAACGAAACGTGCTCGAACGGTAACTGGAAAGGAGATTAACTTCGAAGGCGAGGTTGTACTTCCCATGAAATTTAACGGGATCGTTAAAGAAATAAAGGTTTTCATTCTGAAAAATGGAGAAAACTGAAAATTGTAGGATAAACCGTTAAACTCATTCTGCAGAAAAGTAGAAAGTAATACGCAAACAAGACAGGACATTAAAGATGAATTAAAGAAAAAGTTTCCAGAAACCTTCACACCTGGTCTTGGAAGATGTGACAAGTTTGAATTAAAGGAAAATACTATGCCAATTTTTAAAAAGAAACGTAACGTGCCTTTCGCAAGTGTAGAGAAAATTAACGAAGAACTTGATAGGTTGGAAAAAATGGGAATTATTTTGAAAGTAGAATCTAATTCATGGGCTGCGCCGATTGTGTGCATTAAAAAGAAATCAAACCAAATCAGAGTCTGTGTTGATTTTTCGACAGGGTTGAACTCAGTAATCAAGGACTACCGTTACCGAGTCCGGAGGAGATTTTTAACAAGCTAAATGGTGGAGTTATATTTTCAAAAATCGACTTATCAGATGCCTATCTCCAAATTCCCGTCGAAGAGGAATGTTCGAAATTACTAGGGATAAACACACATAGAGGGTTATTCAAGTACAACAGGCTTCCTTTTGGTATTAAAGTGGCACCAGCCATTTTTCAACAAGCTATGGACGTCATGTTGAATGACTTAGACTTTGCGTGCGCCTACTTAGACGACATCATAGTAAGGAGCGAAACCAGCGACGAACATCGAGAGCATCTCAATCAAGTATTTAAAGATTCAGGATTTTGGATTTAAAGTCAAAGAGTCAAAGTGCGAATTTGGTTTGGAGGAAATTAAATATTTAGGTCACATAATCAACAAAAATGGCAGATGTCCAGATCCGGAAAGGTCCATTGCGATTAGAGACATGCCGACGCTCACTAATGTGGCGATGCTACAGAGTTTTCTGGGGCTCGCAAATTATTATCAAGTGTTCATTAAAGGAACATACAATCCGTTGAATGAACTACTAAAAAAAGACAAGGCATGGGAATGGACGGTAGAATGTCAGATAGCCTTTGATGAAATAAAGAAAATGCTTACATCAGACCTCTTTTTAACCCATTACAATCCAAAACTTGATATTGTAGTGGCAAGTGATGCCAGTTCATACGGGATAGGAGCGTGTATTCAACACATAATGCCAGATGGTTCTAGAAAACCAATTGCACATGCTTCGAGAACTTTACTCCCAGGAGAAAGAAGTTACTCACAGATAGAAAAAGAGGCGCTGAGTATCATTTTTGCCATAACAAAATTTCAGATACATCCATGGCAGACATTTTATGCTAGAAACAGATCATAAACCTCTGATCACTATTTTTGGTTTCGAAGAAAGGGTTACCCGTTTATACGGCAAATCGTCTGTTGAGATGGGGAACCATTCTTCTCAATTATGATTTTCACATAAAGCACCTATCATCCAAAAATATAATTCATGCGGATAGCTTATCAAGACTCGTACGGAGTCAAGAAGAAAGATTCGAAGAATCAATTATTGCAAATATCAGAGCAGATTATGAGGTGAAAAGCATGGTAAACAACATTTTAAGAGAGCTACCGGTTACATCAAAGGAAATCAAAAAAGAAGCTGAAAGCGATGATTTCATTTTAGAAATAAAAAGCAAAATGGTAGTAAATGACAAAAAAGTGCAGGAGATTATTCAATTTGTGACGGATTCTTATTATATGGTGAGAGAGTAGTAGTACCAAAAAAGTTACAGAAAAGAATACTATGGGACTTTCATATGGGTCACCCGGGGGTTAATAGAACAAAAAGCTTAATGCGAAGCTTTGTATATTGGAAAGGAATGGATGTGGATACCGCAAACATGGTTCAGCGATGTAAAGGGTGTGCGTTAGCAGCTAAGGCACCACCTATAGTACACAAACCATGGCCCAAGACGGATCATCCGTGGACAAGATTACACATTGATTTCGCTGGTCCAGTAGAAGATTATTACTACTTAATAGTGGTAGATAGTTTTACAAAATGGCAGGAAGTACTATGCTGCAAAAAGCCTACGTCCAATACCACAACAACTTTTTTGCATGAACTATTTGCACGGTTCGGTGAGCCAGAGTGTATTGTGAGTGACAATGGTACACAATTCACTTCTGAAGAATTTAAGGAATTTTGTGAGTTATATCAAATTAACCACATAACGCCACCGCCGTATCATCCGAGGTCCAATGGACTCGCAGAAAGATTTGTCGATACTTTAAAGCGCGCGCTGAAGAAAGCCTCAGGAGTTCCAACGGAAAAGGCGCTTCAGAAATTCCTACAGGTATACAGAATTACGCCAAACCAGAGAACACACTCAAATATGGCACCAGCTGAACTAATGTTCGCTAGGAAAGTTAAGTCAGTGTTTGACAAGCTTTTGCCAGGTAAAAATAGAGTAAAGAATACTATGTATACAGCGAGAAAAAGATACACCGCCGGAGAGAAGTTTTTCAAGTGCTACAAAAACAACGTTGAGTTCTGGGAGCGAGGCATAGTGGACAAGAGAATCAGTGACCTGATTTACATAATTAAAGGGCTGAAGAATACTCATAAAAGGCACCAGAACAAACTTAAAAAATGTTACGTGCTAGAGCATGAAGAGAGTATACCGGATGAGGAGGAAGATCCCATTGATGTAATGTATATGTTTCAAGTAGAACCTCCGCAGAATACTCCTGAACCGAGAAGATCCGGTAGGAAACGAAAGTTCACGGACCCATTGGACGTGAATCCAAAACGAAAAAAATATTAAAATTATGCAAATGGATCTACAAAGGAATAGCCATAATCATCAACCCATATAGGAAGCCAGTTTGAAATCCAAAAGGGATTCCAAGGCTTGGGAGGGGGGTGTTGTGGTAGGATCCACCTAATTTGCATAGTGGAGTACCGACCATATAAATATGGTTGGTACCGGAATGAGAGGAATCGGGGGATCCAACCAGAGACTCTGCCCGACTGTGACTCAGTCAACACATTCTCCAGGAACGGTCTTCCCAGGAATATACAAAAGACTATATGTAAATATTGTGTACACTTTCTTGTTTCAATACATTTTGTTCTAAGTACATTTTGTGTTGCATTATTATTCCATGCATTAGTCAAGTTTCAACAGTATTACAAGTATCAAGTGAAACCAAAGGATTTGAAAGAGATGGAGGATGTTGAAAATTATATCCTTTGACTCCATATCAGCAGGATTTGTGTTAGTTATCAGAATAAATTTATTGTCTCTGTGTATGGCAACATCTCATCCAGTAATTACGAAAAGGAAAAAAAAGTAACCTTTTCATATTTTTTTGTTATTGTTACCTGTGATGTTGGAAAGAGATTATTCATGTCCTAGTTGGTTTTGACTTACATAAGGAAATAGTTATTTATCTAGTGTTAAATATATGAAAATTGTAAGATAGTGTGTGAGAAGTAAAAATGTTGATAATTTACTGGTTCAGAAAAACAGTAAAAATGAATAAAATCTAACCCCCTTTTTAAAAAAAATATGTAGTTTGTTCCTTAAAATGAAAGTTAAAATTTTTCATAGGCTTTCTGGAGTATGTTTAATGTATTAATTTATATATGAGTTAATGATCTCAGTTGATTATCATGTATCCAATTTGCGTCATTTAGTCTATTTTTTTTTTTTTTTTTAAAGTTATTTTATAAATCATATTTTTCAGTATAATTACTCCTTGTTAATGCACTTACCATAATATTTCTCTGTATATAACAAATTGAACATTATACAGTGAAAATTTTAGCTCAAAATTAACTAACTCTCAAGCTATGAACTTAATGATCCACTCTTGTATATTAGATGAAGGAGTACTTTTTTTTTGCATCATCATAGTAGAAATAGGCTAGTTTAATTGGTTACCTATAAGATAAAGTGGTAATTCTTTCTTTAAGCATATTTGAATGAAGGCTTTTTATGTAGGGTTTGTGCTCATTTCCTATGAAGATTAATATAAAATGAGTTCAATGGATAATGACTGAATTTGAAACTGTATTGCAAACAACAAATGCCAGCTTCTTATTAGCTTTTTACAAGTACCCCCCGTCCCCAAGCTTAGCTTTTGTCTGACAAAAGGCCAGATGAAAGTAAGAGAAGATGGAAAGCTTTCATTGGATTCATTTACTAATTTGAGAAAACTTGTCAATGTTGAAAACCATTCCAATATTTCCAAATCCTGATTTTTTTTTTTTTTTTTTTTTTTTCTTTTACTTGGGCATGGATCATTGGTGTCAATATTTACAAGATACCCACTGAGATAGCTCAGAAAGGGTATTAATAGCTGAGATTTTGAGGTTGCAATGGACATTTGAAATGGTATTGCTCAGTGTGTTTTGCAATACACAGCACTACTTTTGATGCTTCATCATAAAACTAAGTGATACTCTGTACATATTTACACTGCTAAAGTTACTTTAGGTTTTTTTGTATGCATGTATGATTTCAGCACATATGTGAATGCAAACATGAACATATTTTATCCTTACTCTCTTCAATATTTTCTCCGTTTCTTTTACTTTCACTAACACTGTGCATTTTAGTGAATATATAGCCTTTCTTTGTGAAATGATTAAAAAAAAAATACTAATTTATAGATTATCTTGTGGATGGCAAAAAGAATTAGATATTATGTGACTTATTTGTTAACTGTCTTGTCATGATGCAAACAATATATATTTTTGTCTTGTTTATCAGTTGTCAGGAAATCTTGTTCATTATATGCTTCCTAATTCAAAAGGAACTGATGTTAACTCTATAACCCACAGGCTAAATACTCTTATACTTGAATATTTTATGTAAATTAGAATGGATAACAAATTATTTATTTGGAATTCATGGAATCCTTACAAAGAAATGAAAACCCATAGAATTCCAGCAGCTCTCTCGGACAAGGATTGAAGTGGGGAAATTAATTGACTACCTCGTATTCAGTTTGATGTCTATACTTTTGTGCTTTGTTTGATATCTTGTTAAGTGAGTGTTGTAATGTGTACATGAAAGTCATTTGTCACTTAAACCTAATTCTAAGCTATGTTAACAATAATCACTGTGTATGTACAGCCTCTTGTTCATTAATTAGCTGCTTAATTGTTTTGTTCTTTGATGTTCTTGTACGTTAGTGAAGTGTTACTGAGCCTTCTTTTTAATATTTTATTTTATTTACAGTCTATATTTTCTTCACCAAGTATGTGCTTATAATTCTTTATAACAACCTTATAGTTTATGGGATGAGTAAGATGTTAATCATTTTTTTTTTATGAAATATCTATTTTGTTGTATAAGATGTAATTTTTGAGGATTAAAATTAAATTGAGGTTGTAATTAGAGTAGATTGTATTTTATTCTAACAAAACTTGACTTTCTATTAGCATCATGAGCTTGGCATCTGGGATGAATTCCATTTTCTTGTTTATTATTGTATAGTTTTTCTACTTAGTAAGAAAAGTATTTATTATGCAATATGATTTTAAATTAGAATCTCCAGCTAAAAGATTTCTAATGTTAAAGTTAGGAAAAAAAATTAAATTATCAGTTTAGATTGTGTAGTGTTAATGTTAGAAGCTTGCAGCTGATCTCCCCTCTGACCTTGCTCCCAGACTAAGGGAGGAAATGCTTGTAATATTCAATATTTCCAAAACCAATCTCGTAATATTTTATCACGGAGTAGAAGTTGATGGTGTATAGCTGTACTCAGAATGAGGCTCCTTTTCTGGAATGTCAATTGGGACTTGCTCACACCAGACCACAAATGGAATCATCTCTAAAGATACTTGAAAAATAGTCTGTTTCCTGTACTGCTCCAGAAAGAACCTAACTCCCCCACTACCATGCTCTATCATTACAAGAGCCAGGTCAGTCCAAAAATGGAATATTTCTGCCACATCTAGGCCGGAGCTGCACAATCCTTGCTTTCTAGTTTCAAGCAAATGTTTCCGTGACCTTGTGGGTGATGAGTTGTTTTCTATTTTTCAACTCCTATCAACATTTTTTTTGTTGCTAGCCTCTTGCCACTCTACTACTATGTTCATGGCAAATGTTTGTTTGACCTTGTGGGGGATGAGTTGTTTTCCATTTGTCAATCCCTTTCAACGGATGAAACATTGCTAGCCTCTTGCTACTCTACTGTTATTTTCATGACAAATGTTTGTGTGACCTTGTGGGTGATGAGTTGTTTTCCATTTGTCAATCCCTTTCAACAGATGAAACATTGCTAGCCTCTTGCTACTCTACTGCTATTTTCATGGCAAATGTTTGTTTGACCTTGTGGGTGATGAGTTGTTTTCCATTTGTCAATCCCTTTCAACAGATGAAACATTGCTAGCCTCATGCTACTCTACTGCTATATTCATGACAAATGTTTGTGTGACCTTGTGGGTGATGAGTTGTTTTCCATTTGTCAATCCCTTTCAACAGATGAAACATTGCTAGCCTCTTGCTACTCTACTGCTATTTTCATGACAAATGTTTGGACAAATTACATTCTTTGGTTCTGCCAGTCCTGACCATCACAGCTAGGACCCAGCATGCCACACTAAGTTGACTCCTTCCCATTTTTACATATTCCACTGGGGAGAAGTTTCACTCAGTTTCTTCTCCAAAACTGTTGCATTGTGAAATGGATTCCAGAGAGGTTGTTTTCCTGATCACTACAATCTTAACCTCTTCAAGTTAGTCAGCCATTATCTATCCTACATATCCTCATAATATGCAACCTTTGCTTCCTCCCTGTACACTCTTACAACATCTCCATTTAGCAATGTTCTACCTTGAGCAGCTCTTTGGTGTAACAGTAGTTATAACATTTAATGATACTACTGCTTAGAATACTTTTAAAAGAATGGTTCTTATCAAGCTTTTATTTCATTTATTTTTCACAGTTTGTTATCAAATCAAATTATCAGCAAATCCTTGAGTTTGCAGGAAAATATAACTGGTTACTGGGAGGCTATTGTGGTGTTTAGCAAGTTTGTAATAAAAATTCTCAATTTTTGTTGTGGAACCTATTTGCTCATCACAATTTTAAACACTTTTAGCTTGTATTTGTCTGCTTTGCTTTCAAATCCAGAGTGTATTCACTGTACTTTTTAAACATGCCTTCCACTTGAATTCCATGAAAAATAAATTAAACTTTCATTTCAAAAGAGTTTAATTATTATTATTTTCATTTTTTTAAGGAAATCTTTGATTATTGTTATTTCAACCTGTCCACATTGGTTAGTAATATTTCTTGAATCATTTCATAATTAGTATTTGAACCCTAATAAAACTTTAAGACACTGTAATCTGCCAGAAAAAACCATTTCTGACATTTAGGCAGTTTTTTAAAAAATTTTTTTATTTATTTCGTTACGAAAATGATGATCTGAAAATACTGGCTTATTGAATTTTATAAACAACACATTTTTCTTTTGGGTACAAAATTTTTCTTGAATTAATTTTTACCTTGATTGTCCATTTTTATTTTCACTTTTAGCCATAGTCTATCTTTTACTTTTTACATCTTTCTAGTGATTTTCCAAGTGTAGCTTAGATGTGGCAGAAGGCGAAAATTATTGGGCACCTAGTGAGGATACAATTCACTAAGTAATTGTTCTAGTGAGACAAACTTGCTAACTATTACACCACCTCGAGGTGCCCTGTTTACATCCTTATATTCTGTTAACCAATATTTTCATGTTCTCTCTAATGTGTTTCTTTTTTTTTAATAGAGAGTTTGAGTTCTATCTAAGGCTGTATATGAAAATATGACTGTAAGAATTTAACAAAATTGAACATGCATTCACAATTAAACATAAAAAAATATAATCTCTGTATCTTTGTTCATGTTGTATAAGAAACAGTGGTGTCTGAATATCCAGTTTTTTAAATTTTATTTAAATGTTGGAAATGTCATGTTTCTGCATCATGGCCAATAATCAACTTTTGAACATATTTTCTCTAAACTGTAGAGAGTAAAGTTGAAAGTGAGCATGGCATGTAAAATTTGCTTTTGCAGGATGTGAACATTGGTTCTATGTTGTTTTTTTTAAAAAAACAAAAAAAAACGCTATGCTGTTTGGAAAAAAAAAAAAGAAAAAAAAAAAGTTAGCTATAAAATATTGTGGTTCTGTTCTTACATTGTCTTTCTTATTTTACTTAAACTTAGCAATGAGAGAGATGCTTTTTTTATTTTTGCATTTACATTTTAAATAATGACAACATGAGTTGTAAAGGCAGCAAAAAATGCTGTGAGTTTTATTTTTATATAAGAATGGCTATAATGAAAATGTTTCTCAGTTTTTGTTTCTTTTCAGATTTTAATTGTACTTTTTAGTACAGATATTATCATTAGCAAATATAAATATAGACATACAAGTTTTGTGAAAAAAAAATCTTCAGCTTAGCATATACTTGCAGAATCCATTTTTTGTTGGAAAATACTGAAGACATATAATATGAAATTTCAAAATTTGTCTTTGTATGTTGTAACCTAGGGAAGGTTACTGAAGAGAATAATCACACGAAGGTTTGTAATAAATGATAATACTCAGGACAAGAACACAAATAAGATTCACCAGTGGCATGTAGAAGTAGTCAAGTGAATTTCACAATGAATCTCCAATTGCAGAATATCTACTAACTGCCTCACATGGTCAGATGTGGTACAAACCCAAATTTAATGTGGTCTATCTGAGCCTGTAGGCTCAGCCAAAATTCCCCATAGACTCCGTATAAAATGGGATTGGGTAGCTGTCTCCCGAGACAAGACTCTGCCCTTTGACATAGCCTCGTCTGGGGATCCTCTCTGCTCGGAAGCAGTTTGACCATCACAGCTGGAGACGAATCTCCAACTGCAGACTAACATGCAGTATTTACTACTGTATTTATATAAATGGGGACATACCCATTATCGTCTGTAGGTATACTACAACACTGTATTAGTTGTCAATCAGAATGTTTCTAATACTTAGCTCTGTGTTAGTCATCTCGGATTTCCAAAAATGGAAGACAGTGATGTCTACCTCCCATGAGAACTGAATTATAACTGTGCCACACCATGTGCTGCACACCCACCATGTCAGGAGAGTATGGGGAGGGAGAAAAAGAAATCAGTTGCCAATTTGGAATTATGAATACTTAAAACATTTTGGGGTAACAAATACTCTGTTTAACTAATACAGGGTTAACCATCACTTTTTTTTAATATTTTCTTTGTCGTTTTTCTGAACTTTCTGACCCATGTGTCTCATTGATCTTACCAAGTAAATATTCACTAAAATTTGTTGTGTCTGTATTTAACTCTAGGCATATTGAATTATTAACGAATTGATCAGCCAGCTAAGTAGAACAATGAAGATTGATGTTCATATTTCATCCATCCCATTTTAAGTCACTCTTACTAACCTTAGTTGTTCTCTTCCTTGTTATCTGTGTCAATAGGATATTATAGATTTTTAGGAGTCCTAAACTGACTTCTTGAGTAAGTGATTGGTATACTGGATTAAAAAAAAATCTGCTCAGTATGATACAGCCGTAAACCTATTGACATAATCCTTCTCTTTTGAATTTAAAACAATTCCACAATATCCTGGTGCATGTGTTTTTTTTTTTTTTTTTTTGATTTTTTTAAAACTCTCTCTTAAATTTTATCTAATGTATGGTGATGCAGGTGCTGTAAGCTTGAATGTATGGGTGGTGTAATGGATAAAGGCTCAGAATGTGGAATCTGAGAATTTCAGTCATATTCATTATATTCACTTATGTGCAAGTATCGTTGCGGAAAGGTATGAATCTGCCTCTTTGTCTTCCAGCTATGGGTTAAATACTAAGACTTGTATCAGGAAATCATTATCTCCAAAGCATTCTAACAATCCAAAAATATGTTCTGGCTTTAAATAACCTGTAATAAGCTGTAAAAAAACAAATCAATCATTCTGGTGAAGAATCTTAACTCTGTTATACCTTTTAGCCTATACTATTAACACAGAGCTATATTTCAGGTATCTGTGCAGATGTAATTTTTTTATTAAAGGAAATTGGCAATGATTGCTTTTGTTATTACTATTTCGCTGCATAGATTTTAACTGTTTTAGTGTATTAACAATCTGAAAGAACAGAAAGTTTCCTTAGTTTTTAAAAAGAAAAAAACCTTTACTGTGTTGAAGCTAAAGCTATAAAAGAGGTAGTCGTTTCTTTGAAACTCCTTATGTGTCTTCACTTAGCTTTGTTATATATGAGGAGAGGTTGAAAAGTTCTCTGCTTAACCAAAAATGTATTCCCCCTGCAAATTTCCATAGTCAAATTTTTGAAAGAGTGTTAGACATGTCTCTCTAGAAGGGAATAAATCTCTTTTGCAGAAATATAAGAAGTGACAGATATGTACAAATGTAGTTTTGATAGATTACTACACAAAGAATTATCTTCTTTGTCATTGAGTCCTAAAATCTATTCTTTTTCTGCAAGCAAAAGTATAAAATAATGTTTACATTAAATGAATGTAATTAATATTTTTTTTTCTCTAAAGATGCAAGCAAGCAAGCCAAATATTTTTTTTCAATGATTGTAAACCATTTCAGCATTCTATCTACTTGCTTATATTAAGAGTCCTTATTTGTATAGGTTGAATTTTGTGTAATGTCCCATTTACTTGGTTAGAGGTATTCTACCTAAAACTTTCTACCTTGCATTTCATTTCTTACTATAGAAACTATATTGATGTTATATTCTTTTTATCAAGCTCTAAAATAAATACTTTTTTTCCTTTTATCATGCATGCTAGACTCTTTGATTGAACTCTCGATGGTTTCTTATAATTTTAGATTGAGGCTTATATATTAACAAAATAGCTTCTCTTATATACTACAGCCTACTTCATGTTGAAATAGATCAAGAAGGTGATCTTCATTTGCAATGATTTATTTCCATGTAGGTTTTATTGAAAGAAAGTAATAATAATCTTAAGCGGCAAATGTTGTCCTGTTAAGCACAATACAAGGTCCACTACCCAATTTATAAAAAAATTGGAAATATTAACAGAAATAGTGGTGCATACTTTTATGTAATTTCAATTTGTGAAAGTTTTAAAGCCTTTCAAGAAGTTTCACAACATGTATGGCCTTTTCTTGATTATTGCATGTTATAACAATGATTTGTGTATGCAAGATCTTTAATTTATCCGTATTAGACTCTTCAACTTATAATTGTTTATATCCACTCCACTTATTATAATTAAATTGAAACTAAGAAACTAATAGTCAATATTATTTATATGAACCTGACAACAATTGGTTGGGAATTTGTTTAATTTATATTTTTTCTTTGAGCAAAGTAAAGAAATTACTGCTTAATATTTTTTTCTCATGATTTTCAATGAGATAACATTTTATCAATGCATAGAGAATGTTCCTTGCTGTTTTATTGAAGTTTCTTTTGGATATATTTATGTAAAAATTGCATTTTTTTTTTATCTCTTTTTGCCTGTACTTTTATTTATTTATTTATTTTATTTTTTTTAATTTTTTTTTATTTTTATTTTATTTTATTTTATTTTTTATTTATTTTTTTTTTGAGGTTATAAGAAAGATTTTTTTTTCTATGATAGCTTTTATAAAAATCTTTTAAAATGAGTGGATTTTACATTTAAAAACTAAAATTAGTTTTATCTCCTGAACTAGCATGTTTATATAAAGAGACACTTGAAATTTGGAGGGTATTGGATAAAATGTGAACTTGAACAAGATGAGTTTTCATACTAAAATCTTTTCTTACAAAGTGCTTAAGTTTCAAGTTTTCCAATGTTATAAATGTATTTAGTTGTTTTGATGTTCTGATAATCTATTTAAATTTATATGAAGCATTGAATCACAATGGTCTTATATCTACCTTAATCCATAAACATTGTAATCAGCAACAAATAAAATGGAATCTATCTGCTTATAAATATTCATTTGTGTGTGTGTGGTATTTTTAGTAATTTCTGTTATTATTGTTCTGTAGAGAAATATTGTGAGGTAAATTTATCAGTATAACATAATTGATTTTTACTTTATATTCATAATGTATTATTAATGAAATCAAAGCATGCAGAAAAATCTATATGCTAGTTGTTATGAAACTTTTACTATAATTTTTTAGATTACAGCATTTAAAGCTTATTTATGATTTCACTGCAATGATGCATCCTTTAGAAATAAACGTGTTGTGGCATGGCATCTATGAGTTGCTAGAGTTGTTATATGGATATACATATCCAGGTATGTTTCAAAGCTGTCTATAAGTAACTTATGTTCAATGTATGTGGTTTCAGGGAATTTAGTGAGGTCTGCAGCATGTTCAGTGGAGATTGAATCTAGTGAATACAGGGCCAGTGGACTACATGTAAGTCAGGTGAATGTTCCTGGGACCAATTTTATACCATGCTGTATACACCAGGATGAATAATCCCCATTTCCATCATATTTCATTTGGACAGCTTCTTCCAAGAGCTGCTGCTTTGTGGAACACTCATGAGAGGATGTGTCCCCAATCACTACAACCTTAACCTCTTCTTCAAATGTGGGGTCAAATGTTATTTGTCCTCGTTATCTGCTGCTCTTACCTCATCTGCTTACATTCATACAACAACCTCATTCAATAACCTTGATTGGCTCTCGGGCCTTGTATTGGGTGAACAACCAGTAAAAAAACAAAAACAATAAAAACCTTCTGCATACTGTAAGGATTATGTTGTCATGCTGGAAGAAATCATCTTAAACACAGCGAGTATAAAGTGTGGGGAAGCAAATGATCTGCAACATCATCTGTGTATGTCATAAATGTCAAGATAGATTCTCATTTCAATTATGGTCCTTGTGAACACCAACAGGACACATTCACATATCATTATAAAGTCCATCACCATCTTGTGCTACATTCTGCTGAAAGGGTTGGGTTTATAGACTCATGCAGTCTCCTCTGCACACAAACACAACTGTTTTTCTCTAAAGAGCTGGAAACATGACTTGTTTGGTGAGGCAGTGCAATGCCAGCCTTTCAAAGTTCTCTGGTCCAAGTGAGGTGCAGTAACAGATACCATGGTGTAAATAATGCAAAATTTATTGCTTGATGGCTACAGAATTCACTATATGCTATACTGTGTTCTGAGTTGAATGGCATTAGTATTGATGTGATTTTATGCAGTTTTTCTCTTTGTTGGTTGGTTACTATCCTTATTAGTCACTGGTGGTGCTGTTCTTTTATCAACAGTGATTGAACAGTTTTCATTTGCTACTGATGTCAGTCCACAATGCACTTAGTATATTTTGAGAAAAAACTATAACATTTACCACCATCTTTGTGTTTCTACCAATCATTTCCTGGTCAGATGATGTTAAATCCTGTGTCTTATGGCTTGCACAACAAAACTAATAGCTACACTAATTCTTTACTTATGTCCTCTATATGTCCTCATGCTGAGTTAATTTCTATAAGGGGCGTAGGGAACCATCCAGTGTACTGCTGTGCAATTTGTCTTCATTTCAATCATAGATAAACTTCTACTTTATCACGTTTTAAATATTTTCTTATAAGAAATATTAGCCTCTACAATTCCCCAAATGATGTCCTTTTGGTTACTTTTTCTGAAATTTGTAGGTTGTATAGTAGGTAGCATTATAGCACCTGCATCCTGAAGGTCACTAAACATACCATTGTTAATGCATAAGGTCTCCTGGCTTCAGGATATGTTGATCTCCTTTCCATGGGGACACTGAGAAAGACATTATTGATGGGATGTCTATTTGTACTTTACTGCTCATTGAATGTTTTTCTTTAATTTGTTTTTTAATTAATACTTAACACAATTGTTGTATATTACTTTTCTTTCAACAGGGGATGATCTCTCTACAAATATATTTGGATTGTTTTTAGAAAACCTTTGTTTTCTTTTTGTAATAAATTGTAAAGAATAACCAAAAACTGTCATTGTTAAAAGCTGCTAATATTTAATTGTATCACATACTTTGTACTACTTTCAATTCCAACCAATAAAGATATCATTTTCCTTCTTTTTTTTTTTTTTTTACACTATTTACATTGTTTGGACTGTTGTCCTAATCTGTTTCCATATTTATGACATTTTGGACATTGTACAGTCTTGCCTTCTTTAGGTTATTGGAATTTCAAATTGAAATTCAAGGACACATAACCCAGTAGATAAAAGCATTGGTTGAAGTAATCCAATGACTTGACCCAAAGAATTGTGAGTTCAATACATGACCACATCAGAAGTGAAAAAAAAACTTGGAGAGTTGAGTTAAAGGGAAATAACTGATACTGAGATATCTGGAAGAGGCATGGTGTGTGGAACTACAACAGTCTACTCCAGTGGATGAAATAAAGGGTTTCCCAATTCCAATTACCTGAAGAAGGCCGGCATGTACAATGGCTGAAACATTGTGAATAGGACAATGAAGATGAGGACAAAAGTCTGCACAATGTAAATAGTGTAAATAATTACAATACTACATCTTGGGAATATAGACAGACATTTAACTTTTTTGCCAAAAAGAGTACATAAACATGCCTCTTGAATCATAGGAAAATATGGTTTTGTTAAACTGAGCTTATATCTCCATTTGCCTTAATGTGCAAATCTCTTGTTTCCTCAAATGCAGTAAATTGTATTGAGGCCATTATAATATACTTTTCTATTTGGACTAGTATTATGCTTGTCTTGATGGTTAACAACCAATATCAGCTGATGAGTTTGAATAAAAAAAGGTATATTATAATGATTAATTCATGTAAATAAAATATAAAAATATATAACATTTCAATCTTTGTTTGTAATGTACATGTTTTTTTTTGTTTGTTTTTTTTAAGTACAAATTTGAATACCAAGGAATGTGCCATGATTTGAAATTAGTATTCTTTTCTCTTCGATGTTAGTAATCCTTAAAATTCTTGTATGTCTGTCATGGAACAATAAATTTTTTACCATTGCTCTACCATTCTACTGAATACTGTTCATAATGTATTGGGAAATATTCTGTAGGTTTTGGAAAAATAGTATCCTTGTAATCAAACTTCATTAATATATTCCTCCTTGAATAAATCAATGTTTATTTTCTCTAATCTGTTAGTCTTTCTACATAAAAATTATTTTAGTCATTCCTTATTCTCTCCCTTTTTAACACAAAAAAAAAACTTTAAAAAAAAAATCTAATCTAATTTCCAGGTCCATCAGGACTTGTTTGAATGTAGCTTTCATGTTTCTTTAAAATTTATCCTCCAGTTGGGTTTTGTATTGCCTGACTTCACTTGGTTTGTTTGCTGTGGACATTTGTTCCATTTAATGAGAAAATAAATCAATAACAAGTGTTCACATGTTGAAAAGTTTAGACTCTACTAATTGAAGAAATTTTCTTTTATTGTCTCTACTACTTCTGTTATTAAAATTTGTAATGAAAAAAAACTTTGGTTAAATGAGAATCTGAGTAGTGCATTGTTTTCAACATGGAACTGCAGGATATCTACATATAAAAACTTCAGACAGAATCTTTTAAAGTGTGGGAGAATATTTATTTTTAGTTCTCAAAATTTGATAGGGGAGTAGAATAGAAAATACTGAATTTTATTAGTTGTTTTAACAGAAAAAATGTTTAATAGCATTTTGTTCTCTTATATATTGTAGCTTATATGCTGATAACGATACAGTTTCAGTTTATTCCAAATTATATCAATTCTTTGTTCTAATAGTAAAACAGCTAATATTTTTCTTTATTAAAAGTATCCATCAAATTGAGGACAATTTATGATAATCTCTTTTCTTTACTGTTTTCTTTGAGAAAAATTTGAAGTTTATGATCTTTCAGTAGAAGTCTGACAGCAGTTTTACATATTTTTTACTTGATTTTAATTTTTTGTGGGCATAACCATAAATATTTTACTAATAAAGTAATCTTGAATGTTTAGAAGTTACCATAATATTTAAATGAAGACATAATTGCCATATTATCATCATCCCCTTGACTTTTGTAATTGTAGAGGTGATCTGAATGCAGAAGCCACATTAAATCTCCTCCACAACAGTCTATCAATGACAACCATCAGCAATTCTGATATAGTCACCTGTCCATTGTTTGACATTGTCCAACCAGTTTTTATGTTGGCATCTTCTTGTATGTCTACCTTCAATGGTACCTTGCATGATGGTCTTGCACAGGATGTCATGCCTTGTAATGTGTTCAAACCATGCCATTTTTGTCTGATTGACAGTGGTGATAAGAGGTTCCTGGTGGCTCACAAAACTTTCAACCCTTTTATGCACAAACTCATTGTAAAATATACATGAAAGTTATTTGCAATTATTTGAGCCATATTCTTTAAATCAGTTGACTTTGATTCTTATGGTAATGTAAAAACTATAGCAGATTTTGAAAATCATTCTTTGTATAGATAAAACAGAAGTTACTAAGATTTGTTGGACTAGCATTATTTTGGCAATAAAAAAATTTTCCAAGTTATTTAAAATAGCCATTCCTTTCTGTAAGTCAATTCCATAGAAATGTAATTGTGAAAAAATTACAAATTCCTTTGGTAAATGGTTGTAATGAATTATTGTATTGTAGCCAATAAGCTTATGGCAAACTGCTGTTCTGTTAGTAATTTAGTATGAATTTGTGTAGTTGTAAGAAATGCTAACTCTAGAAAAGCTGGTGGAAGTGGGATGGTCAGTGCTAGAGAAGCAATTGTGAGTTTGGCTTAATATTATGTTTGGAGCACATAGCTGCAAAATCTGATATCACATCTTGAGTGCCTGGTTAGGAAAAATCTTTCACATGAAGTAATTTTTGTGAAGGAAAATTTTGATTTCAAATTAAGAGATTTTCTGTATGGTTTTATACCTCTAATCATATTGTATTAGAATTTATGTTGAAAGACTTTAGCCATTTTAACTTTTGATAAGGCTGCTTTTATAAAATATTGCTATAGCTTTCCTCTCTTAATAAAAGATTAGGACACCAATCAGAATGAAGGCACTTTTTAGTGTAAAACTTGATAGAATTAATGAAGTTTATTGAACTTGTTAGAAAGACTTATTCTCCACTCTGCAGCTACTTTCATACAAACCCAATGTTGCAAACCTATTGCTACTCTATTGCTATGGTAAATGTTCAGATGAGCTCCATTCTTTAGTTCCAGTAGTTTCAACCATTATGGTAAAGATATACCATGCTACTTGCATAGAGTTGAAGCACCGTCATTTCCTCTATATTCCAAATGTAAGGAGTAAGTTCCATTCAGACAGCTTTTTTTCCAAAGAATTGCAATTCTGTAGAACAAACCGCTGAATGGATGCTTCCTTGAACACTACATTCTTGACCTCTTCATGTCAAGTGTCTATCTTCCTTATCCTCTCTTACCACATTCTCTTCTTTCATTCATTATAATCATTTTTACAGTGACCCTCTACTTTGAGTGGATCTCTTGCCTCGTATTGGGTGAACTTTAATATAAAGAGAGATAGAGTAAATAAATCCATTACTTAGTGCAGGATAACAGGAACATGATGGAAAATTAAAGTTTTAGTCACATCATTGTAAAACTGCCACAAAATGGATGGTTTTATTTTACAGCACATAATTGACTCAAACAGCTGTTATGTAATCTGATAAAATTATTTTGTTACTAAGGCATAAAATTTTTGCCTTCTTGGCCAAGTTATTGTCCTGTATTTCCTATAATCAAGCACTAAAAATGATTTGATGTAATTTTAATTTTTATTTATTCTTTGGTATTGTATGTTAATAGTAAGTCTTCCAACATGTTGCCCATTATAAAAATAGGAGCTAAAAGTCAATTGGATTTACGTTCTGTCTTTTTTTCATTCAGTTTTAGTTCAGCACTGTATAAAGTTGAATAGTAATTAACTTTACTTTTTGACATACTTTCTCTTGTGCTTAGAGGTTTGATTTGGAATCTCAGAATATTAGTACAGAAACCACATCTCTTTTTAACAGGCCCTAATCTTTTTGAAATTGGATCAGTGACTAGGAAATAGATGGAGATGCAAATTGAAATATATGGCAGGAATGCATTTTGTTGAAGATAATTTTTTTTTTTTTTTTTGATTGCTCCTAAATTAATATCTGGTAAAATTTTTCACTAATCTATCAGTTTGATGTAATTTCTGTGTCAGTTGTTTTCTTTGAGTCAGATCCTCAAATCCATGTATGCTTGTTATTATAGAATTGTTAAAAACTTCAAAGCATAGAGGATGTTTTATTGGTAACAACTTGCTGTTGTAATTTATCTGGAGAAATGCTTGTATGAAAGTTGAGATGACTTCCGCTGGAGTCTATATTTCTTCAGCTTCAGTTCAATTCTGTTGCTATTCTTTTTCTCTTACCATAAAACCTTGGCTCAACAATTTCTGATGGCATGGGTATGTCAAACATGTCATTTCTTCTTCTTCTTCTTCTTCTTCTTCTTCTTCTTCTTCTTCTTCTTCTTCTTCTTCTTCTTCTTCTTCTTCTTCTTCTTCTTCTTCTTCTTCTTCTTCTTCTTCTTCTTCTTCTTCTTCTTCTTCTTCTTCTTCTTCTTCTTCTTCTTCTTCTTCTTCTTCTTCTTCTTCTTCTTCTTCTTCTTCTTCTTCTTCTTCTTCTTCTTCTTCTTCTTCTTCTTCTTCTTCTTCTTCTTCTTCTTCTTCTTCTTCTTCTTCTTCTTCTTCTTCTTCTTCTTCTTCTTCTTCTTCTTCTTCTTCTTCTTCTTCTTCTTCTTCTTCTTCTTCTTCTTCTTCTTCTTCTTCTTCTTCTTCTTCTTCTTCTTCTTCTTCTTCTTCTTCTTCTTCTTCTTCTTCTTCTTCTTCTTCTTCTTCTTCTTCTTCTTCTTCTTCTTCTCCTTCTCCTTCTCCTTCTCCTTCTTCTTCTTCTTCTTCTTCTTCTCCTTCTCCTTCTCCTTCTCCTTCTCCTTCTCCTTCTCCTTCTCCTTCTCCTTCTCCTTCTTCTTCTTCTTCTTCTTCTTCTTCTCTTTCTTCTTCTCTTTCTTCTTCTTCTTCTCTTTCTTTTTTTTTTTTTTTTTTTTTTTTTTTTTATTTTTAGAGATTTTTTTTTTAAATCAGTGAATCAGTGTTTTTACTGATTAAGGTGTTGCTGGTGTTTCCACTTTTGTCCCTGTACCATATGTCATTTTGCTGTTTTTTTTTTTTTTTATAACACCATCTTCCCAGAATTCTTTTCCATTTTGATACATTTTAAAAAATACTTTATCTCCATGTTTGAAGTATTTACTTATATTGTTATTTCTTGATAATCTTGTCTTACATTCTGGTAATAATTTATTAAAAATGGACTTAATCTTCCTGGTGAAAATCAACTCTGCAGGTGACATTCCGGACACGGTGTTCAGGTTTGGTGTTATTCTGAAAACACTCAGAAATTGTTGTAGCATTACTTCATCTGATTCCTCTCCCTCCAACATTTTTAATGCCCTTTTAAACAGATTGGCAAACTGTTCCGCTTGTCTGTTTGATCTTGGATGATAAGGGGGAGTTGTAATATGTCCTATTGCTAATGATTTACAAAAAAACCTTAAATTCACTAGATGTTAATTGTGTCCTGTTGTCTGAAACGATAGTCAGGAACACTGAACCTTGCAAAAATCTTGTGTAGGAAATTTATTGTCACCATGGTAGTTGGTCTTCTACATTTTAATACTTCTGGTCATTTAGTGTAACTATCAACTACCACTAGATAGTATGCTCCATTTAACAGTCCTGCAAATTTTATATGTATTCTGGACTATGACAAGTTTTTGGTCAAGGTTGAATTTTGATAGGCAGTGACTTCACTGCCAGAGCACAACCTCTGCATGATTTCACTAAATTTTCGATATCTTGGTCCCTTTTTGACCAATTAGTATAAACCCTCATTAAGGATTTTATTCTAGAAATTCCTGGATGTCCTCTGTGAAATTCTTTTAGCATATGTTTTTGCAATGATGCTAGTATCACAATTCTTTCTGTCTACATAAGTACATTATTACATAATGAAAATGCATTATTCCAGTAAGATTTTGCTTCTTTATTTTCATTATAAAGTTGTCTTTTTTTCAACTTAATTCTTATTTTCTCCAATGTTTTCTTTTACATTATTAATTTCATTTTCGGTCCTTATCGCCACAGTTACTGTGTCCTCAAGTGGTTTGCAGAATTTTAGTATTAGTTTAGATCGGTCTGCATGACTTAATTTTTTTTATGGTAGAAACTCCATTTTATAATAATTCAATAGGATAGTTCCCCAGTGCTGCGGTCTATTTGCTGTATGTATAGGAACATTTTTTTTTTTTTTTTTGATCCATATATGGCCAATGCTTCCTTTTCAATCTGGTTGTAGCTTTTTTTCAGCTGCAATTAATGATCTTGAAGCATGAGCTATTGGTTTAGTTTTTCCATCCTCATATTTGTGTAGCATCACTGCTCCAGTACCTGAATCACTTGCATTTGATGCAACCACAATCTTTAATTTAGGGTCAAAATGAGCTAGTGACAAATCTGATGTTAAGACTTTCTTGATCTCTTTGAAAGCACTTTGACATTTATCTGATCAATTCCATTTCACATCTTTCTTTAGCAGGTTACTCAAGGGTGCTCTTAATTCATGCATGTTTGTTATATGTATATATATATATATATAATGGTGATTAGCAAACCCTAAAAATGCTTGTAATTTTGTTACATTTGTTAGAGCAGGCACATCTTTTATTGCACTTGTCCTTGAAGGATCCAGCTGTCTACTATTTTCATCGATAATTTGTCCTAGATATTTAAGTCTGGACATAAACAATTTGCATTTTCCTTCACTGAACTTGAAACCATATTCTTTATTTCTCTCAAATACTTTTTTTTTACATTTTCCATATGTTGCTTTTGAGTCTTACTTTTAATAAGTACATCATCTAAATATGCTTGTGCACAATCCAAACTAGCAAGTATGGTATCCATAATCTGCTGGAATATGCTTGGTGCTACTTGTATACCGAAAGAAAGTTGGTTAAATTTGTATAATACTCTGAGTGTTAATTGTTAATAGTTTTGAGTACTCTTCGTCTACTAGTACTTTTAGGTAAGCGTCAGACAGGTCCAATTTAGTAAAAAAATTTACCATCATTTAATTTGGCAAAAAATTCCTCTGGACTTGGTAACAGGTAGTTATGTTGTTTTAAACTTTCATTTAACCCCATTGAAAAATCAGCACATATGCAGATTTTATTATTTCTTTTTTTTTAACGTAAACTGTTGGTGATGCCCATTTGGAATAGTCTATTTTTGAGATCACATCTAATTTTTCTAGTCTGTCTAATTCTTTATTAATTGGTTCTAAAGCTGCAAAAGGTATGCTCTTTTTTGGCTTAAATGTCAGTGTTAAATTCTCTTTTAATTGAAATTTAGCTTTAATTTTTGTGCATGTCCCTAGACCTTCTGAGAAATCTTCTGGAAAACTCTTTTTCAATTCATTCTTTAATTTTTCAGTTGCTGTATTTATTTTATTGCAAAAGATTTAATTGGAAGTTCCCAAAGATCAAACAATACAATCCAGTCTGTTCCAAATAAATTGACAGTATTCTTTAATATAAACACCACTGCCTTCTTGGTTTTTCACACAAAAGAAATGTTACAGGTGAATTCACCCAAAAAGTTCAGTCTTTCCTGAAATTCCATGTGCAACTTTATTAGAAGTCAATAAATTGGGTTTACCCATTTTTCTCCATGTCTGTTCATTTATGATAGTGATATCAGATCCCATATCCAGTTGTAATTTTATTTTTACATTATTAATTTCCACTAAAACAAATTTCCTCTTTTCGGATATTTCTAACTCGGTTAAAAACACATTCAAAGTCTTGTTAGTTTTAATTTTATGCTTCTTATCATTATTCCATATATTTATCATGTTCACACGTGTTTTATTTTTCCTCGATTTTTGTATCTGGAGCAAGTACTTTTGTGTTCTACCCTCCCACATTCATAGCATTTTTTGTTCTTGAAAAAACAATTAATTTTGAAGTGCTTATCTTCATAGCTGTGGCAAGTATTAGGCATTGAGGTGGATTTATCATCTTTTTACTGTTCTGTTAGGAGTTGAAAAATGTCTACAATCTTTTTTTCTTAGATGGTCGGACACTATGTACTTGTGAAATGTCTCTTTCCTCAATCCTTACGGTATTGAGTTTTAAGTTTACAGTATGTTGACACTCTTCTACTATTTTCTGGAGAGTTAATTTGGGATCCATTTCTAATTTAGTAAGTATCCTGGATCTTATTTCTGCATCCTTGTTAGAAGTTAAACCCTGTACAAATATTAGGCATTTAAATAAATCTGGAGTTAATTCATTTAACTTGAACTTTTTGCATTCTTGGTTCTTGTATAAGTGACAAAATCTTCATTGTCACATTTTACTAAGACATTGCCATTGTGTATTAAATAATGAGCTCCTATCATCAAAATTTATTTCACCTGGTTTTTTCTGTTCTTGTTGCAGTTTTTGTTGCTGCAACTGTTGTTTTTGTTGCTTTTTTAGTGCCAACATTTGATTCCTGATAGTTTTTTATTCTTCCATTTTGCTGTATTCTGCTGAATATTTTGTAGATTAATTTTTGAATAACTTTGCCTGGTTAATTCTCTGTAGTCCTGCAAATATGATGTCTCTTTGGTGAAGTGGTAAATATTACTGAATATCCTATTATGCTTATCCCCCCCCTACACACACACACATACATACATACATATATATATATATATATATATATAACTTCCTTTACGCATCACATGATCTAATTATTTCAAGATGAGGTCAACTGTGTTTACTCTCTGGTGATCTATGTTCAAACCCAAGTGTCACCAGCAACACTTTATTCCTATATGACACGTTTCTATTTTGGATGTCTGTCCGTTTTAATATCTGTTAACATTCAAAGATCTTTAGCTGAAGCAAATGAGTAAGAACGCCAAAGTCAGTTTTGTTACTATTCTGATTAATTGATCTGATTTCAAACTTTAAGACATTTACCATGTAATTATAATTTATCTATCACATCCAAAGTAGTCAAATGGTTGATACCACTCCAGACTTTGAAACTGGATTTACTTGAGTTTGATAAATTTGGAAAGATGATAGACATAAAACCAGGTGTATCTTGTAGACTTACTGGTTAACTGTTAGATTTAAGTAGAAAAAATGGTTTAAGCTTTAAACTAGTAAATTATGTAAAGCTAAGCATAATTTAACTTTTCTTTACTTTGAGGATCATACCAAGCTTTGATTTTACAGCAATACTTTTCAAAATATTGCAAAAAAATGTTTTGTATGTAATCTAAGAGATACTTTTAAAAAATATTACGATTGCTATTAGGTTACTTTATTTTAACCCATTTCAATGAGAAGAAAATTCCAACTTACTGGATCCCTTCAACTGGATATGATATGGAAAGAAAGTTACTTCATTGGATAGATGAAATGTATGTAATATTAGCTCTTCTACCTCTAAAATTTATTTGTCATTCTGAAAAAATTAGAAGATTTTGTTGATTCAAGTTGTATATTTTAGCATCAGCCAAATTTTATTGCCAAGAACTTTTTATTCTCATTAGCATAGTTCCATACATCTACAAATCAGATACTGTAATGAGAATGTGATCTGTAAAACCTATCAGGTATTTATGTAGATAATTTGAGTTTTTAATCTGTAAATCAAAATACAAATTAACCAAAATAGTCCTTGCTTTTTTTTTTTTTCTTTTTTTTATTTATTCGAAAAAAAAAAAAAAAAAAAAAAAAAAGCAACATATACAGCAAATTTAACATACCCTTAATCCTAAAATGTAATTCTCATCTGCATCCAGAACCTTTTGCCAATGTGTCTCAACTGCACAATGTACTGGCAGTAAAAATCAGGTGTCTTAGATGCAAAGAAGTCTGTGAGTGCCTGCCACAAGTTGGTCTCCTTTGTGAAGGATATACAAATTATACAAATTTTATTTATTTATAGATTATAAATAAGGTTGATAAATGGCTTCATTTGTTAACTGTATTTTATTGTTTTAATACTAAAACTACAGAAAGTTGAACATACTGAATTAAAAAAAAAAAAAAAAAAAAAAGTCTAATAATTGATAGTTGATAAAAATAAATGAAAAACAATTTCAACTCAGTAGTAGTTAGATAAAATTTTGTAAGTATTTCTTGTCTAATATTTGTTTTGCAAAATCTTTTGAAATTTTTTTTGTGAAATATGGCAACAAAAAGAGAAACTATATTGTACTCTCAAAAAAATAAGCTGAAAGATTAATTTTTAAAAGATATTTCATTTCAATTTTTAATTAAAATTAAGTTTGTTTTGAAATTCTTGAATTTTTCACTCTCTCTTGTGACATTGCTGGTTATTAATAATTAACTAAAATCAGGTTTACTTACTATTAATAATAAATAGTAAAATAGATGTGGATCTTGCATAGAATATAATGTGCAGAAAATTAATGACCAAAAATCAAATATATGAAATGGCCACCCCATTAACATCCCAAATTTACATGATGGTTCTGTAATATAATTATGCATACTATCAAAGAAATTTCATGTTTTTATTCTAATTATAAAGATTTGGCCATTTATTGCTATATTGGTGGTACTATTAATAAAATATATTCAATAGTAGTTCATATTTTTACTGTACAAAGAAAAATAAGGTATAGGTAATAATAATATTTAGCTCAACCATAGAGATATTTGATGCTGTATCTTATCTGCAATTTGGTTTAGAAGTTTGTAAATATAAATTTAATAAAAGAGGTTCAATTGTACTAGGGACTGTTGGATTTACTTGCCTGTTTTGCTCAGTATTTGCCCAAAAGTTGGATAAAATCAATTCTTGGTGTGAAATGGTATTTTTGTCCTGACAAAAAAAATTCTAATTTATATAAAATTGAACTTTTATGCCAAATTTTTACCTGTCATTGAAAAGAAATTAGCAACATTTTGTTATTCTTAAATTCTCCACTAGTATGCTTTAACCTCTTCATTTTTTTTTTTTTTTTAAATTTGTTAAATTCTGTTAAAACTTTTTTTTTTTTTTTTCTGTGTGTGTGTGTAAAAAGAATGTTCAAAGTTTATTTTTTGTGTCAAAATGTTTATTTTTTTGAGTGTAATAAAATTTTAAAACAATACAAATATTTTTGGTGCAAGAAAAAAAAACAAGACAAAAGGAAATGGCCACCATTGATTAATACATTGAATTAAAGTTAGATTCTCAACTCTTTAAAAATTAAATTAGAACAGGCAGAACACATTTCAAACTAACAGTAATCATAAGAGTTGAAATGCAAAATATTGTTTAAATAATGAAGTATATGTTTAATTAAAACAACTTCTTTTCTAAAATTACCATTTACATATGTGGTTATATTATGTAAATGTTGTAGGCTTTAATATAATTTCTTAAGAAAATATGCTTCTTAAATTAATGGCAGTACCTTCAGTATAAATGTTTGGATGTTAATCTCTTTTTCAAGACATCTTCAGGAATAAGCTGCACTGTATTTTAGGTTGCCTATATTCAATGCTGTCTTTATAAAATGTCAGGTGCATCCTTTTATAAAATCTATCTTCCTTGTTCATCATTCTCTCTTATATTATCATACCAAACATGGTTTAGCTTTTGTTATCTGAAATTAAATCTTACTTTTCTCATGATTTGGTTTATATTGACTGGAAATGTAAGTCATATTTACATTAAGCATTTCTTTGTATGTTTCTTGATTCTGTTGTATTGAGAAAATAAAGTTTTTCCTTGGAATAATGAAAATTCCATCTTGTCTCCATAGATCAATATTTATAAGATGAAGAATGCTTTTCATACTGGCATAGTAGAAAATTGGGCTTTGTGTGAGTTCCATTCATTCATCATATGGTTTCTGGCTTCTGCAAGACTTGCTGCAGGTGTCTTTCTATTTCACTACTTTAGTTTTCTATGCACTCTCATTTTATTTGATTATTTGATTAAGCTCTCTGGAACACACTAATAGCTGTACAATCATTTATCGCCTTTGGTGTCATTGTTACAATTTTGTTCAGTTTTGTTACACTTACATGACTAACAATTTTCCTTTTTATTTTTTCCCTTTTTTTTAATTTTTTATTCACACTTTCTCTACATTTTCAACTTTCTTTGAGAAATTATATCTTTGTATAATGTGAATTATTCGAATATGTCCTATATTAGTTTACTTGTCATTTTTATCCAATGATTTTTAACATAATATTGTATGTTGGAAACATTTAGCTTTACACATTGTATATTTTTAACTGAATGCATCTTTCTCTTATTATTGGTGACAATCTCCACAATAATGAAATATTCCCAGCACACCATTCTTGTATGGCCAACACAAAAACAATGTTAAGAAAGACAAGATTGGAAAACATTTTTCTTTCTTTCTCTCATATAATGGTTATTTTGCTGAACTTCATTGATATTCTTAAGATGTAGCTTATTAATTATAACGCATTGAAGAGGAAAAAAAACATTTTTCTTTTTTTTTTTTGCAAGAAAGTATTGGGTAAGAGGAAGAGAAGGAAAAAGCATTCAGAAAATTTTATGATTTTTGACCAAAGAATGAAATTCATAAAATATGCTAAATCTAACAAAGTTAAAGATTTTGGTTTAAAAAAAAAATATATGGAATAATGAAAATACAAATTTTACAGAAATAACTCTGGCTTGTGAAGAGAAATAGGCTCTGTCACTTTTATCCACCATAAATTAGAAAGTAAAATTTTGAGCTATGAAAAATACTTTGTATTAGTAAATGTTGCAAAATGTGGGGAAGCTATCAAAAATAGATAACTCATAAGAAAAAATTAGGGGTTGCAAGAAATTCATTTTTGAGGTTTTAAGGGTATTAGGAATTACTGATTGACTTGGCAGAATTTCTTCTGTTCAGAAAGCCAATAGCTGACTTCATAATTTGTCTCATCTCGTTCTATAAATTGTTGTAAATCTCCTCTTTATATAAACAGTAAATACTTTTAAATTTTTTATTCGTTACTGCTTCCTGATAAAGTTTGCATCTTTGAGTGATTTGATGGCATAATTTCAAATGACTTAACTTGAAAGAATAGTTAAAGGACTGTTCTTTGTGATAATAGACAATGCTAAGGAGATGTTAATTTTTAGCTTTTCATTTTGAAAGACTTGGAAACATTGTAGTTTTTTTGTTTTTTTTTCCTTTTTGTAATCAGTCTGTGCAATTTTCATTTTTTTTTTTTTTTTTTTTTTTTTTTTTTTTTTTGTAGATTTTAAATTGGATATGGCATCATAATTGGAAGCTTTATTGTGTACTTGTGCTGTAAATAGAATTTTTTAATCATTAGTGATATATATTAGTCACCAGTATTATACATGATTTCTTACTGTTTGGTAAAGGTTTGTGGTTGATTTTATACTGTCATATAATACATATAAAGAACACTGCCATTCATGGCACAGCATAAAAATATTTCTGTGTACTTAGGGAGGTGTTCTAAATAAACCATATCCAAATTATGGATGGATAGTTA
Organism: Acanthosepion lycidas; assembly: GCA_963932145.1. Classification (NCBI taxonomy): domain Eukaryota; kingdom Metazoa; phylum Mollusca; class Cephalopoda; order Sepiida; family Sepiidae; genus Acanthosepion; species Acanthosepion lycidas. The sequence continues at coordinate 33,081,661 of OZ010573.1, read as the reverse complement.
AAATATCAGCAAGAAAAGGGTACAAATACCAGTACTGTTACAAATAAACTACATTTTCCTAAAAGAATTTATTAGCAATGTTAGAGAGAACACATGTGAAATAAGTAAATTGCCTTATTTAGTGACTAGTTCAACCTGTTGTATGTTATTAGGTTGGTGCAAAAATAATGACGTAATAATGTCGTTTTTTGATGTATTTTTTAACATCAAAAAACGACATTATTACGTCATTATTTTTGCACCAACCTAATACTTGGAAAGGAGGTAGTGGTTGCTACAAAGTAATGCTGTGAAGGATTCAGTATGGTACCCTGGGTAATAATTTGATTTTGTTTTCATAAAAAAAAAAAAAAATACATCTGTAAAAGTCAGTTAATATTTGGATTAAAGAGTTCAGAATAATTAAGTATTTTTCAAAAGGAATTAAGAACTTTTCTTTTCAAAATTTGATCCATAGTCCTAATTATTTAAAGGAATTTATGAATTTTTATTTGTGAATCTATTGGTTTCAGTACAATTAATAAACATTTATGCAATTATTTTTAAGAATTTTAGCTTGAGAGATAAAAAAAACTAAAAAAAAAAAAAACCCAAAATTATGCATTTGTTTGAACTCAATCATAATTAAGGTATTTTTCAAATTTATCAATCCTCCTTTTACTATTTTAAATCCAAATCAATAATAAAATTGAATTTTAAAGTTTTTACTGTCAAGTGTTCTTTACTGTTTTCTTTTTTTTCTCTTTCTACCTGTATAACTTACAGACTGAGTGTTCTTTCATTTCTTCTGCATGATATTCAGTCACCCTTTATCCTTTTTTAGGATACAATTTATATTTAATTTAAGCAATCATCAGAAATGTTATTTCAAAATATTCACTATTGACTCGTTTTTTTTTTGTTTTTTTTTGGGTTTTTTTTTTTTTTTTTTGTTCTTCCATTTCCTCTTCTCTTATGAATATTAATGATGTGAGTGGGTGTTAGTTATCACAATCATCTGCTAAACCTATTCATTACCGGCTTGTTTTATTTTGCATTTAATTGTGAATACCATTCAGTTATTATTCAAACTACAAATATATTTATGAATAGACAAAAAGTTTATAAAAATGTAATTAAGATTTTCTTTTGACTCCAACTACAATTTTAGTCGTCCTCTCTCTCCATTTTCCAAGGGATCTTTTCTGGATTTGTCATCTTCCCTGTAAGGAATTACTGTTAGCAGAATATGAATAGGCTCTGCAAATAAATGCACTCTTCCAAATTATTATTTTCTTTATTTTCAATTGGAAATCTGACTCTGTACTTGTGCCTGGGCATGTGCACACCCACACAAAACTGCACATATTAACATCAGGTTCCATCTTTGACAATCTCCCCTTTGCTAAATATTCATGTTTGCATGCATCGTGTTTTAGCTGTTATTCTACTTGTATTTTCTATGTTGATTTTTATTAAAGTTATTTCACATTTTATATATTCAGGAGGGTAGTTTTTCATCTTGTCAATCCACTCACGATGCTGGATATTGTTTTAGGCTTTTTGATTTAAAAAAAAAAAAAAAAAAAATGCCTTTATTTACATTTTTACTAAAAAATTGTCTTTTTTGTTTTTGCATGCTTTTCTTTCATTTTTATTTTTTTATTTAATTTCTTTTTGCATTTATTTTTTGTTTGCATGTTAACTCAGTTGGGTATTTATATATTTGTAGCATTGTTTAACATACTAACTTTGGAAGTAGTATAGAGAAAGAGAGAGGGAAATGTAACTAATAATAGGCAGCGTGTGTTTCTGAAACATGTGCTGAGATTATAGAGTTTGGGTCTCATTTATTGATTATTTACTCTATAGTTACTAGCTAAGTAAGTAATACACTGCAAGATCTGCCATCTTTCTAGGATGCAATCTATTTCTTCTTTCTTTGCTTCAACTAACTGTTATCGTCACTATTGCATTTTCTGCCCTTTGTAGTGTGGACAGTTATTCTGGGAGGCCACAGCTGGACAGGTGGTTTTTGGAACTGTTTCCTGCGGGGGCGTTGAGTTGGGAACCTACTATTGATAATAAATGTAGCTGCAGCATAATACTGCTACTGTTGCTATTTCTCCAGCACTATTACAGTTACTGTTTCTAAAGTCATGTGGTATGTATCATCATCATTGGTTGGGTACATATAAATTCAGCTGATAATTAGTGCTGCTACCACTACTTCATGCATTGCTTATACCTGAGTCTATTAATTACTGTCAATCTATTTTCCTACCACTTGCATGTAAATACATTATTTATAATTATTAGTAATTAGAAACTTGTTAAATACTTCAATTTTTATATCAGCTGATCTGAAAAAAAAAACCAACCCCAAATCCCTGAAATCTCTTACTAGCATTGCAATAAATTATCAAAATTACTACTGTCAATAATCTATTATTAACTGTATTACAATCATTTTGTTGTATTCTTCACACTATTATAATTAGTAATTATGATTACACCGCTGTCTTGGTGATTGAAGTGTCTGTCTGTGTGTGTGTGTGTGTATATATATATATATATATATATATATATATATATATATATATATATATATATATGATTTTTCTTCTTTTTTTTTTTTTTTTTTTTTTTTTTTTTAAGGCCTTTAATTAAGGTATCTTTACTTTGTTATAACTGCTGTTAATATTTAATAGAAACATGATAAAGGATATAGAATATTTAAGACTGAGATAATCGGTGTATTGATACTTACTATTACTACTATGACTACAAATTCACCGCATACATTTTTACTCTTTATGTCTATATTCAGAAGTTCTCAGATTTATACTTATTAATTTGACTGCTATGAGATCTAAAGATGCTCTTTACATCTATCTATTTTTAAGCCTTACTTTGATTGTCTTAGTGTTATGTACATGTGTGTATTTCTTTGTATAGAGGTAGTTTAAGAAAAAAAACTTTGAAGAAAGTCAAATATCCAATAAGAAACATAACACTAAAACTGAAAACAAATACCTTGAAATACCCAAGTATGATTAAAATGTGTTTGTAAAAGAGAACCCCCTCCCCTGCTAGGAATTTTGAGAAAACTCCCTGAATAAGGGGGAAACATCTACCTAGGTATCCTTTCCTTTTGATCTTCTCTACCTCTGAATATTAGTCTTTTTCATTCTGATTTAATTTATTTCTGTTTATGGTATCATTTTTGTGTGTCTATTTACTCAACATTTTTTCATTTATTTATTCATTGAAAGAATATTTATGAAAAGGAAGAAATTTAAAAAGAAATCAAAACATAACATTCATTCTTTCAAGTATATAAGTTTATAAATAGTAATCATTCTATGTAATTTCACTTTCTTGTAATTTCTTGTAAAAAAAAAACTTTAGTACTAGTAGTTTCATTTTACTGAATAGATATAAATAAGCAAACCAATTTAATTTTTATGAAAACTTCAGGTAGATTGTTTACTTGTTTATACCTATTCAGTAAAAGTGAAATCTAATTGAATATCTGTAGAAGTATCTTTTTGTGAATTCAAGTTGATAAATTTTAAATTAATATCTGACCTTGTTCTTTGTATTATTCAAATAAAAATTGATATTTTTTTGGCACTGTTGGTAAGAAACTTAACCTTGCTATAATTTTCTCCTCTATTAGATAAAGTATAAAATCAAAATTTTTATAGTATTTGATGTTACAAGATTAATCTGAATGCCAGTTTTTTTTTGTTTACATAAAATAGATTTTAATGCATTTGCATTATGATTTATCAGGATCTTTTTGCTATAACAACTTGAGAAAATATTGTATTAATTTTGTTAAAGCAGTAAATTATTCTTAGAAAGCATTGAAAAGATTTTGATTAATGTCAGTAACAAGGTGAAACTCCAAATTTTTGTTAATCTATAACTAACATATAATCTTTTATGCAACTCTTTGTTAAATGATATACATTAACATTTATGTTGATGAACAGTTTTTGTAAGAATTATTCATCATCTAATTCCATGAAATACAGATTGATCAATTTAGATTTGGCAATAATTTTTCTTTTCTTTTTCTAATTGTTAACAACATGAAACTGTTCTCAATGTTCTTCAGTAAGACGTTGAAACAATTGAACAACTTGGAAACTTGAATAATTTGTACAGTTGCTTTTTTTTTTTTTTTTTTTTTTTTTTTTTTTACAAGTGATAGCCTATTTAAGCTGAAGTAGTTTGAAGCCCTACAAAAACTATGGAAAAGCTAGTCAGAGCACTTCTATTTGCAGATGATGTAAACGTAGTCACTCATGCAAAGTCGGCCCTGCAGTGTGTCTGTGAAATAGTTACAGAACTTTTGGTCTTGAAGTCCATCTTGAAAAAGACAATAATTCTCTCTTAGTCTGTACATTAACAAGAGGATCCTTTTGCCTCTCATCACTTGAATGGAACTGAATGTAGTTCAACAGTTTACTAGGTTATCATATCTTCTGATACCAAAATAGACAAAGACAGATTTTGCAGATTGTACAAAGGCTTAAGGAGAAAGAAGACTTCAGATAGTTTAGGCTACAAGTTTGTGAAACTTGTAATCATCACTCTGTACCAAATTGTGGGACATCTACCATAATCACCTTGTCTACTTGACTGTTTACATTAGCACTGTCTCCACACGATTCTCAGCATGCTGTTTAGAATTGCTTCATTATTACACTGCAGTTCTTAGGATTACAAATGTCACAATCATGGAGGATATACTTCACAAAATATTCCAATGGTGGGCAATTCACTCATGTGTTAGTGATAGTAGATTCTCATCTATCAAAGGTTCATTCAGAGATCATTAAGACAGAAGCACGATATAAATGGCTCCTTAAAGAAGAAAACCTACACCTTGTGTGACATTGATTTTCACTAGGTGACAATGTCTGCTTGTGTGTGCTGTGTCTTTTCAAGGACATTCACAAATGAAATTATTATTACTATTTTTTTTTTTTGTGTTTAGAAAATCTTAGTAAAAATATTTTATTCTGTCAAACAAACATCATTTATTGAAAATCTGCTCTGAATTATAAAATAAGGAATCCAATAAAAGTATGACATTATTTAATTAAAAAAAGCTTTAATTACTTTTATAAATGATATCTTAAAGATGCTATTGTTTTAAGAAAAAAAAAATTTTGAATAATGAATTTTTACAAGAATTGTTTCAATTTTTCTTTTTAATTAAAAAAAATTTATTAAGTTTTCAAATTTTTTAAATTCTGTATTAATTTTAGCCTTTTAGATAATATTATTAAGTGAAAACTATATTTACTAATTATAAATCAAAAAGCTTAATACAAATCATAAAACACCAATATTTTAAAAGGGATTTTGAATTTTTTATTATGTGTATAAATGTGCTAATTTTTGTAAGTATGGGCGATCATACACAACATTATCAAAAAATAAGAGCGATAACTAGAGTAAATTTAAAGTCATCATTTCTAAAATTTAATAAAATATTAGATTATGGAGAATATTTTCTTAAATTTTTAAGATTACTGAGTACTTAAAAATTATATATAAAAAAAAAAAACGGCACTCACAAAGTCATTTTCTTAAATTATGTTTTACAGATAAATTCTCAGTAGAACAACATCAGACCTATCATCAGGCTGTCAAAACAGCTACTGGTGGGTTAAAAATACATTCCTGCGATATTTTAAGCTTAAAGTAAATATTTATTTCAAATCGGATTATATTTTAAATCCACAAATTCTTCAAATAAAGTTTCAGAAAAGTACATTTTATTTTTGGAAGATTTTTTTAATAAAGGGAATTGCATCACAATGAAAGACAACTAAAAAAGTGTGCTAATCAGCTATTTATCAAAAAAGGAAAAAAAAGGAAAACTCCTTTCAGTCAATTTAAATTAGTTTTTGAAATAACAAAGTATTTTGCTTGTTGTAAATATTAAATTTAATCTATTTGCTTAAAATTAAAACTAAAATTTTAAAAAATTCACTTTAAACCTTATATATATATATATATATATATATATATATATATATATTATTTATTTTTTTTTGAGGGGGTGGGGTACCTAAATTTAATCTTGCTCTTCAGCTAGAAATCACTTTCTACATGTGTTTTAAACAAAGGTCAGTTACCTTATGTAATAAATGCACATTTCTTGTTTGGACATTTTAGAATCTATATTTGCTAATTTTATTTTTGTTACTGAAATGTAAACATTAATTAATCATTTTTTTTTAATCTGACATTATTTCTTATTACTATAAATGTTATATCTAGTGGGTACATATGTTTCAGTAGACATCTGTTTTTACCTTTTTTTTTAAAAAAAAAACCCAGTGAAATTAATGTCTTCTGGCTTATAGATTGAAAGTTTTCTATAAACAAATGTGCCTCCTGAAAGCATGGTTAGTTTGAAAGTGGTTTCCAATATATTTAATTATGTTTGCATTACTTCATCCAGTTAAAAGGAAAATATTCAATTTATCAAAAAAAAAAAAAAAAAAAAAAAGTTGCTTTGTACAAGTTAGTCTTCAATTTATTCTTTCTTGAAGGTTTGAAGACGAGCACCTGAACTGTAGAATATGTGCTCTTAAAAATAATATCTACATGCTCTGACATTTATCTACATATAGGTTGAATGGATTCAAGCAAGGCAGAACTTTAGTGTGAATTGCAAAACCTGCCTTATAAACTAATGGTTTCACAGATCTCAAGGTTTTTTGATCAATATGATGAAATGTGGAAAATCAAAATTCAACTGCTAATGTTTGGGCTCCTTAGTTAATTATTTTTTGCTGTTCATTACTTTTAATGTTTAAGTCTTCCAGGATTGGACAATAAATTCCTAAGAAGAGTCGTATGGTGTGCACTTCGGAAGATGATGGAAAAAATTGTATCTGATGGAAGGTACACAAGTCAGTACCCAATCAGTATCAGCTGGGTCACTGTGGGGAGGGGGTATGATGTTGAAAGACCTGAAACCCCTAATGAACCTTGGCTAGAAACATTACTGATGTGTACTAAAGCATCCAATAGATGTATTTTATGAAATGTATGAGAAAATCTTTATGAATATAAAGATTATAATAATTTACTAGAGAACTAGTTGTAGTAGTTGATCTTATCTTGAAACATAGAAATATATATGTAAAAATAGAAAATATTTATTGCTTATGATATTTCAGTTTTATTCATTGTTTTAAAATGTTAAACAGTATTTGAACAGACTCTGTTCACATGATGGGGACCTTTTATTTGAAATTACTGAGGGTGTTGAAACAATTGCATTATTCTCTACACATGATAATATCTTTTATAAATATTTGTTTGAATATTGTAGATATATTAGGTTGGTGCAAAAAACAATGTCGTTTTCTCACATATGTTACTATGTGAGAAAACGACATTATTTTTGCACCAACCTAATATAATCTGAAAGATTTTCCTAAGTTCTCTGTCTTTGATTCAAATATACACCAGGTATTTTGATGCTTGTTTTTCATTAGGTGGTACCCCCTACCATTTGTTGAGTGTTTCCATCAGACCATAGGCGATCATGGCTCTCCCCAACATCCTATCTTTTGTAGGTTTGCTTTTTTTCTATCACTCCTAGTTCCTGTTCTGTCAATCATTTGCACAAGATCATTAGGTAGGCTATTTTCTTCTCCTCTTGCCTTCATTGTCTTGTGAGGGTCAAATACTCCAAGCTGTCTTAATTATGTACTCTAGCAATTTCAATTGTTCTCTTTTAAGTGCTCCTCTTTTTGTTTCCATTTTCCTTTAAACTTTGTTATTCCTCATATGTTCATTTGTATCCTTCAGCAGAACCACATTTCTGTTGCTTCAAGTCTCTTCTTTATCTGTGAGGAGATTGTCCAGCATTCACTGTGATAAAGGAGGATCTATATTACATAACAGTTTAGAACTATTTTTTTTTGTTTGTAAAGAAAAAAATTAATTTTTCTTTATTTTTAATACCTTTGAATGGCTGTTGGAAGGCACCTTTTGCCATTTTAACATGCCTTCTAATTTTGGTGACACATCTTCCATCATCTGTTAAAAAACATTACCTATATATTTAAATTTGCATACTTGCTTAATTATGCTGTCTCCAATTTGTAGTTCACATCTTAAGCTGCTAACCATACATTCTATCTTCTTACAATTGATGTTTAGTCCTTTCTTCTCTGTTTCTTTTACTACCTACTCTATTGCTTAATATTGATGTGTAGGAGGTAAAAGATGAGGTTTATTTTCTTTTTATTTATATGGAAGCTTGACCTTTTACTTTGTACCTACATGAAATATTGGGCAAGGAGATTCAAGTAAGTAGCATAGATGCAAAGTTCAACTTGGATATCTTTCATCTTTTAAAGGTTATTGATAGGTTACTGTTGAAACGTGTCACATATGCTTTTGAGCTAGAAGCATAGATCTTGTGGAAATGTTACTACTTTCATTAAAATCTACTTCAAAGGTGGGAATAGATATCTAAATCTTGGACAAGTTTTTTAGTACCTTATTCTGATAAGAATAAGACTTGCAGTGAATGTGTTAATTGGTTCAAATATGAGAAAAGTAGGCATCTGAATTCTAGGCACATAGTATTTCGTCTATTTGTACACTAGCAAAATATAATACTATATAGTGTTGTTGGTTCTTGTAAAACATGTTTATATTGGTTTAATATCTCTAATGATCTTATGCCAACAACTTATTCACAGAAGTTAAGCAATGACTTATCAGATTAGTATTGAACGGTATCTATTTGAAAATGTCAACAGTAAATGCTTTATAATTATAGGATTATTCAGAGTTGTTAATAGTTTTTCTTCTCAAAAAGTAATGTCATAAAGTAAAACCTTGTTAAAATATCCTTTTCTTCAAAACCAAGAAGCTTATTAGGCTGTCTGGAACGTATCCAGTTATTTTGAATGTCTTGAGGACCAGTTGCATAACCTTAACAAACAGAGGGAGCCCCTACTTCACATCTGTGAACAAGTACACACTTATGTTTATACAGTTGGCAATGAGATACCATTGAGTTAAATTGTGTACTGTGTAAGTGCTGTATATGCATTGACCATTTGAATAGAGGCTTCATGTAGTATATTTTTTTTTTTTTTTTTTTTCCTTCAAAACTTCTCATCACACGGGTCTTGTCACTTCTTCTAAAGCCTAGCTCCTTGTGTTGTTTTCCTTTTCAAAACCTAAAATCTCCACTGGAATTCTGAACAATATTAAGGAGAATACGATGGAGCTGATGGTGATCCTAAAAGAAGACTTTGCAAACTATTTTCAAAATTAGGACGGATACTATGATGTCAGATCTTAATAGTATGTTGAAGGGGGATAAAAGCACCATTGCTTCAGTTAGGTTAATGGGTTTAATATTAAATGGCTGGATACTTTCTGTACAGCCATTATATATTTCTTGGTTGATTAGGGTAAACTCTGAGGCATTTACATATCTCCCTTAGCATCAGCCCCATCACAAAGTGTGGTTGTAGGAATGTTGTGCAGCTGAACACCTGACCAATTCACTCCACATATCTGCGTTGAAAACTAGAGAAGTTTTCACTTGAGCATAGTGTGTGTCTTGGTCAATTAGACTTTGGGGAGATGTTCCCTCTACAGATCATACCACAGCAAATATCCTTCAATTTGAATGCTTGCCTTGGACATGTGGCTGGTGTGTCCATTGGTGGAATGCTCTTCCCTGGTTGTTGACTTCAGTCTGGGAAGCCCTCCAACTAGCAAATGCAATGTCATCACAGCACTTTCTGCATGCATAGCTATAGAACCTAATCTACTCCACTGTGCTAGATGGCTGTTGATTCCTATAAGAAGGTTCAGCCGCCTTTTTGACAGGTTTTGTTTTTCATCTTGCTAGATATCTAGCCACTCTCATCAACAGGAAAACTTGGTCGGGGAAGCACCATTGTTACCAATGGTCAGACTATATGGCTGGTAGTACTGTTTTACATGATGCCAATAGCGCTCATAGAGTGACCTGACATAAATTTGAGGGCTTAAATGTATTTGTGAAAAAAAAAAAAAATTCACAAAAATTTAAAAACACAAACTATTATACAGTATTCAACAATAATATTATGCAACATTTTATTATTTATCTATGTGTGTTGTCTCAATTTGCATCATCTTCAGCCCATATATAATACTTTTTATGCATATATCTGTAGTAATATCTTAGATGCTGTTTCAGCAAGATGAATGCCTTGAAAGCTTTATGTAAGAGTTTAGCTAATTTCTTTACCTTTTGTTTGATATCTTCAACTGTTATCGTATCTTGAATAGTGTTAAATAGCTTTTTCTTTTTGGTAGTCATTGTTCAGGTCATGCCTGATTAAGCGACAGATTGCCTGATAGGCAATAGCCAATTGGCATTTCTTACAAATTTAGCCTGATATTTAACTGCAATATTTATTGCAATCTGCAAGGATTAACCTGAAAGCTAATCTAGCAGTGTGCTGTGCATTGTGTTTGGATTTTATAAGAGATAAATCATTATATTGCTGTATTGTATTTTGTTTTCACTCTGGTTGTCAAGAGTGTACCTGAGATAAATTCACTTTATATCATCTCATGCAAACAGTTTTAAGAAAATATTATGACATGTTCGTGGCAGTTAGAAAGATTGAGAAAAGACTTTTTTTTTTTTTTTTTTTTTTTTTACATAAGAAAGATCTATTTTTAAAGATTTTTGACAACTTCATATTTTTCTCCTGTAATTTGCTTAAATATTTAAACATAAAAATTAAATAAGCATACAAAAAAATGAGTAATTTGAACATTTAGAACAATATTTGGATCTCATAATATTTGTTCTACATGTAAAGAAAGGATTCTGGTAACTGACAAAATCTTTTTATTACAGTTTGTACAGTGAGTTCATAAAATATGTTGCTAGGCTAAAACTATAACACTGAATCCCCCTGCCATCATCAAATATGTGAGCAGATGTATGATACAGATAAATATCAGTTAATAGATTTCTTAGGCATTTATCTTTGACTAAAATGTGTAAAATATATAAAATATATAAACATTGACTTATTTTGTCAGCTGTCAGATGTTCACACTTTACTTGGAGATAGAAATGTTTCAGCTTTATATTATGAAGGAAATTCACTTTGCTCATGGCAAGATGATTAATTTTCAAATCTAAATTTTTGCCCATTTAAACACTTATTGGAAAATATATTCAATTTAAACAAAAGGTGTCATAAAAATAGCTTCAGAGCCCCCTCCCTCCATTTTGGCTTGTACTCTTTTCCTATTAGTCAGAAGGGATCATTAGTCCTTGTTACACAGATGTCCATTTCAGTTTCATTCAAATTGTATGTGTATTGTGTATGTGTTCATGTATATTTTCATTCATTGACAACTTAAAATATTTCTACAAAATTAAAGTTAATTTTTTTTAAATTCTATTTATTACCGAATAATTTCTGAAAAGTTCAATAAAATCTTATAATTATATAAACTTTTTTTTTTCCCCAACTGATTTTATTGCTCAGTCCAGGGTAGAGGCTACTTAGACTAAGTGGGAGGGGAATGTCTTATTTCAAACTCTTTCAAATCATGTATGTACTTGTATATACATTAAATGGTGCAAAACATGTAAGTCAGTCATGCGCAACTGACATACACATATACATGGCATATATGCATGCAAAGTCACACGCAGATATTGTGTAGTGGACAATAAATCTGCTCTTTTGTAATATAGATTTTAATATGATATCCCCAATTATGAAAATGTGAATGACATTGTTATCAATGATTCCTGAGTTTGGAGTAGTGATGGAATTCTCCGGAATACCTCAAGAGTTCATTATGTCAGGATATGAAATTATGCTATTCTGATAAAACTTTTTCTAATGGGTGACTGATGTCCAAAATAATAATGATGATAACAGCTTGTGGAACTGGAACTAACAAGATATTGTAGTGAAAGATGTGATCTTTTATTTAATTACAAGCTTGCAAAATTGTTTACTTAAATGATGTATTATTTGTATTATACAAGGAATTGATAGTAATCAACTGTAGTTTCTTTTTTATTAACATTTAGCTTTGTTTTTACATTTGTATGCTTTTCAAATTGCTGGTTTTAACACTTTCACTGCTGCATTATTAGAACATTGTTGCCTGGCTGTGCTGGCATGTTTTTTGAGAGTAGGGGTGGAAATAGAAAATTATCATTTACCAGGAATGACTATAAAGATGTTGATGGCAATTTTTGATGAGTGCCACCATTTTGGTTTTGATTGGATACTCTGCTGTACAGACTAAGCTAAATGACGCCCCCCCCCGCCAATACATAAAAAAAGATCACAAAACTGGTTATATTGTATGCATCTTTATATATGTTGACAGTAAGCAATGTAAGTGTCATAAATATGTAGATGTATATCCACAGCAACAGATTTAATATATTGGAAACAAAATTTTTTGATATGCAAATTAGACTTAAATTTAGGCTGAAAGTTAATGTTCAATGATGTCCATATATTGAGAAAATTATGACATTTGTAAATTATTTGTATAAATATTTTTATCATAAAAAATTTCCATCAGTGCATTTTTCTGACCTTCAATCAGCATGGTAGGAATTGCAAATCTTTTCTGATTCTTTCTTAAAATATTTCCATGTTGCTTCTTTGTATCTTTTATACTTCAGGAATGTAATTTTATTTTTATTTTATTTTGTGGAGAAAAAAAAGCTATTTCTTTTGTATTTAAAATTAGATAACATTTAGGAAACTATTGATTTGCTTTATATCCAAAAATATCGCAAATTCTCGACATGACCAAAAAAATTCTTGAAAAAAATCTGTTTTGTCATTTGGTCAGATTTTGGGATATTGGTTAAGCCCAAAAACTTTTAGCATCCCTCCCTCATCATGTGATCTTACTTTGAGTTTGTTTTCCCTTTTAGGGTGATTAAAATTAATTGTAACATTGTTGACCATGACACTTTCTCTGTAAAATGTTTCCTTATTGAATATGTTATGAAGATTCTATGACATGGTAGGTATATTGTAAGTTTGGTTTTCAGAGGTAGAAGTTTGTGCATGAAATCAAAAGTTCAGATTTAGAAAACTGAAATATACTTTACTTCTAGGAATTGATTGCTATACAATCCTCAAAAATAGCTTAGTGCAACAAAAATGTAATGGTTGAAGCATTGGCAAGGAAGCTTTGTTTTTACTCCTTATCATGAGTAAAAAGTGTTGAGATTACTAATAATAATCTCTTGGTATCTACTTAAGATTTGAAAGAGCAATTGCTTCTTTTATTGTAGGGAGGTAGTTAAATGGTGTAAAGTGTACTAAATGACAGCTAATATGTAGTAGCCTGAAGAAAGAAATGCCACCATACATATAGATTACATTAATCAAAAGATAGAATTAGTAATTTGACCTATTGAATTGCAGTATATATAAGAAGCTGAGTCTTCATTTGTATTCATTTTTTCTTCCCCTCCATATCAAATATCTAATTATATAAGCCTTGAGAAGCTGTCAATATATTCTTTATGTTCATCTTTCATGTTCTTTACATAGAATCATAAATTATTTTCATAAAGGAAAAAATCTTCAGGCAGAGGCATGGAATTTCTTATATCTTTTATCATGTGACTGATAGAATGGCTAGGTTTACTTATCAGGTGACAACAACTTGGAGTCTCAGACATTGTGGTAAATATCTGCTGCTGAAAATGTAATTTGTGAAGGGATACATTAATAGAGAAAACATTTTCAGAGAGCAGTAAGTCATTTGGACCTGTAGAAGCAGCAGCAGCAGTGGTGGCATATAGAACTGCCTCTTGTAGACTGGGTAATTATCTGTATCTACAAAATTGGATGGAGGTTGCATTATGTCAAGTGAATAGGAATCTAAATGTTACTTATTTTTTCCTGGAAATGTTGCATAATATCATTAAAGATTTATAGTTAAGTGTTTTAATTATAAAATTTATAATTACATTTTTTTATTTTAACTTGGTGGGTGTAATTATAAAGTTAGTAAAAATAGTTTTGTGTATCAAAGTTTCTTTAAAATATGTTAAAGTGTATTTGTGAGGTTAATTTGTCATTATTTTTACTGGTGAAATTTGTATTATATATGACTGATACTAATATTAAAAAAATAGGTAAGAGTTACTCTCTATATCCTTTTTTATTCATTATCTAAATAATAAATGCAAATATCTGTATCACTGTGTCACACTTTTTCAACTTTACTCCTAGAGGCCGTAACCCAACATGTCATACCATTTTGGAATTATGGTGACTCCATGAGCAAATTAAAAACATTCTGTGCCAGATCTGATCCTGCAATCCTGAAATTCTGGATTCTCAAATTTTCATTATTATGCTTGTTTTTGCTGTTTTTTTTTTTTTCACATGATTTTTTGGGGACAAATTTTTTTGCATGATAAGAATTTTTATAACTTGGAAATAAATTTGAGAATAATCAAAATTAATTGTGAAATTCAGCAAAAGTCACCTACGAAATAAAAATAATTGTATGGAATATAAGGACCTATGTACATCAAATTGTCTTGAAATTAAGTAGCAACAGAAGAATTATCTCTGAACTTTTAAAAGGTAAGCTTAAATATTAATGCAATACTTAAATGCAGCAATCAATTTTGAGTGCTTCTGTAGTTTGTTGTCTATTGCATCTACTCCTCGCTACCTATTGTGATGAAGGCCTAATCGAGAGGCCTCTGCAGGAGCTAGCTAAGGCAGCTTTCAAGCTAGTTAATATTTTTTATTCTTTAACTAAAACAGTATTAAAATTTGAATTGTGCAAAATGTTTTACCAGTACTTCAAAGAGTTTCACTTGGCATTACAACTGCTGAAAAGTCTTTTGATTTGGCTCACTTCCCCAAATCTGATCAAATAACCAAACATCAGAAGTTATGTTGGAATTTCTTTTTGGTCAAGCTGAAAACTTTGAACACTTAGTCTACTAATGTTTTTATAAGATCAATAGTTTACTTATTGGGGGGACTTTGTTGACAGTGTTGAAGTTCTGAAATCAGTGGCAGTCACTAGTGTTGAGACCATACTATTAAAGATGATGCTATGCTGAGCAGGACATGTCTCCAGAATTGAATGACCAGTATCTAACCAAGATTGGACTGCAAGGTGAAGTCCCCACTGGACATTGGGATAATGGGGTATCTAAAAAGAGAGAGAGAGACTCTTTGAAAAAACATTTGGTACTTGTCACATTGTGGCCATTGTCAGCTGCAAAATGGGAGAGTTGGTACCACACTGTCCATTGTGTTGTTTTTTTCCCCCCTAAGAATGAATGCAAGGAAAATAATGTTGGCCATGTCATCACAGCCACAATCCTGGATCAAACCTTTCCCTTCAGCTGTTGTGGATGATTATGCCTGTCCATGAATTGGATTGATTAGCCTGCTTCCCAGATCTTTAGCTATGAAGTCAAGCCAAGACATTTATTCATTATGTCAAAAATGATAGTATAAGTATTTTTTTTCCAGTTGTTATTGTTATACTTTGCTTGCTTGGCTTTGTAAACATCTTAGAACAGTCCAACTTGTCTTTCCAGAACTGACATTGTGGTTGCTGAAAAGGAAATGCCTTACTGACTGAATTGGTCATGCATCTCACATTGTATGGTCGTCTTTCAGATAAGCAACATGGCTTTTGCTTCTCTAGGTCAATTGCTGATGTTTTAATGATTATTACTGAAAGAGCATATCAAGCTTTAGATAAGAATTGTGAAACTCTGGCTGTTTTGGACATCTCAAAGTTATTTGACAGGGTTTAGCATGACACTCTTCTTTGTAAGTTAAAATATCATGGTATTTATGGATGAATTTTTAATCTTATTCAGTCTTTATCAAATCATGAAATTTCTCCAAAACATCTACACTTCTAGGTCTTTCTGTAGTAATGCAGGTGTCCTCCAGGGTCCTATCTTTAGACCAGTACTGTTCCTAATTTTCATCAATGACCTTCCCGATGGCATCGGTTCTCAACTTGCTATCTATGCTGATGATACAACAGTTTACTTGTGCCTTTAATAGTAAGTATAACTAGTTTGATACGGTCAATTGCAGCCAATCTCAAAAATGACATACACTTTGCTGTTAACTGGAGTAAGGAATGGCTTGTTAGTTTAAACACATCCAAAATGAAACTTCTATGAATCATCTGAGAGACCCCTTTCTGCCTTCAATCTGCATGGTTGATGCTAACCTCCAAGAGAATGGCTTGTTGCACGTTCTTAGGCTAACATTTTCTGCTGACATTAAGTGGAAAGATTATATTGAATAAATTGCTAGGTTTGCTGCTAGGAAAGTCAGTTCACTGTCATGTTAGATAATTTTACTCTCCAGAATCTATCTTACAAATTTGTAAGTCTATCATTTGTCCAGGCTTAGAATATTGCTGCCACATATGGTCAGGTGTTGCTGCTGTATATTTAGAGATTCTTGATAAAATACAAATAATCTGCAATTTTATTGGTCCTGACCTGGCATCTCAACTTCATCACCAAAATATAGCTTCTCTGTTTTCTATAAATAATTTCATGATACTTGTTCTGACGAACTTTTCTCTATAGTACTTAAATTTTATGAATTTAAACACAGTACTAGGTTGGAAAGGTTGCATTGTTTTACAGTTGAAATGGTTAGATGTAACCATGAGTTCTATGCAAACAGTTTC
>OZ010573.1:32648535-33056035 GCA_963932145.1 Acanthosepion lycidas | reverse complement strand
GATGTTGAGACAAATGCATTTCAGATGCCTAATTACCTATGGTAACCACTCAGCATCTGGAGTGCTACTTGATGCAATCTATTGTTGATATAGACTTATCTAACTTGGAAATGGTTTCATGATTTCTTCTCTGTGGTTTGTCTCAAATTTCTTCATTTCTGTAGTGTATATTTCCAAGGTTCAGCATCAATGACACCGAAGAGTAGATGAAATCTAATATCTGTCGCTTTATTTCTTAGTTTTAATTTCCTCTAATTATGAAATCTCTCATTTGAGAAAACAAAATTGTAGATTAGAATGGTTTGATATTTTATAGCTGAGATTTAATGGATTAGTTTATTCAAGTGGATATTAAAATGCTTATATATCAGTTTTTTTTTTTTTTTTTTTAGTTGCAAAATAAGCTGATCATGAATATTAGCGCATTTTTTTGTATTAGATACGTTGGTATTTTCAAATCCTCTATAGAATTAAGAACAAACTTGTAGGATTAGGCAATCAATTCTGTAATTTCATGATTACTTATGCTTATATCTTAATACTTGTAACATGCATTAACTTTCATGAAATTTGTTACAATCTGCAAGAACCGGAGTGTTTCTTTATCATAAATAAACAACATGGATAAATTATAAGATACTTTGCCAAAATAAATTGGTCACTTCACTAGTATATGATTGATGCTTAAGTACTGTTCATCTTTGAATAAAATCTGTTTTTCTTTTATCTGTTTATTTTTATTCTTTCAAAAATATGAACGAATAAACTTACTATAATTTTTTTTAACTGATAACTCAAATATTTAGTTGTTTTCTGTCAGTTTCAGGCATATGTTTGTAATTACCAAAGAAAATCCAAACCTGGCTAAAAGCTCTGATTAGTACTATGAGTCTATACTCATCAAACCTTCATTTTTTCTCTTTTAAAAATTAAATGCTATGTTTATAAATTTTAATTGGAAATAATTGCGACATTTCTACTAGTAATTCTGGTTGAATAAACTGTACTTTTAAAAATTTTTTTATTTCATTTAATAAACTTACTTTGCTTTTATGAAATATATAGTTGTATGCTAAAATATTTGACACTGACATTTCTTTCTTTATTTTCTTTGAGTCTTCTTTTATATGCCAAATCATTTCTGCGATTTACTTATTCCAAATTTGATTAAATTAATTTTAGTAAAATAGTTTAATATGTGAATTGATAACAAGAAAGAATTAATGTTTAATTTCCACAATAATGTTTGTATAAATATTTGACTCCCAATGGAAAAATAGGCATTAAATTAATCCATAACAACAATGAAAATTGAGTCATTTTATACCACCCTGACTCAATGTTACTTTAGAAGGTCTATACAAATTTAATTTTACAAACCAAAAAATGTATCAAAGAACCCGAAAAAGAAATTGATTGAACCATATCAATCTGAGGATAAAAAAAACAAACTCTAAGCAATTTAATATACCTTGTTCCACTGTCTGATCCATCATTCATAAATGGAAAGAAAGAGTGTACATGGACTTGCTGGAAACAGTGAACAATAAGAACTAGAAACATCCTGAGACATGGTCAGCAGAACAAGAACAGTTTACTCTCATAGATTAAATAAGTCTCTAGTTTGACATTTTCTGAAGGTTACACAATGGCTGAAACATTGTGATAACAGCAACAACAAATATGAGGACAATAGTCTGCATGTAAATTATGTAAATAAATCCTCATGCGAGAAATTCAGGCATAAAGAAATTAATACCATTCCACTGATTGCTAGACTGAGTCATTCAAGGAAGATTTCAACATAAAGAATGTCTAAAGTCATAAAAGTAGTTGCAGTTAATCCAAGATCAGGCATAAAGGATGTTCAGATAGATCTGATGAATACTGGAATAAATGTACACATTTCAAGAATTTGTAAAACATTGAAGCAACAAGGATTTCATGAGTGGGCTGGAGGTAGGGAGCATGCAAAGTCTCATTTTGTATTTACTAAAATGTTTTTGGATCAGTTGAATGATTACAGGAATGCAGTTGTTTGGCCAGACAAAACAAAAACACAATTTTTTTTTTTTTTTTTTTTTTTTTTTATAGGATAGAATTATTTGAAAAAAACAAAAAACACCTTCATCATATAAAGGAGGGAACCTCCCCCTACCAAAAGAAAAAAAAAAACAGAAAATACCATCTCTCTCAATAGTGAAACCTTATGGGGGTCACATCATTATATGGCAGTTATTTTAATTCAACAGTCATCAAGAAACCTACTAGGATTGAAGGGAGGATGGATTTGTAAAAATACCAGATCTTTCTTTGAAAAATGAGTTACCTTCTGCTATTTATCTTTCAGTAAAGCACTCTGAAATATACTTAAAAAACACATCAGAATCATTTAAGAAGAATTTAGGGTAATGGATTGACCTGAATTGCCTGACTTTTAAACTTAATCAAACTTTTGTGGCATGATTTGAAAATTGCTTTTTGTAAATGGGAGCCATCGAATTTGAATGATTTGGACCAATTTTGCATTGAAGAATGGTAAAAATTATCAGTCAAGAGATGCTGAAACTTTTTATTGAAGACAACAGATAATGTCTATTAATGATTAGTGCCAAAGAAGCCGCAAGTAATATTTAGTTTTTTGTGGGGGTGGGTAAAACTTATCTAAAGAGTCATTATAATAAAGTATTGATAAATACTGAAATAAGATAGTACTAGTTCACTCTTGTTAATTATCATTTCACCTATTAAATTATTTTACTTATGTTAATTGAGGAGATATGACATCATGACTGGTGTCAAAGGTTAACTGGCAATCTAATTTTTTATTTCTAAGGAAGGAAAATTATTTTTCATATTAAAACATGTGATATTATGATTTTTCACATTTGTGTCACTTTTGGAGTATATTGTGAGCTTGTAGAATTGGTCATTAGGTACAGTCTTAGGTCTGTTAAACTTAAGTTGTTTTCATTTGATAAAGGAATTATTAGTTGAAATGAGTGACACAGTAAATCTTTACAGGTCAGATTTGTATTGATTAGAAATATGACACGCTGTCAGATGGAAGTGATTATGACGTGTATAATAATCATGTCTAATGAGAGTAAAATTCCAGAACAGGGGAAATATTCCACTGGAGTTGGATGTGAGTGATACTAGGCCATGATTTTGATTGACTTGCTAATGAGAGAAGGGTTGTGATGGAGCTCCTTTTCTTCTCTCTGATACTTATGACACAAAGCCATTATTTTGATTAGACCACCAATCATATAGGGTTCTTAGGAGGGGGATTTCTTTATTCCCCTTTGATGCATATCACACAAGACTATTGGTCAAGCTTTATTATTTGCAAGCCAATTGAAGCAGTGCAATTGAGGTTTAGTTGGTGAAAAAGCAGAAGTATGGTCAAGCTGGTCTCACTGCTAGTAGATCAACACTCTCCTTGCCAGATGACTGTGGTTGTTCAATCAGCTAAAGTCCTGGTCTCTATTCTGCCTTTTGAATTCCCTTGATCAGCTGCCTTTATTTAAATAGTTGAATGACTGAGCTTGTTAGCCATAACTGCAACTGCCAATCAACCTCTTCCTCCCAGCTCAAGAATTCCTTATACAGGGAAACTTCTTCAAATCCCTTTTGTCTATGTATTCATGATCTTAATCATAGTACCATAAATAAGTTATTTTTACAATTGTTAATGAGTATTGTAGAAGTTAATTAAGTTTACTGGTGACTTTAGTCTTTCACAAGCATAACAAAGACAAAGTGGAGTTAGGTGTGATCTTAAAGAGTTCTTCACCAATATTCCTGCAGATACTGAAACACATAGGTATGCAGGATTGTTGCAGAGTAGGCTTGCCAGAGATGGACCAAAGCAAGAGTGGTATTCAGTGAAGCATGCAGCAACAATCAAAAAATAATCTAGGGGTCAAATCTCATTAAAAATAAAATAATCTGGAGATCAAATCTTGTACTTTTGTATACAACTATAACAAGTGCAATTCTTAATCAAAGGAGAAGAGGCTTTTGTTAAATTTTCAAATTAAATACTTAATTTGTAATTCAGTTTCTTCAATCTAGCACCTGATGCAGATTCCAAAATCTTGAAGCCTTAATGTTTTATCAGAAATATTTTCATTGTAAATTGTTTTTATGAGTTAGAAATCTTTTTTTTTTTTTTTCTATATATTTCTCTAGTGTGGTAAACATGTGCTCAATGAGGAAGTTTTAAAGAAATTGGAAACAAAAAGGATGCATGTACTTAAAATGAGAAAGTTGAAATTTCTGGGACACATGAAGAAAGAGGGCTTGGAGAATATAGCACTTACAGGACTTATTGAAGGCAAGAGGAGCAGAGGGAAACAGTGAGTAACAAGCTTATGTGGTTGGCAAAGGCTGAGAGTGATAGTAAGGGGATGAGCTGTAAAGGGTAGGAAGTTGTGCAGAGCCATTATCACCCATGTCCTTAAGAAATGTATACAAAAGAAGCATTAATTTTATGAGCACAAAATTGATTAGGAGAGACAGATTACTAGTTTACCCTTTTTTTTAAGATGAATTATCATCTTCACATACATTAAGTTTTAATACTTTGACTTTGTATATATAGGGTGTTTGGGTTAAATTTGACCGATTTTTTTTTTTTTTTTTTTTTTTTTTTTTTTTTTAAAACTGAAATCAAAGTGACTAAGCCAAAAATCAATTTATTGGAATACAGGTTATTATAATCAAAAGATAATTCACTCAGCATGCATTTACCATGGCCTTAATCTGACACCAGAATCTGGCACATGCGACCTTCTCAGTGTCCTGAGGGAGAACCTCAAATTCCTCCTTAATATTGTCAGTCAGCTGGGCGTTGGTGTTACAGACTGTGAGGTTGGTATCTTTCTTACACGTGTCCCATGCATAATAATCTACAACTAGGAGAGTTAGGGGGCCAGACATTAGAGCTGGTGAAGTCATAAAACTTATGTGACAACCACTTTTAACTCTTCCAGGGAGCTGAATCTTCATTATTTACATTATTCGGACTATTTATTACAATATTTTTGCTGTTGTATGCTCCGGCCTTCTTCAGGTGGTTGGAATGTCAAACTGAACCCTTTATTTTGCTCACTGGGGTAGACTGTTCTAGTTCCACATGCCATGTTTAATGGATGTTGGTTATCTCCTGTTAATTTCCCTCTGAAAGTTCTCTACTGCCTTAGCTGGGTATTGAACTCACACTCTTTAGGTCCTGTTACTGGATCTAACTAACTGTGCCATGTGTCCTTGAGGACGTCTATGTATGAATTTCTGGGTATTATAAACCTAATGTCTTCAGCAACCAATTATTTTTACCAGTGCTCATATTGCAATTTCTGCTGTTATCATTGCATGTTTTTTTTTTTTTACAAAAGCTTGTATTTCAATTTTTTTTGTTATTATTGCTTTTCTCTGGCACTCCTTATTACTGGTTCCCATAAGCCAAAATGTTGTAATAAATATGGCGACAAAGATGAGGACAATAGTTCGATGTAAATAATGTACATAATACCTCATCTCAGAAATATAGACAGAGCTGAATCTGATGTGACGTATATGGTCTTCCAGTAGGCACCTTCTCTAACCAAGGCTTGACCATGGTGTTCAACAATTTCACATAGCCATCCAAATTGAGCCTGAGACCCTGTTCAAAGATGTGAGATAGAATGACATCACCCTCTTTGGAGATCCAAAAACCATCACAGTTTGGGAAAACTTCATGACACGAGGAACATCATATAGATTGTAGGCAAGCCATCTTTTGTCTTGGGTGTTGTGCAGCTGGTCCTGACAAATTATTTTCAGCAGAGAACTATATTTACAGATATTCCAAACCAATCTGAAAAAATAAACACATTAAACTCTTTAGCCATATTGTCCCTGGTTTAACAGGACATTTCACCCTGTTCAGGAGTTTCTTTGCCTTTGTCAGACAATTATCTTTAGCCTTTTCTGTAAGAAGTGAACCGTTACACCTCATATGACTGGTAGCAGATGTTCTCATTCAAGGCCAGTTTCATGGTAGAAATTGCAACACTCATTTCTCATGCCAAAGCCCCCATTTCCTTGCTTGGGTTTTCCATCATTTTCTCCTGCAGTTGTTGGATGAATTCTGGTGTACAGAGGCAATCAGAACATCTATTGTGTTCTTTCCTGCAAGCCACGGCCTTGTAGTCTCCATTGCAGCACTCCATTTCATATCTTATTGTTTTCACAATGTTCAAAGAGCATTGAAAAGCTGTCATGTGACATTTTGATGCCTATCACAAATTATCATAATGCAGGTTACCCTCTTCCAATATTCAGGTGGCTTCCACTTATCATGTCAGTTAACTTTCACACAAAACTGTTGTGACAAGGTTTCACAATGCTGTTTACAGATATTCCAAACCAATCTGAAAAAATAAACACATTAAACTCTGTTTAGCCAGAACACCCTGTGTTCTAGCAAAATGTGTGGCCTTTCCATCACACAAAGTTGTCCACCAAAATCAAATTCACATGAATGACCATGTAAACAATCTTTGATTCACTGCCATCTGCGCCACTACTACCAGAGTAGAGAAAGAGAATAGGATGATGATTCCAATGTTTGGATGCAAGCCAGTGCCAACCAGCACCTTCAGTAGTACCATCATGTTAGTAGTAAATCATTCTTTAGCATTCAATACAAGATTTAATGTATGGAGTTTACTATTTGTTGTATATTTGATTTGTTATATTTGGTTTACACTGTAAACATAAAATGTTACTTTATTTTAAAATAAATAGAAAATACCAATTATAAATAACAGTTTAAATAATTTATTTAAAATTGAAATCACCCATTTTTTCCATGTTCAGTTTTACTAGAATTTATTGATGTTGTGTAAAGCTTCTCAAAGCCTCTGTCCAGTAAGAAAAAATCTTTTTATTATCCATAGCAATTTTATTTTGATTATTGTGGAATAGAATTCAAACAAGATCAAAAACAGATGTGCCCTTTCAGTTTCTCTTACAGACATTTTGATACATAGCACTTTCTTTTGCCATACTATACTCTTTATACTATTTTCTTTCTTTTTCCACTGTCTCTATTCAAATACGTGTGTGTGTGCATGCATGCATATATGTGTGCATGCACACTTCTAAAGAGAAAGAACCCTTAAAAGAAATTCTACTACCTGAATCAGAACACTCGTACAGTTCCACCATCTAACTCCAGGATTTCAACACTAGATTGTCCAAGAAACTTATGGCTAAGTGGATTAAAGCATTGGTTTCCTGACAATTGTGAGTTCTATCCCTGGGCTTGGTAATGCTAAAAATTTATATACTCTGGTTCAATGGAAGAAAATGAATAGGCAACACAAAGATGACTTATGAGTACGGATATGAAATATTTCCTAAGCATGAACAGCAGAATGAGAACCATTTACTCATGTAGAGTGAAATAAGAGTTCAATTTGAAATTTCAAGAAAGTTACTAAGTATAAAGATAGGCACTTGAAGAGGTTCAGAAGGCATAATGATCAAAATGTTGTGACTATAACTACCAACAAGAGGTAGTTTGAATAGCAAAGCATATAAGAAATACATAAACTTTTCCATTAATGTTTGTGATATAAAGGACATAAGTTGAAATAAAGTGATATCCTTACATAAAACCAATCTATTTTACTTGGGTTGTGGACATTCCTTTCCTTTTCCTTCAGTTTGTGAAATGCATGACTTCTTTTTGAGTTTTCAAGTCTTTCATGCAGGAATGCTGTCTCTGGTTTTTCTTTTAAGATTTGCACCTATTTATGTATACAGAAAAGTATTTCTTCTCTTTCTGTCTCTCCCCCTTTTTTTCCATCACTTGTCAATAATATAGACAAAATATGTTTGGAAAGAAAAACAGCATTGTACTTTGGTACATTTGTCAACAAGAAATGTTTCACTCAAAACAAACTGTTTTGTGCCAAAACAAGCTTATCAAACAATAAGTTATTGATGAATAATTTTGTACTTTTGTGATCTTTGATTTTTTTGTTTTCTGTAATTGGTATAAATTCAAAAGGTTGATGACATGCATCATCTTCTGTATGAATAACCTTGAATTTCCAAAAAAATATTGAAATGTGCCTTTATGAAATCCATATTATCTAGTGATTTCAAAACATTAACATTCTGATTGTCATTAGATTTTCAAGGCAATGTTCAAAAATATAAATTAAAAACTATTTCAATTACACTTTTTCATTTTATTTCTATTTTGCATGAATTTCATGATTGCATATTAAGTTGGATAAGCTGTTCAGAATTTAATGTCTCATTTGGATTGATGGCTTTTTTAAATTGGTTCATTGAATTGTTTTAGTTTTCATGTTTTGATATTCTGCATTGAAAAAGGATATTTTATCAAGATTTCTGAGATTATAAAGAAATCTCAATGATAGATTTAATTTCAAATTTAAAACAACTGAAACTCATACAAATTTTTAAAATAAATTTTTAATTTTATTTTTTTAAGATGATAGTTGATTTTCCCAATCTCTTTTTTACCTCTATCATTTTTTCTGGGATCACTTTACTTTCCCATGAAGATTAAATAATGTTTACAAAACAAAATAAAACGGAAAATTAAATATAAGGATTAAAAAAATTAAAATTTGGTTTCAATAATTCTTTTGTATTAGGTTGGTGCAAAAATAATGTCGTTTTCTCACATAGTAACATATGTGAGAAAACGACATTATTTTTGCACCAACCTAATATGAGCAGAAACATTTTCAATATTTTGTTTCTGCTTTGTTACTTCCCATCCTCCTCTGATTGGAGTTAACACTTTTCCAAATAAAACAGTGTCTGGAAAGAGGATGTCACATTCAGATTTAAACTTAATTGATTTTTGTACAGCTGTATAGGTCTTGTGAAGTTGAAATACTTTAAAAGATTTTTTTGCGGAAGTTGGCTCTTCATCTTATAGAAATGAGATCCATAAATAGATTAATGTTAACAGTTTAGAATTGTGTTTGATATTGTTACTAAGAAAAACTTTTCATATTTTAGCTTAAAATTTTCATAAATTGATCAAGTTCTTTTAAGTTGTCATCAAATCTATGAATCTTAAATTTGAATGATTAAAGAATGAAAAAATTAAGTATAAGTTTGTATAGAACTTTTTAAAAAAATGACTTTTAGATACATTTCTGGTATTGAGTCTGTGAGGTTTGTTAATAAATTGTCTAAGGAATTTTCAAATCTTGGTATTTGTGCTTTCAGCACATAATGTTAATAATATTCTTGAAGTTATAAAAGATATCCAGTTATCCAAAGAATGGTATTTTGTTTTTGAACATGGAATTGTCTCTATTCCTTTAATTTCCATTCTTCTCGTTTTTACTTGAGAACATCAAGTATGTTAACTCTTTGATCTTGTACAGCAAAAATGGGATGGTTCCCAAAGTTTTATCTTGTGTAATAGACTTCCGTTCTTCAAACCTTTACTTTTATTTTTCAGTATTTGAATAAATTATGCTAACACTCCTTTTTTATGCATAACAGCTGTTCTCTGGTTAATTCTGAAACTCTTGCTTTGTGATTTAGAGGAGTGATCAATCTCTTAAATTGAATAATTCTTTTTATTCTAATTCAAATTAAGTTTTGTTTAATGTAAAAATATTCAAATATCTTAAATTTTATTCTTATTGTAAATGTTTCACTGCTTTTATATAGCTGCTAAATTCTTTCCAATCTTTCTCTGCTTAAAAGGAAAAACAATAAGTTTTAATAAAAATAATAAAACAATAAGCAGTTGATTAGTGAAAAACACCAAGAACTGAAGTTGGGATGTTTCCAGGTCTGTCCAAACTGCTGGCTAGAGGAGGCTTGTCATTTTACTTTCATCTCAAAAAAAGAAAAGAAAAATGTAGTTCAATCTAAAGTTAAGCAACAGAAGTATGGTTCTACAAAAGGATGCTGAGAATACCATGGAATGAACATGTGAGCAATAATGAAGTTCTAGAGAATGGCAACAAAAAGGACACTTATACTTAATCAGGAAGAGACAGTTGAAATTTCTAGGGCACATAATGAGGAAAGAGGGCTTGGAAAATTTAATATGTAAAGAACAGATTGAAGTTAAGAGACTGAGGAAAGCAATACACAACCTACATGGTGACTGGATGGTGGAGCAGGGTTTGGGAGAAATGGCAAAAAGATAAATTATTAAAAGCTACAAGGAATAGGAAATTGTAGAGAGCCATGATTATCAATGTCCTGAAGGGACACCACACATAGAACATATTCATGTTGTATACATATTTAGCAATTTACAAATTATAAAATTTATCACTTATTTTTATTTACAACGGATGAATTTTTGTTTGATTAGATATTGAGATTATTTTTAAAAAATACATTTGTTTTATTGCATTTATTTTTCTATCACGTATATATACTTCTTTTTGTTTTACTTTTATTTGTATTTTTGTTTAACTATTTTTTTTTTTTTTTTTTAATTCTAATAATTTTTTAATATATGCTATGTATATATTTCAAATAAATTTGTTTTAAATTTTAGTAAGTCACATAGTTGTTTATATTTGCCAATTATTTGGTTCTCTTTTTGCACTTGTATATGTTAAGAATGTGAGTGGGTGCTGAAAAGTTTTTGGCTTAGCCCATTTCCCCAAGTCTTCCAACCAACCAAACATGAGATTTTCTTTTACGGGCATCATAGTAAGCTGGGGACTTTTCAGCACTTCTTGTTTTAACTTTTTCTTCAATATAAAAGTTTATTTAAAGCTAACAAGATTCTTGTTTGTTATAACTTACCAGAGAAATGCTATTTGTATATTGATTCTCTTTAGTGTTGATGCACTAAAATGCTTTGTTTTTCATTCAGCAAGTTACATTAAATTTTTAGAAAGGTGTTCAATTTATAATGCAAGTATAATTTGGAAATGAAGAACTAACTTGACTATATAATGGTCAATAAGAGATTCAGGAATGTAGTTTTACACTGTAAAACCTACCCAAGTGCCAACTACAGGAGCAATCACCTTCCAGTGATATATAACCTTAGAATGAAACTATGGAAATTGAAGAGGGCCAAGGCAGTACCTAAACTACAATACAACAGACTCCTGAATGACCTGAATTTTAAAGAAGCATTAAAAGCAGATACAATGAAATGAGAATGGAAATTTGAAGTGGAACACTTTGAAAGCTTTGTTAACGTCAGCAAACAAGGTTATCCCAAAGAAAGCTAGACAAGGAAAAAAGAAATGGATGACAGGTGGAATTCTTGACCTGATGAAAAGAAGACTGCAAACAGCACCAAGGTATGGCACAGAATATGGAACATTGCACAAATAAATTAGGAAAAAATTTAGGCAGGTAAAAGAGGAATGAATCAACAAAGTGTGCAGAAATAAAGAATGAGTGTTACAGATAAAGCAGATATGCATAAAATAAGAGAACTAACAGTACAAAACTTGTTCACCAACAGGCTGCATAAAATCTAAGCATGATACATTGATAATAGAGAAAAAAATATTTCAGAGATGGAACACATACATTACAGAACTCTTCCACAATGAAAGAGGGTAACTGGCAATGTACAGAAATATCAAAGGACCAGAAATATTAAAATCTGAAGTGAAATCAACACTGATGAAATTGAACAGAAACAAAGTAGTAGGACCAGATAGAACTGGAATAGAGATGCTGGCAGCTTTAGATGGTTTTTGGTATTGACAAGATTACAGACAAAATAAGTGTAATATACAATGGAAAACCTAAGTAGATCCATTTTCCATGTGCGAACAAATGTGAATTCCATTGGACAGTCAGCCTAATGAGCCACATAAGAAAACTTTTGATTTGTATTGAGGATAGAGTGCACAGCAGAATTAAAGACTTTGGGAAGGAATGTGCTATTCATGCTCAGCATGATATCAAAGACAAATACAAATGGATGTGTACCTATGTTATATAGGTTATGTAAAATCATTTGATAAAGTATGTCACAAAGAACTGTTGGAAATGCTAAGAAAGCTTGATTTATTTGGGAGGTATGTTAAAATTATCCAGAATATACTATGAGCAGAATGCCAGTATATGGATAGAAAATGAATTCAGTAAATACACAAAAATAGAAGTGGGTGTAAGACTAGTGTGGTAAGACAACCCAGTTACTTCCTCTGTCTTATGATTTGTATAAATAAGTCATGCTATCTTAGCCAAAATGGCAAGACTCTTCAGTTACATTCAATAAAGGAACATTAAGCCGAACTAAACTCAGTTTTCATTACAATTTATTGAATGTAATTATGGACAAATACCTTAAGCCAGAACGTCTTAACTTGGGCTCTGCAGACTTGTCTTCTACTGACGCCTGGCAATATTGTAAAGAATTATACAAAGGATTCTTGCTTGCACTGAGAAACAGTTCATTGACTCCTATTACTGATACAGATAGACTTAACCTGCTAATGCACCATGTTTCCATATCTGTATATACCAATATTTCTCACTGCAAAACTTACCAGAGTGCCATGGACGTTTTGGATGGAATTTTTGTGAAGAGATGAAACATGATCTTTGCCTGGTTTGTATTAGCAACTACCCGCCAATACCCTGAAGAGGAGTTGTAACAGTATCTTCAGCAACATAAAATTTTTAAGTTGAGACTGCGACTTTCAAGCAATGACAGCAGATCAGTCAAAGGACAAATTTATCAGAGACTTCTTTATAAATGGATTAGAATTGTCAAAGATTACTGGAAAATAACTAGATTTGTTTATCCTGGAGATGGCAGAAAAGTAACCTTGTTCATACCTACAAACAAGTGTTGCAGAGGCTGCAATAAATACTCACACTTAAACGACCCAAACAAGGAAAAAAAAACAGTCCTCTATGACAGACTTCCTTGTTTCTGTGCCCCTTTGCCAGTTCAAAATCTTCTCTCTCTAGAAGACACTGCATACACTGCTAGTGCTGCAGCCAGACGAAAATGTTATTTTTGTGGTTTTAAACTACACCCCTGGTCATGTTGCCCAGCCAGGGAAACTAAATGTCACAAGTGTGGGAAGAAGTAACATTTTTCTAAGGTTTGTTGATCAAGTTTTTTATTTCGCCTGGTTTGAATGTTCCTATTGTGACTAGTATTGTATCAACTGCAAACCCTAAAATGTCTTTCAAAGGCTATATTAACGGTAAAAAAATAAGCTGGTTAGAAATGAATGCTCTAGTTGACAGTTTTATTAGCACTGATATTGCAAAAAGAAACATTTAAAATTGTACATTGTAATAGGTGGTTATAGCGAATGCTTCACTATCTTTGCAGGTTAAGAGGAGACATTTTGGCCGTCCTAGATTTGAATCAATCTAACTACACTAACACCAAATTTTTTGTGATACCAAATCTGTGCTGTGACGTCATACTGGGCCATGATTTCCTCAAACAGCATTCTAGTATTAATCTCCCTTTTGGGGGCTCTAAACTGGCATTGAACATCTATGGCTTGGTCACTCTAAATGTACAACACCCATATCTTTTTGAAAACTTAACTAAAAACTGTAAACCAGTGGCCACCAAATCTTAAGAATATTCTCTTGATGACAAAACGTTTATTCAAGCAGAAGGAACAAGAATGTTAAGAGAAGAAATAATCAAAGAAAACAGATCACCATGGAGGGCACAAGTATTAATAACGTCATCTGATAATATTAAAAAAAGGATGGTCATAGACTACTCCCAAACTATAAATAGGTACAACCTCCTAGATGCATATCCTCTACTCCAAGGTCACCAAATACTGAATATTTAGTATGTTAGCTCTAAGGAGTGCTTACCACCAAGTAGCTATAGACCCTAAAGGTTCAGAGAATTCTATACATTATTGCTTTGTATAGCATAAGTATGGTGCTAACACTGGATTGTATGATTTTCTTTATGGTTTTGTTTCTAGTGATGGATTAGTGAGGTTTGTTAATGTAGTTCATTTAGCAAATATTGCACTTAAAAATTAGGGTAGATGAAATGCTTTCACTGAAAACCTCCAATGGATTTCATTTTACTGTTGCTGTTCAAACTATATGGGCTAATCAATTATAAGAATGATAGAAAACGATAGAGATGTCATTTTATTTAAAGTAGTGAAAGAGAACTCTTTCAACAGAATGCACAGTTCATTTTTTTCACTCATTGTTGGAAAGAGAAAATTATTCAATGTGTAAATACAATTTTTTTTTATTTTCTAGTTTTCTCACTTTCACTTTTTACCATTATGCTTAAATTGTAGATGCATCTGACTTTGAATGTTGCACAATTTATTTTTATGTCTCTTTACATATGTCAACACAGTTGCAACATTCTTAGCTGCTACTTGATTGGCAGATTTCTTTAGAATTTGATGATGAATGAAATTTCTTTGCATAGGCTCCATTGAAAGATTTTTCAACTACTTCACAAAAGTAAAATATATCATTGGCTGATTTTTCACTCAGATACCTCCACTCCAATATCTACTTTATTATAATTGACAACTCTGTAACCATGTTATGCCAAAACCTTTTGACATAAATATAAAATTTTTGAGGGATAATTTTAATGAGGCTCAACATTGTGGAAATTAGTAATGGTACTGATTCTTGTATGACCATTCATTCTGATCTCGATTAATGTTCAAAAATGCTCTCATTAAAAAAGAAAAAAAAAAACAAAAGACAAAACTGTAGACCAGCATTATGATTAGTAGATAATGAACTTATAGATCTTGTCTTTTAGGAAACAATAAAAAGTTAAATCACTTTCAGTTAATGTCAGTGAAATTCTTTTGTAATAAGAAAATTGGTCAAGAAATTTAATTTATGGACTGAATGAATAAAGTGATTTCTTTTATTGTTTGTTTCCTCTTCATAGTATAATGCAGAAACATTTTTATTTATATATTTTTCTTGGTTAAAGTACCAGTTTTGTTTGTTAATGTGAGGTATTTTACTCCAGTTTTAGAACATTAAAATGTACTAAAAATATAATGGGGATATGTGAACTCCGGATAGACAGCAGAAATACATGGAAATAATGGTCATCCACAAGTGATGCAAGAAAAAAACTATTCAACAAAGAGAAAAATTTCATTATATTCTAATTCAATACTAGTGCCACTCATCCTATGCACTGTACAGTATATACTGTATTTTGTAAGGTTTCATATTTGTCAGCCAACACCATGATATTACCTACTGTGTTTCACCTAGGTCAGAAAACATTGCAATTCAGCTGTGGAAGATTGGTACTGTGTCATTTGATCAGCTCTTTGAGATAGTATGTGTATGAGACTGGCTATGGATCCAATTTGCCAGCTTGGTTTTGTGTAAACTAGTAATGGCTCTGTACTGGTGTGAAGTGTGTTTTGCTGGAGTTCAAAAAGACCACAAGTGGAACTGGACACTGTTTTGACATATGTGACATAGATCTTGTTCAGGACTATTTGTATCTTTTATTTTTGCTGTTTCCCTATAGTGAGTTTATCCCAGCATGATAATGCAACTTGCCTATTGTGTATGGGTGATATGATGCTGTTTCTAGGAACATTCATCTGATGTCTAAATACTCCATTTTCAAACTGATCTCACTAAATTTAAGTCCCATTAAGTGTGTATGGGACATTTTGCTGATTTTACTAAATATTGTGCAGCCACACTAAAGAACCACATTGTGTAGCTAACATTATTCAGGTGAAGAAAAGTGGGAAATATTGTTAGGTGGTAGTCTCTATTATATTTAAGTATTATTTCTTTTGCACTTTAGTTTATATAAATGATAAAAATTGACATTTTGTGTGACAAGTCTCTGAATACCAGAAATGATCAAACCTTATTGCAGGTAATCAAATTTTCTTATTTTAAAATAAATTTCCATCTTCAAAAGATATAATTTTTTTCACTTTGAAATGATATTTATATGAATATTTAGATTTTTCAATCCATTCTCTAGAAGAAAAATTTTATATTCATTTTTTTTTTTTTTTTGTATAGTTTAATTTTGTAACTTGTTTCTATCAAGATAAATATTTTATTTTTATCTTGAGTAAATTGATTTGTCTGTTGATTTGATGCTATGACATTTTGTCTGAATACTGATAAAGATTACAAAAGGCTAAAGATGAGATGAAAGTTGGACTCAATGAGTAATTGCTTCTAGGGCCAAGTGTATTATGTTACTTGCATTCTAATTGACTTGAGAAAATAAACTTGGAAATAACATTAGAAACTCATAATTCATCATTTATGTGTAGATGCTTACATTCAGCATCATCGCCATCTTCTTATAGCTATCAATCTTAGATTACTCAGCCTTGTAGAAATTGAGCTTCTATGCTTTTTAACCTATATTCAGATTTGGTCCTTTTAATTTGGCTCATATTTTACCCTTAAAATTCTGGTTTCATTTAGTAGACAGCAGTTTTTGAGAGTGGTTCAAGCCATCCTGTCTTCTAATCATGTTATAATGAAATACATTTACTATTTTATAGAATTGGCTTTTGGCTTTGACCTTTGTTTCTCTTCAATTAACTTCACACACAATCATCTCTTAAATCTAGCTATCAACAGAGCATGAAGCACCTTGAATAATTCAAAATTGTATTCATTCTACTTGTAATGTGGATTATGTGGAAGTAGTTGAACATATAATTAACAATTACTTGTACATAGAAAATGACTAGACTCTTTAAATGAGTCCTCTTAGTCCTTCAATATTCTTGTGCTGTATAGAGTAATGTATTATAAATTCCATAAAAGGTCCTGAATCCGAATGAAAACTGGTTTATGGTGTGTACTCGATTTAAGTGTTTCATCAAATATCTTAAAAATCCATTAAATCATCTTCACTGATTGTGCTCTACATTTTTGTTTTTCTTTTTATATGAATTAACTGTCTTGCAATAATTGTTTTCATAAATTGTCTCTTTGAAAATATTCTTTACCTTTTTGATTTCATTTCATCATCTGTCTAGTATCCAGAAAGATTCACAAATAACAATAAGTTGCTTACTTAACCTTATTTCACAAAGTACTTCTTGAATTAGCAGTACTTCTTGAATTAGCATGTCAAGTTAGCAGTTAACATAAAAATTGACCATTTTACATTCCTATCTTATTAGTGTGTACAATCTAAAAATATTATTCAAATTGTTGTTATAAAAAAGAAATAATTGTGCTATATATATATAGTTCACTTAAGTAACAAGATCATATTCAGTATTGATAAAGTAAAATGCTTACCACAATCTTATTTAATATATTGTATAATGGAAGGTGTCCTTACCATCTTGTAGGTAGGCATTTTTACTTATGAAACCATATAACTTTGTCCAGCAACTGTTGATATATTGTTTCAGTTATATATATATATATATATATATATATATATATATATATATATATATATATATATATTATTATTTTTTCAAAGCTATTTACCTATATGTTGAGGGTATAATGGATCATGGCTCAGAATGAGAAATCTGAGAGCAAATTCCAGTTGGGTTTGTTACATTCTCTTATGTGCAATTACATTTTGGAAAAGGTATGAATTCATCTTTTCTCCCCCAGCTGTGGGTTAAACAGCAGGACAGGCTGGGTTATAAAGTCTTGGTTGGCAACCAGTATACTGCAACAATTAATGGCAATCTACTGCAGGAATTCTTCTGTTGTCAATCATGAATCAAAAAAGAGATCTGATCAACCAAGTGTGTATCATGGCACCTAAGGAAGGAGTAGTCAGTGAGTGTGTTTTATGTGATTCTTAGCACTTGGTTACCTGTTTGTGTAATGTTATGAATACCTCTTGTTATAGCAAAACATTCCTTTTCTCTTATGAATGCCCACTTCATGATAACTACAAATAATGTAATATTCTCAGTGACTTAATTCTACCTGGACACTGTCTGTGCAAAACCAGTTGTACTTTATTAACTGAATGCACTACTTGTTATTTGATTTGTATGGTTTTAATTTTACTGTGATATCTCCGAGCATTATTTTTTTTTTTTTTAACATTTAAAAATTGGG
Source organism: Acanthosepion lycidas (assembly GCA_963932145.1). NCBI lineage: Eukaryota > Metazoa > Mollusca > Cephalopoda > Sepiida > Sepiidae > Acanthosepion > Acanthosepion lycidas. The sequence goes on along the minus strand of OZ010573.1, from coordinate 33,037,960 downwards.
AGTTTATTTTTAATTTTGTGATATAAGTTGATATAAAGAATGAAAGAAAGAAAAACAAACAGGAAAGTAAATCATTTGACACAAACTATTCCAGAGAAAGATTTGAGTACAAAAAAATTCCTTTATGTTTATATTACATCCTTTCATTCAAAGTTGTTGCTTCGATTAATTAAAAACAAAAACATTATAGTGGTTGGCTGTTCCCTCCCCCATGTACTCTGAATGAATCAGCATCTTTATTATTCTTCTTACTGAGGTTGTTGGTTCACAAAGTAATTAATGTACAGGTATTAGTTTGGTGTAAAAATAATGTCGGTTTTTGACGTATTTTTTAACGTCAAAAACCGACATTATTTTTTTGCACCAACCTAATATCTCCCACTTTTAACCTGAACTCGCACAAACACACACCAGGAAGAAAAATAATCTTTCATGATAAAGCACAAGTTATTTGATTGATTTAACAGTTATCAATCAATTAGTCCTTCACATAGATGCTGAAATTCTGTGGTTAACATTTTTTGGCAATAGATTTGTGTCTTTGTCTCATCTGTTTGTATTCATATCTAAGAAGTAAGAACTGTTAAGTTTTTGGGAGAATGGGTATTGGAATTGTTCCAAGAGTAGAAATTTGACTTACTAAGTTTATAGAAGCTTTTCTTTCTTTTATTTCTATAAACCCAAAGGCTGCCAAAGGTGGATTTTGAGGTCCACAACAAGTCAATTCATATTTATAGGATTATTTGCAAATGTTAATTAATAATTTACGAGGATTCTTCCTTTATTACACTCCTTTTCTTACAGAAAAGGAAAACAATTCTGTAATTAGTTAATAGACCCAGAATTATCTCGCTTGGATAGTTTTTTTTTTTTTTTTTTTTTTTTTTTTTTATGGAAATCAATTGATACTTAATAAAATTTACTTGGAAATTGGTGTATTTTATATTATTTTAGTTGTATTCCACTAACAAAAGTTGCATTGTAATATTCTATATTTTGTGTTGTGGTAGCAAACAGATAAATATACATAATGTCAATGATTTTGTTCATTATAAAAATTTTCCTAAAACATTTATGCAAGAACTTTTTCAGTCCCTTTTGGGTTTTGATCTTTTTCTGTACATTCTGTGGTTTCCTTTTGAAAAATCTGAATTATGGTTAATAAGAGTACTTGGATTTTCTTTTTTTTATCCAAACTAATTAAGTCTTTTTTACATTATCTGAGCATCCAATGATAATGTTTTCTTAAATTATACTTATTGTCGATCTCTTTTTGGTTTTATTGTCAGGCTTTTTTTTTTTTTTTTTTTATTAATATTAGAAGTTATAAAAATAGAAGATAACAGCAAATAATGCAGACTGATATTTTCTTACAAAACTTCTAAATGTATTTTCTCTAATGTATGTGTATTATTTGTTTGGAAAATGACCTAGTAATTTTTGTTTCAAAGACTATAATCTCTCTTGCTCAATGCAAAGATTATAGTCATAAAATGTACAGATCTAGTTGTGCTTTAAGTTATTTTTGGTAGTTATTAAATCTTGTTTAATCTAACCTTATAAGCAAGAGAAATATGACCCTGGAATTAAACTATAGGAAATATTCATCCAGCAATAGAATAACACTGGTATGATTCGCCTGTTTGTAACAAATAAGGTATATAGGCTTGTAAAATATCCTTTGAAATATTATCCTGTCAATGCTATTAGCAAGTAACAAGAATGTGGGTTTGTATACATTTGTTTACTTCATCATTGAATATTATATGAAGAATGTGGACTCATTCAGCTTGGATAACATTTTATGTTTTGGATCAATTTACTGTTTGGAAAAATGGTTGGTATTTAGTTATGACTGGACAGCATTGGTGATCAAGTGGAAAGTTCTGTTTTCCATATGACATTTCCCAAAAATGAAAAGGTAATTTTGTGAAGTTGATATTCTAATTGAGAAGTTAATAGAGAAAGTGATTTTTTTTCCCTTTTAAAAACTTGCTTGGCAACAGACATTGGTCTGCTAGTAAAATGTTATCTAATGAATTTCTTTATCAAATTTTGTGAGTGATGCATTATGAAGAAATAAGTACAATGATCAATAACAGTTACTAATGCAGTAAGTATAGAAACTTTGCAGACATTTTCCTATTTTAAGAATAAACCATTTCTAGCTATATTTAGTCTTTATTTTGTTCTGTAAGAAAGAGTCAATTCTAATTTTGGTTTTCAACTGAAAAAAATATCTGTTTGAAAAGCCCAAATTTCAGTATAGCTTTCTACTTAGTAAGATGTCATTGTTATTGTGGTGCAGGAAGTTGACACTCCTTTCACTTCCTGCTGCAATTTTTTCTCCTCTTACAATTGTATTCCACCTGTCTGTTAAAGTTTTGGCTGTTTTTTTTTTTTTTTTTCCTAATCATTTCAACCCAAGCAAGGTGATAATGTCACTAGGACATAAGGAGGTACTAGAAATGAAAGAGAATGAGAAGGCTTTAGTGAGGAGAAAGGACAACAAAAGAAAACATACGATGGTGATTGGTATTGCATTTAAATTTTTGAACATTGTAAGTGGCAGGGAAGCAAGAAATCAGAAAGGAGTTTCACAAACAAGAAGTGTGAGAAAAGAAACTATTAGAACATTTGCTTGCATCTAGCTAGTTCAATAGTACAATTTAGTAGCAGACTTAAATTCATGCAGCCAAGGAACAAAGGAGGAAATCTCGTCAGAACAATTGTCATGAAAATGTTTGTAGGAAAGACAGAGAGAAGTCATATCTGTAAGGAAGTGACTGTGAATTTGAGATTTTGCTTTTCTTTCTTTCTTTTTTTTTCTTTTTTTTTCTATTTTTTTTTTTTTAATGTCAACTTAGTATAATTAGTTTATAAATTCAACTTAGATTACCAGCCTCTGCTGCTTATCTCCATTTTATTAATTCTTTTCTTTGCTTGTATTAGGTTGGTGCAAAAATAATGACGTAATAATGTCGTTTTTTGACGTTAAAAATACGTCAAAAAACAACATTATTACGTCATTATTTTTGCACCAACCTAATAATATGCCGTGCTTATAGAAATCATAACATTTTTTTTTAAATTTATTTATATTAAATTTAGCTGTTATGATTGATTTTTCTCAAACCTTTTCTGAAATTAAAAAATAAATATCAATAACTATATTGTTATGCATGCTTATTTACAAGATAATAGGCAAACTTCAAGCTGTATATTAAAATCTCACACCACCAGATCATCTATTGTAAATATTTCTAATAAAGATAGTTATTTTGAGGAGAAAGTTACATGGTATTTTTATCATATAAATGTAAGAATTTTCTTAACATTTTACAGTAATTTGTTGGCTAATACCAGTTTTATTATGAAAAAACCCCCCAAAAACATCGCCTTTCATAATAAAATCTGAAGTACTATGTTCTCCACTTACAAGATCTAAGTGACATCTTAATTAATGTGATATACCTGTTTTTGGTCACAGCCTTGATTGTTTGGTGTCTCATTACAATTCTACTACCCCCTGGTTTGCATGCAACTAAAAAAAACTGTTTGATATTTTATCTATTGATCATCTCCTTTAAATATTCCTAATAAAAAAATAGTACTATGGAGTAATGGATAGCAGAACGGATTGAGGAATCGGAGAGCCAAGTTTGAATTCTAGTTGAATCCATTACATTCACTTATGTGCTAATACCCTTGTGAAAGATATGAATCCTCTTCTTCTCCCCCCAGCTATGGGTAAATAGCAGGACAGATCAGCTTCTATAGCCTTGGATGGCAACTGGTCTACTGTGAGAAAAAAATCTGCCTTGTCAGTCATGTATAGAAAGATACATGACTATCTAAACGTGTATCACGTATGGCACATGACTGATTATTATCTATTAGCACCTTATCCAGTCAGCCTCTTTCTATAAATTTTCTATTCAGTACCCTGGAAATTCCAACTGCAGTCACTGCCCTAATTTCTCTTCATATGGTTACTCTTTCAGGTCTCCAAATATTGAAAGGTACAACCTTTGCCAATAAAATGTTACTTCAGCAGCCTGTTATCTTACTCCAAATTTTCTTTTTTATGCACTCACACACACACACACACACACACACACACACACACACACAGCATAGGTTCAATTTGTTGGCACCTACCACCACTCCTGATCACCTGTTGATAGTCTCTTTAGTTAGTCAACTTTCCTGGTTGAAAATAGTCCTATCCACCCCCAAATAATGCGTAGCATGAAATTTCATTAGATCTAGATATTTCATATAGATATTTCAAACAGTGCACCATGGCCACACCCTCTCTGAGTCCTCTGGCACACCTAACCAAGTTTTCCTCATTCTAGTGAGAGTATCTGCCTTATTTTTTTTGTGTGGGAATGACTATTACATGCTGCATTGGGCTAAATTCAGTAATTAGCTCTTGTTGAATTTCCAGATATTGCTTAATTATGATCTCTGCGGCAACTTGTTTGAACTCTTTTCTCTGCAGTAATCACAGATTTCACCCATTTAAACTGAACCGATTTAGATTTTGATATCATACAATCCTCCCACCTTAAAGTCAAATTGATGCCCTTCAACTTCAGCTGCATTAATATGATTGCAAGCATCTATTTTTTGCCTCATCCATGCTGTATCCTCCACCTTAACATCACCTATCTCTAAAATAACACCTGTATCCACACTTAGCATCATCATGCAATAACCCTTTTTTCTGATTTAGGCATGTTCCATCTCCTTCTCACTGGATCATCTCTCATCTTCTCCACAATATCTCTCATCATAGGATCTTCTTCCCTACTTTATTTTCCTCAGGTCATTCTTTCAGCTCTTTATTTAATATAGTTATATATAGTTCAGAGTCATTCCCCAATAGCATAGTGGCCTACCAACTTTCCATATATAAAGAAGAGTTCCTGCAGATTTAGATTGATTCTGGATCTTATTTCCTTTCAGAATAAACTATTTTGCCTACTTTGTCTTTCCTTGATTTGAACCCCAGAGTTGCTGTTTTTTCTGGCAATTTTGTATTCAATCCAAATTTCTTCAAATTGTTTATTAACTTGTCTGTTACCTCTGTTTTATACATCAATATACCTTGTATATAATAATTAGTTGCCCTTTCCACTTTATCCACATTTCCCATATTGTTTTAAGGATGGTCCCCATGGATTTTAGTGTAGAATTTAGTTTAAATCTTAACCAAGTTAAACAGAACATTTCACCTGTATAATACCATCTGGTATTCCAGTCTTTTAGTGACACGCATTATAGATCAGCTGATTTCAAATCAACAATTTTCAAAGTTCTTGCCATTTATCTCTGTTTTTGGAAAGTCTCTCTTGCACATCTTTATCATCTCCAGAGTGACATGCCACATATCTATTCTATTCTTGAAAGTCCAACACTGGCCAGACCTTTTCTTTTGTTGACTTGAATTACTGCCTCAACTTTCACCCTGACTCCTCTAGAGAATTATCATAACTCCTCTTATTCTTCAGCATGGGAAGTTCTCTCTTCAGGCACCATCAAACTATATGCAAACCTTTGTTCGCAATCTTACAAGAAATATCCCTCTGTCTAGAGTCTGCTTCAACAGTTTTGCATTTATTATTCATTGGTTGTATGCTTATGGCACATTACATGCCTCTGAACCTTCCTCTTTCATTATTGGATGGACTTTCCTCAGTTGACCAATCACATTCATACCCATTATTATGTCAATACCATAAACAGTTTTGTTAAGCCCATTTACCTGAATTTTCAATCATGTCCCATGCACCATTAACTCCTCAGTATTTGCTGCATCAACACTCAATATTTCTTCCATCAATTGCTTTTAAGCTGCTTATCCTATTTCAGCTCTTCACCAGTTTGAAATCATAAACGTAGTCAGAAGAGCAAAAGTCCTTGTTGATACAGATTATCTCTCTCTTACCAAAGCTTCCACCTTTGGTAATGAATTTAGAAGCACCTTTACTTGGCTAAGAAAGGTAGCTACTAGTGCAGTAAATTCCTCTTGATCGTTTCCTTAGCTACAATAGTTAGTTACATGACCTTACTGGTTAATTCAGTAGCAAACCAATCTTAGGCTCTTTTTACTCATTAATGATATGTGGACCAAACCACTATTCCTGGAATATTTTTTACTTTTTCTTCATGATTACACATTCTTTGTGGTTATATAATGCTAGATCCCTAAAAGATTTATACAATGTAAGTACCATAACCCTTGCCACTAAATCTCACATTGACAATTTTGATGTCTAGCAACTGCAACCTTACTGAAATGTGATCTGGGAAAGCAGTCACAAATAGGAGCTTTAAACATTCTTTCCAACTCGTCTGGCCAATCCAACCAATCAGTCTCTTGATCTCATTAGTGTGTGTGTGTATATATATATATATATATATATATATATATATATATATATACACACACACACATTTCCTCGTCCCTTTCACCTTTCCCACCTAACCTGTAAATATCTCTTCTGCAAAGAGCTCTTTCAGTCTAGTCTTAATCTGATTTGCATCTAACTAAACACCATTCATTTTCAAATATAAAGCTAGATACAGTGGTAGAAAAAGTTGCAACATACTGTATTTTCTGCAGTTTTGCTAATAATTTTGCTTTCTTTAGCCATGTGTCTATAGTTCCTTTACTACTAAATTCTAAACTCTTGTCATGTTATAGCACTTACATGCTAAATGACTTCTTAAATCTGAAAAGAAAACAAATCTTCTATTCATATTCTTTCACTAAGCAGGACTCGTTCAGCAAGTCTATACAAAAAGTAAAAGTGAAAAAGGAAGTTTTTAAACTGCTGTAGATTTTGATGAAACAAAAATATTACACAATTCTACTGACCAAGAGAAAAGGAAATCATTTTCATACAGTCATTTGTATTTCAGTATAACTTTTTTTTTAATTTTTTTATTTTTAGTCACCTATACTTTTTGTACCAAGTCTGCTTTATATAAGTAAATAGCATTGCTCCTACTTCCTTTTGCTGTTACCCTACACTCATCACTCCTGTACCATATTCTCCAATCACTTTTCTGATTATTCACCAATCACCTATCATGCTTAAAAATTAAATTTACTCATGAGGTTTGGTCATTCTCATGAGTTAGGCTAATTGAATTAGGGAGAAGTTGATTTTCAGGTTTTGTTATTTGCTTTTACCAAGTCAACTGGCAGAACAAGGAATTAAATTTGTGTTTGTACATCTTTACATTGACCAACGTCTTTTGAATAACTGGTTTATTTAAAATGAATCAAATTTTGAAGTTACTTTGAGATAAACTTTGTGCATTGAAGGTGATTGACAACATAGTATAAGTTTTTGTTTTAGTATTCATATTTAATGTATTTATTAGATAAAGTGAATATTTAAATACAAATTTAATACTGATTAATGCTGAACAAAAGAAATAAGTTCTGAAAAACTCATTCAAAATATCCTTAGATTTTTAACATTGATGTATATAATCTGATGATTTTTTTCTCTACTACATTTCATTGTAAAAATGTATTTTTTGTGTTAATTAGCACAGTGCACATAACATGGGCAGGTTCTTCTGCCAAGGATCAGCACATTTGAATCTTGAAATCTTGGACTTTCCTCTTTGCACTTCTGCCTTGACTTTCCTCTTTGCACTTCTGCCTTGACTTTCCTCTTTGCACTTCTGCCTTGACTTTCCTCTTTGCACTTCTGCCTTGACTTTCCTCTTTGCACTTCTGCCTTGACTTTCCTCTTTGCACTTCTGCCAAGGATCAGTGTGTATTATCTGTGTGCTCTGTGAAAAGTGGGACATATGTGCATACATAAGGGTGCTCAAAAGTTTGACCCACTTCTCAAAATTTGATCAAATACCCAGCAAGTTTTTTCTTGTAATTAAAACTCTTCATATTGTACCATATGTACATTTGTATAATCTATGAAGCATGTGTATGTCTTTCTGCATTTGTTTTGCTTGCTCTGATCTAATTCTGATAAAAAATAGCATTTCTTGTTCCAGTGTCTTGAAAAAAAACTACACTTTTCTCTTTCTGTTTTCTTTAATGAAAACAGAAAGAGAAAAGTGTAGTTTTTTATTTTTTAAATAAATTAGAAATAAATACAAACAAGTAAAAAAAAAAAAAAAAAAAAAAAATGGTTTCACAAGAAATGTGCACAGTGGAATCCATTTTAGTTGTATTATCAATCCTCAAATATTCTAAAACTGAGAGCATTTCTATTACAATCACATCTGATTCTGCTGTTATATTTCTGTCCATTTCAGCCCATGCTGATCTTAACTCAAATTTTAATACTATAGTCTTTTCAATATTTTTATGTCTTCTATTGTCATGGATGGCACTCTGAAATATTTTTTCTTCTCAGTAGTATCTTGACATTTTCTATTGTGATTATTTCTTTTTAGATTTTATGTATCCTGTTAAAGAGTTCTGTCTTGCTTTTTCTTTTATCATTTTATACAAGCCTTTTATGTCTATATTGTGAAGTTTTTCCATCTGTGCACATTTCTTGTGGAACCATTCATTTTTTTTGCTTGTTTGTATTTATTTCTAATGTTATTGGTTAACATTCTATATTGTGTGTCATTCCTTGGCATTATTAGCTATCTCTTTTTCATTAGCTTGAGAATTTCATCTATTATTCACTTTTTCTTCACATTTGTTTCTCTTATTGCTGATTCTATTATACTTTGGATTTTATCAAGGATCTCTACATATATAACAGGAGCACTGGACCAGATGTGACAGAAATATTCTAAGCATAGATGAATGGTAGACTTATAGATATGAAAGAGATTCTGGAGAGAAAAATTGTCTAACATGACACAGTGAACTAATTTTCATGGCAGCTGATCTAGAAATGGATTCAATAGTCCTTTTACTTCATGTCAGCTAAGAATGTTAGCACAAGAAGGCACTTTCCTGGAGGTTAACATCAGCCATACTGATGGAAGGCAGAAAGGGGTCTCTGTTGTGTATATTTTAGACTGTAATACTTTATTTCTAAATAGTTTTTACTTTGCAGAGTGTTAGGTAGTCTATCTAGTCCTTTTTCTTTTCTGCAACTGTATTTTGGTTTTTGTCAAACCAAGTGTTGGTTATTACTTGATCATTTACAGTATACCAATGAATCCAATTTTCTGTTATTTATGCAGTCCAAGTCCATACTTGCTGACTATTTAATTATCATATTCATTTCTTACTTGATTCCTTGTAATTTACCAAAAAATTTAGCATTTATTTTGTTGTAAAGTTATCAGTTTGTTTATGAAAACACTCCAATGAGTGCGCAGGATCGTCTCATCAGTGATGTTATGATTTGGGTGTCATGACAAGTTTCGGATCTTGAAACATCAAACTTGTTCGTCAAAGAGACCCTACTGAAACAGTACTATTCCGGCAGGCGATCCTGAAGCAAAAAAACCACCAAGCACGCAACAAATGGACACATTAAGTAACTGCCACTGCTGATCTTGAAATTAAAAGCAACCAATCATTAACAACCTACATCACTTCCGCCTCAGCCAAGGCGATACAATTTTGATTAGAAATATTTACAATATTATGCAGCTGAAAGGTTGATTTATCATATTACAAATAGTGTAGTTTTTATTGTATATTTTAAATTTTGTATGCATAAAGATTTCCATGAGTGGTATGAAAGTTATAACTTCAAAAGAGAAATGAGATTTTTGTAAAGTTATTGAGGAATGGGAACACAACATTGGAAATTGCAAAAAGACTGAACAGATCATAGAGCAATAAGAAAATAGTTGAAGCTGGTGTTACAAATGCCAACAGAAGAGATGCAGAACATTAGTTAAAGAAATGAAAGCCTTTTAAATTACAACTTTTAAGTTGATATTACAAAGAGAAATGTGAATGTTCGGTGGAGTATATAAAAACTGATTTAACAAAAGTTCTTTTTAAGGATGAATCTAGAATTCCATTGGGTTGATCTGATGGTTGGATGTAAACAATTTTGGGGAGGTAGGTAGGTAGAATAATGTTTTCAGGCTAGAATCGAAGGCAACAAAATCGATGTGGTCAAGAAAAATGCTGAAAATCTTTTTAACTTCTTGGATTACATACATATATAATAAAGTTAATGGCCAGAATTGAATTAGACCAGAAAACTAGTATTTAAAAAGTGCTCAGTACACATATAAAAAGATAAAAATTTAATATGTAGAACTTTTGAGTATAGAAAATTAGGAAGTTAGCTGATTCTATTATCTTGGTTTCAACATTTCGGTATCTTCAGGTTTAGGTGATTTCAGTCAATTGATTTCCTAACACATTATTTTTATTTATTTTATTTTTTTTTATTTTTTTTTATTTTTTATTTTATTTTTTATTTTTATTTTTTTTATTTTTTTTTTTTTTAAAGAAAAATTCATAAATTTTTTATTTAAAAAAAATAAAGCATTAATGTTTATCTCAATCTGGATGAAATAAGTAAGTTTGTAATTTGGTTTCCAGTGTTTAAATATTGATATTGTTATGAAATAGTTAATAATAAAAATTGAATCAGGATTCATGTTGTATAAGCAAAATTCTATTTAACATATACAAAAATTTATATTCTTAGATTCATGAAATTTCTTCCCTTTTAACAATGGAAGTGAATGTAAGCTTCATAGAAACCTGTTCAGCTCTCTAGATATCTGATAGTTATTGCTTTAGCTATAATTGCTAGTAGAAAAGATTTTATATATATATATATATATATATATATATAAATCTGATTTATCCCAAGCAAGGTAGTAATGCCACTAAAACACAAGGGGTTACTAGAAGAATTAGAAAGCAGAAACATTGCTAAGGAGTGAGAGCAATAGAAGAGTAATCATCAAGACAGTAGATAATGATTGACATTACATTTAAATTTTTGAAGATCAAAGTTAACTGGAAAGCATGGAGTTGGAAGAGTTCCACAAGTGAAAAGTGTGAGAAAAGAAACTGTTAGCAAAGAACTTACAGTTACCTCTAGCCAATTCAACTGTAAACTGATGAGATCTTGCCACCAATCTGGTACTGCACTTAAATTTATGAAGTCTAGGTACTATAGTGAAGAATTTTTCCGAACAATTCTGAGAGGGTGTAGTGAGTCACTCTCCTGGAGGTTAGCATCAGCCATGCTGATGGAAGATAGTATATATTTTCTTCTTGGTATAAAGTTATAAGTTTGATATTTCTGTCTGTTCTTGGAGCTTCAATAACAGACCTTGGACTTTCAAGTTCAGTTTTGTGTCATAGATCTATCATGTTGGGATTAGTGAATAAGTGTTAAATATGATTAATTGCTCACAACATCCATTTATAATTGACAATTATGTATTGCTTAGGAGAATTCTTTTATAATTCTCCTTTTATTTTCAGCATGATGGTATTTTTTTTCTTTCTTCTTGTCTTTGCACATGTTAAAAATTTCATTAGTTGTGTCAAATCTAATCTAATCTGAGTTCAATTGTCATCCTAATTAATTTTCTTGTCAACTTGAGTAATCACCAGGGAAAGGAGAAAGATGATAGGAGGTATACTGATGGTATGAATGTTCTCACTATAAATGTAGATTTAAACTTTCTTCTATTCTTGAATCAATATTAAGCAGAGTGACATTAACTAGTCTTACTTCAAGTGGCTCCAATTTTTGAGTCAGCATTTTCTTGCTGTATGTATTTTGGATTACATACACATACATGCGCACACACAGATATATATATATATATATATATATATATATATATATATATATGGTGCAATGGATATATTGTCTAAATTACAAAAAAAAAAAAAATTAAAATAATGCCAACATCTCATCTTAACAGATTTTTGTGCAATTTTGGTAAATATATCTATATACTAAAGAGTAAATTTATTCAATAAAATCTCCATTGGCTTCAACCACAGCCTCCAGATGACTTTAGAATCTTTTGCAACTCTTCTGGATGGTCTTCTTGTTTAAGTTGATGAATTCTGCCATAATCCTTGCCTTAGTTCATCTTTGGTGTTACAAGAAAATTTGTTGGTCTCTAGCTCAACTGCACCCCATACATAATAATCAAGAGGGTTGAAGTCTGGGAAATTAGGTTGCCAGATGTAAGAGGTGATGTGGTTGCAGAAATTGTTTGACAGTCATGACTTGGTTTTCCTGCTTGTGTAGCATGGTGAAGAGTTCTATTGCCAGATATAGCATCTTCCAGCAACCACCCTCTTGTTCCAGAGCAGCACTACCTCCTCAAGATACTTGATATAGGCCTCCATGTTGGAAGATGAATGGAGGCATCACGTTACTATCACTAGTGATCACTCCAAACACCTTAGCAATCACCATTAGACTCATTCAGCTATTTCCAAATCCTCTGCACTGTCTTCAGATTGATACTCAAACACACTGAAATGTTAGTATTGATACTTCCGGCACAAATGCCAAGCAGTATAACATGCTGTTTCCAAATTTCTGTGAAGTGAATTGCATCATGTTCCTCTTTTTCTCACAGATCTTACTACACTGTGCAGCCGCCAAAATCAAAAACGAATACGCATGTGCAAAATTAAAAATATAAAACGGTGGCAATTTACCCATAGCACCCTGTGTGTGTGTGTGTGTGTGTATATATATATATATATAACTGATTTTGAGGATATAAGATGATAATTTTTAAATCTTATTCTCTCAGGCCAGGTTGTACCTTGAAAATTTCAATTCTCCTTAGTAACCTTCCCTTTGCATAAAACTTTCAAAAACGGCTTCTGATCCAAATTCATACAAGGATAATTGACTTTGAATATACAAGAACCATCTCCATGAGAGAACAAAATAAGATCTTTTAATTTTTGATAAATAAATAAATTTCTAAGTTTATCTTTAACCTAATACTTTGTGCACATTTGTGATTTAAGGTTTGAATTTAATGTTTTTTTTCTTTTATATAGCAATATTCAGATGCCTACATTTGAGATAGCACCTTTTTTCAGACTTGCAAAAATACCATTGTAGACTTTTTTTAAGGAAAAGGAGATTATAGAAAATATACTTTATAATAAAAAATATTTTTTAAAGTTTTATCTATCTGGTCATTTTCTTTATTATGTACTCTTCAGTATTGTGATGACAGTTCTGGTTAATCAATTTGAGATTACTAGCATAAATGACAAGACTGTATGTGTGTGTGTGTGTATATATATATATATATATATATATATACATACACACACACAAACACACTCTTTGCTCCTTTCTTGTATAAAGCCAGTAGACTTTGTTTCTTACTGAAAAGCAACATAGATTGCTGTTATACCATGTTGCTTGTTGAATTAAACCATGTAAATAAACTTGGGTTGTACTACAGTCTGTTGTAGTTTGTTCAATATGGTTTAACAGATTTTTTTTTTTTTTTTTTTTTTTTTTTTTTTTGTACATGAGGGTTAGGGTGGGAAAGTCTCCAGAAATTTGTCAGGCATAAAAAATGAGAGATTGATCATGCTGGAAATAATTTTAATGTTTTAAGATTCTATTAAGTTGGTGCAAAAATAATGACGGTTTTTGCACCAACCTAATATATAAGGAATATTTTAGATAGGAAGGAAAAATCACAAAGGCTTTTTTTTTTATTTTTTTTAAATTTCACTCAAAGATGTAATAGATTTTGGATGCCAAAATGAATATCTCGAATTTTACAAAGACATTGGTTTACCTTTTATTGGTTATACCAACAGAAGTTTCAAAGATTGAATTGATTTTTGTTTAAAATGCCAACAGAAGAAATAATTGTTGATTGCCAGTCATTGTGCACAATAAAAAACAGATGTGAAAGAACTATGCTTGTATAGCCCCAGCACAGGCAATTGACTGATACAAAACCTCTTACTGGACAAATGCAAACAACTTTGATATTTCCTGTCTTGATCAATAAGACGGATTTTTTCCAATCTGTGACATTGGCTTTAAAGGTTGTAGTTCAGCAGAAGGTTTTCAGTGTAATTCTGACTTGTTAGCCAGTTACAAGGCAGTTTCTGGTTGTCTTTAAAAAGCTTCAGCTCCCTCAAGAATCCTTTAACCATGTTTAACCAATTCAAACAGGCATGTATCAAAATATGTTTTCCTTTTTTTTTTTCTTTTTTTCTTTTTTTTTTTTTTTTTTTTTCTAATTTATTTTTATATGTTTATTGGGATGTGAATCATTTCTTTGGAGAATTTGGTTGCAATCTTATTCAGTAATACTGCTAAGGATTATCAGCCTACTTTCATATTTTCTCAACAAAGTTGATCATTAATCAACAACTGGGGGAGTTTTCCTGTTTGGTATGTAAAACTGTTGAAGAAAATTATTTCAGTGGTAGCTCAATATTCAGTATCAAGTAGGCCTAAACATAAGACTGTTTAGTAGCTTTACTTCATATGAAATTCACTAGCTAATATTTATAGAATTAAAATAGGAAATTAGAACTTTGATAGTCATTTTCATAATGAATAAAAATTGACATGGCTGTTTATATATTTATCTTTTTTATTCATACTGGTGTTCATATATTTTTTTTAAGCTGAAACAGATGTATACCATTTTCATGTTAACTCCTAAGAAGCTAGGTTTATCACACTTAAAAATAGTAGTGTGAATAAACAAATGACTGTTGACAAGAAAACCAATTAAAATTCCATTTTATGAATTATTTATGGAAATCTAATTTCTAACCTGATCAAAGAGTACTTTTTTTATCTGTAGATAACAATTTTTTTACCATGTGGAGTGTATAATTACTACATTTACTCTGTTTAAATAAGAATTTTAGGACTATTCTTAATATTAGCCATTTTTGCATAAATATTTTGATAACATTTTGCTGGCAGAGTGAATACAAAAATGTTAAAAATAAAATTTTTTCCACAAATTTTACTTTCACAAGGATCTGACATATGGTGCAACATTTGGTATTGCCATATATAAGTCAGTAAACTTTAAGAGTTTATTATAAATACTGGAATATCAATCCTTCTCTGCTTTTTTAACATTTTTGTAGGCAGAATTAAATCTGTCTACAACGATTGTTGGCTTCATTAGTACTAAAATCAAAATCTTCAGCACTAAATTTTTCTTTTACATTATTTTTTTTTATAATATTAATTGTCTAACTCATGAACTTGAGAGTTGGTGGCCAATAGTCTTCTGAACTATCAGTTTGTCTTTCTCGCATGCATTTTTTATATACTATATATATATATATATATATATATATATATTGGTTAGGTGAAGTAGATGTCACTTGCATTTGCAACTGTGATTTGACATTTAATAGCATTTTTATACAACAGATATATACTTATCAAAAAAGTATATCCTAACATTTTAAGAAAGAAAATGTAGGTTTTCTGTATGTAAAAACAATAACCTAATAGGAGTAGTGAGTAGATTTATCAGTGTATTCATGTTTCTTGATTAATTCTTTTTTTGTACTTTGCTTTTTGCAATTTTACCTTTTGATACCAGTCATAGAGAACAAAAACACTGAAGCATTTTTGAAAGAAGCTTAAATCTTTGGCAATTTTATGAAAAATTGCTCAGAGGTAGAAGTTTTAGTTTTCTTTTTTTAAGATAGTACTACAAAGTTCTTGGTTCAAGTAAAATGATTAAAACAAGGAAAAATGTTTAGTCATTTGGTTAGATTTTGGGAAGTGAATCTGGTTGAAAACTTTTCTCCTCCCAAATTTCTGAAAAATCTATTTCTCTGAGCAGGTAGTCCTGTATTTAAAAGCTACAATGCTTACCTGATAGCTATTTATTCTTTTTTTTAACTGTATGTAGTTAACATTTAAAAAAATTATCACAGCATACCCATTATCCTGTGAAAATGTGATATTTTTTTTTTTATTGGTACATTGACATGCAAATGGGACACACAAGAGTTTTTCCTATTTGTTGCATGGAATGCTGTTAGGCAAGGAGAAGTGCAAAAAATGAGTTGTCTCTATTTCATGTGTCTGATTTAAGATGAAATGATTTTCATTTTTAAAAATAGTTTTTCTTACCATCCTCATTATTATCAAGTAAATTTAGGGAATAATCAAAATGTTTCTCATTCTTGTTAATCATGATATAATGTCTTATATAAGTAAATTTTCTCAATAGTTTGGTATACGTCTATTTAAAGTACATAAAATGTTCAGTTTTATGAAAATTTATGTATAACTAGCCGAGGTACCTGGCATTGCCCAGGTGTACATAGTTGCAATTGTATAACTGCAACCCCCGCATACCTACACACCTCCTGTCTACAAATGTCTGCCCGCGTCCTGCTTGCATGCATCATTCATTTGGTATACTAAGCTACTCTCCCACTCATCTTTTTTACAGTATGTCCTTTGCATTGTTTGATTGTTCTTAATAAATATTGCATCGATAAAACCTTCCTGTGTGCTTGTTGCTTGGGGTTGATTTGTTTTAATGTTTTAGATATTCAGTAAATTTCCTATGGTCATAATAACTTTTGAATAGTATAGCATTGTTCACAAAAACAAGGATGAAGTGTCAGAGCTTGATTCAACTGCAAGTGCAAACACATGAACGCTCCCCCTCCTTCTTTGCACATTTACTGTAAAGATGGGGCTAATGAGAAGTGTTTTGGGAATTTTTCCCTTTTAATGCTTCAATAATCCTTCTCGAGCAATCTTTGCATCAAAAGTTGTTTGAATGCCAATTTAGGATGGAATCATGAAGAAACTATAAAAAAAAAAAAAAAAAAAGCCGATTTTGAACCTAGTTTGTTGCAGATTTCATCTACTTAACAGAAATAATCTAAACCAAACATTCATGCAGGACAATTTGTGTGTCATATGTAATTTACATGGTAAATTTGGAAAGCGTTGTATGAAAAACCAAGGAGTCATGGCTGAAAAAAAGTGCAGTTTGAATAGTTTTTCCTGTTTTTTTTGTTTTTTGTTATGCACAGGGAAATGAGCAGGACTAAAACTACATTATCTTATTTCTTGCATGATGGCAAATTTTTTGTGACATGTTTAAAGAAAATTGGATAAAGAATGAGGAAGTTATTAAAGTTTTTATTTTTTTTTTATTTTTTTTTATTTTTTTTTTTTTATGAAGCCAATGTCACAGGAAAATTAGCAAGCACTCTTCATAAACCTAGTAACATGAGCTGATGTTTTGCATTAAGTGCAAAGAACATCAGCTCATCCAGTATAAATTTTGTTCACGTGTAACTTTGCCTTGGTTTTTGCAAAAAGTTGACCCACCTTCAGTTTTATTGATTTTTCTGCCAAGCCAGAGGTGGGTGGGGGTGTTGTCACTGGAGATTAAAAAGTTGGTCTTGACCTATCTTGGTAAATTTGCAACATGTGTGTACAATTCCATTGAAATCAGTCGAGAAATGTGGACGTGAATAAATAGCACACACACACACACACACACACACACACACCCTTCTGTTTTATAATTATTGTCAGGGTACAAGAAAAATACATTCTTCTATTTAGTCCACAAATTTTAACAATGTGATAAACCTATTGTTCTCTTTGCATTTTTAGTACATAACAAAGTACATTACTTAGAAAAGTTTTTTCAAATCAGAAAATATCTGATAAGGCTGATCTCTTGTTTAATGTTTTAAACTACTCCAGATATGATTTTTTTCCTTTGGGAGTGGGCTGTGATCAATCTGTCTGTTTGTTTTTTTTATATGCAATGTAACAAAGATTAATTGCAAATGCTGTAATTGTAAATTATATTTATTAAGTTGTATGTAAAGAAGAAAACTATATGAATGGTGCTTTTATTAAATAAATGCCAATCAAAATAGTTTCCTTTTAATGTACTTATTCCAATTGTCCATTGAAAAAAGTGAAAAGCTTAAATAATATACTTTCCAGAACAATCTCTGACTTGTTACTTTGGGCCAGTACTCTTCTGGCTAGTGATAAAGGCAATTAACTCTTTTTGCTTCAAGATGATGATAAAGAAGGAGGCAGGTGCTACCAAATTTTTTTTTTTTTCTTCTTCAAATCTTCAAGTTGACATTATAAACTTGTTACTTTATTGGAGGAATACTTGAAGATGCAGTGATAACCGTTGACGAATGGTTATTGAAGATGTCCCTGATAACTGTTGACAGGCGGTTATTGAAGATGCTACCTCCACTGTTTGGTTAGAGAAATTGATCTAATCTAATCTCATTTAATTAAAGTTGTAACAGTATAAACTGTTAAATTTAAAAAAAAAAAAAAAAAATCCACTTTTTTTTAATATATTCTATTATTGTTCTCTTTACTGTTTTTGTTGTCAGCATGGCATAAGGTTAAGAAATGATTTGTTTTTCTTTTTTTCTATTTGCAGTATATGAGTGAAAAGATTGGTGGAGCCAAAGGAACAGAGCTTGATGATGAGTTTGTTGAAATGGAAAGGGTAAGTTTAATTTCATTTATTAACATTTAATAGTTTTTATTTTTCTGTCCTGACTCTCAAGCAACTCCAATAGAAAAATAGTCAAATTACTTAGACAATTATTTTCTATCAACTGATGGTTTTCTATGCAAGTTTATTTACTTTTACTTTATATAATGTCACTGAATATCATAAAGATATTACATGTAACTTATTGAAAGTACAAATAATGATAATTTCATCCTCCTAAAATTCTTATCTTTCTCAGTAGAAAACTTTTAGTGCCTTTTGCAGTTTTTCAAGGAACTGATTTCTTTTTTTTTTTTCATTAAGAGAATTCTGTAAAGACTGAATTAAAGGGTAATCTGAAGCCGCATTATTTGCAAAATATAGTGGATAAACAAAAACTTCTCAGCAAATCTCTAATAATTTTTACTTGGTCAGCAAAGAAATGTACAATCTGTTATCTTGATAAAATAATATGCTTTTTCTACTAATTGATGATTTTTAGCAATTGCCACTTACACTTGGTCTGATTGGGTGCATTACATGTTTGAATTGTTCATTTAGTTTTCATAGAACTGTTGGCCATTTTGTACTGCCATTGTAAATAATAAACCTTTTTCAAATATTATAACAGCCCTCTTGCATAATTTTTCACTTTTAATATAATGAACTTTATACTTTTACTTGCCATTGAAGGTTTGGATAAGTAATTTAAAAAACAAGCAGTAATGCTGCTGATGTCTTGGCAGGTTTTAATTTGCAGCATTATAGACATCAGTCTCTTACCTTTAACAGTCTTTGGAAACTTCTATACATTATAATTAACCAAAAACAATTATATTACTGTTAGCATGAAAATTTTAGATATATATATATCTATCTCATTTGAACAATTTTTGTTAAATTCAAACAAGCTCTGTTTAACTTTTGTTTGTATATTTCCAATTATCAATAAAATTGGAGATATCCAAAGTTCATATTTGTCCAAGTACTTTTGATCATCAGTCATTATCAAGAACTGGATGTTGTTAATATGGTAGAAAAAGATTTTGTTGGTTACATCCTGGCAATTACTTTTATTTATTTTTGAATGTCATGATTCAAATTTAATTCTAATAATATGTGTATTGTGTAAATGACTTAAAATAGCTTCACAGAGCTTGACTACATTGGAAAATGTATCAAATATTTCGTACATATCGTTTTATATTATGGATATTACATATCATTTTATATTATTGTTGGCTGTGTGTAAAATGGGCCCCACCACAATAATAACAGGAGTTTCACAACAGCAATATGAATAACAAGAACTAGCTTAAATTTTAATACATTTATTATTATTAAAGAGATTTGCACATCTGAGATCTTTTGCAATCAGAAGAAATTCTTGACAAATATCATGAGTCATAATGAAGTGTAGAAATATCAGATGTTTATTGTTAATTGGAGTACACACTGGCACCTAGATCCCTACATCAGTTTACACTGCTGACATCAGCACTGTGGGATATAGTGATTCAGATGTCTAGTAGTACATAATGTGATATGTTCATTTTTGTAATGAGTTTCCTGAGAATTGGGATTTGCTATTACATATAAATGGTTTCTGTCTTTGTTTCTGTTTGGAATAGAGTACTATTTTGTGCAACATGTAACCAAAAAATACCAACCGTTTTTGAATGTACATTTAAAAAATTTAATGTTTTTATTCTTGCACACCACAGAAAATCATCTGGCAGGCCACCTCTGTTTTATATGCATATTAAATATTTTATATACACTTTAATATACCTATTTAATGCAAGTTGTTTCTTCTGTATAATAATGTTAATAATAAATAATACCTTAGAGTATTTTGAGTTTTTCCTTGCATTGTAGGTATTTTGGTATTCTCTACTAATATTTGTCATAGATTAATAGTTGTATTTTGGTTGTTTGCACTGAAAGGATCGAGATCTGCATGAACTGCACAGTTTTGAAAAATGACAAGTTAATGTATAAGAATGTGAACAGAACAAAAACATGGACAGCTTATCTGCAATTTTGATTTGGATGCATAACAGTTGATTAAAAAATTGGGAAAATGCTATAAAAAAAAAAATGAAACAGACATACTGTATTGGTTAAATTTAACAAAATTTGTTTAAATATACAATTATTTAAAATTTGTTCTATTTGTTGCAGTTAGTGTTTTAGATGTAAACAGTGTGATTGACAACTTCACACAATCATTAGACTATATATATATATATATATATATATATATATATATATAATGTGTGTGTAATCCATCATTCAGACAACATTTGACTGAAGTGTGTCTAGCCATTTTAATAACTTGAAAACCATCTGCTCAGATTGGTAACAAATCAGAGGACCTTCCTGCACATGTGTGAAAACTCTGCAGTTGGTTACTCAGTTTGCAGTGATGTGCCCTTGAGCAAGCATTATATTTACAGTAAATATTCATTAATTTTTGTTTTGCTTGTCTGTAAAAAAAAATATTTAGATGATTAAAACTTTTGGAGATGATTGAGTGACACCCAATTAAAATTTTGGTATTAATGCTTTGAACTAGGCTTGGAATCTATTGAAAGAGATCTACTTTCTGGCAAGTCCTTAACAAGCAGACCACTGTAAGACATTGAATGAACATGGGCTGCAGTCAAAGGGAATAAACAGTTGGCAGTGTGAGAATTAGACCTTGGAATTCCATTGAATGTTCTGACAATATAAAGTCATTTAAATATAGTGACTGCACATTTTTCAGGTCTCATGCAGAGTCTTTTGGCAGCTCTAGACTTTGCTCTCTACAACTTCCCTAAAGGTAAAATTACTGTTGATAGATATCAGACCATGGGTGAGATTAAGGAAAATGCTGTAAAGTGGCTGAGGTTAATTGCTAAAGACAATTTTGCAGATGTTTTCAAAAGTGGAAGGGACAATGGAATAAGTGTGAGATGCTATTTTCCTAGTTAGGTTAATTTTTTCCTTAATATTAAATGGCAGGATTATTTCTTGACAGATCTTACCACGTGTCTTTGTTTTATATGTAAAGTGTGGGAACAAGAGGGGGTACTTTCTGTCACATGTAATTCTACTTTGCTGTTTGGTTAGTATAAAGCTTATGGCCATATCATACTGAAATGCCAGTTCCTACATGATCACCGAAGTTAAGCAATGTTGAGCCTGGTCAGTATCTAGATGGATGACCACTTGGGAATACCAGGTGTTGTCAGCTTGGATGTGTGGGTGGTTTAATGGGTAATGGCTCAGGATTGTTAATTGGAGAGCAGAGTTACAATTCCAGCTGGGTTTGTTATATTCATTTATATAGGGGAAGGTATGAATCTACTTCTTTTCTCCCCAGCAATAGGTTAATTAGTATGACTTGTATCATTAAATCATTATTTTTCTCCCAAGAAAAAAAGTTTTACAATCTAAGAATATTTTCTTGCTTTAAATAACCTGTAAAGGGTTAAACTGTAGAAAATGAATCAATCATTTGATCAATATATTTAGTGGGAGTTAAAAGCATTTTACATTGGTATTATTTTAATAAAAAAAATAAATGAATATTAATGTTAGAAGTCTCTGAAACATTAGCTTCACTCTGGTAGTTTTAGTTATGCATGCTTTAAGGTTTTAAATATATATGAAACACTTATATTTTGACCTGTTTTATTATACAGTTCCAGTTTTATCTCAGGGCCACACTTCTTAGATTACAAAATCAACACACATAAACATTGTACTACTTTGAAATGTTTTATATATCAAGTATTTCTTTGCCATAACTTTGCATGAAAATTAATTAAAACTTAATGTAATCAAATAATATATATATGTATATATATATACACATACACACACACACATCTGATTCAAAATAGCTTTATTTTGACTGTTTTAAAATGTGTGCCTCATGTTGCAAGAGACTTGGCATTAAAAAAGTATGCAAGGAAAACTAATTTATATTGGGTATCATGTGTTTCGGTTGATATTTTCAATAAGCAGGACTTATGACATATTTGTCAAAAATGAAAATGTACAAAATTATAGAAAAAAATGCTTTGAATTGTTAGCAGTTTTTATTTGGAGAATAAATATCGTATGATGAAATTTTTTTTTCTCATTTTGAAATACATTTTCCTTTTGAGACAAAAAATATTTCAGTTTCACATGCTGCTATTAAATATTTGTTGAAGCTATATTCAATGGTAAATTTTTATGATAATTGATGTTGTGTGGGCCAAATCCATTTCCTTTACTCTGTTGTGCTATACAGTTGTTTCTTTCTTTGAAAGATTTGTGTAGGCATTAAAAGGAGATAAACAAAATTGTTGTAATTAAAGCAGTTGTATAGATTTAAGCATTTTGGTAGTCATTTATTTCATCTATAGCATGTAGGCATTGTGATGCAGTGATAAGCACTATAACATATTAAATGAAAGATCATTGATTCAAGTCAGAATGTGAAGGATTAAATGGAGGGGTCACAGGTTAGATATAACTCAAGGGAGCAAAGGAGAGGGACTTGATTGTTATAATGCCAGGTATCTTTTTTTTATATCATTAATGATTGAGGTAATTATTTGCTTTTATCTTTGAATAAAATCAATAACCAAATAAATATCTCTTAAATTAAATGAATTAACTAATTTTATTTTAATTAAGAAAAATCTTCATAAATATTTAAGAAAATTTAGATTTGTTAAATTCTGAAATTATACTATTAAAAAAATGTCAACATTGCTTACTTCCCATTGTGATCAAAATGCTATGGCTGTTACCACTTCCAAAGCAAAAAAAAAAAATGGCTTTATTTGAATAACTTAGCAGTTATAAAAATAATGAGCAAAATGTTTGTTTATTTAAAGATTAGATTGGAAATGAATAACAAAAGATTATATTTAAAAAAAATTTGATTCTAAAAAATGAAAATGCAAATAAGTTATTTCCATAAGTTGGCCAAGATATAAAACACACACTGGTGGATATAAAAGATAAAACCACACACACACATATATATATATATATATATATATATATATAGTTGCTGTTTAACATCCAACAGCCCAACTTACAAGTACAAAAATTCAAATATCTGGGAAGTGTTTTAACAGAGGAGGGAAAGTGCAACACTAAAATCTGAAGCTGCATTGGGATAGCCAAAGATGCATTCCAAAAGTTAAGCAGAGTATTAAGAAGCAGAAAAATTTCATTAAAAACAAAGAAAATCATACTGAACTGTTACATGATATCTCTGTCCTATATGACAGTGAAAACTGGATGTTCTCCTCACAGATGAAGAGGAGACTTGAGGTGGTAGTGGTTCTACAGGAGGATGATGAGGATATGGATCAAACATGTGAACAATGACAAAGTTTTAGAGAAAATGGAAGCAAAAAAGAAGCTTATATTTAGCATCAAGAGATAGTTTAGATTTCTAGGGCACATAATGAGAAAAATCTTACACTTGTAGGACAGATTGAAGGTAAAAGGCACAGAAGAAAACAACCTACTTAGTGAGTTTGATTAAATGGATGGTAGAATAAGGTTTAGGAGAAATAACAAAACGACAAAATTTGTTGTGAGTTACAAAGGACAGGAAGTTGTGGAGAGCCTTGATCACCTATGTCCTGAAGAGGCATAGCACATAGAAGAATAGCTTTATACATGAGTAAATATATTGTACTTTCGAAATATTCAAGTAAATAATGCAGGAAACTTGTTGTTTTACAAAGATATTTTTTTGTATAAGATTTTGAGATAGGTTATTAATATTCTACATTTGTTTTACTATAATTATCATCTGGACACCTTCTGCAGAGTTATGATTAACAAATGACACTTGTGAATTGTTGTTAATCATCCACGTGGTTCCATAAAATTGTGGTCATGTGCCACAGTTGGTTAAGTTTAGCAAAAAATATACTCTCCTCATCTTTGAGTTTTCTTTTTTTTTTTTTTTTTTTTTTTAAATAGTCCATTCTCTGACCTTTTGAGTGAAATTTTGCCCTTTGCAGAATCTATTGTTGATCAATTCTGTGTCTTTTGTTGATTTGTAATGTCTTATAATGTCAGTTCAAATGCCTTTTTGAACAATAAAGTAAGTTCTGGAAGTTTCATGCATTTGGAAGGTTTACAAACATTTTCAATTTAGGGTATGCATAAGTAGTTCTTGTCATTCATGATCATCAATTTCATTTGCTTCAAAACATTCACAAGAAGAAATGATTTCTTGCAATTAGTTTATATTGTATCAATGCTGTTTTATTAGAAACTGAGCCTTATTTCATCTGAACTGATATTCAACATTTTAGAGAATGAACTATGATCTCTACATGTGCACAGGAAATGTAAGATATTAGACAAGCTCCAGAATGGTACTGAGCTGAATTACAACAGATCATAAAATATTGTTCACAGTTGACCAGCTAGGAAATGACAGACCTGTTTAATTGCACTCATCGCACAATATGTCATTTGATTGCAATCAACAAGATCTGTAATTTCTGAAAATCTCTATGAACCACTATTTAGATGCTTTTACAGTTTTGATTTCTTGGAAGTTCACCTATAAATACCATTATCACAGGTGCTATACATTACTATATGAAACAAAATAGAGCAGACAAGGATGCTGATACAAGGGACATGTGTATATCAGAATTACAGAGAAAAGATAGTTTTATTGTTTGTGAGATATTAAAGGCATTATATATTGGAAACAAAATTATTGCTGAAGTTTACAGTTCACAATTTGGTTGATGCAATAGTTGAGAAAAATATTTGCAGTTGTGCAAAAGCTGTTTACTGCACATCAATGACAGACCACTTGTTGCATGGATGATCTGTGAAAACTGTTGTCCAAATTGGGTAGTTCTGTTGCACCCACATGGCTTGATGTTTTGCAATTACCACCTTTGTCCACTACTTGGAGAACTTCCTGAATGATCAGGGCTTTCAAAATTGCAACAACATCAAAATAGCACTTGCAAACCTTTGATTTAAAATTTACATCATACTATTGAAAAGGAATCATTGTTTTGTTTGGATGATAAATACCAAGGTACTTTAAGGGATTCTTTTATTTTTTTTTTTTTTTTTTTTTCTATTTTGAGGGTTAACAAATTTCTCTTAATTTTACAAGATGTTCACAATTTTCTACCAACTAATATATATTTTTCTGCTATTTAAGTAGGAGATAACTGGGTTAGGAAAAAAAACAAATAAAATTCTACTTGTACTGTTTTTCCTCAGTTTTATTCTTTCTTATTTTCTTGTATATGTTTTAAAGCTGTAAATAATAGTCTAAACAGAAATCAGTTGAACTGCAGCCATGTTGGCTTTTCCTTATTTAACAGGCCTGGTTAAAATCAATACTGTTATGCATTTTCATTATTTTATTTGTTGGATACAAAAAATTGCTCTTGGCTACAATTTGTTTTGTCAATGACTACTGCTCTTATTCTCTAGTCTGCTTTGAAGTAAATTGTTCAAAATGTTTCAGAAAATTAGGAAATAATAGTGGTTTCAGCAGTAAAGATAATAATATATGTAATAATGGCATCGTTTTTGTTATTACTATTATTCTTACTTAGAATAATAAGCAACACTTTTCTTTGTTTGTCTTATTCCCTTTCTTGGGAATTTGCTAGGATTCAGACTCAGCTGCAAGCTATAAAAGGAAATTAAGAAAAAAGATTTGAAGCTTTTATATTTTTTCGTTTCTCAATTTTCTTTATCTCTGTCTTCCTCTGTTCTTGGTTTCAGATGCTTAACCACTGGTTGATTTTGTTTAACTCTCTCTTTCTTTAGCCTGGTTTTTATTTGTTTTATATCTATTTTTTTTTTTTTTTTTTTTTATTTGATTCTGGGTTTTTCTCTCTGACAATTTTTAACCTTTTATTATTTATCACTCAGAATATTTTGCACTCTCTCTCTCTTTTTGTTTTTTAATTTTCTTGATTCCCTAAACTTACTACTTTTTCTAATTTCTTTGTATTTATAGAATTTTCAAAACATTTTTTTTGATGACAAAAATACTGTTAGAATAGTTTGCATTTGTAGATGACCTGTTGTTTTCTGATTTGATATCTTTTCCTTTTTGTTTTTCTAATTTATCTCTATCTATAAAAGGCAGGATGTGTGTGTGTGTGTGTGTGTGTGTGTGTGTGTGTGTGTGTAACGAATGCACGGCTGCAATTTTTGACAGATTTGCACCAAAATTTACATGCACATGCTCCAAGTTAGCAGGAAGGCCAAGACCAACTTTGCATTTCCCAATTCCCATCGATAGTGGAAATAATCAATTTTTTTTTTCATGCTTCTGCAGCAGCTTTTATGTAGTTTGTGGCCATTTTCTGCTGGCTAGAGTGAGAGCCTATAGCTGGCTGCCACGAATAGGCAGGAAGATTCTATTGGCCAGCGTGAGAGCCAACAGCTGACTGACACGAATGTTAACTAGCATGCTAGCATGCAAAAAAAATCAATAGCTGTATTCATCACAAGTGGAAAAAATTTAAATGCATGGCACTTTACTCCAATTGGCTCATTCGCTTGCTTAAACTCAACATTGATTCTGATTCTGCAGAACTGGGTTGGGTGTGAAAAAGTATTTGTTGTTAACATTCTTTTTTCATTCGGTTTTTCCAGTTACAAGTCCTTTTTTTAAAGCTGATCGTTTTGTGTTCATTTTGTTTAGTTCTTTTTTTGTAACAGATTTAATGTTTAGTATAGAGCGTAGAAAAAATGGCAGTGTGAGATAGGCAAGAAGTAAGGCATGTAGCAACATCAGCACAGCAAAGGGCACTCCTTTAAAGGCAAGGAAAGGCAAAAATATTTTAAGTCAAGTGATAGCGATTGCTGTATGAGTCATACGATTTTTGAATCAAGCACGGGCAATGCCGGGCCATGCTGCTAGTTTTAATATCATTGGAATTTTCTATTAGCAATTGATCAGTACATGTCCTGAATGAAGGCAGAAATGTGGAGCTTTATTCATTAAGTAATATAACAACTTTAAACAATGGCTGATTATCTTGAAATCTGTTTTATATTCTGTTAAATGATTAGATATGAATTAACATGATTATTTAAAATCTCTTAATGATGTTTAATATCATCTATGTAACTTTATCAAGATTTAAAAATGTATAACTATTTTTGAGAATATAAGAATTTATATTAACCTACCTCCTTAGAGGACTGTTGTTACTAAATCATAAATGGTATTTATAATGATGTATTTTACTTTTAGCATTGTAGCTGTGTTGCATGGAGTGAGGTTTTTGATTAATATTTTCATTCATCATCAACTATAGCAAATATTTAATAGAGGAGAAGTATAATTTCTGTTGGTTTCTTTCTATTGTGAAAGAAATTATCTTTTTTCTTTTTTTTGTGCTATCAAATTAACTTTCCTAAATCAGTTAGTAATTTATTAGTGTAGTAATTTTTTGTTCACTTCTGTATATTTTAATGACACTTCTTATTATTTAATGTGGTATTACTAGTATCAGGGTTTACATTTGAATTCAGAGTTTTCTTTCTCCTAGACAGGTTGCCACCTAAGGTTATGGAACCCAGTTTGTTCTGGTATTTATATGGTTTGGTGGGAAGCAGTTGGATTCATATCTTGCCCAAGGGTATTAGCATGTAAGTGAATGCAATGAACTTGACGACTGGAATTATAACTTGTCTCTTCAATTCCTCAATCCAAGTTGCAGTCCACTACTCTACTGTGCTTTCTATTAGATGTAGTGTACTTTTTCATTTTCTTGCTAAAGAGCTAGTATGAAAATATTACTGAAAGGAAATCTGGATTACTGTACAAAAAAATCAAATGAAGAAATAACATTGAAAGTAACTATTGATTGTACATGGTTGTTTCTAACAATTATTTATGACATTTTTAAACTTAAGGCAAGAGACATTTCTCTGACTGCTGGATTATTCAAATGTTCCAGCTGTCATATGATTCTGGAGGTGGGAAATTTTTTTAAATTTTTTTTATTTTCAAAATATGAAGAGTAAGACTGAGAAAAATCTTCAGGATTATATAACTTCTGAATAATCCATCAGTCAGAAATATCCCTTGGTTGAAAAATTATAAAAATGTTATAAACAACTACCATTTCTGTATAACAATTTTCTTTTTAATTTTGAGATTTAAGAGCAGTACTCCCAGTTTATGCTGTTTCTTGTTTCTGTTCCATTTCTATCCCATGATTCCTGTCTGCAGATCTGTTTCTGGCCATTCTGTAGAATAAAATGCTTGTCAAATCCTAAGTGTAAATAGGAAATTGAACTATTTTTCAACATGATTTAATCACTGCTTTTTACATACAATTTGATGTACTATTTATATATTAGCAGTTGTATGTATAAAAAAGAATGGCAGGATTGTTTATGTATGAATAAGCATTTCTATGTAGGATCAGTGTAGTATCTGTGTAGCTCTATCTCTAGTATCAGTGTCTGATATCTACAACCTCTGAAAAGTGTTACACAAATATATATATATATATATATATATCTATCCCTAAAGAAATAGTGGATTTCTAATTAATAATCCAACAGATTTTATCACTTTAAATGTTATTTTAGTGGATGCTAATATTTGAGTAGACATTCCATTTATTTATTAAAAACATTATGCATGTTTATTTTCGTCTACCAGCCTGAATAGTCAGGATATCTTAAAGTAAAATATGTACCCTCCGGCAGGATTTGAACCTGTGTTCCTCTTGGCAGGAGAAACTGTTGGCGCGTACATATTTTTCTTTAATAAGATTTCTCAAATATTCAGGCATGTAAGCAAAAATAAATAAATATACAGTTTAATATATAAATGGAGCATCTACTCAAATATAAATATCTGCTAAAATAATGTTTAAAGTGATAAAATATATATCTAAGTAGATAAACACTGTGTTTTATATATACACAGACTTGCAAAAGGTCGAAGCAGAGGATGGCTGGTTATGTGTGTGTGTGTGTGTGTGTATATAATCATGGTGGGTGGTGCCACCAAACCTTGACATTGTAGAAATGACCCAACAGATATCGCTTATGCTCTGACATTTGGTGAGTTTGTGTGAACACCAGATAGGCTGTTTATAACAAAGTCATGTAAATTATTACATTTTGCATGCCACTAGATAGATATAACATTTTACATCCCTTAATCTACAGTGTCACATATGTATAAGGAATACCTAATGGAAGACATTACATACATTGGGTCCTTAATGACCATGACCAGAAGTGTCCTGTTAGAATCGTCACTGGTAACCAGCAACCTTCGCTCAAATTATATCCACATTCAATGCAGAAGGTAGCCAATGTATATACAGCAGGCCAGTTTAGCATTCTTTACCTTCTGTGGGGCAGAAAGCACACCAGAGGGCCTCTACTAACACCATGACACTGGACAGAGCAACCTGAGCAACTTCACTTTACTGGGCAAGAAGAGGTCCTATATGATATTAGCCACCTATCACATGACTGGAATATACATTATATATTTATGCATATATATGGATACTCATGCTTGCTACCATGCATTTTATATAAGCTTCTCAAAATTTAAAAATTTTCACAAATATTATCTGTTAAAAAGGTCATGTGTATTGTATATTAATTGAAGACATTCTGATGAGATTTAAAATCAAAACTAAATGAATATAGATGGTAATATTTTAATATTTATCCTTTGTAGCTATATATTATTTAATGTTGCTATATTTGACTTGCAGATATGGTACCCTCATTATAGGGTAATGGTTAACAAAATAATCAAACACACCATTATTATCGTATAGTATATTTCATACTCATTTGGTGCACAATACATGGAGTTATAAACTAAGATTAAGCTAAGCTTAGTAGATTTGACATGTTGACTTCTATCCAGTTTGTTTTGAAATTACAAATGATAAAAATGGAATATATATCTTGAATTCTTTGAGTAAAGAAAATCTTATTTTATATATTTTTTTTTGTCTGTATCAAAAGTATGAAGTCCAAATTTAAGACCTTATCCTATCTAATTTGTGTATAGTCTTGTCAGGATAACAAATTTTATAATATCTGAAAGTGTACATTAAAAAGTCATCATAAATCCACAGTGCAACATTTTTTAAAACTAATGATAATAGCGCTACAAAGATTATTGATTACTGAGTGATGTTCTTATTTTTAACTATATAGAAAGATGTTCACTTAAAATGTGTTTGGCAGTATTATTTTTAATATATACTTGGAAAATCTTAATTAACAAATATATTTTGTCTTTGTTGTGGCAGTTTAAAGCAAGTAGTTTTGTTTTATGACTTGTCAATGCTCTAATGGGGCACAATGTTTTAAGAATATCTTCAAAAGCCTGGCAGTAGACCTCTAATAATTTCAGACATCAGCTACTCTGATCTACATCATTTTTGTACAGTAGCAAGGTACAGCTTGGATTGTAACAATCCAGAGTTGAGTTATTGATAAGACATAAAACCTTATCCTGAGAAGATAGAATTATGAATTAGTCTGCAAGATGGCAGAAGATAGTGGAATAAAACAGTAAATATAATTTTTTTTTTAATGTTTAATGCATCATCAAAAAAATTGCTTATTATTTGGTAAGTGATAGTCCCTTACTCAAACTTATTTATTTTTTAAAAATAATATCCTTTGATATTGTTATTACCTTTATCTCAATGACCATTAAACCAAGATATTTGTATAAGTATAAAACCTATGATCTGTGAACTCTTAATATTGTTTTTAATTGTTTTCAAAATGAAATTAGGCAAAGATTTGATGCAGTATATGAGGTCTGTTTGAAACATAATGGGACTGTGTGAGCTATGGGCAAAAGAGGGATAAGCAGATTGTATTATCATCTAACATAATATCTTGGGAGTATTTAAGTGTAATCTTAGCTTTCTGCAACCATTGCATTTTTTTTTTTTTTCTTTTTTTTGCAAGCAAGATTTGTGGCAGGAGAAATTGTGGCTGCTACACCACAACATTGCACCTGCTCACAACATCTTGAGCATCCTGCAGTTTCTGGCCAAGAACATTGTCATACTAGACCAACCTCCCTATTCACCAGATCTTCCTCTCTGTGACTTTTTCTTTTCCCCAAGCTCAAGGAGCTCACCAAGGGAATCTGCTTTAAAGGTGGGGATGCCATCAAGAGGGCCATAATGAGGGAACTGAGGGTCATCCAAGAATCCTTCCAGCAGTGCATAGAAGTCTGGCAGAGAAGGATGGAAAAGTACATTAGACTTGAGGGGGATTACTTTGAATGGGAAACTATGTAGTTTATTGTTTGGAATTGAAATAAATTTTTTGACACCAGTCCTGTATAAAATCTGTTGTTTATTTTGACATTTTAACTAAGATAACAATAATTTTCAGTTTATTAAATAAAAATAAGAATTTTATTAAACAACATATTTACTATTTTGTTCCATTTTTCAGGCAACTTTACAATTCAGTCTTTATTCTTTTCCAGCAGGGAATTTCTCAAAGTACCTTTGCAGTTTACCACAAAACTGAAAGCGTTTTCATTAAGACAACTGTAAAAACAAGAATAAGTAGTAATTAGAATGTGCAATGTTTAATGTATACAGTGGATGAATGAAAATTTTTCAGCCAAGTTTTAACAATCTTCCATTATCACCAAAGGAACATGTTCTCTGCTGCTATCTTAATTGAATATTACATACCATTAGCTATTTCTGGACACTTTTTGTTGATTGCTAGCTTCTGTTGGTTTAATTGGGAGTAAAACTGTTTGACTCAATTGTTTTGATTCTTTAGAAAGAGCTCTTGTAAGATCACCTTGAGATAAAGACTGGCTTTTACAATTTGTTTTAAAAACAAAGCCTTTTCATTACATTTAAGTAGTAAATCACTTGAGGAAATAAAATCCAATGGAATTTTTTTTAAGTGATAACCACATCTAACAAACTGGTAAAAATGGATTTCAACATTTGATTTAGATATTTTGACTGTGTTGGCTCTGTCATATTACAGTGATTAATCTCAAGTAAATGATTTAATTTGATTGGGTAAACTAGTTGAAGTTGATAGGGATTTTTCACTGAATTGCTATCATAAAACTTTGCAAACTACTTTTGATACATTTGATCAAAGTACCTTCTCCATAAACTTTACAAATCTTTTTGTACTGATGTTGTATTTGATGTTTCTATAGTTTCAACTTTAACATTAGCATTTTACAATTATTCTCAGATATTGTTTTTCCATTGTCATGAATCTTTGTTAATGATGGACTATTAGATTTTTATTGGATTAATATCTGGAGAGGCTGGGGGTCATTCTTTTGAAGCTGGTAGGCAACAATCATCTTTGCAGAGTGTGAAGGAGCATTGTCATGCATGAATATATATTTATGCTTTAGGTTAAAGCTTGATTGTGACCTAACACAAAACATCTTGTTCAAAATTTTCTGTATATATTTTGATATGATCAAATTTGAAGAGGCTTATAATTTTACTGCCATTAATATTACTCCAACTGCCCTGTTGTCATCTAAGTCTTATATTGTGTTCCTGATTTTATTTTGTTTTGATTTGATTTATTTAAATGTGTTCATTTTTAAATGGGTATGTGTATATTTTTGCTAGTCTGACCAAAATCTGTTTGTATATTTTGTGATATTCCCACACTCAAAAAATGATGGGATGAGATTGATAGCAGAAGTTGGGGGGGGGGGGAAATGAAAGGATTCTTCTTTTGTTTGCTGTGTCCTTTTAGAATGTAGGTGATCATGGCTCTCCGCTTCTCTGTATTCCTTGTAGTTCTCATTGTTTTGTTCTTTTGCTACTTCTACCAAACTCTGTTCTGTCATCCACTTGCTTAAGCCCACTAGGTATGTCATGCGTTACTTTTCCTTGTCTCTCTTTCCCTCTATCCACCTCTTCCTGATGTTAAGTATAAGCTAACTCCTTGTTTGCATCCTCTCCAAAACCTCATTGTTGCTCACATGTTCGGTCCATGATATCCTTAGCATACTTCTATAGAACCATACCTCCATTATCTAGAGTCTCTTTATTTTTGAGTAGACAAAATCCTCCTGTCTTGTAATTGGCCAAAATATCTCTGGGATACGATCTTAGATTCTTTTTGACCAAGCTGTCAATTGACACTGACAGAGAGGACAGAAGTTTTCTTATATTTTTTTCCTAATTTTATTTTTTGATTTTATTTATTTGTATTCATTTTCAAATGGGTATTTGTATATTTTGGTTGTAATCATTTTTTGCTAGCCTAAACAGTCTGACCAAAATTTGAATGTGTTTGTATGTGTATCTCATCATAATTCAAATAATATTAATTCGCTGTTTGATTTTTTTTTTTGATAGAGGATATTTGAACTTAGTATACATTAAAACTTAATAGATAGTATCATACTGTCAGTTCCATAACTAATTCTACCCTAATACATATATTCGGAATTAGTCTCAGTAAATTTATTTACTGTTTATTTACTTTTTCTGTTTGGGATTGTGTTTCTGGTTCCTTGTAAAGTTTACTTCCAACTCTATACTTCTAGTGTCTCCACCTAAATGCCGATATTTTATTCACTAATTACTTTTCTATTCTCCATCCCCCAATAGGAGTAAATAGGTTTGCTTATTGTCTGATTCTCACTGCCTCCTGGTTCAAATCTATACTTCTAACTTCTTTGCCTGAACTGAATTTTTATTCACTAATTATCTATCTTATTTTTCTTCCCTCTCTACCCTAATAGGGGTAGATAGGCTCGCCTATCATCCAGTTCACACTCCTCCCCAGTCTTTTGACCAGGAGTAGAGGTTTAGCCCATGTTTCCTGTTTAGGATTGGTTTCCATGTTTTCAACTCTGTACTTGTAACATCTTTATTCAGTAATTATTTTTTTCCTCTCTCAACAGGTTTTGCCTATCATTCAGTTCACACTCCCCTCTGGTCTCTTAAACAGAAGTAGAGGTTTATCCCATGCTTCCTGTTTAGGATTGGGTTTCTGGTTCCTTCTAAAGTCTACTTCAACTCTATACTCCTAATGTCTCTGCCTGAACTCTGAAATTTTTTTCACTAATTAAATCTTGAACTCTTCAAGTCTAGAATTATTTGTCTTTCCTGTTATCTTGCTCTTTCTTACACTAATACAACTCCATACATTAACCCTCTACTTTGAGTGGCACTTGGGCCTTGTATTCGGTGAAAATTAGTAAAAAAAAAATAAATAAATAAATAAATAAAATAAAATAATCATGTTGATTGTTTCTCTGAAGAAACCAACCTCTATCATTAAGACTCTCCAATGTAGTTCTACATTAACCATTAAAAATCAGTTTCCATATCATTCTTCACCCAACTTACATGTTTGTACTAAAATGCTCTTTGGCTAAAAACCTGAAGGATTGAACCACTTTGCTTGCTCACTACCCTTTTAATTTCTTTTCTGTAACATTTTTAAACCATTTTTTTTTTTTTTTGTCAACATTTTCAGTTTTTTTTTTTTTTCCATAAATTTTCTTCAATGTCTTTAAAGTTACCAGTGTGCTCTCATCACTCATCTTATAACTTCACAATATCTTCTCTCTTGAGGTTATATTTTTCTTATGATCCAAAGCAATTTTTGCATATCTGAAATTAAAAATAGATATCAGTGTTTGTAAAATTATATAAATTTATTTTGAATATAATGAACAACCTTCAAGTTGCATAATAAAATCTCACACTACCAAATAAGATATTCTAAATACTTATAAAAATATTAAGTATACTGAAAATATTACTAGCATTGATTTGTTAATACCAATTTCATTGCAAGAACATTTACTTGCATATAAAATTTGATATACGGTAAGTCACTTTCATTCTTACATAACAGAATTTCTTTGTATTTAGTTTTGGAAACAACAGGGCTATCATATTGGGCTTGTGTGTCTTCCTTTGTGACCTAGCAGCTGATTCTTTGGTGACATGCCACATTTGCAAATTAGTTTGTCTGTATCAACTAGCATTGGGTGTGTGAAGGTTAATATTCCACCCTGCCTATATTGTACTTATGGCTGTTAACTTATACTTTGTAGCTTTTAAATGCAGTAAATCAGTTCTTGAAACATTTCTACTTTTAAAAAATTTGATTAAATATTGATATATCTAACTAGAAATTACTTTGAATTTTCTCCGGAGGTAGTCATTTACATAATTCATGGATAGATATATATCCTTGCATTGAGGAAAAGGACAAAAGTGTGTTGGGACTGCTTGGTTGTTTCAAGACTTAGCTTAAAAGAAAACTATATCACAGGATTTGAAATGAGTGGGTGAGAAAAGGAATTATGATGAAATCTCTTTCAAGTGGTTAGGACCTGTAACTAATACTGCTGTGATTTCTCTTGGCTATATAGTAACAAATCAGGCACAATCTTTGACCTTTCAAAAAGTTATATATGAACATTTTAATATAGGTACCTCCACGAGATCGCTAAAAAAAGAGCATAGCATGATGAAAAAGATGCTAAACTTGATGAAAACAAAATTTTATTGTCTAAATGTTTGTTATTATTAAGAGGAAAGATCAAAGTATTTTTGGGGTATTTTTTTTTATTTATTTTTTTTTTTTTACATTTTTTAATCATTCCTAGCATGTCCAAAATTTTTGTTAAAAATCTTGTTTTTTTTGAGTCAGCAAAATTGGCCATTTTTTTCCATTTTATAAAAAAACTGGAAATCTCACTTTGAAATTGTTTTAAATATCAATTATTATTTTTTCAAAACTTATTTCAAGAAAATCAGAAATTATAATGTTTATTTAAAATATTTTGAACCAAGCTTACCTTAGCTTCTGCACCGAAAAGTTGTAATTTGAAAATAAAACAAAGCAGGTTATAAACTTTCGTGTCACTTGACAGGTGATGAATGACATGTTGACGGATTCCATGAGGATAATTTGTTCTATGGAAGGAGAAAAGTGAAATAATTTGCATTTAAGTGAACAAATTATTTACCTCGTTATTTTTAAGGAAAACTTTCAGCGCTCTAAAAAAAAAAAAAAAAAAAAATGATTTGCATTCTTCAAAACCTTGTGCTTTTAACTATTGTAATCACTAAACCTGATGTAATTGAATTTCTAGCATTTTCATAAAATTAGTAAGGGGCGGGGGCAATAAATATAAAAAAAATATTTCTGCCATGACTTTAATAAAAAAACAAAAACATATTTATAATAATTTTGATCATCTGTGAATAGTTCCTGAAAGTTTCATTAACATCTGACAATTATTTTTATTTTTGCAAGATTTTCCAAATTAATATGTGTTATACCAAAAAAAAACGTGTTAAAAATTGTCTGTTATTTTACTGGTTCCGGTGATACAAAGAGAAACAAGGTTTTTCTTAAGCAAAATTTAGAATGTTCTAATTTTTAAAAATTAAAAAAATCTTTGGTCTTTCCTCTTAAAAATAACATAAGCATTTAGACGATAAAATTTTGTTTTCAGCCAGGTTGGCATCTTTTTCATCAAGCTATGCTCTTTTTTTTAGTGATTTCGTGGAGGTACCTATTTTGATATATACTGATGTGCTAAAAGTTATGGAGTAGCAGTATGCAAAGGTAATGGTAAGTGATGTCACTGTACCTTGTTGCCATGAAAATGCCCAGGCCTATCTCAGTTGTACTCTAATATCTGGTGAGGCTACTCCCAGCAAAGCAACATGAATTGATGTTTGAATGGGGCTTGATAGTAGGTGTTAGATGGAGGGAATATTTTTTTTCTGAAATTTTGGAGGAATTTGACATCATTGATTTATAGCATTGCATGTGTACCAGGGATATTTGATAGAAGGCATTACATTCATAACTGTGAACCCTTAATGATTGTTACTAGTAGCATTGTCTGTGGTCACAGTGGCTCAAATCACATCATCTACATTCAATGCAGTAGTTACCAGGTGTATATCCTACAAGTTCAGTATTCTTTGCATCAATGAAATTTAGGAGCAGAAGATAAATGAAGGTGCTTTTATATGACCGTGACACTGAGCAATTGTTAATTGGTGGAATGGTAACATGTGGTTTTGTCTGGGTTATGGTACAGTTTGTGTGTAGTGCAGATCACATGAGGCCATAAATCCAAGTTACCAACAAAGAACCATGCAGGCTGGTGGTAGTTTTGTAATGGTATGGGTTGGATGTACTGGTTTGCCAAAACATGTCCTTGACCAGTGACTGCTCTATTAAACTGGATTGTAACCCTTTTTTACATGAATCCCATCTATCCTAATAATGAGGGGCTAATCCAGCAGGATAATGTACCATGTAATTGGGCCCCAAGTTGCCAAGAATTGGTTTGTGGAGTATTTTGGAATCTTCTGACAAAGGGTATGGTCACCACATTTGCTCGACATCAGCCCAATTGAGCATTTATTGGGTGTGATGTAGATGCTTATTTATATGCAAGATCCTGCACCTAAACTTATCAGGGTTCTGTGAGCAGCTCTCAAGATGACATGGATCAACATCTCTCCAGAATTCTTCTGATTGCTTGTAGAATAAGTCCCATGTACTTCACCACACTACAAGTTCTGTACAATACTAGGCACTTATCCCATGACTTCTGACATGACAAATATGTATCTATGTACTCATATTTTATGCAAAATATATAAATTTTTTAAAGAGCATTTATTTAAAATATTATAAGTTATTTGTACTGATCACATGGTTATTATATTTGCAATTTTAGTAGATGAATAACATTTGTTCAAAGTCAGTTTTTGATAAGTTGTTGTTCAACTAGAAGGCAATGTAACTTTAATTTGTAGTAGATTATAAAAAAGTGTGTTGAATTCTTTTTCTATATGGTTTTGATATAGTTTAATACTATATCATATAAGACATATTTCAACATTAATATTATTAAAGATGTGTGTGAATTCTGTATGTATACCTGATTTTTAGAATATACAGGGTGCGATTGGTAAATTGTGGTCATTTTACATTTTTAATTTTGCACATGCATTTTGTTTTAATTTTGTTGGCTGCACAATATAGTAGGGTCAGTTGGGCACTGTCTGTGAGAAAAAGAGCACTATGATGCCAGAAATTTGGAAATGGTATGCTGTACTGCTTGGTATTTGTGCTGGAAGTTCCAATATGAACATTTCAGTGTGTTTGGGTGTCAGTCTGAGGACAGTGCAGAGGATTTGGAAATAGTTGGATGAGTCTAATGGGGATTACGAAGGTTCAGCATCTCGGAAAACTCACTTTGATCGTTCTGATAAGGAAAGAAATCCCAAATTTGTTGGTGTGATCCAGGCCATGATTGACAACTATCCCTCCAAGTCAGTCAGGTCCGTAGCCAGGGACACAGGAGTGTCTGAGTTATTTATCAGGCAGGTAGCGCATGAAGATGAGAAAGGGACAATTTTGAACAAACTCAAGTATCTCCTCCAACTGAACAGCTTTGGTTTTTCACAGACAAGAAACATTTCTGCCAGGAGAAGATGGTGAATAGGCAAAACAACTGTTAGCTTGGTATCTCCTCAAAAGATGTACCAAGAGTGATGGAAACCAAATATCCAGTCAACATCATGGTGTTTGGAATGATCACTAGTGATGGCAACATTATGCCTCCATTCATCTACACACAGGACCTCAGACTCAACATGGAGGCCTACATCAAGTGCCTTGAGGAAGTAGTGTTGCTTTGGGTCAAGAGGCTGGCTGCTGAAAAGACACTACGTCTGGCAACAGGATTCTGCACCATGCAGCAGGAGAATCTAGTCATGGCTGTCAGACAATTTCTGCAACCACATCACCCTTTACATTTGGCCACCTAACTCCTCAGATGGCAACCCCCTTGATTATTATGTGGGGCGCAGTTTAGTGAGAGATCAACAAAACTTCTTTTAACATCAAAGATGGACTAAAGGCAAGGATTATAGCAGCATTCACCAATTTAAACAAGGAGACTGTCCAGAAAAGTTACAGGAGATTCCAAAGTTGTCTGGAGGTCGTGGTTGAAACCAATGAAAATTTTTATTGAATAAATTTACTCTTTAGTATTTCAAGATATTTTTGTGTAATTTTGGGAAATATCTCTGTTAAAATGAGATGTCAGTGTTTTTATGTAATTTAACTGACAATTTATCTATTGCGCTCTGTAATGCATAGATTTATGGAAGTTTTTTTATACTTTGGAAATCTTTATGAAGCAAAATTTTCAAATAACTTTACAATTGTTATTTTAATTAAATTTATTTGGAACAAGTTCAGTTTCTGATCCTCATTGTTGGCTTGATTGAAAGTTCACACCCTTTTTGAATTATTAAAGTTTGCATTTATAGCCTTTGTTAAATTAAAAAGTTCATTATGTTATTTATAATAGATTATTATTTTACATAAAGCTCCTTAATGTTTTATATCAGTTTGGTGACATTTAATTCATGCTCTACTTAATCATCTTTTTAAAGGGATTTTCTATCATATGCTTGAAAGCAAGTAACTTTCAATACAGATTTGTAGCAAACAACATATAGTTATATTGGAGTTAAAATTGTTGATAAAATCTACTATTAAACAATTTATGGTATGACAAAACTTTTAGTTGTCAGTATTAAAAATCCTTTTTATATTATGATGGAAAATGTGAAGCCTATAGATTTCCAAACCTGTTAGTTTTACAGACCCATTTCTCAGTATTTTATAATGAGCAGACAACATCGGCACTTTATCCAGCACTTTAGGCATAAAAATAAAATGCATAAAATTACTGTACATTATTTTTAATGTGTTTTACATTGACGATTCAAGAGTCTTCCTTCAGCTATGAACTTTTATTATATATTTTTTCTTGGCATTATTTGCTATTATCTGAACTAATCCTTTATTGTTTAAGAAATTTTCATATAAATTTAGGTGTTAGTCTTTTATTTTTAAATTCATATCTTTTTCTTCTTCATTACTGTAGATTTCAGACTTGTCTGTAGTCCCACCCACGCAGTGCTTTCCATTACTGTTGCCATTGCTGTGTGTGTTGGTAATATATCTACATATATGTAAGTGAGAGAGACTATGATGATAGTTGGAGAAGAGTAGGGATGAACCGCATCTGAATCTTATGATTTGTTTGTGGTATTCTGTTGTCAGTGGTATTGCTCTTTCTTTCTCTCTCTGTCCATGTGGCTTCCTTACTTGTAGTAGTTTTTACAATCAATATAGAAAATCATCCAATTCTGTTTTATTCAAGGCCATGATGAAAACCTGGAATATATATCTATTTACTCAGCCCAATAATAAATGCAGTATCACTTTTTCTTTCTAGGAGAATTTTTTTTTTTTTTTAAAATCCATCTCTTCCTTGTATCTAGAAATTTGTACTGTTCCTTAAATTTATTTTTTATTGATCTGGCAACTATCAGTTTAATTAATTCTTCAAAAATGAGAGACTGTTGGATTAGAATTTATGCTTGTTACAAGTGTTGAAAACATTTTGCATGTCAAAGAAATCACTTCCTGTTATCTAAATGAGGTGCAGCTGTAAAGTGATACAACTTAGCCATTCATCCATGGAATTATTTGCATTCTCTCTCTCTCTCTTGCTGTTCTGACATATGACCAACAAACTTAATATCTTTTAAGAGGATTTGCTTCACATGACCATGACCTGTATAAATATATTTATTCTAAACTTTTTAAAAAACAATTTTCTAAAAATAATTTCTTTTAAATACTGAAGAAATTTTTAATCCATTGTTTTGGTCTTTCAGATGACATTTTTAACCTAACAAAAAGGGTCAGTTATTAAGAAGAAATACTTTTAAATTTATGGAGGTATTTTGGAGTAATGGATAGCGGCTTGGATTGAAGAGTCGGAGAGTTGAGTTTGAATTCCAATAAGGTTCATTACATTCACTTACGTGTTAATACTGTTGGAAAAGGTATGAACCCATCTCTTCTCCACCTAGCTCTGGGTAAATAGAACAACAGATTGAGTCCTATAGCCTTGTTGGCAACTAGTCTAGGAGAAGGAAAACTCTGAATTCAAACCAACCTGGAGCCGTGATAAATCCAATAACCTGCTGCATTGTATGTCCTGTCTTTTTAGGCAACAGCTTGACAGTAACTTCCAAAAACAAATCCATCTTGCATGTATTCTTGAAAAAAGGAACTACCTCACATACTTAGTCATAACAGAAAATAATGGCCTTTTTGGACTTAGTACAATCGTTTGAACAAACACAAGACTGGAACATGGCACAACACCATTGACTTCTCTGATTTCTGATCATTCGCTCATGGGTGTATCACACATGGCACATTAGATAACTTTTAAATTTAAGTGTTTCATAAAGATCATACTAGTATTATGAAGATAACATTTTGGTATTTTTATTAATTGGTGCTAATATTTTTCTTTGTATTGAGAAAATCAATATTCAGTTGATCTGATAAAATGAAACATCAATGTTAATTTTGTCTCTTTTTCTAAAATTAGAAATGGAATTTATTTAAATGACAAGTTTAGTCTTCTGCTTCTCATTTTCTATTTATATATTATGATAGGCCAGAAATACATATACACAGTACTACACTTCACTGGCAGTACAGATTCTCCTGATAAAATTAAATCTTTTATGTATTTCTTGATAATATACTTCTGAGTTGATCTAATTTATATAGAAATTTTGGTTGATCCACAGGTGTGATTGACTAACACTTCTAATACTTTCTTCAGTGTTCTTGCCATTTGCTGAATTTGGTAAAGACATTCTTAAATTGAGTAAGTGTAATTTAAAAAATATTCATTCATAATATTTGCATATGACAACTAAAAAACTGCAATTAGTTTTATGTTATAAAGTTAATCAAAATCTATAGGCGTATAAGAAGTAGTAAAATAAATTTTTCTTTTGTTTTTGTTTTTTTGTAAAAGTGTTGGTTGATTATAATTTTGCTAGCAGTTATACTCAGTATTACCGGGGTGGGGGGCTTTGAATATAAGAAGAATGCAAAAAGATTTTTGGGGAAAAATGATTTATATTATTTATGCATAAAAAGTAGCTGTTAGTGAAAAATCTTTTTCCTATTTCAAACAAATGTAGTCCTTTTGTTTGATAGGGCTTCCACACAACATTAGTGCTTTTCTCATTGGATAGCTGTATGAAAAGGTTGATTGAGAATCCAACTGTAGAATAACCAACATTACTATGTGAAAAGCATTGAGAAATTAGGTTGAGAGATTGTTCTTGTGCCTTGTTGATGGTCATAGCAAAGTTGAGCCTTACTGGAAATTGAAGACACTTGAATTCAAAGAGCAAGTCTATTGGAATTATAATGATCCTGAGAATGAAGATATTCTTCTTTTTGCCTACCACACTCTAGTTACATCAATAAGATTTTGGGAAAGCTGCTTGACAACTAGGTGAATTATATTGTACAATTTTGGATGGTTGAGATGCCTGAGAAGCATGAATAGCATCCCAACTTTTAGTTGAAGTGTGTGGGAAGGAATGACCTTAAGCTAAATTGAGTTCTTCTCACAAGGCCACTTGTAGATTCTGTTATCTTGGACCTTTTTAATATTTAAATTTGGTGAAAATAAAGTGCAATCTGGAATGTTTTAAAACTTTTATCTGAAAGTCTTTTTCAGGATTGTCCAACATTATTTTTAATGTTTTACATTTTTTTTCTGAAAAAAAAAAAAAAAAAAAAAAACTTAGCTTAATCCAAAATAAACCTCCAGTGACTTCTGGTAACATTGAAACTCATCACCAACTATATTATCTTTTCCTACACAAGTTTTTCCAGCATAACAATTTACCTTCAAGGATGTAATTGTTTATTTGCAATACAGATTAATAAAGTCTACTAATTCTACCTTCAGTGACTTCTTTAGGTCAAATTCGACTTAATTTAATGTTTTTTGACTTCATGTAGGAGAATATATAAATTCCTCCTACATGAAGTCAAAAAACATTTTGTAATCTCTATATTTTAATCCAGCTTACTCAAAATTATTTCATTAGGCTAGAAGTGATATGCTATGCATTTTAAATGACCTCTAGTGATCTAAAATGCTTTAAGGTCAACTACATATGACTCCTGTCACGATTGGATGCCTTGTGAGTTTTTGTGTTAACATTGCAGACAATACTTCAGTGTTAGAAATTTCTTTATTTGGCTATAAATAACATGCTATACTCTTTTGATGACCTTTGTGTTCACCCTAACATCACATATGTTATGACTTGTAATTCATGCAATAGTCCCAAAGATTAGTATAGAAAATTTTAGTGTCTTTTTTGCAGTGAAAAACACATTGATTTGGAAATTCTCTTAAAAAACAAATAATTGTCTGATTTTAATGAAACGTTCAGGATTTACTCACAAATGAATGAAATTATTTTAGAAACTGCCTTTTTTTATTTTATTTTATTTATTTATTTATTTTTTTTTTTTTACATCTGTTATGCCCCTCCTTTTTTATTTAATAAAATTGAGAAATTTTTGCATCGAGTAATGATGCATTAGTAATTTTTGCATTAGTTATATGCAGAACTCATTGGAGAATTTAAATCCTCTCTTTTTTTTTTTTTTTTTTTTTTTTTTTTGTAAAACAGGACCTTTAGTTATAGAAATTTCGTTCTGAATCGTAAAATAAAAAATATTATAAAACTAAGACATTATTTAATTAGAAAAGCTTTTGTTTTTATGAATATAGTATGGACACTATTGTCTTAAGAAGAAAAATTTTCAATGAATAACGCATCTTTACAAGAATAATAATTTATCAGAAAATAAGAGTGAAAACTATAGTAAATTTAAAGCCAAAATACTTAAAATTTAATAAAACATTAGATTA
Source organism: Acanthosepion lycidas (assembly GCA_963932145.1). Classification (NCBI taxonomy): domain Eukaryota; kingdom Metazoa; phylum Mollusca; class Cephalopoda; order Sepiida; family Sepiidae; genus Acanthosepion; species Acanthosepion lycidas. The sequence goes on along the minus strand of OZ010573.1, from coordinate 32,993,625 downwards.
CAAAGAATATTTTCCTAAATTTTTAAGATTACTGGGTAGTTAGTCATTTCAAAACAAAAACTCATTCCTGTCAATTTAAATTAGTTTTGAAATTAAGCAAAGTATTTTGCTTATTGGAAATATTAAATTTAATTTAATAGCTTGAAATTAAAACTAAAATAAAAGCTTCAAGAAAGATTTTTCATTTCAAAAATTCATTTTGAACTTTAGGTATTGTGTTTTTGTACAGGTACCCCCCATCCACACACACCCACACACATATACAAACAATATTGTAAAAGATTTTACCCCTAAAATGAAGTAAAATAACAGGTCAGAAAGTATTTAATAAAGACACCCTGTCAATATGCTTAAAATGTATAATAAATGTTTAATAATTAGCTACAAAGTATTGGTGCAAAACATGAAAATTTAACAAAATTGCTTAAAAACAGACTTGGAAATTCACAAAGATCAATGACGAGAACAATACTAGATATTACAATGGATAGAAAGTGGTCAATATGGATCTGGAAACAGACCAAGAGGATAGATATTGTGGAAGTGAAGAAATGTCAAAGGTGGAGATAGGGGGAACACAAAATAAGAAGATATCACCTGATGTAAAAGGTTGTTTCACTGGTGCCCAATAGGTAGCAAATATAGTAGGAGGAGATCAGATCAGATAGAAGATGTGGAAATTAAATTATTCGTAAGATATGGCAGAAAATGCCATAGTCATGGTAGTCATGAATAGATTTAAGAACAGCCATTATCATGCAGTACATGAAGATATTGTTATGAAAGCCATATATTTAGATAGCGACTTTTTTTTTTTTTTTATTAATTCTTATTTTTAATGAATATAAATGTCCTTAAAGGAAATAATAATACCTTAAAGAAAAAGGTTTCTGTTTTCCTCAAGATATGCTAAAATGTGTTTATAAACTTTGCAAATGTGAATTCAAAAAAGCAAATTATTTTATGTGACTTTTTTTTTATGTAATTCACATTGCTATTATTATTATTATTATTATCCTTTGTAATATTGACAGAAATACCAAATTTTTCATTTTCTGTAGTCACTTAGTTATGTGTCTGCTATTATATGTGGACTCATATCTCTTTATCCTACTCATGTTACCAAGATCTTGCAATTCTGATTCCATGTTATAAATCCTTTTTATTAACTAGGAATCAATCCAGTTAGGGATATAAGTGTATGATTGGGTTGTGCTGAAAACAGTGAATTAAAAAAAAAGTTATATTCAAGATTGAATCAGTAAGTGTAAGTTGAAGAACTCTTCCTGGAGTCATGCCCAAATTTAGAAAAGTCTATAGCTGAAAGGACTGATGCAGAAATGTTTTATCTTTCAAAGAATTGATTTCTTTTTCACTGACTTTTATGTTAATATTAAATCATGAGTATCATTGATTCTGGTGCTAAATTTAGCTTTAGTTTCAATGCATTATTTGAGACTGTAAAATAGTAGATGCCGATAAAAATTTAATAAGTTATTGCCCAAACAATATTTTCTTAATGGCTCTTAAAGTTATAGACAATGGGGACTAGTCTGACATTGTGCAAATCATTATTATTAACACTGAAATTCATGCTAGGGTTGAAAAGATTGAATGAAATTGCTGATTCCTCAATAACATGAAAATCTGAGCAGTAGCCTTTTAATTTAATTGTAGAGGTAAAATAACAAGCTTGTTACAATGGCGGAATATTTCACTATTCGAAGAATACTTTATATATAATATATATATTTTTAATAATATATTTGCCAGGAATAAACTTTCTAGGAGAGTAGGAAGTATTAAAATTATTTGTAGATCTTTGCCTAAGTGGAAGCAAAGTTGAATGTATTTTCCAAGATATGCTGAATGTTCAACTTGAAGTGGTTAGTTCTCAGAAAATCTATAGCAATATCCATTTGTTTTTTTACTAGAAAACATAAGGAAATACTCTTAGAAAAATTGATGCCAGTTGTCCATTACATTTATTTATTTATGAATGTTTCATTCTCTTCATCAAATATGGCTGTCTGTTCTGATTGATTGAGTTAAATCTAGTTATTGGCTAAAACAAAACAATACAAAAAAAATTACATTTCTAAATAGAAGTCAAAATCTTGACTTTGTGTATTTTACAAGTATATTAATTGAAGAAAAATCTTTAGATTAAACTTTTTTTTCTTTCCAAGTTGATATATCATTTGGTTAGTGTAAAATTGATTACAGTAATAATGATTTTTAAGTAGGAATGAATATTTTATTTAAAAAAATATTACTTTTCATGCATAAAAATTAACTTTATTGAGTTACATTCAAAGTTTTAAAAGTAATACTGTCAAAAATAACATTAAAAATAAAGCAAATTTGATATTTTTTAAGACTCCTTCAAATCTACACTATCACAGTGAGAAACAATTTTCTCAAAACCTTTTATGCAATCTTGATATATAACTAAAAATAAATCCAGGATTAAAATTTGACAGTATACATTTAGATTCTTTGAAGATGTATTGAGTGGAATGAAGCAAATTCATTTTGGTGGTTTTATAAAAATAGGCTGGAATTTTTTTTGTGTAGCTGTTGTCACATATTGAATGTTTTGGACTTATCTCATCATAGTTATTTTTATTTTCATTATTTTAGTCACTGTATCTTCAGATCTTCATTAGGAATCTCTTGTATCTGTTAACCATCAGGGAATATTCAATAGATTTTTTTTTTTTTTTTTTTAAATAATTTTGTCCAGAATGTAATTTTTGTTCTCATTCTTTTACTTTCTCTCATTTGTTATCATTTTGGAGGAATGTTAAACTTTGTAATTTTTACTTTTCTCTTCTGTTTTTTGACACTCTTTCTTCACTTCCTTGATATGCTCTTGCACTGCCCAACTCAGGGACTGAACTTTGATTTCCAGAAAATTAGCTCAGTATTTATGAGACCACATTTTGGGGGATAATAACAATCATCAACACTGTCTTATCAGTTGTGAATCTGGAAACTACTGTAGCACTAGGATTTTCTGCATTATTATCGAGTAATTTCAAAAGGGTTTCATGGAAATCAGAGTTAGTGACAGTATTTACATGATTCATCCAAATATTCAATTGTTGTCGGGTACATGTTCCCTCAAGAATGTGAACAGAAATGAGCTGATATGTAGCAACATTTGGGAGATCATTCTATCATATCAAACTTCTCAAGAAACAATTCTGTTTTTCAAGATCAGGTATATCCAATGCTGTGAAGTCTAGGAATTCCTCTTTCTTAGTGTATGGTCCAGGAATTGTTTGTGATTTGAGAAATTCCAAGTCCTCAGATTTTTCATATCAAGAATTGATATGTTTGTTTTGCTATGCTTAGTTCAATCACTGCAGAAAATTACCATAGTTTTGTTTATTATGTACTATAGAAATGGAATTTCTTCAATTCATAACACCTAAGTATCACACATTCTATTTTTTTTTAATCATTTTACCCCAAGCAAAATATTAATGGCACTATAACACAGGGGGTTACAGGGAGTGAAAGAGAATGAGAAGACTTTAGTGAGGAAAAGGACAAAGGAACAGGATTCAGAAATATGGCGATTGACATTGCATTTAAATATTTGAAGATTGTAGGTAGCAGGGAAGAAAGGCATTGGAAGGCAGTTTCACAGGTGAGAAGTATGAGTAAAGAATATTAGAATAGAACTGATGGTTGAATGTAGCTAGTTCAACAGTAAAACTGAGACGTAGTTGATAATCTAGTAGCATGCTTAAATTTATGTGGTCAAGGTATAAGGGGAGGAAAAAAAAAACTCATCAGAATAATTGCCATGGAAATATTTGTAGAAAAGACAGAGGGAAGCCACGTTATGTTGGTGGGAAAGGTCAAAATCAATTACATTACAGACCCTGCTTTGAATTTTGTCAAGAATCTCAATATATATATATATATATATAGTAGGAACACCAGACTAAATGAATGGAAGAATGGTAGATTTATAAATGTGCAAGATGGATTCTGATGAGAAGATTGTTTTGTACAACACAGTGAACCAAATTTTCTAGCAGTAGACCTAGCACTTGATTCAATATAATCACTTTACTTTGTCATTCAAAAACATGAGTCCAAGAAGGTGCAAAGTATTGCTCTCCTGGAGTTTAGCATCAGCCATGCTGATGGCAGACAGCAAAGGTTCTCTGTGATGATTAAATGAAAGCAGTTTTGTTTTGGAGGTGTTAAAATTTACAAGCCATGTCTTGCCACAGTTAACCACTGATTAGAGGTCCTTTTCAAGAATAGTTGCTAGATTTGCAATTATTTACATTACTCAGATTGTTATCCTTATCTTCATTGCCATATTCACAACGTTTCAGCCGTTGTGTCCTCAAGGACACATGCCCCAGTGGATAAAGATGTTGGTTAGATCCAGTGACTAGACCCAAAGAGTTGTGAGTTCAATACCAGGCTACAGCAGTGATGAACCAAAAATTAGAGAGTTGAGTTAAAGGGAAATAACAGAGACATTTGGAAGAGGCAAGGCATGTGGAACTCAATCTACCCCAGTGGATGAAATAAAGGGGTTGGTTTGAAATTCCAATCACTTGAAGAAGGATGTAGCGTGCAGTGTCCGAAATGTTGTGAATATAACAATGAAGATGAGGATAACAGTTTGAGTAATGTAAATAATGTAAGTAATCATAATACCTCATCTCGAAGATATAGACAGATATAGATTTACTTTGTTGGATGTGTCAGACTTGCTACTAAGATAGGAGTAACTAGCTATCATCTGCATAAATACCTTGTTGGGAACTGATGACATCAAGAAGGTCGTTGAAGATCAGAAACAGCATAGGTCTGAGGATAGAGCTATGGGGTGTCCTTGCATTAATATGATGAACTAGAAATGTGTCCATTTAACATGACCTTCATTACATGATTTGTTAGAAATGATTGGCTGAAACCAAATATTTGTCTAGAGACACTATAGCTCTTCAGCTTGTGAAGAAGGCCAGCATGCCAAGCTCTTGAATGCCTTTGAGATATCTAGAGTCACAGTCTGAGCTTTGATGTTCTTATCTAAAGCTTGATAGACAAATTCAGTGATAGCCATTAACACTTTGGTTGTAGTCCTGGCAAAATGGAACCTATATTGTTCATCTGAAAGGAGGCTGTATGGAGTAAGATGCTTAAAACCACATTAAGCTATGTGTAACATTTAAGAATATTTGAACATAACATGAATTTTCAAATAAGGGGTCACATAATGAGAGTGCAATATTTCTAAAATTTTCCTGATTTGGGGGCATATCCCATTTTGGCACCTTCCTTATGGCATTTATTAAAATTCTAGCATGGTGTTTTTTTATTTTTTAAGATTTTATTTTTAGATTACTTGGCCACTTTTGGGAAGTGCCTCAAGAAAATGAGCTACTTTTTAATTTTTACACTCTCCTCTAATAAGTGGAAGAATTTCTGTCATATTTAGAGCTGAATGTTGGCTCTTAATATTGATTTATTGAATTATTGAATTTTTTTTTTCGATTGTCTCATAACTTTAAATGTTATCTAGAATTAAAAAAGAATTTTCATTATTAAAAACTTTCAAATCTTGGCCAATTTGTCCTTTTTATTCCATATGATAAAACTTGAATTGGTTTTAGCCTCTTACTTGTACATTTAAAATCTTTGAAATTCCTATAAAATGAATGTCATAATTATTTTATATAATTAAAAGTTAACTGCTGATTGAAGTTGTAAAGATACTAGTTTTTATGAACTTTTATGATTAAAAGAGGCTCAGCAATCCTGTTCATTTTGTATGAGTTCCAGTATTACAGAGAGCAAAGACCTCTTAATTGCCTGCAGCACTCTTAAATGCATTCAACATCTTGTTTTAGTACAAAATGATAAGATAGCTTTGCCATAGGCAATGTATCTATTCACCTGCTTACTTAACTATGCATGAGCTGTCCAGTTCTTAAGGACAGAAAGTTAGTATCCAGATAATCATACTTCAGATGATATAGTTTGCTTGATTTCAAGTTGAAGAATGGCTATCCAGATTATGCAGATGCAATCCTTTCTATCGTAATTACATTGATATACTTTATAAAATTCTCAAAGCTAGAACAACTTAACATATCTGTATACTAAACTGATTAACTATGCAGCTAATTAAACTGTTATTGGTTCTCTTATTTCATGTTAAAACTGATTGTAATAAAACAATTTTTTATTATCACCATGTTTTTTCCTTTTTTGTTTTACTTATTAATCTAAGTTGCAGGTGTTCAGAAGCAAATTTATAAATTAATCTTTACTCCTATATACATTCACCAATCTCATAATATACAGGCATTTCTGAAACTGTACATATACTGATGCACTTAATAAAGTCATGAGTTAAAAGCTAATTATGCATTATTAAATTTGTACATTGTTAGTACAGAACATAAAATCTTTGTATATGATCTAATAATTTTGAACATTAGAAAAAAATTTTTTTTTTCTATAACTGATTATATAAGAAAAGATAATGAAAAAAAAGCTTTTACTTAAATGATCTCATGAAGATTTGAAATACAAGAGAAAATGAAATACTTTCATTGAGTAAAACCAATCTGTGAGCAGTTTGGCTTTTGCAGCATTAACACTTTAGCATTCATCATGTTCATAACCACCCTGTAAATATCAGCTCTCAAAGTCTCACTGTTTGTGGTTAAAGCCTTATTGTTTGTGTGACTTCCTGTGTTATTTGTAGTGACTTTGTTATGACAGAGTATACATGGTGTAGGCTGCAGTAGGTTGAACATTGAGTGCTCATATTTATGGGGAAGGTTTGGGTGGGTTGAATGCTAAAGGGTTAAACAAACATTAATGTTCGGTTGGCATGACTTCCTTATCTTTATTATTATTTCCTTAACTTGTACATGCTTCTTGTTTTTTTTTTGTTTCTTTTTAATTTTAATCTATATAACTAAGAAATTTTTCCCATGAAGGATTGTTTTACACACTTTTTAGATAATGACATGCTTCTTGCAAAAAATCAATTTACATCATTGTTTGTGAAAATATTTTGTTATTATTGCATATATTTTGTTTGGATACATTCTGGATGAGTTCATTCCAAAGGAAAAAACATTTGTAACTTTAGTTGTAAAAATCTTATTGTTGAAGGACATGTGAATTGATTTGCTGTGTATGAAGCTTTAAACATTACTATTTGCCAATTTATTACTGTGTGTGTGATTTATTGATACTTGATGGATGACTAAAAATAAATTATGAAAAATTTTATTGGTAGTTATTAATTTTTCATTTGTTATTGTTAAAGAGAATATTGATGTTGCAGTAAGTTATAAGGCAGTTTTTCTACTTTGTGCATGATAGTTCAACAGTGTACAACTCTATTGATTGTAGCAGTCATAGAATATGAACAATTTATCTAACTTTAATTGCTTGTTTGAATGGCTTCAAGTGAATTCACTTATATTCATACTAGTATGACTAGTCAAAATATATCCTCAATAAATTATAAAACCCATTGTTATATATCTGTATATAAATTTGTTCTGAAATAACAGGAATATTTTAAAAATAAACTCAGATACTACTTTAGCAATAAATAAATAATGCTTTTTTTATTGTGAAAGAAAGCTATCATATTGGAACCATTTATGACCAGTTAGTGTAAAAAAAAAAAAAAAAAAAAAAAAAAAAAGAAATTGGTTATTGCTACAGAGAGTAACAATGACATCAGTAACTGGTATATTTGAATGTTGGAACAGATGACCAGAATACACCATCTGATTGTAGTTGCTGCTCTTTTTTTATGCTTATACTTTAAAAGCATCACTGCAGTATTTTTTGCATTTTGTCCCTATCATTTTGTTTAGAGAGATGCATCTATTTATTCTCAACATCTTGATTGCAACACAAGTAGCTGTTATATCAATTCTTAATCATGACTTACAGAGCTAGTGCTGCTACTTTATAATTATGAGGGGACAATGAAAAGTTCTCGGCCTTTAAAATCTGACCAATTATCAAAAAAATTTATTTTTTAAAACCCTTTTTTTTGGTTGGGCTGAGAACATTTTCTTCCTTGTATAATTCAGTTAGATAACAGTCTATTGTTAAATATTACAAAAAGTTTCATTTTAGCTCCATTTTCCTTATATTTGGAAATATTTTGTTATGACTTTGTTGTTTCAAATCAAACCCAAAAGTCATTTGTAACAATTTTTGTAATCCTTGTATTTGGAATAATCTATTTAATTTTTGTCAATGAAGAATTTTCAGATTTTAAAGGCTGAACAGATAACCTTATCTAGCATCAAGCAATACTTTATCTATAATGAAATTTTACTTGCAAACATTAAAAAAGAAAAAAAAAATCAACTATTTGTCTTTAGATTAGTTTGCAACAATCTTACTTTTAAATTGTTTGACAAATGTAACTTGTGATCATTACTAACACTTGTGAAAAACTACTTGGATTGGTTATGTATTTCTTAAAAGATCTTGCTCTTTGTGAAAGGAATACTGCTAATCTTCTCTGGTTTTGAGGCTGAAAATTTATACTTCACAAACTGGTGCTCCTAAGTCATAGTGAAGATAGGGATATAGAAATAAGTGGATAAAAATAGACTGGAAAACTTCCTTATATAAATTCTTTGTGGCATTGGTGAAACAAACTGGAGTGAATTTAATAAAGAACATTTGAAAACCATTTTCATGCATTCTGGGTAGAATTTTTGCAAGAAAAAAATTAGGCTTCTAAAAATATAAATGTTAAGTCTTGAAATTTGGAATTCCATGACTTGAAATTTAACAAATATAATCTATTGTTTATGCATGTCCAAAACATGACCATCTATTTTTGTCAGTTTTTATGTTGGACAAAAATGTTAGGTGGGTTTTTATTTAAAGAAAAGCCTATAAGCACACCTTTATTCCTTATCAGATTAACAATGACCTTTGTCAGTTTCTATCCTAAAAAGGTAAACAGTTAAAATTACCTTGATTTGATTAAGTTTTGAAATTGAGCAACTTGTAGTGACCAATTTTGCAATTTTAGTGAGGTTTCAAATAAACCGAAAGCTTAATCCCTAACTACTCTGTCTTCATAGTTTGAAGGCTTTATTATATTAATTTCCTGTGGTATTGTGATTTGACTTCTCTTTTTATGACACTTGCAAAACTTGATCCATGTTTATGATAAATCTTTTGTTCAGAATTATCAAAAAGTAGATCTGTAATCAGTAATGTTTTAAATATTGATATCTTTAGGAATTTTATATCTTTTGTAAAGTAACACACTAAATACATTAGTAATGAGTTCAACCATAATTTCAATTTAAAAAATACTGCTTTCATTAAAACAGGAAATGATTTTCTAGGGAAAAAATGAATAAAAAATATTAGGTTGGTGCAAAAATAATATCGTTTTTTGACGTATTTTTTAACGTAGAAAAACGATATTATTTTTGCACCAACCTAATACTTTAGTCATTTGATCTACAATAGTAAATTTACATCCAGGTTCTCAACATTTTACCATTCTTGACAGATTCTTCTATTATCATAATGTGGAATACTTAATAATAGAGATGATAAAAATAAGAATGAAAGCGTGAGGTTGGATGGACTAAATACCAAGGTATATCTTAGAAAAAAACAAAAAGTTTAAAATTTCAATATTTTCTGTCTCTGTATAATTATAACCAATATTTGCATTCTTTTTTTCCTCCTCTCCTTCCTACACATGTAATTCTATAAAAAAAAAATTGGTCTGATGAAGTCCTCAATGATGAAACATACCACACACTATTTTTCCTAATTTGTCATTAACTTGTGTATCTCTCTCTCTATCTCTCTCTCTCTCTCTATATATATATATATATATATATATATATACATACACACACACTATTGAATATAATATATATACTATTGAACAGACATAATGAGTTGATTTGTAAATGTAGGCATAAAAATCACCTCATTTTAACAAAGTATGTGTAGATATATAAATAGAAAATATAAATTGTTTTAAATGAATATATGAAAATACTGACACTGCTCTTTGATAAATGTGTTGTTGAACTTAAAATTTTTTTAAATGTGAACTTATTTAGATGTATATATATTAACATTATAGATAAGGGTAACTATGTATTTATATTGTGGACACGTGTGTATGGTAGATATATATATATAAATAGATATACACATGTGTGAGTATAAATATACTAGTATGAGGCATGTTTGAATACTGACTTTTTTTTTTTTTTTTTTTTTTTTTTTTTTTTTTTAAACGTGTATGCTGCATGGGTGTGGATGTATATGTATAAATGTTTTTATGTTTGTTTTGTATGTATATTATATGTATATGTACGGATATATGTGTGTGTACATGTACTTAAATATGTGTGTTTTTATGGGTTTAACTACTTGTAATCTCTATATGTATATAGACGTAATTACCTTAGAATTAATATTTGGAAAATATATATATGTATGTAAATGGGTGTATAACGATGTAATATAAATACATATACATGCATGTGTGAATAATTGTAGAAAATATTCTTTATATATATATATATATATATATATATATATATATTTATTCTTTTTATATCTTTTTTTGTATGTAGGTGTTTTGTGCTTATATATGAATGTATATGTATTTAAGGGTGTGTATATGAGTATGTCTATATATATGTATATAGATGATTAAATGGTTAGATAAATTTTTGATATATAGATAGATTTGTATATATATATATATGTGTGTGTGTGTATGTATACATGTGCGTACGTGCATGAATTGATTTTAAATGAAATATTGGGTCTTTCTAATGACATTTTAAGTTAACTATTCTTAATTTGTAATATCCTTCTCTTGTAATATTCTATATTTTAAATTTTGTTATCTTCTGAAGGGAGTTTCATTTCTAAATTGATAATTTAAATTTAAATATACCATTCTTTGACTATTAATAATAGTAATAATATTAGCTAAATTCCTTTAAAATGTGACACTTCCGAAATCACCTAAAATTAAATTTTAACTATGGAATTTAACTAAAATCTATATATATTTCAAATATTAAAATATAGATAAAGATTGTAAAATGTGTATATATAGTTTATGTACGAGGATAAAAGAATTTTTGTGTAAATTATCTCATGTGTTTCTATGTGTTTTTTGGACTTGTTAATGATCATATGTATGTAGGGATTCACATGAATACATTTGTGAGACATATATGAATAAATGAAAATTAATATTACCCTCAAATACTATTAAATAATGAAACCTAATCTTTAATTTAGTTTACCAATATAATAAATAAAAATTACATTCATAAATTAATTATAAATATTAAAATAGATGTTATTGTTACTGTTTTTTCTTTATATATTGTGGAAATACAATTAGTCGGGTGAATAAACTATTAAAATTTTAAATATTTCTTTATGTCCTAGATAAAAATATGTTTATTACAATAATAGTTATATTTAGTCCCGAAACTATTTACTTAAAAAATTAAAGATTTAAGTTAATAACAAAATTTTTTTCAGACATTGAATTTTCTATCAAACATTGTAAGCTATCTTTTACATAATTTTGTTAAAACAAAATTATAACAACTCCATCTCTTTCCCCCCTCCCTCCATTTCTCTCTTTACCATAAGACTCACTTGTATACATTTTCTACAATTCATTTCCGTTTTTTTAACCATCTAAATGGGTCAAGATTCTGTCACTCCTCCTACTCCAATATAAAACATACTTAAGAGAGATATAAAATTACCCCCCCTATACTTTATATTGTCTGTTTAACTGCCACTCTCAACCCCCTCTATTAAATTACAAAAATTACACTACCCACCAATTTCTAATCCCATTTTTCCTCTTAAATCGTTGTTGGAAGTTTTACCTGATGATCCTGAATCCTTAAAAAAGGATTTAGGTGAAATAAATTATCGTAATGGTACCTTAAAGTGGTTTGTCTTTTATTACATATTTATATATATATATATATATATATATATATATATATATAATGGTGCATTTATATATAATATAAAGTGATAATCATACAAAGAATTAATCAGTAAAGTTAATGTAATTAATGGTAAAATCTCTTCACTAACAAATTTAATAAAGCATTAACTAAATTAACCATTTGTTGAATGATGTGATCCTTATGTTTAAAATTGTAAGATGGATTTGATGTTCTTGTAGTGCTAATACTTTTGAAAATCTTCACATTTTCATCATTAGGCTTTAATTTTTTTTTCGTTTCAGGTAACACCAAGATGAAATGCATTGTAGGGCGAAAGATTTTTTTTTTTTTTTTGTCGCAATGCTAGAGTGTAATTTAAATATTTCAAGTGAGAAATATATATATAAATATATATATATATATAAATATATATCTATATATCTATAGATATATATATATATATATATATATATATTTATTTTAATTAACCTTGGTTATCTGTTTACAAAAAAAAAAAGAAAATATCTAAAAAAAAATTGGAAATTATTAGATTTAAAGACAGGATTAATCTCTTAAATCAAAGGAATGAACTTACTGTTAACTGTAGATATAGTTCACCATTTATCTTGCAATATGAGTAGTAATATTATGAATAATAATAGAATGGTATTGTAAGTTTGTAGTATTATTATTTTTCTAACCGGATCACCGATGTTAATTATAACCTACTCTTATTTGCTAGTGATTTAATCTGACATAGATTATTGTTGATATTGAATAGTTGTGATTGTTTATGCATTAATTTTGCATAGACTTTGAATTTGTTATGGTTTTCTAGGTAAGCAAGTACCTATGTATGGTTGTTGCTAGATCTGTTTATATATGTATATGTATGTATGTGGGTGTATGTGTTATGTATGTATATTTGTATGTGTATATATTTCCATATATGTGTGTGTATATTTCTATATATGCCGGGTTTGTATGTTTGTGTGCTTATTTTGTTTGGACATGTGAGTTTGGTTGTTCAGTTTTTTATATATGTTCACATATTTTTATGTTTGTGTGTGTGTATATATGTTGACAATACAGATTCTTCTTTGGATTTTATTAGGGATCTCTAAATATATAGCAGGAGCCCCAGATTATATGTTTGTTTTTGTATGTAATATATTGTTAGTTGGTTTGTGTTTTATTAGTGCTTGAATTTTGGTGAGTCTGATAATTTGTTTATAAGTACATTGTATGTGATTGCTTGTATATGCTTTTACCTGTATATACATGTGTCTGACATAATTTTCTTTTGTGTGGTTTTTATGTTTGTCTGTCTTTATTTTTCTTCCTTTTCTTCTTATTTTCTTCTTTATTTTTATTCTTTGAATTTTCCCCTCTATTTCCTGTGTGAATATCTGTCCTTATATTTGTATGCTTATATATTTTATTATATATACATGTTCATGTATTAGGATGTGAATGTGTTGTGACATTTGAAAAAATACCCTCCTCCTGATCTACCTCTTTATTTGAATTCAGACTTCTATGAATCAAATATGTGTAGTGATCATAGATACATCTTACATCAGCATCAAACGTAACTGATAAATTGGCATTTCACTAAGATCAATAAAAAATGTATATTTTTTCTATTTCTGAATAATTTTGTAACAATTTTAAACTTGATGCTTGGTTAAATTTAGAATTTGACATTTGTAATTTTTAATTTTACTGGAAAATTAAAAATTAGATTAAATTAGAATTCAATATATAATTTTAACTTTAATGCACTAATAGTTTGTACTTAGGGTATGTTATGTTATTTTGAATTACTATATTTTTGTATTCTGATCAGTCATCATAGGTTATGTAACAATGTTTCCCCTATTGAGGGGGTTTAGTTGATTTTGAACCCTTAAAACCCTTTATTTTGCAATCAACCCCATCACTTGACAAGACACCAGAAGTATTGAAACAAAATGGCTATTTTTGTAGTAATGTTATAACATCCATATGTTATAATTTTGAATATATAAATATATATGGAGGCATGGTGGAGTAGTGGGTAGTGGATTGGAGAGCCAAGTTTGAATTCCAGTTGAATCCATTACATTCTCTTATGTGCTTAGGAAAGGTATGAATTCTCCTCTTCTCCCGCCATCTCTGGGTAAATAGCAGGACAGACAGGTTTCTATAGCCTTTGATAGCAACTAGTCTAGGAGAACAACAATTCTGAATTCAAAACCTGCAGAGAGTCAATTGGGAACCTTGTGGGATGTTGTGCACCAGGTCTCTGTATTCGACTTTTCAAAAAGTGGGTTGGCTCTGCACAAAGCCTTCACCACTATAATCAAATCATATGTGCAGGTGGATATTATCCAAATATTAATATATGCCCAGTTTTTTTCTATATCACCTTTCCTAACAGAATCATTATTTTCCCAAGCCAACGTACACAACAAATACATCAAGAAATCAAAAAAGAAAAGCACAATACAAACAATATTTCTACATGTGAAAGTATTCTCTTCAAACAAAGTAATTCACATAATTTTTCAGTTGACTATCTGAATATACAGTAGTGTTTGTAAATTCTCCTAGTTGCTAACAACATTTTGTTTGTTTATAGATAATAAATTCATTTTTTTTTTTTTTTTCTTTGAAAAAGTCCATATTGGACGAAACAAATTGGATAAAATGACAATTTTCCTATTGTCTTTTTTCCTCTCTATATATCTTATCTAATCTTTTACACAAATATTAACAAAATCGAGTCTTATGTACAGTGTATGTATAAAAGAATTAGGTAATTTATTTTTATTTACATTTTTATGACCGAACTCCCTATCAATAACTTGTAAGGTCAATGTTATGGAGTTGGCAGTTTAGATAATAAAAATATTACAAAACCCATAATCTTTTCTCATGTGCTATACATTAGTTATTGTATATGAAGCAAAAGATCAAATTGCCAGCTTAATGCAAATAAAACACTTCACTTTTATAACCCTCACTTCCTTCTTTCACAAATACACAAAAATGAATGTTCCATAATCAATATCCTGTGATTTTTAAAGCTACTGTCAGTATTTCTGTCAAATGTATAAATGGGGATTTCTTTTTATATCTATAATATTAAAAGCTCAAAAAACCCCTCCAAAAACAAAAAAAAATAATGAAATGTTGTCGACATGTTAATATCTTTATGTAGATATTTAAAAAAAATGTTAATTTTAAATGTTCTGCAAATGAGCCTAACTTTTTAATTACAAACACAAAGAATTGTGGCTGCCATCCAGTTGATAATGTCACAAGAAAATAATAATAATAATAAAAAAAAAAAAAAAAAATGATTCTACTTTAATATATATATATATATATATATATATATTAATCTATTCTTCCAAACAAGGCAAAAAGTCACTAACACGTAGTGGGTTACTGAGTGTGAAAGAATATAAGTAAAACCGTAGTAATATTAGACTATATGTGGCAGTAATATTCTATGCATGGAAAAATGGTAGACTTGTAAATATGTAAAATAGATTTGGGTGAGAAAAATTGTCTAGCACGACACAGAATCAACTTTCCTAGCAACAGACCTAATAATTGATTCAATATCTTTTCACTTTATATCAGTGGAAAATGTTAATCTGAGAAGGTGCAATGAATCACTCTACTGGATTAGCCATGCTGATGGAAGGTAGAAAGGGGTCTCTCAGATGATTAATAGAGAACAGTTTCATATTAGAGGCATTAAAATTGACAAGCCATCCCTGGCTCCAGTTAACAATAGAAAGAAGCTAATTTTTAAATTAGCTGCCCATTTGGCATTATCAAAATGATCACTTACAATTAAGACAGGAGTAACTAGTTGTCTCATCAGCATAGATACCAAGTTGAGAACTGATCCCATCAGGAAGGTTGTTGATGAAAATTAGGAACAATGTAGGTTCAAGGATAGAGCCCTGGTGGACATCTGCATTAATGCAAAAAAGAAAGGCCATTCAGATAACTTTCATTTTGCAATTTGATAAGAAAGACTGAATACACCCAAAAGTTTGTCCAGAAATACCATAATCTTTTAACTCATGAGGTCCAGTATGCCACACCTGTGAAATGTCTTTAAGATATCCAAAGCAACAGCCTGAACTTTACCCTTGTTATTTAAAGCCTGATAGATTCTCTCAGCAATGATTGTTAATTATTTGCAGTTAACCTAGAAAAATGAAAGCCATATTGTTTATCTGAAAGAAGACTCGGCAATGTGAGATGCTTAACCAATTCAGAGTTGATTAGAACATCTAGTACTTTGCCAAAAAGAAGTAGAATGCTAATAGAATGTTCAGATAGTTTGCTTGATTTCATAAAGACTGGAACTACAAGAGAGGATTTCCAACAATCAGGAAAGCAAGAAGCAGCAAGGCTCTTATTGTACAGTTTAGAGAACAGGAGCACATTGCTTAAAGACTAGTGCAGGGATGCCATCACATTCACATGCCTTGAGGTAATCCAGTTTAGAGGAGTTGATAACAGAAACCATGGATGGGTTCTAGATATATATCACTCAATAGGATACTTTAAGTGGAAAGTCAGGGAAAGAGTCTCCAGGTGAGTCAAAATAGAATTTGAAAAGAATTTGTCTGACATTTTGCTTTATCAGTAGAAGATATTAACAGTTCCAAATTGAGTGAAGAGAGGAGGGATAAAAGACTTCCTCTCATTCAAGACTCTATTAGCTGCCAGATCCAAACCTGTTTGTGGCTATACAGTATCTCATTCTATCAGCAAACAAAGACTTAGCCTCTTTGATGACATGTTTACAAGCAGACACAAATAGGTATTTGTTGTGATTGAAAGTATCATGCTGGAACACCTGCAAGAAGTGATTCTTGTGGACTATAGCAGTTGAACAGGCTAGTATGAACCAAGAAGATTGTGGTTTTGCCTGGTATTTCTAAGAAGGAACAAAATCACCAAAGCTGATTTAACCCAAGAAGAAACCTTTGTAGCACAATTCTCAATAGGAAGGTTTTAATTGGATTAACTTCAAATAATCAGTGCTTTATGATTATCCCAAGTGTGGAGAATGCTTAATTGTTTTGATTTGATCTAAATCCTTTCTTTTAGTATTGTCTGACTACCCTAATTCTTTTTTTTCTTTTACTTATTTGTTTATTTTTCTTTTTACAGAAAGTCGACGTCCTTGGTTTAATGGTGACAGACATAATGAATAAAACACATGAATTTCTTCAACCTAATCCAGGTAAGTCTCTTGTTTGTTGTCTTACTTTCTCTCCATTTCTATTTCTTTAATAAATAATATTGCTGTATAGCATTGAAGAAAATTTAATGCAATATTTGGAGATCTAGATTTACTTATACAAAATGTATTGCTGCAATAGTAGTGGTGGTAGTTAGTGTTTTATACACTGTTGCTAGGGCAGATTTTGCAAGCATTAGATGAACTCTTAGATAAGAGGAGCCCATTAACCTGATTTGAGATTTTTTTTCCCCCGCAAATGTTTTTGTGCTGCTTGGCACTATAATAAAATCTATAACTTGAAAATCTATAATTCTATTTTCTCTTTCAATGCATCATGCTATAATATTTTAGCTTTCAATTAAGAATTCAGGACTTGCTAATCTGCGTTGAGTAGGTGAGCCTCTTCTAAACAAATAAAATGTAGTTTTTGTAACAGGCAAGTGGATCTGGGAGACATGTTACTATCTTCAGTAGTAACATACCATAATGAGAAACAGGAAAGGAAATACCTGCCACAATTTAGAGTGTAATAACAGTGTTTCTGCTGGAGGAAGTAATAACATTTATTTTGTGTGTATGTGTGAGAGAGAGAGATGTTGCTTCTGACTTTTGCAAAAGAATGCCATCACTTTGAAGTAGCAAGATAGAAATGCAATCAACAACAACCCCATCAAGGTGGTTGATTGAAAGATAAGTGTAGTTTTCGAGTGGATGAATAACAACCTCAATGTCTTTGTAGTCATTGCTTATTTGCTTTGTATTGCATTACAAATGAAGGCAAAGCTGTGTTTGAATTCTGTGAACAATAAAATTGGCATCATTTAGCTTTTATTTATACAGTGCAACCTGAATGTTTCAGTGTACTGTCAGAAATATTACACTGTCTTTCATAGCTCTTGGAATAAAAGAGCCTCTTTTAATGCACATTTCTTTTCCTCTTCTCACATTTTGCATAAGGGTCATCTGACACTTGTCATAATTCTATACTTGTATGTTCAAAACTTCAACTGGTAAAATGTATTTGGAAAATAAAATTGATTTTGGTTTTACCATTAAACCCCTTCTCACTACCTGAAGATTTGTTGATCAAAATATAAATTTTCCTTTTATGATAGGTGAACAGTTTGAATAAATTTCTGTCATCTCTAAAATCTTTACAGATTGAAAAATGAAAGAGGTGGGTGCATTTATGAGAAAGTATTTTGTTAATGACATTTCAAGGATTCACTCTATAGGAATTATTATTCTGGCATTATTTTCAACGATAAAATTCTTTTTAAAAAGATAATGACAAAATGAAGTGTAATTATCCAAACGGAAAAAATAATTAAAGATAACGTTCGATTTTTACAGAAAAGTCTCAGAAATTGGATTCTTGTAATGGATTTGAGTGGCTGATCCTATCATTTGGGAAAGAGAGAAGAAGAGTTTTTTATTTTCTTAATGGGGTATAATGCATCAGTTGGGTTTCCTTTTTGTTGCTTGCTGCTTGTATATATTTGTTTCTTCTTTGTTAGTTATTAACTTAAACTCATTTGTAAACATGCAGAGTTGTATACACATTAGCTTGTACATATGCATTCATGATGAATTGCTAATACATAGATACTAATATATAAATAACATGTATCACACCCATTAAGTGATTTAATCAGAATGCATATATAAACAAACACTATAGTCTATAATAGCATGCAGATAAATGATAATTGTAATTCACTGGTATTCATTGACTAAACAGTTAATGTTATGATCAGTTGAATTTTATAAAATCATTCTCTTCAAACCAGTTATTTAAGAAAATGAGTTGCTTAGATCCACTGTTATTGCTTTATTATTTATGGACATTTCCTTCTTAACCTTTTGTTTAAGGTTGTCAGTCAACATCTTGATTATATCATGATTTTCTCTTGTTATATGTGGTATCCATTTTAATTGTTGCTCTTATTGGAAATCTTAGTGTGATGTGGTTTTTATTTGGTAAAATTCTTTGAGTCTGTGGTGCCAATCTGTAGATCTGATGAAGGATTGTTGTAGAGGATTCATTTGTTGGAACATATTTTTAATCATTGATCTGAGAAAACTGTTGTATATAGCTGATAGTTTAGATATTTCAGAATGAGTTGGGCACTATGCATGGCATCCATATGAGAGTCTAGATCTGATGAGACTAGTGAAGCTCATTTGCTACTTATTACTCTGGTTATTCTGTAGCAATGTATATAAGAATGCATGCTTGAAATATGTATGATTTTTTTTTTCCTTATTTTTTTTGTAAGCATGAATTTTCTTTTGATTTTAGATGAGATCACTTGTGCAGCATCACCGTTTCTTTCTCCTCCCCTGCCGACCTTTTGTTATGGTGCTAGTAACAAAACCATGATCCAAAAGACTGGAAATAGGAGAATGTGAAAAGAGTTAGATTGATGTCTTTGTGAAAAAAGCATTTATATAAGAGGTATATTAACTGACAGAAAAATAAAATTGCAACATCCTGAATTTTTTCTCGCTTTTCATTTTAAAAAAAATGTTCTGTCCTTTAGGACATAGGAAATCATGACTCTCTACAGGTTCCTTTTCTTTGTTATTTGTGAAATATAGTGAAGTGGTTTTCTGTTGCTTTCTTCACAGTTTCAACTTCTGAATTATCCTTTTCCTAGTCTGGCTGCTACTCAAAGCTAAACATTCCAGTCTATTATGCTTTTTAATCCAGAGCTGGAAAGGATAAGTGATAGATTCATACCTTTCCTGAAGAAATTAGTTTAAAAGTTAATTCAACAAACTACGTAGACATTTGAATCTGGCATACCAATTCTACTTTCTTTGCTGATAACCATTATGCAAACACGTCTTGAATACGTATGTTGCAATTTACTCAAGATATAGGTAATGTAAATGGATTATAGTAAAATGATCACATATACAGCTTGATATGTGCATATGTTCCAAAATAAGTATTGTATCAAGAGTACTCAAACCTCCATATTAATGCACTGTTTATTCTCAGTATGTGTTTGTACTTTACATGCATACAATCATACATATGGGGAATACCATACAGCAATATATAGTTCCATGCCTCATGTACCTGTTAATCTAATGCAACAAGAACTGTATGTAAGCTAATTGTGAAAAAGTTGGACATTGTCCTATCATATCCAATAAATATTTTATGGAGACAGGTCTGTTGATGATGCTGAAAAAGGGAAGTTGTAGTATGAGCTTCATGTAAGTGGGTATTATCCTGCTAGAATTGTATATCACCTTATTGTATTCTGTAGCAGCAGAAAAACTTAAACAATATTGTGGATATACATAGAACTGTTCAGCATTCTCTCCACAAATACCAAAAGTGAGCAAGTGTTGCAATGTGTGGTGCTCTATAATATCTAAAGTTCAGGACACAGATAGTACACTGGTATGAGTGTCACTATATCACAAGATGGTCAAAGACTGAAAATTTTATCTGAATATCTACCATCCCCTAGCATGCATATACTATATTAAGATCAAAATCAGTATCATTCTTCAAGGTGTTGAAATTTTATTTTTTATACTCTGAACCTAATGCTATATTAGAAAATGTATTTGCTTTTATTAACAATTATTTTTGCATACAAATACTTGCATTAATAGTCTAGTTTGTTATCTGTAGAAATTGGCTGGAATAGGATTAATAAATTTGTGAACACTGTTAAAAGAAACCAGGATTTTTTGGGTGTGTGTTGTGGCTATTATGTAATTTTATTTCTAGCATTTAAAGTACTGCAGATATGTTTTTATGATTTTTCTGTTGTATCACATTGCATAATTATAGTCAATTAATACTCCTAGTTTATTGTTTAAAATCTTTGATATTTTTACTATGTTATGCTTACATAAGAAAAATCTTCTTGAGCCTATATGCAACCATCTAGGATTTTTGGCAAGTTTTCAGTTTTTTATGCACATTTTATTTGGCATATTTTTCTCTTGCTTTTAACTTATGGCTGCCTCATTAGTCAATCATAAACTTGTAAGTGCTAATTAACATCAAATAAAACAAAAAGTATGTATAATACTGACAAGGATGAATATATGCATTAAACTTAAAAATATGTTAAAAGTTATATATATGTTTATTTTCTATGAAAGACACAGGATATAGGAATCAACACTGCATAGTCACTATCAGTTTTCTGTTTCAATGTTGTCTTTAGAGTTTTAATTTTATACTGAAGTAAGAAACTGACAGTCACCATGCAGTGTTGATTCCTATGTTCACATTGTCTATATTTGTAAACACTCAATCTAAATTTTTACCATGTGTGTGCGCACACACACACACACACACAGTAAATGAATGATGAGATATTAGTGGCATGTTTCAGTCCAAGAAAGAACTTCAGACTAATAGCAGTTTTGTTGATGGAATCAGTTTTACTTACAAAAATAGGGAGAAAAAGTTGAGGAATGAAATACTACAAATTCTGGTTGAGTATCTGTTTCGTTAACATTTTCATGTGATCTACTGTAACTGGCATTTGTTGTATTTCTCCCTTGACCATCTTCTCACTTTTTTACCAATTTTTATA
Organism: Acanthosepion lycidas; assembly: GCA_963932145.1. Lineage (NCBI taxonomy): Eukaryota > Metazoa > Mollusca > Cephalopoda > Sepiida > Sepiidae > Acanthosepion > Acanthosepion lycidas. The sequence continues at coordinate 32,971,780 of OZ010573.1, read as the reverse complement.
TATAAAACTGATTTCAACAGTAAAACAGTTATTAGTCTGAAGAAGTGCCTTTTTGGAGCAAAACCCATCAGTAAAATGTTTTACATTTTGTCATTAATTTACTACTAAACCTAAACCCAGTCAGTAATGCATGCATTTACATAACCAAACTATCTGAAGTATTATAACTTGTTCAAATTTCTCAAAAAAAAAAAAAAAAAAAAAAAAAAAGCCTTCATTAATTTTCTACTAATTTTATTTTCATCTTTATTATTGCTTTTTATCACAATTTGGGTCATTTTTTAAAAAATCTATGATGAAAGAATGAGAAGAAAATTAAATAATAATAATAATAAAGCAATATCTTGTCAAACAATTGTGCATCAATATTCTTAAGCACTTAGTTATATGCTTGAATAATCAACTTTGCAATCAATAATTTTTAGAAATTTGTTTACAGTTACTAATGTCTGTACATAGAATATTGGATGTCAGCATATATGATTTATATAAATGTTCATAAGATATGTGCAGAAAAATATTTTAACTCAATTCATTGCTTGAAAAAGAAAATAAGAATCATAACATCAATTTCACATCTATAATTGCGAAAAATTGTTGGCCAAAAACGAAAGTTTAAACAGAATATCTTTGAAAATCAGTGTGAAAAGATATTTGTTTACTCTGCTTGAATATATATATATATATATATATATATATATATATATATATATATATATGAATTTTTTAAAATGAAAATAACTTTCTTGAAGCTTTCATTTTAGCTTTAATTAAGCTAAAGGATATAAATTTACTATTTCCAGTCAGCAAAATACCCTGTGTATTTTAAACAGAAATTATTAATTGGAATTGACCCCCCACCCCAGTAAAATCCATAAAAACTATCCTTTTTGGCACATTTGTAAACAAAAGTTAATTATCAGTTTTAAGAACCTTGCAAAAATAAAATATATATTTCTGAAATATTATTTGAGGAAAATTAGCAAATTTAATGTTAAATTAATCTGATTTGAAGCAAATATTACTTATTTAGAGCATAAAATGTTGTATACAAGCATTTCTTAATCATGGGGTTTTGTTTTTCTGACATGTTAACTGATTTATTGACCACCAAATGTGATCATAGTTAAGATTGGTGGAGCAAAAGTTCACATGTTTTTTTTTTTGCTATTTTTTTCACTTGTAGAGGAGGACAACCCTTAAAATGTGTGACCTTTTAATGATAGAGTTATTGGTTTGTACATCCATACTTAGAAATTCTGCACATGTATCACACACACACACACACACACACACACACACACACACACACACAAAACAAATTGAAATTCTTTTAAAAATATTCAGGGTCATCAGATTGTAATAAGTTTTATAATATATGATTAGTAAATATAGTTTTACTTAATAACAATATTTCCTAAGAATGATCACATTGAAACTGAATTCTAAAAGATTTAAAAACTTATAAATTATTCAATTTAAAATTGTAAAAAATGAAAACAAATCTTGTAAAAATTAATTTTTCATCAAAAAAATTTTTTATCTTCAGATAATATTGTCTTTAATATATATTCATCAAAATAATTAAGAGCTTCTCTAATAATGCCGTAGTTTTATTTTTTAATTCAGATATTGTTTAAGATGGGGTCTGATTTTGCAAAAAAAGTTTGATTTAAATTCTTCAAAGAATTCTGCTTTTAAATAATAGTCACTAAAAATTATGTTGAATTTCTCAAGTTTTCATAAAATTAAATATGTGGGTGAAACGCATGTTAAAAAAATGTTTTTACCAAGATTTTCTAATAAAAATATAATTTCATTTATTTGTGAATAAGTCCTGAAAATTTAATCAAAATCAGACATTTATTTGATTTTTGTAAAAATTTCCAAATTAACATGTCTGTTACCACAAAAAAGGAGGCTGAAATTTGCTATGCTTAAAGTTAGTACAACTGGTGATTTTAAAAAAAAAAAAAAAAAATTTTTAATCAAAATGAAGGAGTAAAAGTAAAAGGAGTAAAAAAAAAAAATAAAAAAAAAAAAATTAATTAATTAAATAATTAAAAAATACTTTGATCCTTCCTCTTAATAATAACAAAGATGTTGGCAAAACTGTTTTCATTACAGTATGCTGATTTTTATTTTTTTTATAGCAATTTTGTGTATGTGTGTGTGTGTGTGTGTATATATATATATATATATATATATATATATATAGTGTGCGCATGCTGTCAACATTTTGTTATTGCCAACATTTTTTAATGTTACTCATATTTTTATATATATATAATATATATATATATATATATATATATATATATATATATATATATATATATATATATATAATTTTGAAAAATCATTTAAAAACAAGTAAAAGCAATTGGCATGAGATAGAGCATTTTATTTGTTCAAAATTATATAAAAGATAAATTCATTCTTCCTGTTCTTTAGAGAAGAATAAATGATAAATTAAAGAGGAGACTTTTTGTTGTAAAAGTTGAGAAAAATATAAAATAAATGGAGTAGTGAGGAATTGCTTCACCAGAAATTTTTGCCACACTCATTGGGATGAAAATCCATTATGTTAGTTGAATTTGGTTATTTTGCTCTTCTAAAAGAATTAAATCCAATGTTCAGAATCTTATCTAACATTTGTAAAGTTCATAAGAGAAAAACTGATATCGCTTCTTGCATATCGATACAGCTATGGATAAAATTATGGAACAGGTGTATAAATGCTAGAAATATAATTGAAATTCATTTCTTTTATCATTTAAAGAAAAATAACAAAGCTTTTAAAGTAAATTTAACCTATATTTAATACTTGGTGTGGGCTTCTTTTGCTTTTATAACTGCCTTTATGCACTTTTGCATATTGGAATCCATCTTAGCACAAGTAGTAGGCTTGATTTTCTGCCATTCTTCATGAAGTTTGGCTTCTAATTCATGTTTTAAAGAATGTTTGTACACCCTCACTCTTTTACCTAAGCATGACCACAAATGTTCAATGGGATTCAGGTCAGGGGAGTGAGGAGGCCACTTCATTACCCTCATTTTTTTTCTTTTCAAACCAACCCTTTGAAATTCTGGATGTATGGCATGGTGCACTGTCTTATTGGAAGATTACTCCATCTGGTATGTTATTGTTGAAAATTTTCTCTAATGAAGGTTGGTAATATTGGTCTAACATGCTTGTGTATGTGTTTGAATTCATTCTACCCTCACATGTGAATAATATCCCTGTCCTGGATGATGACATGCAGCTCCAAACCATTATACTCCCACCTCCAAATTTTACAGTTGGGGGCAATACATTGAATATCATATGTTTCCTCAACTCTTCAACGGACAGCTCCGAGGGTTGCAAAAATCTGATAAAAATAAAAATTTTATATTTAATATAAATACAGTATTAATAGGTGTAATAAAATCAATTATGCTCAATAAATTAGTTTCAACTAATAAAGGAACTTACTTTAAAGTTGCTTTCATCAGACCAGACAACTTTAGCCTAATCCTCAGTTGTCCAATTTTCATGCTCTTTTGCAAAAGAAAGTTTCTTTTTCTTTTTAACCTCAGCCAGCAATGTTTTTTTTTCCTAGCTTTACATCCTCTGAGGCCTGCTTCTACTAACCTCCTTCTCACTGTGCAAGTTGATATAACTTTGTTGCCTCTCAAAATTCAGCAGTCACATTAGAAGAGTTTTTTTTCCTATCATCTAGAGATACCCTCTTTAGCAGTCTGTTTTCCCTTGAGTTTATACAGCATTTCTGGTTTTGACCATCATGATTTTTGAAAGAATTGTTTTCGTTATATCTTTTAATGGTTGTTTGTACACCATTTCTTGAGCATTTCACTTTTCTTGCAATTTTGACTTGGGATAACCCTTCTTTGAACAATGCAATGATTTCAGTCCTTTTACTTTTGGGAATGTTTTTCTTTGGAGATATTTTCAACAAAAAAGTGGCACTTATAAATTGATACTAAACTTGTTGCTAAGATTTAGCACTACAGATTAAATTTCAAATAAATGATTTTGCCACTTATGCTAATTAAGTAAAAATTAACACAAATCATTATTGGTTACCATAAATGCTAGTGAAACATCAATTCAAAAATGCTTATTATAGTGTTTTCAGCTAACATATGTATGAGTTTAAATCCTATTTCTAAATTTTTTACATCTGTCCCATAATTTTGTCCAGGGTTTTATATTTTTTTGTTTGTAAATTACAGGATAATATCTAATATCAGTTTAATTTATTTATATGGAGTTAAGATATAAGTCTGAAGTCCATGGGAGAATATTGATAGATCCTTAGTTGAATAAAGAGGAATGGATGTTAGAGATATTATGATTTATTTTAGATGCAATTGAAAAGCAACTATGTTTTAATAATAGATTACTTTGAAACTCAGTGTTCATGTAGGATATCTGAAGAGCATATGATTAAAATAATAAATTCTTCGATATTGCTACCTATTTATATTTGTCTACATCAGCTGTGTCTTGTATCACCTTAGAAAAATGAAAGAATTATTAAATAAAATAAATAAACTTTGTTTTATGGTAAAGATGGAAAGTCTCAACAGTTAGTTTTCAGATTAATTTCATAAGTTTTTTTTTTTTTTTTTTTTTTTTTTTTTTTTTTTTTATACCATATTTCTTTATTCATCATTGTTCAATTTTTACAGAACATGGTAAACATCACCCAGTAATATCTGTATACATTTATGACTAGGGCTTATAAAAAAAAAAATAATAATAATAATTAGGGAGCATTTATTTGATTCTGTAAAGGAGGTAAATACAATTTGGGATAGTTACTCATCTATTTATAGCAGTATTTCATATATTTGTATATTTTCTACTGATTCCTCTATATGTATTTTTTGTAATATGTGTCTTGTAAAAATGACCACAATCTTCAAATAGACCTTTTTATTAGGAGTTAGTAAAATACTAAACGCTTTATTCTAAAATGAAGGCAGTTCATTTTATTTTTATAGGAATCCCCCTAATTTCCAAATTCATTAATCTTAGATTGAGGTTATCATATCGATATTCAATTTTTCGTTATTTTTATTTTAATTTCTTATTTAAATACTACATTTTCTTGATTTCTCTTTAACTTTTTTTTTTTTTTTTTTTTTTTTTTTTTGTAAATATACTGCTATAGGTCATGCCAAATTTCTCTTGCTGAACCACATGTTTATATACAAGTAGAAAATTTAAATGTAATTTCTTAATAATATATCAATCTGTGTCCACATTCATTTACTTCTCTCATGAATTCTTATTGAAAGAAAAATTTATGTGGAGAGTAAAATAACTATCTACAGAACCTAAGGTTTTAAATATATATGCCTTAAGTTCTAGTCATAAGGGTTAGAGTAGAAGTAACTCGGTATATACATATTTTTCAAATTCAAAATAGCCATAAATTATACGATGAATGATGAAACACATCAGCTTTTTTTTTCTTTTAATCTATATAGCAATTTAATTTAGAAGTTTTTTCCATCTGTGTGTGTAATGAGCATATATTTAATAAATTTAGATCAAGTTATATCAGTACTTAAACCCATTACTTCTTTCATTGTTATATACAAGGGAATTGCAATTCAGGACATTAATATTTTAAATTTGACTACTCAATAACCTGATGTCCATATTATAGTTTATAACTCCTCGTTTGGTGTTGAATAGTTAACCAACAATGATTAATCTGTTTAACTGACCTGAATCTGGTATTTAAGTTTGCTGCTGAACTCTAATGGCACAAGGGAAAGAAGAATCACTATTCCCAAATTCATCAGCTGACACCTGTTATGTTGGTAACATTATCTTAGACTTGATTGGCAAAATTTAATGATTATTCTTATAGTTAAATACTTTCTGGATAACTATTTAAAGATATCTTCTATTTTTTTAAACTTACAGCCTAACTCCTTTGCTCACAATCTATAAATACTTTTTAAGAAAAATATAAGAAATGTGTTGTGAGCAAAGATTTTTTTGAGTATTTTTTTCAATAAATGTTTAGTTTTATAATGTTTTATTCATCTGGATGATATCAAAAATGTAATTTCCTTCCATGCCTATTTTTTTTTCCTTCTGATATTACAACAGTAGAAGAAGGGATCAAATGTTAGTAAAAATAAAACTTTCAGAGCATTTTTTAAATGATCTACAGTTAATTCTAATCAAAATATTAATTCTTAAGGTGCAAAGTTGTTATATTTGCTTAGTATAACTTTTTTTAATAAATTATAAATAAGCTTATTTTATAATGAAAAAGGAAAAAAAAGATAATGTAATGGTTGTGGAAAATATGGTTATATTCAGAGAAGAGGTTGTTCTTTTGAAGTCTTTTTAGATGAGGTGAAAAAGTGCAAGAATGAATTTAATATATTTAAGAAAAACAGTAACAATGCTCCTGGTCCTGTGGTGTGACACTGTATCTGAAGAATGTTTGGCTAAATGATGCAGGTATTACTTTGTATTAATCTTGCAGAAGGCAAGTATTATTTAATAAGTAATGTATAATATAAGCATTCATTACATGTAGCAAAAATGTCACTCAAAATATGTTAGCATTTCAAAACATTATGCTTATATGGTTTTTTTACATATATAAAATCATATGAAAAAATATAATTATGTACCAGATATGAAAGATTGGCAATTACTACATTTTTATCCTTAAGTTCAGATGTTATATTATTAGTGATTAATTCAAAACCATCCATCCAACCATCTGCATCAATAGAACAGAACAGAAGATTGTGGAGGAATTCATTTATCTTGGAAGTGTCATTTCCAACAAGAGCTCCCTCGACAAAGAGCTCAATGCTAGGATTTGCAAAGCAAGTCAAGATCAGGGCAGACTGTGTTTGCATGTGTTGAATCGGCACAACATTCAGCAGTCCTCCAAACTCAGTCTACAAGCCAGTTGTCTTCACCAGCCTTCTTTATAGATATGAGACCTAGAGCCTGTGTAGAAGGCACATCAAACTGTTGGCACTCTTTTGCCTGTGAAGCTTGTGCTCTATTCTGGGCATGAAATGGCAGGATAGGATCAAAAAACATTCAGGCCCTGGTCCACCCAGAAACCACTAACATTGAAGCCATGATCCTGAAATCCCAACTCAGACAGGTTATGTTATCTGGATGAACACTGATGGAATCCTAAAGCAACTTCTTTATGGCAAGCTATTTAAGGGAAAGAGAAAGCATGATAGGCCATTTAAAATGTTTTAAAGATTGCATCAAAGTCAACAATGCTCACACTGTAATAGCCCTTAAGCATCTTGAGGAGTGTGTGCAGGATTGAACTGGATGGCATGCCTTGATGTGTAAAGTAACATATATTTGAGGCAACCTGATGTGAGAACATCAATGAGGCCCATGCAAAAAGGAAGGCAGTAGTAGAAGCACCTAAAACTCCAGGTCACTTTCCCTGTCTTCACTGTGGATGTATTTGCCATTCCTGTATTAGACTCTCAAGTCAACTTTGAATTCTCCCCTGCACATAAATGTCATTGTCTTTATTTCAAAAAATTTTCTATATTCAATACTTGAAAAGTTCACTATCATGTCATTAGAAGAAAAGGCTTCTAATTTTTTTCCAAATTATGTTTAAGACAACTTCTGAGTAGAATGTAATAAAAATCAAAAATTTTATCCTTCTTTTGTTTCTGTTTCTGACTTTATTTTCAATTACCATTTTTTTTAACCTGGCACATAATCCTATTTCTTTATACAAATCATCTAAAAGTACTCATGAGATACATGGTATATGTAATTATTCATTTTTTAAAAAACAAAAAAAAAAACCCCCCAAAAAAACAACACGTGATAACACAAAAAAGTGTATTGGGCATAACCATATTGAAATGAATGCTGGTGTTAGTTTTGATTATAAGACTACAATCACACTTTTGTTAGAGGCTATGCCAAGTAAAATATGGATTAACCTGAACTGACAGTTGCATGGCTTTGCTGTACAAACTGAAAACTATTTTTTGTTTTTGTAACTTTATTTTAAGGCTGACAAAGTAGTTGGCAAGTCCATGAAGGCTTTGTTTTAAATCCCCCATCACAAAAAGGTGTTTCAGAAGAAAAATAGAAAGTGGGGAGGGGCGAATGAAAATAATTTAAAAGAAAACACAAATATAAATGACCTTGCTAAAAAAAAAAAAGACAAGCGGAAACTCTCAACATTATGCCTGGAATATGTTAACCCCAATGTATTATTACTGTCATAGAATTTGTGCAATAGGCCAAGCTATATGCACCCCTGGTAAAAGTAAGTTAAAAGCTTGTTGATCTACCTTAATTGAGTACGATTAAGGAAAAAAATATTGGTTGACAGAAAAATAAGATTATCAAGTTCTCAAAATACCATGCAATAACATTGCTGTTGAATTTGGGTGGAGTTGAAAGTTTTACAGGCTAAAAAAGACTTGGTCTCTTCCATGTGAAGTATACTGTTGCTCAATGTTGAACATTGTCTGGTCCTGATCATAGCAAATCTAGTAGCAAAAGAAAGCATATTCCAGCATAGACCAAACAAAGGGCTTGATTGACTGTATATAAGATTCCTAGATACATATTAAAGACTCAGTTGGTCACGTATTTGTTTCAATTCATGGAAATTATGGTTGTGAATCCTGACTGTAAATATAGGGAGTAGAGTTTTGGGAAAATGATTGTTTGAAAAGAGTTCAGCTTCATTACTATTTCTGCATCAATGACTGGAAACTGTTTGACATCATCTCTGGAAGAAGCCCAGCTGGTTCTGTGGGGAATTTTGGTCACCTGTTCACAGCTTACTCAAAGGAAGAGGCCTCTGTAATACTAGCAATTAAAAGCTGAGGTCATCTTCTATACATTTTGTAATAGTGTTGTCTACCATTTATGGCTAGATTATACATTGGTATGCATTACCCGCCTTCCTCCCTGTACTTCTTCTTTGTCAAAAAGATTTGTAACAAACTTGAAGTTTGAGATAGAATAGCAGGTAATAGGAAAGGACAGGAATGTTGTGATTGTTGCAGCTCAATACTGGGAATTGGGCAGAAAGGAAGTATCACTTATGATGATGATGAAAAAAATCAGATGCAGCAAAGAACAGGCTAGTGTGGGGTACTGTTTTCATCATTATCCCATCTTCCTAAAAAAGACACTAACAAATTCCTCCCCACTCAACAAAAGGAAAAATTACTACATAGTTTGAACTCATAACCCCAGCTTTACCTATTTGTCTCACAATCTTCCATTTCTTCATGATTTCCTGCCTTCCTTCTCTTCCACTCATACTGCCAAGAACATCAACAAATTAAAAAAAAAATATAGCAGCTCATCTACTATAAACATAGCAAAAAACGTATAAGTTAAGGAGAAAATATCTACCATGTCAATCCAGGTATACTAGAGAGAAAATCTGGGCATTTAGAAATATCTGATCAATCAGCTAGTAATGCCAAGCCTAGCACACATGTTACATGATGCTAAAAGCTATTTCATTACTATATGTGAACATGCATTTATTTCAAACCCTAGACAGTTAACAGCATAAATGTTCCACCAACTCTCTCTTGTACCATCTTTTCTTACTAATGACTAGGAATAGTTAAAAATGCTCAGAGCATTACAAACAGTTCCAACAAGTCTCTATATAGATTTTCATCCAACATAAACAACCTGTCTAACAACAAGAGAAACTCACCAGAAAGTTTAACAAACATTCCTTATCTATTCTATTTAATAAGATGTTTAAATGTAGGATTGTTACCTGAATAAACTGTTTAAAATATATATATTAAACTTTTTAGTTGTTCCTAATCCCAAAACATTGGGATCGACACCAGATTTATTTCTATATATAAATAGCAGAAGGTAGTGGCATGGTGTGTGTGTGTGGGGGGGGAGGAAGGGGTAATTGATTTGAAAGACTTGAAACTTCAGCATTACACTAAAACTTTGTTAGAGTAGCTAACAGTTTGCAAGTGCTTGAAATTTTCCTTGAATATGAGTATACTGGCTGTATATCACTGTCATGCCAAAGCAAATGGATTTCTCTTGATATTTCCAATATTGAGCCTCAAAGTGGAGAACATCAACAATGAAGGCTATTGAAGAAAGACACATTAGTGTTCTCATCCATAGTATATTTTTCTCAGTTGTAGAAGGCCAGTAAACCAATTATGGATTTCTGGTTTGCTACTTTGAATGGTTGATTTTAGAAGGGCAAGACTTCTTCACAGTCTTCAGAACCTTGGTCTTGATATGTTGTTTGCAAGAGACCCATTTTATTGCAAGTTACTATGAGAAGATTCTATTGATGATGTTTCACTATTTGTTTGTATATTTTGATAATAGAGGGGAATATTTTGACTGGTAAACTTTGAGTGTGATGTGTTTGCTTGTCATTGCAGATCCGGCAGGTTTGATGCTTTTACCTTGAAAGAGAAAGCATTTTATTGACAACATAAAATGGACTGCTATTTTATTTTATTTATTTTTTTTCATGGAGCAGCTCCATTATGATGTTATCATGGCTGATTATATCAGCAGGTGATTGGAATGCCATACTTGATCCCAATTTAGACTGCATATTCTAACATGGATGCAAAATTTTTCATGAATTTATTGGCAGACTTGTTGGTTAATTTCAAAATTATCATCTGTAGAGAGTAGGATGGACTTGAACAGATATGGGTAGCTTGGGTATGATGTGACATTCTAGCTAAATTGACTAAGATTTACTTAGGATAGTTGACTTATAATTCTTAGATTTTCCAAGTTTTAATAGTATACTTTATTCTGACATAGGCTACTCCAGGTACTAATAAACCTTAAATAAGACTAAACCTTGGTTGTTAGGATAGTAGAAATTTAATACATCCTTATTTTATGTGTAGGATTTTCATGACCACCTAATACTAACATTAAACCAGGAATTGATGGGATTCTATTTTGGGGGATAAGTGGTGGGACAATTTGAAAAGTAGAACTAGGTTGTTTACTGCCAATTATACTTACTGACTCAACCTAGATAGATTAACAGTGCAGATGACAAAATCTAGAGTAGACAAAACTGTTAAATCAGGAAATGTAGGTGAAGTAGCTATGACTAAGGCAGAGCTTGTTTCCTCACTTAACAAGTAGCGTCAATCTCTGGTAGTTAGATTAAAAAGGATATCTTCTGAAGCAACAAATATGACTGCAGATTTGTTTGCAAAAGAATTTCAGAGTGCTACAGACTGGCATTTTGCCAGTGTCACATTGCCATATCGACAATGTTTAACTATAAGCAAAAGCATATGTGAGAAATTTCATGATTCCCACTTGATGCTTTTTCCGCAGTCTAATATTTGCTCAGTTTAACACCTGTATAGCAGACTCTCTTCACCTCAAGGTGACTGAAGCATCTTGGTGCAAGGGCCCTATAATTGAAAATGAGATTCAGAAAGCGTTGAAGAAAATTACGACAGACAAGATTTGAAGGATTGATGGCTTCTTTTACAAATTGTACTTGAAGTTGTCATAAATGTTTGTTCTTTGGTTCACACTGATCTTCAGCTATTGAATGAAACAAAGGAATATTTGCAATATTTTGCCAAAGGTTAGTGAAGTTGCTACACAAGAATAAACATATTATTCAGTTTACAAATGTTATTCCAGATAAAATCTTTTGGACAAATATTCTCTGGTCATAATCATGTCTATTTTTGGGGCTGATATAGTATATCATGTGTGTTGATTATTTTTATTTTTGCTCCTGTGATGTTGATTCTTGTTCTGTTATACCAGAGTATATGGATTTCACAACTTGATCCAGATATTTAAGTTTTGGCATTTAATTATCACTGGTTTGTACTGCTTTTTTAAATCATTTTGTTTGATCTTTGAGATGAGGAATTTTCAATATGCTTTGACATGTTCAATTTATTCAAACTTTTGTCCTCATTTTTGATTGATTGATTTGTTTTTTATGGCTTATCAAATTTATACTGGTTATTTAAAGTCAGAAAATATTTTTACATTGTAAAAATGTTTTTTGGGTTATAATAATGATTTACTGCTACAATTCCTACTAATTAACCAATAACCAAAAGAAGAATAAGTGGATTCATACTTTTCCCAAAGGTATTTGTGTGTAAGCGAATATAATGAACCTGAGCTGAATTGGAACTCGACTCTCTGATTAACTGTTCCAAGTCATTATCCTTTACACTATTCAAGCTTACAGCACCTTGTATTCTCAAGCAATTGCCTATGATTCATTGTTGCTTAATTTTGCTGATTGTATGGGAACTAGTATTTCAGTGTCATGTCTGTAAGCCCATTCTCATTTTTGATTGTTATAGATGTTATAATTGATACCTAAAGATAACCTGATGGTGCTTGGCTGAAATCTTGTGTCTATAAGTAAGGCTCAAAGATATGAACAGTAACTTGAATAAATCAAATTGTCAAAGTATATTGATAATTCCTCATATCAAAAATCAAACAAAATTATAAAGAACTAATATGGTGGGAATATGATTTTTAATTTTTTTTAAACTTAAACTTAAAGTGTTTAGCTAAGATCTTAGCAGACTAATTGCAGGCAGTGATGATAGTCTTTGAACATATTTATGTTGTGAAGATTAGGTTAATTAGAAATAACCTGCATTTGTTGTGTATAATCTTATACTAAGTCAATGATCAAGCCATGCCAATCAATTTAAAACCGTCCAATTCATTCTACAGAGTTGGTCATCATTTCTTTAAGGTTGTCTTGTCATTGGCCAGCTTTAAACTAGATTTCCACTTCTGGATTTAATAGATGTATGTAATTCACAGATCTGTGGTTAAATTGAAAATGGTATCATCAATGCCTTTCATGTTATCCAGATCTCCTTATTGTTTTCTTTGGCTCAGGCTGTACATCCTTGCATTTCATTCTTTGCCTGTACACATTGAGAGTGAACCTGGTCTTGCATGGATTATTTTAACAGGTGCTACTATCATGAGAAAGTAATTTTCTTATGCTGATAATGTGTCCATGCTGCCAAGAATGCCCAGATTGAAAAGGTTGGCACAAAATCACATTGTATAAGATGTTGATAGGAGCTAGAATTAACTATTGACTTGTAGTTATGCTTGTGGAGAGTGTCCTCTGTCTGGCTACTTCAGTTGAATGGGTGGGTTGTACAAGATACTTGGCATCTGAGCCAGTCCCAAACTCCAAATAGCATAGAATTTGAGGCACTGGAAAAGATTGAGGCCACAGTTAATTTACCCTTGAAGAGTAGGGTTAATTTGTGCATTTCTAACAACTATCCAATCATCCTTTACAGATTATCAATACTTCCACACTTGTGTATCAAACTAATTGAGCTCAAGAGGTTTCATATGCTGCATTGTGGTATCTGTTACTTCCATCTTTCTAAATGCAGTTTAGGAATGCAAAATATTGAGATCCTGTGGCATACCTTATGGTTACGTTTTTTTAGGCTAGATAAGTTCACACAGTGATGATAATGATGGATTATATATATGTGTGTGTGTGTGTGTGTGTGTGTTTGTATATACACACTACAGTTCAAAAGTTTGAGGCCACCACTGATAATTTTTTAAATTGGCCCAAAAAGTAGTTGTTTTGTATTTTAAATAAGAGAAAAGTATTATATACATGGTTAAAAAAAAAGTGAGACATTATTTTTTTTATTAGAAATTTTATTATGACAAAAACAAAAAAATGCATTTAATGATTAAATTTTGCTCTCACCAAAATATCCTCCTTTAGTCTTGATTACTGCAGCACAAATTGTTGGCATTCATTGCAAAAATTTCTCAAAGTTTAATAATTGACTCCATTCTTTTTTTCAATTACTCTACAAGCCCTTTTTCATTTTTTTTTTTTTTTTCACTCTTATGTTAAATTCATTCCATGCTAATTTTGTGGGTGGCTTCAAACTTTTTAACTGTAGTATATATATATATATATATATCTATATAGATAGATTATTGAGTAAATTTCTTAAATTGTCATATATGAATCAATTTATTTTTATTCTTCACTATGATTTTTATAATTTTTTTTTTTTTTTTTTTTTTTTACTTTTCATTAAGAGAACATGAAATTTTTGTGAATGTTGCATGTTAATAAGTGTGAAGACCAATGCTTGCTTTCTTTTTCTTACAGTTTTTTGGTTTTGTTCCAAATTTTTTATATTCTTTATACAAGAATAAATATTGCATGATGGAGAATGTCTGCTGTCCTGTCACCAGTATGAATATTACAACTGATAACCTTTTGGATATTACTACTGATAATATTGGTATTTCATTTACTCTGCTGCCGAGTCAAACAAAATATCTCAAGTCCCAACTAGGTATCAAATCACTTGATCCTGTCTATTATTTAATAGTGATGAAAGCAAAAACAACTTGTATATGAAGATTATCAGAAATGTTCATAAGCTGGCCAAGATATAAATGTAAGAAGACACATCAATTGGTAGACTAAAAGACATGCAAGTGTACCATTTATATCTTGGTCAGCCTATGAACTTTCTATCTGACCCTTGTATGTAAGTTAAATTCTTTGGTTATATACAACTTCAAAAGTTGCATGATCCTATATCACCTGTGGAAAATCTTTTAGAATTTGAAAATTACAGTGAAAAGTATGGTGAAGTCTTACTTATTCATGAGGCTAAGGACAAGGGTAAAAAAGAATTGGAAATCTTGATGGAGCACTAAGTATCAAAATGAAAAGGACAAGATTATTTCTCTCTACATGGAATTAACTTTAAGGAAATCAGCAGTAGAAAGCATCATTTTTTATATGATAAGGACAGAAGTTATCATTTCTTTAAAAAATACCAGGAGAAATAGTGGCACCCCTTTTGATTGTCAATATTTTAAACATACTTCTGCTGCAATTAAAACCTTTTATTACTGTCATCGCATTAAAAGGAACTAGTTTAGTATTCAATTAATTCTTGTCCTGGGTAAGAAGTTAAACTTCATCCCACGCTGTTAGTGGGCCTTCAGAATACACTGACTGCATCTCTACAGTGGGTAGAAGTCTCTTAACGAGGCCATCTGTTTGCTGTGGGATTCAGCCCATGATGTCTGAGGATGGGATCCTGGTGGTTGAGCATTCCATGACCCAGGTAAAAGTAGTCATGTGATTTGCAACACACCACTTTGTCTTTTACTTGGGCTAGATAGGAGGTCGGAGTGACCTGATCTGACCAAGTTGCTGGTCACAACATGCCCTAGCAACAAAAGTTAATCCCAACTGTATTATCCAACTTGATCTTTCTTTAATCAGATATCCATCTCCGCAGTAAGTCAAAACAGTACTTAGTGTGAGTATAATGGTTGTGTATCCCTGCCCAACCAAGGTGTTTGAGATCCTCTCTTGATATATTCCCAACAGAAGTTGGATTCCATGGTGGGGATGGGGTGGAGCACAGAACCAATGAATAGTTCTATTTAAATTATGGAAAAGTAAAACCAAAAGAACCCAAAAAGAACCTCTCTGTTTCTGAGTCTGAACCAGAACCTACAGCTGAATTCCCAAGATTCATTATAATTCAAATCTCTAGACATAAAGCAACTAGACCATCTTTCACCTTTTTTTGATAGAAAAGGTAATTTCTAGTCTAGAAACCTATACCCTGAAATGTGAAAAAAAAAAAAACTTTGAAATTGTAACCTACTAGTAGAAGTTAAAAATAAAAAAAATATGCAGAGAATTTATTGATAATAAAGAAATTTCATAAGTTGAACTGTGATGCCTATCCATATGAAAAATTAAATACATCTAAAGGCATTATAAGAAGTCGAGATCTTTCACTAGCAACTTCAGAAGAAATGGAAACTGCTTTGCAAAGTCAGGGAGTAAAAAAATACAAAAGAATAAGTATTAGAAGAAATGATGAAATCATAGAAACCAATGCATATATCTTGAAATTTGATAAACCAATAAGACCAAAGGAAATCAGAATTGGATACACTATAGGAAAGGTAGAAAATTACATACCAACTCCCTTGCAGTGCTTTAAATGACAAAAATTTGGACATCATGAAGGCATTTGCGGGGGGGGGGGGTGACAAGTGTGCAGGTAGTGTGGTGAACATGATCCAAACCATACAGAGAATGAGTGCAGAAAACTTAAATGTGCAAACTGCCACAAAGAACAACCTGCTTATTCCAAAACCTTTGATACCTTTAAAGAGAAAAAAAAAAATTTGATGTATCTAAAACATGCCAAAAATGTATCCTTTCCTGAAACAAGAAAAATTATAGAAACCTATATGGGAACTAAAACCTATGTCAGCATAGTACAGAAGACAACACTCAAACTAATAAATACCAAAAACTTATTAAAAAAACTGATAAATTTAAACTCAAATGAATGGCCAAAATTTCAATAAAATTTTTCAAAATTGTATTCAGCATAAGTAAACTAAACTGAGCCCTATACAAAAACAAAACAATTAGATACTAGCACACATGACAATATGGAAATAACCATAGAAAGAAATTCTAAAACTACTGAACAAACAGTTTTAACAAAAGAAAGGCAGCAAAAACCACCAAACTGACCTCCAGGTGATGAAAGAGATACTTCTATTAGAAAACAAAACCTCATTAAAAGAACTACACAAATGCAACCAATAACTACATCAAACAAACTTAAAGAATTCAAAGAAATGGAGATTAAAAATAAAACTTCACAAACCAGCAAAACACAAAATAAGTCCCACAGTCTACAGAACAAAAAACAAAATACCCACAGACAATAAAATAATCCAATGGAATATTAGAGGAACAAGGGTCAACTATTGCGATTTGATGCTACTGCTTACATACTACTGTCCGGCAGTCATATCTCTTCAAGAAACTCACCTCAAAGACAACAATAGAATCAACATTAGAAATTACCAATCATATAATTATATTAAACAGCACACTGATAGGGCTTGTGGTAGGTCATCAGTAATCATTAAAAAATAATATTCCATACAGCAAAATCAAGCTAAATACAAATATGCAAGCAGACATATCAGCAACCCTCCACAAAACTGTACCAGTGTGTTCATCATATATACCACCAAATGAAGAAAAAGAATCAGAGCATAACAAATTAATAGAACAACTGCCAAGACCCTTCATTATAATGGGGGACTTTAACAGCCATAATGAGATATGAGGAAGCAAGACATCTGAAAAAGAGGGGAAAATAATAGAATCAATATTGAATAAATATCAGTTATGCATGTACAACAACAACAAATCAAATGCATATCTGCATCCAGCAACAGGCACACATTCTACAATAGACTTAACAATATGTGACCCTAACCTGTTTCTGGATTATAACTGGAAAATTCATGACAACACATGTGGGAGTAATCATTTCACAATTCTCTTAGAAGATATCTCAGATTAGTTAAAATAAAAGAACTCCAAGTTGGGATCTGGAAAGGGCTAACTGGGAAGGATTTAAATTTTCATGCCTTATCAAATTGATCCCAGAAACCAATAAAAATGATGAGGATGACATCTTATATTTTACAAATGCACTACTATAAGATAGCTGAAAGAAATATACCAAAAAGCTCCAACTCTCTATGGCTCGAACAAGAATGCAAGAAAACCGTGAGATTATGCAGAGCAACACTAAAAAGTTTAAAATAAATCCAACAGGAGAAAATCTCAACTTCTATAAAAATAGTAGAGCCAAAACCAGAGAAATCATTAAAGAATCCAAAAGAACTACATGGAAGAATTATGTTACCAAAATAACACTAGCAAAGTAACACTAAACCAATGAAGGTATGGCAGGTGATATGAAAAATAACCATACCCCTACTAAACATCTCATCCACAATAATGTGAAGATTACTGACAAGAAATATATAGTAAATCATCTGACACTTTCTCACAAATTCATCCTCCAAAAACCAAACCAAAAAAGTTTCAAACAAAGCAAAAGCAGAAAAAGTAAAAATCAAATTTCAAAGCAAAAATATGGAAAATTATAATCACCCTTTCTCTAAAAGTGAACTATAAGAATCCTTCAACAAGGCCCACAATACAGCTGTTGAACAAGACAAAATACGTTACCAATTCTTAAAAGAATTACCTGAGGCATCAAGTAATTGCCTACTACAAATTTATAACATATGGATCAGTGGTAATATCCCTAAAATATAGAAAGAAACCATAACAATACCAAAAACTTCAAAAGATAATTTGAATGCCAAAAACTACCAACCCATTACTCTTGCCAGTTGTATCTGTAAAACACTAGAAAGAATGCTCAATCCCAGATTGAACTGGTATCTGAAAACCAACAAACTGATCAGCAGGTATCAATCTGGATTTAGAAGCCAAAGAAGCCCTATAGACCATCTAATCCAATTAGAAACATTTATCAGAGAGGCTTCTATTAAAAAAGAGCATCTAATGGCAGTATTTTTTTTTTTTTTTATCTCAAAAAGTCGTATGATATGATGTGGAAATATGGCATAATAAAAGACCTTAAAAAATTTCATCTAGAAGGTAGAATGCCAGTGTGTATCAATAACTTCCTCCAAGATAGAAGATTTCAAAAGTTTAAAAGGTGATATATTCCCCGAGGAAAAAGATTAAGAAATATACTGCTCCAGAGCAGTATATTATGTCATGCTCTTTAACATAAATATAAATGACATGGTCAAAAACATTAACAGTGGAACAGATTGTGCATTGTATGTGGATGACTTCCTGATTTGCTATAGATCAAGAAACATGAATCGTACAGAAAGACAGTACCAAATATGACTCAATAAATTGAACAAATGGACCACACAGAACAGACTAAAATTTTCCAAAGAAAAAACAAAATCTGTTCACTTTTGTAACCAATGCAAACTCCACCTTGATCTGGTACAGAAACTTGACCACACTGAAATTCAGTTGTAGATGAATATAGGAATCATTTTTGACTGTAAACTCAACTTTATTTCACATATCAGGTACCAAAGGTCTAAATGTAATAAAACCATGCAATTACTCAGAGCCATAGTGCACACTGACTGGGGAGCAGATAGGGAAATGTTATTAAAGATATATTGCTCTCTAGCCAGATCAAAACTGGACTACGGCTGCTTCATATATCGAGCAGCCAGGAAATCATACTTGAAAGAACTAGATACCATATACTACTAAGAATTTAGATTAACCCTTGGAACCTATAACACCTTCTGCTGAAAGCTTATATACAGAATCAAACAAACTATCTCTAAGACTAAGATGTGAAAAACAATACTACCTAAACTATCTTCCTGCCCTCTACAATGATACTTTCCAACCACAGTACACTGAACTTTTCCAGCAAAGTGAAAATTCTATCAAACCATTCAGTCTACATATGAAAGATATTATACTAGAGAACCAAATAGACATAATGCAGATCCATGGATCATTTCTATCAATTATGCCTCCCTGGATGATCAGCCAACCTAAAATAATACTAGAACTTACAAAATATCCTAAATCCAAGACAAACCCAAACGTCTACCAAGCTGAAATACTCAATATAAAAAAATAAACACCCAGACCACCTTTTTATTTATATATATACACACACACACACACACACACACACACACACACACACACACAGATGGAGCAAAAAATGAAAATAAAGTTGGATGTGCTGCCATACTAAAAGATAATAAACAATGGAAAAGAACTACAAAAATAGCCTCAATATATATTGCTGAAACAATTGCTATTAATTTAGCACTTGACATAATAACTGCAAACCTTTGCAATGAATTCATAATTTTTGCAGACTCTTTATCTGCACTAACTGCATTGAAAAATAAAAAGTTAGTGACCCTTTAACCACTCTGGTGCTAGATAGAATTCATCAGCTGTCCAGAAAAAAAAAATCTTTTGTTGGATACCAAGCCATCTTGGCATATGTGGAAATGACAAGGCAGACTCAGAAGCAGAGAGAGCAATGAAAGCGAGAATAACAAACACAAAAAATACCACACACTCATTATAGGACTGTTGTCAATAAAATGATCACAAATAAATGACAAAACCAATGAGATACCTCACTAATAACAAACTTCTGAACATTAAACCCACCATTGGAGAATGGAACACAAAATACAATAACAAGATGGGTAGTGCTAACCCGCTTTCCCATAGGCCACATCTACACCCATCACCATTTACTAGAGGGTGCAGAAGCCCCAACATGCAGTACATGCCAAGACAGATTTATGGTAAAACGTATATTGTTGGACTGTGTAGACTTTGACTTAACTCAAGCAAAACATTATCAAGAGAACAATTTGAAAGACCTTTTTAACAAAACAAAACCATCCAAGATATTACATTTTCTAAAAGAAGTGAGATTGTGTTAAAAAAATATGAATAACTGAACAATGATATTCCAACTATATGCACCTACAACTTATAGTCCTGTACCAAACTTATTCTGCAAGCAATGATTATTTTAAGCATTAGGAAGTCTTTAGATGGAAAAATGCATCCCAAAAGGCATGGAGGTAACAGTGCAATGAGAATGGAAACAAAATGGCATAATTTGAAAATAAGTAACAAAAGAATCATAAAACTGAATTGCTGAAGCAAAATGGTTTTGTAAAAACTGTCAACCAGTATTCTAAAATGAAAGATTCTTTTCTATTTTCTGTCAGAATGGATGCTGTAGATAATATAAATTGTATGTTGGTTGACTGTGTTGTGACAGCATATCATAATGAACAAGTCCAAATTTGTAAGTTTCAACAATAATTTAAACCCCAAAACTAGCCACATCAAGTTGATAGACTGTGATCGAACAAATAGCATCACTTTGAAAAACGGTAATGCTTGTATGCCTTTTATAGATTTGAATGAGAATAGACAGAATTTTGTTCTAAAAATAAATAAATACACTTTTTAGCCAATCATCCATCCAGATGGGATGTTTTTTTTTCTGTACAAGCAGCCACTAACAAAGATGCATCTGTTAAATTTTGTTAGAATTTTGCTGATGGTTCAAGATATATTAAAAAGAAAAATGTTTGTATTTTCTCTTATAATTTTATCAGTATCTCTATCATGCAAGTTAAAACAGTAAATTGTAATTTAAAAGATATAATAAAGCTTTTAAGTATAAAGTGAAGCAATGAAAATTGTAGTGAAAATTAATATTGTCTGTGAAATTTGTAAAAAATGAAAACTGTTACCATACAAAAATAGAAAGCCAGATGAGGGTGAGAATTGTGATTTAGTTGGTTCTAATACATCCTATTGCTAGAGATGATTTCAGATATGCTCTGAATTTCATGGGTCAATATTTAACTTTGATCATGATTTGTTTAAGACAAAAGAGTAATATCTTACAAGCCAATGAGAAATATTTAGCTGAAATTGTACCATATAGAACAGTGAAATGTATTAGAAATGACAATTATACAAAATTAATGTGTAAATAATTTAATCACTTTGTATACAAAGTGTTTGATCCCTATTCATTATACCAAGATGGCACCATAGAAAGAGCCTGATAATTTCTTTCTGAAATGACAAGATGTCTGTGACAGGTTGAGATTACCAAAAATCTTGTTGATATACACATTATCATGTCTGTTGCATATATTTGGAATAGGTATTAAAATCTAAGAACAGGAAAAATGGTTTTTGAATTGTTCATTTATACTAAACCAAATCTTAGTATATGTTTTTCATACAAAATGTTATGCATATGTGCAGAATAAAATGAAGCTAGACACTAGAAGTGAAAAAGAAAAAAAAAAACAAACTGTTTTCATGAACTCTGGCACATGATATATTTTCCAACAAAAGGAAAGAAATTAAAAATTAGTGGCAAACCCACTAATCTGTCACTTGTGCCACTCGACAAATAATTGTAAGAAGATCTGAGTAAATTAGGATTGATCTACTTGAACAGAAAAATAAAGATCAAGAATGTTGTGGACAAGAAACAATGAAAATCTCATTTCTGTTCAAGATCTAGTAGCAGATCACCACCTTGGTACAGATCATGTTTTAGTTTATAGTCTAGCTCCCCACCCACAAAAAATAGAAACCGATGCTGATCAAAATCAAGATCTCTGAAATGTCAAAAAGGAAGTGAAATTGTTGATTAGGATGCTGGATCTGAGTGTACTGAAAGTAATCTTATTGAGGAAGGCAGATTTCATTTATTTCCAAATAGGAATCATAATAAACCAAAGCATTCTGAAGATCGTGTTGGAACTATCATTGATGAGAGTCTGAAATGCACTACAGACTCACTAGTTAATATACCCAAGACACATGAAGAAACCATCACTTCTGTTAATTCAACCTGTTGGCAAAACACCATGGAGGATAAAATGAATACTCTAAGGGAAAACAGTAGATATGAATTAGTCTGTTTACCAGAAAGCAGAATGGTATGATTAAATCTAACAAAAATGGTGAGAAATACTACAAGCTATGTTTTATTTCAAAGTGATATTCATAAATACCTGACATTGATTATCATGAGACATTTCATCTACAGCAGGTATCATATCTATCCTGGTGTTAATATAGTTGAATTGTTCACTAGATGGATGTTAAAGTTGTTTATTTGTATGCTCTAACCAATTGTGAACTGTATGTTGAATAACCAGAAGCTTTTGCAGTTAATGGCAAAAATGCTGGAAAACTTGTTTGTAACCAAAAGAAAAAAAATTATATGTGGACTTAATTGAAATACTGTATGGGATACATATTTGATTAATCAAGACTTTATCCAATCACTTGTCAACCTTTTGTATCTCTTCTAAACATGTTAGAGATAAAATTATAATTCTTATTTGGGTTTGGTAATATTGTTGCAACAAAATAGTTTTACACTCATTGATTTGAAGAAGTGTTTTGACTCACAAATTCAAAATGAAGAACCATAGAGAAATTGCTTGATTCTTTGGTAGATAATTTATATATGAAAATGATTACTAATTAGAATTAACCAGTCCAGATCTATAGAAAAATTGATAACCAAATTTTGTTATGTAAAATTTGTAGACCCAGATTCATTCTTTGATATAATAAAGTAGATGAGGATAGGACTAAATTGATAGATGGCAAATTGTACAGAGAAACAGTTAGGGGTTTAATCTGTTATAATGCTCACTTGACTGGATCTATGTTCTATTGTAATAGTTGTCACAATAGCTGATGATGTCTACTACTGTCCCTTAAAAAAAAGTGTAACATAGGTGCAATCTTAAACTTACAAACAATTAAAATTTAATGTTCAAAAAGTCAGTTCAACCCCTGAGTTTAATTTCTTCCAGTGACACAGACTGGGTTAATTATAAAGCCTATCATAGTGTTATTGCCTTCATGATGCTGCCAAATTGTTCATTAATGTCTTGCAAAAGTGGAAAACTGCTGCACTATCCACTTGAAAGGTGGAATACATAGCTTTAGCAAACCCAATACAAGTTTGTGTTTTTAATTAGAGTAGTATGATGAGTTTAGATTTGTTCAACTGTATCACTTGCATCTGGGCACTTTAACTCTTGTGAAAAATCCTGTGTAGCATCAAAGATTGAACATGATTATGTTCGATCTTTGATGCTACACAGGATTTAAAAAATACCACTTCATTAAGTCTGAAGTGCAGAAAGCTGTTATAGAATTTGGCATATATTCCATTTAAGAAAAATGTAACAGTTTTTTGAATATCAATAAACTTTTAACTGGAGTTAAGCTGATGATGTTCATCAATATCATTATGAAAATTTGATCTCCAAAATGTAATTTTATTTTTATAGAAATCACAACTTTATTTTTATGTAAGTTTTTTGGCTAAATCATCTTTATTAATTTTACATGGAAATGTTCACAATTAGATTTCATACTCCATAACTTTTATTATAATTTAAGAATTCTTCTTTACTCATTTGTTTTCTATATCAAGACTACTAGTGCATGCATTCCAACAATTCACAATAAATTTTTAGTCATCAAAAAGTTTTCTTTTATATAATTACCTGCTAAATTTTCTGCATTTATAATTTTTAAATTCACCCTTATATTTTCAATTTGGTTTATGATAAGTAAAAAAACAATATAATAATACTGTTAATGGTTCAAGTTTTACAACCAAAAATGATAGAAAATATAATTTTCTTGCTTTGTTTATTTAAGCAAAATGAATTCTTACAATTAGATCCTAATGTTTTTCATTTTTAGAGATAAATAATACAAATATCTAAATTTATAAGATAAGTCCTTCAAGATTGAGTCTTTCAACCTTCATTTTTCATTCACAAGTTTAAAAAGTGCTAAAATTTTCTTCATTTTTCTGTTGTATGCATATTCCATTGATTAAAAGCTCACTACTATTGGGAGAAGTGAGATTTTTAAATTTATTTTAAGAGATTTGTTGCTTTTAGAATAAATACAAATAATATTATAAAAAAATGTATTATTTCTAAGAACCTAATCGATCATACCAAACTAATGTTCTATTATCCGAAGGTGACCGGACAATATAATTTTTGTCAATGTACACTGGTGATAACTTGCTCTACTGCTATCACTGTGAATATTACAACTGACAACGTTGTAGGTACTACTGCTGATAATATTGAGGTTTTGTTTATTTTGCCATCAAATCTAGCAAAATGTCTTCAGTCTTAATTTACCTCCACACAAATCCTTATGGCTAAGGTTTGGAGTTTTAATTTTAGCTTTAATTGAATGCTAAAGGATTGAATTTACTATTTCCACTAAGCAAAATGCTCTGGTGTATTTCAAACAAGAATTATATTGACATCTTTCAATTTTTTTCTTTTTCTTTCAGTAACATCGTCATCCACCTTTTCTTTTCTTCTTTTTTGAGACATTTGTAAACACAAGTTGGTTTTTAAAATCTTGTAAAAATAAAATATACTTTTCTGGAACTTTATTTGATGAATATTAGCTGATTTGAAACATATTATTTATTTTAAGTTTAAAATATCGCAGAAAGGATTTTTTAACTCAACAGTAGCTGTATTTTTAACCCAACAGTAGCTGTTTTGACTTGTTGACAAACTGGCAACAGATCTAATGTTGTTTTATGGAGACTTTATCTGTAAAACCTAATTTAAGAAAATGACTTGAGTGCCTTTGTTTATGTAATTTTTAAGTACTCCGTTATCTTAAAAATTGAGGGAAATATTCTCTGTAATCTAATGTTTATTGAAGTTTAGAAATTTTGGCTTTAAATTTTGTTCTTATTTTCTGATAATGTTGCGTATGGTTCATGGTACTTACAAAAATTGACATATTTATTATACACTAATAAGAAAAATTCAAAATTCTTTTAAAAATATTGGTGTGTGATGATTTGTATTAAGGTTTTCCATTTATGATTAGTAAATATAGTTTTCACTTAATAATATAATCTAAAAGGCTGAAATTAATACAGAATTTTAAGATTTAAAATTTAATAACTTTTCTTAAGACAGTAGTCTCCTTAATATATCTTATTTATAAAAGCAATTAAAAAACTCTTCTAATTTAATAATATCATTTTTATTTTACGATTCCAAGCAGATTTTTGGTAAATAGTGTTTCTGTTTGACAAAAATAATAAAAAAAAATGATTTAAATTCTCCAAGGACTCTTGCTTTTAATTAATATAAATATGAAGAGGCTGAAATTTGAATTTCTGGAAATTTCATTAAGTAAGGAGTGGCGGTAACAGATGTTATAAAGAATAAAAAAATTATTTCATTCATTTGTGAATAATTCCTGAAAATGTCATTAAAATCTGACAATAATTTGATTTTTGCAAGAATTTTCGAAACAATGTGTTTTTATCATGAAAAAGACACTAAACTTCCATAGTAATCTTTGGCCCACTGTTAATGCAAGAAAAACAAGTTTTTTAACCAAAATTTTGAGCATGCTAGAAAGCATATAAAAAAACTTAATAAATTAATTGAAAAGTACATTGGTCTTTCCTCTTAATAATAGCTTAAACATTGTTTTCATCAAGCTTGGGGCCTTTTTCATTGTGCTATACTCATTTATAGCAAAAAACTGGAGGTACCTCTATAAATACCTTCACACACACATATTTAATAAGTTTTGATAAATCACAAATAATCTTTGTGAAATTTAAGGTGTAAAAGCCGAAGATGACCCGTGAATATAGTTATGGTTACTTTATAAAACTGATTATAAAAGTACTGTCATCCAGAAAAGGATAAAAGAAATATGAAGATCAATAGAAACATGCAATATGTCATTACTCTTGTACTGTAATATATTCTAGCAAGGATACCTGGCATTGTCTGGGGAAATGTAAGTTCAAATATGTTGCAAGAAAAATATATTCTTGAATATATTTCTCCCTAGATAAGTGAAAAATATATTATTTACATATAAAAAAAAAAGCTGTTACTGAAAAAATATTCTGATGACCAAAATAAAAATGTATTGCCCTAGGTTGAAAAGTTTGTATGGGCTCCATCCTTTGAAGAACCAAGATACAGCTGACCATAGGAAATGTATGTAGAAGTGAGGTTGAAGTCACAGATCTTGAGAGATTGTTGCTACTCAATTATCATTAGGAATTGAAAATTCTTTAATTCGAAACATCAGTCTGTTGGAATTATGTGGTTACTGGGAATGGACATGTCCTCCTTTCTGCCTACTCGCTAAACAGCTGTGTGTGTTCTATTGCACAACTTTGGAGAGTGATGGATATCCTGTTTTTTAATGAGGAGAAACTGCATGCAGCTCAAGAGAGGAGAAGAATTCAATGGCATTCTAAACAGCTCCCAAATTTGCCTTGAACTGTGTTACTTGATTTTTGCAGGTAAAACTCTGGATGAATTTGTTGTAACAGCTTTGAGTTTATTTCTTCAGTTGTTTAATCCAGAATAAAACTTTGGTAATGCTCAATGAACTTGGAGATCAGTGCCACTTAACATCTATTTTTAACCAAGTTACCCCAACATACAAATTGACCTCCAAGAATCAAATTGTTGGACTGCAATACAGATCATAAAAGTTCCAACTAATTCTACCTCAAATAACCTTGGAAGTCAAATTTGACCGTATCTGACCTCACATTTTTTGTATTCTATAGCAGACTCAATATTTCTGTACATTTTGTTTGAAATTGCTTCATTTGGCTAGAAATGTCATGCTGTGCTCTTTGTTGACCTTAAATGACCACCAAGGTCAGCTTTACATTTCTTTATTCATGGATTGGAAAATTTTTTGTCTCTGGGACTTTCTATTAGGCTGTGATGTCAGAACATGCATATGCGAGCACACACATTTTGTATATGAATATATTCACAAAATGTTTTAATTCTCAATTCTTAACCTTTATTAAATGAACATATTTAATCATTTTTTCAAGCAAAAACTATAATGGGCCTTACATCTTCAAAAAATAATTATTTACTATTTATTTTGGAGGGAAATTTAGATTTTTTTTAAGTAAATAAAGTTTTACTTTTAAATATTAATTACTAACTATTTTGAAAAAGTAGAAGCAAGATACATTGAGAATTTAGTTTTGAAAAGCAATTTATATTTAAATTTCAAGTTATATCTGTATTTGAAAAGAAAAACTTTAGCTAAATAAAAATTAAGAGACAGACATTACCTACAATCAGCATTAGTCGTGTTGAATATTTGTTTTACGAATTTAAAAAGTTTTGAAAAAATAATCCTCATTATAGTACTTGATTCCTCTACATTATTTCTTTTGGGGTTTTTTCTTTCTTTGTCGATTTATGCTTTTCAGCTTTCTAAAGAAAAGGATGTTTTAAAATTTTGGCATAAGAATGAGGATTTTAGATACCAATCATATGGAGAAAGTAAACTGAAACAAATTGAGTTGCGAGATTTGGGGCTCTGATTCTGTAAGTATGTGAAGATGTCGATGAGATAAAGGTAGTGTAATGTCTAAAGCTATGTAATATAGATTAATTTGTATGAATTAGAAGAATTATTTTTAACGCCTATGCTTGTTTTTCAAATTTGAATTAAATGATAATTATTTGTTTAATATTTTATGCATCTACATACTGCTTATATTTTATTTTAATTAAAAGTCAATTGTAATTTACACATTTTTAAGCATTTTCAGAAGGATTAGAAATCTTTTATAATAGAGGGTATCCCTAAAATCATGACACATAGGCAAAAATGAATATTTTCAAGAAATGACATTTTCAGCAACATTTTATTGAATTGGAATATTAACAAATAGCATCTTCAATATGATCTCCATCATTTGTGATGCAAAGGCTGATGCACTTTGCAGGATTAATGTGAACCTGATGCAATAACTCCACATTGCCATCAATTTTAGTACATTCACTCTTTGTGTTCAATCAAGCATGTTGCATCTGTGATTTTCATCGAGTACATCTTCTCCTTCAGCATACTCCAGAAAAGAATTCACCTCTTTTTTCTTTCGACAGAACCATGTTTAATCTGTGGAGGTAAAAAAATATAGTTAATGGGATTTCCTGTGTCCAGACTTTAGGGACATTCTGTATATAGTATCAGCAAAATTCAAGTTGGGATTTTGAGAAATTAATGCCTGGATCATATAAAAGTAGTCATTATCATATTTTGAAGATATCATTGAGAATATGACACAACTTGAGATTTAGTTGAATGTGCTACCATGTGTTTTCTTAAATAACACTTTGAATTAAATTTGGACAATTTTGGTTATGAATATAAATACTAACTGAATAGATTTTCATTATGCAATATATTTTGATATATTAGAAAAGAGGCATTTTCCTTGTATTAGGAAGTAGATATTTTTGTTTTAATACTTTGGGAATTCCAAACTAATATCTTGCAAACCAATATGAAAAAGAAAATTGATGAATAGCATGATTATTATGGAAAAGAGAAAAAACCCAAAAAACCTTTGATCAGAAGCTGACTGTTCAGCTTCAAACATTTTAGGAATAAGCTTCAACATTTTTGTGAATCTCTTTTTCTACTGGTTGAAAAGCTGTAAAGATGAATAGGATTTAATAATAAATGTGGTTATATGAGGTGCAGAGGCATCCACAAAACCTTTCCAAAGGAAAATCTGATGTTTGATAATTTGGTCAGTTCTGGAGGAAGTGGGTCGGATCAAGAACTTTTCAGCATGCCTTCATATATTCTTCTGATTGTGCTAATGAAAATGGAGGTTGTTTGAATCCTATCAAATATGAAATATAAAACCAGTGGTAGCAGCAGAAGAAATATTTATACTGTTAAATATTGGAGATTTACTGCCACAAAGCTGGACTAAACCATTAAAAATATTTTATTGGTTAGCAGCAGAGAAGTTTGCTTTGAATATTATAGAAAATATAGATAGCCACAAATTTCTTTGATGAGAATAACCATGTTAAGATACCTTTACTTATTTTTCCTGTGTTATGCAAAATATAAAAATATCAGTCTATTAAAAATGTCCTATATTAAAAATAAAAGGAATTTTATTTAAATAAAACATTTGATATTGATTGTGGAATAGTCACACAACTATTCAAAAAGATATTCTTTATGTCAGTCTGAATTTGGGTGTTTATTTTTCCTTTACCTGTCTAGCTGTATGGTATGTAAAAAATAATATCCTTTTCTAAAAAGCAACATACCTGCCTCTCGCATGTCACACTCGTCTAAAGTATATATTTAACCAGTGGATAGAGATTTCATCAACATTTTTAAGATCTCTCTCTCTCTCTACCCCTTTCTTCTTTCCCTCTCCACCTCTTTCTCCCTCTCTGCCTCTTTATCTCCCTACCTGCTTTCCCCCCTCCTAATTACTAGACTGATCAATAAAAAAACAAAAAAAATGTCTTTCTGTTTATAATTTCAAATTTTTACTCTCATTATGCTGATGAGCTGAAAAATATTTGAGATCAAATCTCGTATGAAGCTGCAAGTGCATATTTAAAATAGATAAACTACCTTATCCGAATTGTATTATATATAATAATAGCTTCTTTTACCTCCCTGATCTCATGGTGTTTGTGAAAATGTTTCTCTGGTCTCTACCTTCTATATCTAACAAATGTGGGATTAGCATTATCAATGATGATACAAAAATGTAAGCATTTACACAAGAAGTATAACTTAATCTTTTTTTTTTTTTTTTTTTTTTTTATATGGAAGAATAAAACTTTCTCTTTATTTTCTATTTTATTTATTCCTAGTTGAATAGTCCAAAGATATCAGAATTGGGTATACATTGCTTTAGTGTTGCATTAATAGAAATCAACTAGATCATAATGGTTCTATTGAATCACGAGGTTCCTATTGTCTGCTGAATGAAATGGAGCCTGGTAATGTGCATCCATGTGTGTGGCAATCATTCAATACAAATGCAACTCAAAAGAATAATGGCAATAATCTAATATGACCATACTCCCATGGGTAAACATTAGCTCTATACTTGGATGAATGCCTTGTATGCTTAGCATTAACTTGTTAAGTGTTTTTTTTTTTTTTAATTACACTTGGACTTCAATTATTTACTGTTTGACTATTGATGCATCATTGCCTGTTTCTTTTTTATGTTAAGTGAGATCTTAGTTTTTATTTTGATTTTGATTGACACTTTGTCAATTATCTTTAAGGGTAAATAACATGTCAGTATTATTAGTTGGGAATAGTAGATACTAAAAAATATAACATTTTTAACATAGGTTGTTGTATATATAAAAGGTCTTTATTTATTACTCATAACTCAAATTTGTGTGAAAATTATCTTGTGTAGATTTTATTAAAAGAGGGAAAACGGGAATCTTCTAATAGATTCTATAAATCAAAAAGAAAAATCAAGGCAGCAAGTGCATCTTAAAGTTATATGGATATTTGTTAAAAGTTGCTCCATTAAAATTTTCTCTAGTAGTGGCTTGTATGATTCTCCATTATATTTACCCATTCATGGGAAATAGTGGAGAGGTTTCCTGTTACCTTTTTCACAGTTTGGAATTCAAAGATTCTTTTTATTTTATTTTTATTTTTTAATGATTTATTGAAACCCAATGCTAGAGAACACTTTCAATTCTCTAGCTAGAATAGGAGAGACATATTTGACTTTCCCAAGGACATTTGTATGAAAGTGAGCATGGGACAAGGCTGGGATCTAAACTTGGCTTGCTAATTAAATATCTGTTCAACTACATGCACATTCGTAATTTAGTTACCTTTTTAGTTATTAAAAATGTTATATGTCTAAACACCTCAGTCATGATTACATGTCCTATGACCCATTGGTTCACCACATGTACTGAAGCTATAACAACAATGGCTATGTATAAGGCATGACAGAATCTACTCCTTTTCAAGCTGGTATTGAATTCAGTTTCCCTTTTAGACTGGTTGCCACCCACAGCAAGAAAGCCCATTATTATTCTGCTTTTTAATTGATAGTTTTTAGTAGAAGAAATCCATGCTTTTCCATAGAGCATTAGTGCAAAAGTAAATGCAACAAATTCTGTCAGAACTTAAACTTGGTTTGCTGATGTTGCTTTCTGTACTGATAACACACACATTCAAACACAAACTTTCTTTTACCTTTTGTTATCTATTGATTTGAATACTTGCCACCCTTTCTGCTAATACAGTTAACTCTGAAGTGGAATGTCATTTTCCCTACTATTCAGCATTTACTCTTCCTTCAGGTCAGACAGTGTGTTTACATAATTGCAGGTTAGTGTCATAATAAAATGTATGAAGTTATGCTGATGTCTTTTCCAATAGTGACCCTGCTTAAAAACCTCTCTGAATTGAATGTTTTTACAATGATGCTATTACTTGAAAGATAACCGGTTGAATTGAAATTACTCTAAGCTTATATATCCTAGTTTTTTTTTCCTCTTGCATTTGTATCTTCAGTGAATTGCTTTCTCTAAAGCTGAAGGCATACTTTTTTG
Organism: Acanthosepion lycidas; assembly: GCA_963932145.1. Taxonomy (NCBI): domain Eukaryota; kingdom Metazoa; phylum Mollusca; class Cephalopoda; order Sepiida; family Sepiidae; genus Acanthosepion; species Acanthosepion lycidas. The sequence continues at coordinate 32,939,781 of OZ010573.1, read as the reverse complement.
ACCAACTAAATGTGGAAATCATAAACACAAATCTCCTTAACATTATTTTACATTTAAATATTGACCTATAAATATAGCATAGTATTTATCTGTGACTTTTAATTTTTTGTATTTGGAACTTTTAGCCTGTTCAAGGGAAAGAAAGTGTCATATATCTCCAATTTTATAAATAACATGTCATTACAAAAGTAATATGTACAAGCATTTTAAAAGCTTCAAATATTTTGCTTCTTTTAAAAGATCTCTTCTACTATTGACATTTTTGTTGTCATTAAGCATGCTAAAGAATTTTGACAATTTGGTATAATAATATCTTGTAAGTTTTAAAAATATATCATGTGTTCACAAAATTAAAATAAAACTTTTAGAAATTTTTGGTAGAAATTTGATTATGTATGTACTTTATAATTAAAAAAAGATTATTTTTAATATATGCATGTGCTGGTGTATCTTGGTTATCAGACAAACAAACAGTACTTAAGTGTGCGTGTATATGAAATATATAATATATTTATGGAATTTTAGAGTGCCGAAAGAAACTTTTGGATTATTTAAAGTAATAGAAAGGATCATATTTCCTGTGGATTGTAGATTATTCCTCTTGGGTGTGGACTTGTTCTTTATTTTTTTTTCTGTCATCCGGTTTGTGTTGTAGACTTTTTCTCCCTAAGGACAGATCGTGTTTCTAGTTTTCTGCTCTGAAAGCCATGCAAATGTTGTCTTTGACTTATTGGACAGGAAATTTAAGGTCTAATTCAGGGACATCTGTTTGTACTTGATATTGCTTTTAGGGTTTATGTTATAACTTATTTAGAATGTTGAATTGTATATCCTGAATTTAATAGTCCAGTTTCTAGTGCCAGGCTGGTGAATTTCATTATCCAGAAGTAGGAAAAATTTATTTCTAGATAGTGACAGTGAGGATTTTTAATAAAAAACAACTGGCAAACTTTATTCAAATAGTGCTGATCTGCTGTGTAATATCATTCCTCTTATATGACTGCTGAACAATTTCCCCACAGATGAAGTGACGAGGCAACAGATGTTTTACAGAAGGATGCTGACAATATCATGAGCAGAACATTTGAACAATGGAGAAATTTTAAGGAAAATGGGAACACAAAGGAAACTGGTACTTAGCATGAGAAATAGTTGAAATTTTGGGAACATTTAATGAAGAAAGAACCCTTAGAGAATTTGACATTCATATGACATATTGAAGTCAAGAGGGTCAAAGAGAATCATAAAGTAACCTATCTTATGAGCTTGTATAAATGGATGCTAGAACAGGGACTGGGAAAGATAAGGGGATAAACATTGCTTAGAGCTACAAAGGATATGAAACTTTTGAAAGCTATTGATTGCTCATGTCTTGAAGGGTCACTGTGCATAAAAGATGATAGGATAATAATAGGATGAAGAAACCACTAATGATGATTGTTAGACATCCAAGTACACTGAGTTATATAACTGATGCATTTTCTGGAAATTCAGGGTGATTCTCTTTCTCGCATTGTGACATTAGTGAGCCACAAAGTCACAGTAGTTGAACATCGAGGGAGATTGAAATTATATTAATGAATTGATTGGTGAAAATGAACTTGACATCAACTGAACTACAGTAGGTATCCTCACAGCATACTGCATTACAGCACACACTCACATTCGGTTGACTTATTTTCCTAACCACTTGGAAAGACGCATTTTTCTGAAATCACTCAGGGAAAGGCTGATGTTATTTCTTTTTTAGAATTCAGAAAATTAAATTCTGATTCTTATAGGGAATAATCTAATAGCAACCTACCTCATCAACAAAAGACAAAAAAGGAAACTGCCATGTGTTTTTTGTACTTTTTTTTTTTTTTTTTTTTGCTGGGCATCATGTTAGTGGAAGTAAGAATGTTGGCACTAGTGGAATGGCTGATTTGCAAATCACTTTACCCAATAAAAATGCTGACATCGCATAAACAAGAAGCATAAATTGGCTTTATACCATGAGGTTGAAAGAAAGATTGAAAGCTACTGAAAAACCATTATATGGTACAAGATATTTCTATTAAAATTAACAGACAGCAAATTCAACATAAAGTTAATCCTTTTTTTTAGTTTGATAGCTCAATGTCTGGTCTGTTCAGTATTAAATGAGTTAAAAAACATGGGGTTATTGTGTAACCTGTGCAGATAAAAGGAATTGAGCAGGTTCTCCTTCTGTGCCTGGTAAGGAGAAAATTTATTGAGAGGTTTGATGTAAGTTGGATAAACAGTGCTTTATATACTGTTTTGAATGTTGTGAATGAGGAGATCCTGTTATTTGCAATAGATTTGTTTTTGGTGTACAAACAATTTGTAACATGGTTCTTGTGCCCAGGGAAATCTATGGATGTATGCTTGACAGAACTGTTGAAATTAAATGTTTGAAGATAGTCTAGTATGAATGCTTGTAGCAGGACTTCTTGGCTGCATGAAGATGAGACCATAGTGGAGGGACCTGTTGTAACAGCTCCAAAATCAATATAAGATTATGTGGAGGTTCTCTCCAACCTCTGATTCACAATATAATATAATCTGCTACATATCCAATGATCTAAATCTTATTGCAATGGATTGTTTGAGCCAGTGAGGTAAAATACAAGGAAAGTGTATGTCATGCTTGTACTACAAAAGTGTCAGCCACATGTCTCATGTCTGGAAAAGAGGCAGTGAACAAGACACCAGTGCCAGTCACTTCACCAGCTAAGTTGTGAATGATATACTGTCATTGAAATCCACATCAAGAAGACACTGCTTGACATTCCTCTACTCAAGGTGCACCGGCTAAATAAGTGAGATGCTGTCCCTTTCAATGAATGAAATGTCAAAGTGAGGGTTCTAGTGGAGAAAAGTAGGAATGTACTGGAAGATGAGTGCTGGCTCACAACACATGATGCATCAACCTGGCTGAAGCTGGAAACCATGCTGAAAGTCATTAACATGGTCCTTTAGTGGCAGACCAAAGTGTTACATTTGCAGACTGATGTCTTGTGTATACTATTGGATTCAGATATTCTAACAGGTAAAGCAAGGATATGAACAAAGGCAGCTAAGAAGATGCTGATACAGAGGTAGCTGGGTACACTCAAGGGGCTAGTCCAAAAATATGAGAATGGGATATTAGTTATGTCAGACCCAAACCTGGTAGACAGATTAACCAGGATGCTGCAGAGATTGACAGTGAGGAAGAAGGCTGAATCTGTCATTGGTGTATGCCGCTTCTGTGAACAAGCTTGACTCCAGCCAAACAAGTCAACTAATTGTAGTAAACTTTCAGGAGTAAGATGTACCACATACATCATATGGAGTACCTGCCTTTTATATTTAAGGCAGCTATCAAGTTAGCAGTAAGAATGTGCAAACAGTACCAGACAATAGCACTGAAGGGAATTTTGACAGTGGACAACACTTGACAAAAATTGGTGAGGGACATAATCCACGATGGAAATAGCCATTACTTAACAATAGTTAGTTGTCAACACACCATCATAAAGGTGGCAACTAACTCCCCCAAACTTATCAAACATTATATTCTAGCTGAAGTATATGTTCTACAAGTAAATTCTGCCACTTAAATTTCTCATGGTCAAAAACAGTCTTCTACAACAAGGATTTCAGGATCTTTGTAAAAGGGTGGGGCATGCACCTGCATTTCAAATCCACACATGTACCTGCAGAAAATGGAATAAAATACTCTTATAGAAATATGAAAAAGTTGTCTCCAGAATATGATACTTCATCCAGGAAGGTGTATACAGGTATAACATGACTCCAAAATACAATATGTAGCATCCAACAGCACCTGTAAACATGGTCCATTCCTACAAAGTTCAGCTGAAGGGGATTAATATAAGATCAGCATTCAAGACAAAGAATGCAGTCATTAAGTAGGTGTCCATGTCTAGGTAAAAACTCTACAAAGCTGGTGCACAAGCAAGTTCAAGATAGGACAAGTAACTTGGATTATCAGTTAACATGTGATCCTTATTAATAGAATGTCTTGAAATGCAAAAGGTTTTTTGGCTACTTCCTAGCATTGAATACACCAGCAAATGACAATAATTGCACATCATCTGAGAGCAAGTGGGGGGATTGTAACAAATTCAAGCAAACTAGACAATCCTCTAGAAGTGGATGATTCAACTGGAAATATAGTGAAAGCAGAAGCAGGTCCCCTACTACAAGAAGCACCCAACATAACAGGCTCTCTGCCCCTTTGCTGTGATTAAGAGATCAGAGCATGTGTATAGCAAAGAATAGAGTAGTGACCTACTTTGTCAGTAAAAGTTCAAGCAGCCACATGTTACTTGTAGTTTTTGGCTGGATGCCATATTACCACAAGAGAGAATGCAAGCATGAGTGGCACATCTAATTTGCATGCATTAGCAAATCACTTTGTTACATATGCAAATTGCTTCACCTATTATAAACACTGACATCAAGTGAGCAAGAGGCAGAAATCAATGCAGTACTGTGAGTTCACATCAGTTGGCAATACAAAAGACTGAAGATTGGAAACTACTGAACACCATTACAAATCACATCTTGTAAAATTTGTAATACTTATGGTGCTCTTATGATTAAGACTTGTCTTTTTTATAATAAAAATATCTGTTGTAGTTGCCTTTGTCTATATTTTTCAGATGTGTGAGTGTTACTATATCTGCAATTCTCAAATCATAATAAGGTTATGAAAACTTGTGAATGTCCAATGATTAATTTGTCTTGTTTGTTTGTGAGACCTGTGATATCTCATATTTGTCATTTTTTTTTCATAAATTCTTGTGAAGCTCAGAAATAGTTCTAAACCACATCACACACTCTTACCTTGCATACCCCCCCCAGCATTATTTTGCCCAGCCATCATTCTATCATTTCTTCTGTTGTCCGGGTCATATGATTGCTGAATATCAATTTCTCTCCTTTGTAAAGTCTGCATCAGTGTTGAGAGTGGACAACACCTCTTTGTCCTGCTTTAGGCCTGTCTCAATTGTGTTGGTTTCTTCTTTTTTTTTTTTTTTTTTTTTTTTGCTTTGACTACTCTTCACTTCAATGGCTTCCTGCTGTTACTAAGCATTGAAAAGAAACATTTTTTTTTGTTGTTTAGTGGAAAGTGAGTATGGTCAGATCAAAGACTTTCTACAAGTATCAGTGCCCATAACTGGCATTTCACAGGATTCATCTTTTGTATCGCTATTGTTTTTACATTTTAGTCATTTGTTGCTTAAAGTGGTTGGCTTGTTCATAGGTCCATGCATTGGTTAATCAGAGCTTAGGACAATTACTTAATACAAAGATTTGAACTTGCTCGGCATGTAAGAAAAGTAGAGTATAATTATTTTCTTTCTTTTTAGGAAGTTTCCTCACCAACTAATATTTCTTTCTTTTTGTTTTTTTTTTTCCTATCTAATGTAACTGTAACTCATTTAGCAGTTGATTGAGATCTATTGTGTTAGGAATAAGTTAATTTTATCTCTGATTCATGTATTAGAAAAGTCTTAGCTTCAAGTCATACTTGGACTACAATTTATACTTCAAGAACACTTTTTTCCTTTGTACATATCAAACCTACAATAGTGGAAATGAAATGAATATTCATTCAGTGTTATGCTTGTATGTACCTGTAAGTGTGTGTCTGTGAACATGATCTTTTTCTCTCACTCACATGTACATCAGTATATAATCTGCTCTGTTGGGATTTTCTTTTATCTCTTAGGTCAACTTAATGCTTTTGGTCCAATTCCATCCACTCATTCACTGATGCAATATTAATGAATATGAGACAGGAAAAAAGTTAGAATGATTGAAACAGATTATTTAAAACTAAGAATTGTTTTTCAAGTAGGAAAACAGTTATTTTGTATCCAGACTTTTTGCAGGAACATTATTTTCATTATACTTTTTCAGTAGTTTTATCCACTTGAGCTCATTGGTCATTGTGAAAAATCTGTTCATTGTTTTTGCTTTAGAAATAATACAGGGAGGTGCTGAACATTTTTTTTTTTTGGCCTCACCCACTTTCCAGAATCTGAACAAATGACTGAACATTAGCATTAAAAAAAAATTCTTAATTGTACTAGGAACCTTTTAGCACTATCTCATATATGTAGATTTGTAGATTTCATATGCCCACACGTATTCATCTATGTGCCATGTATCCTTCAGGACATAGGTAATAAAGGCTAGTAAGATTGTGAAAGACATTTTAAAGATCCATGCATAGAATAAAATTATTAGAATTAACACCATAATAGGTTTTTAAAATCCTGTAGATTTGGTGTTAGTGAGTATATTAAGTTTAAAATCTTGTTTTGTTTTTACATATAAATATTTTTCAAAGTTGAAGCTTGTGATTGTAGAATACCAGATACTGTAAACTCAGATGTCTGTTGGTTGAATGGATAATGGCTCAGTATAAGAAATCAGAGAGCCAAGTTCCAATTTCAGTTAGGTTCGTTATATTAACTTATGCGAATAAATACCCCTAGGGGATCCTGAGAGGGTGGGGGGGAGAATGAGATCCCCCATTAGGCCGGATGAAACGGAAACGAACCAAGCTACTGACCTACGGACAACAGACTGACATGCCCATGTGGAAAGAAGTGTAAAAATATGCGCGGCCTAAAAATCCATCAGACAAAAATGAAGTGTCAGGTGCAGTCGAACCAACAGCAGTGTGCAGGAATTTTTCCTGGTGAGACGCAGGAGGTGCAAGGCCGGGAAGCTCACCACAGTGCCCAGTCCCCCCAAGCAGAGGTTCAGGCAGAGCCTGATACTCCATTTTGAAAAAAGATAAAATGGCCACCAGCCAGTAACAAACACGCCTGGCACGATTTCGATGTGGACATTGGCGAGATCCTCGAAATAACATCAAGAGGTTTGGTGGATAAACAACTAGTGACAATGTCAAAAATCATATGGATATTTGGATATGAGGAGCAGAAGGATATTAGCAAAGAAAATAGGAGGGAATTAAAAATTACACAATTTAGGTCAGAGCTAAAAGCTCTTCGGAAACAATATAAAATTGTGAAACCTGAAGAAAGACAACCCTTACGGGAGCTTCGAGACCTAATTCGTTTAAAAATAGTCTTTATGCAGAGCAGAATGGCATAGACGAAGGAGGAAAGAAAGTCACAAAGAAGCTGTTAGGGAAAAATCGAAGTGGTCAGTTGGAGAGTACCCCTAGTGAAATCAATGCTTTCCTACAAGAAACTCTGAATGATCCAAACAGACAGCAAGAACTTGTAGATAACACGTCCCTGATAATCCCTAATGCACCATTAACACCTTTTGACTCGAAAGAACCAACTTGGATGGAGATTAATGCAGTCATTAAAGTAGCCAGAACTGCCTCCACACCAGGTCCAAATGGAGTGCCCTACGTAGTTTACAAATGTTGTCCAAAACTCCGTCGGAGGTTATGGAAGTTACTGAAAGTTATTTGGAGGAGAGGGAAAATAACTGGACAATGGAGACACTCTGAAGGTATTTGGATCTCTAAAGGGGAGAAATCCAGAAGGATAGACCAGTTTAGATGCATCTCCCTTTTGAACACGGAAGGTAAAATATTTTTTAGCATCTTAAACTGACGCTTAGCAGATTTCTTCCTTAAAAATAAGTACATAGATACCTCTGTGCAAAAAGGTGGAGTACCAGGAATACCGGGATGTATGGAGCATATAGGGGTTGTATCGCAATTGTTAAAAGAAGCGAAAGCAAATAGGGGCGACATAGCAATCGTGTGGTTAGATCTTAAAAATGCCTACGGATCAATACCATATAAACTAGTGGAAGAAGCTCTCCATCGCCATTATGTACCAAGCAAAATTACTGAATTAATCGCTGATTATTATAATAACTTCCAAATGAGAACATTATCTGGAAATACAGCATCGGCATGGCATAAATTGGAGAAAGGCATCATAACAGGATGTACAATCTCAGCGACCCTGTTCTGTCTAGCCATAAACATGTTAATTAAAGCGACAGAAACAGAATGTAAAGGGCCGGTCACTAGATCAGGATTAAGGCAACCTCCTATAAGAGCCTACATGGATGACATGACAATAACAACTACATCCATTATTGGCGCGAGATGGCTGCTGAAGGGGGTTGAAAAGCAGATCACATGTGCTCGAATGAGTTTCAACCCCGCAAAATCAAGGTCACTCGTTCTATGGAGAGGTAAAATATTAGATAAGGAGCGATTCAGACTACCCGGGGGAAACATACCAACAATTAGGGAAAAGCCCGTAAAAAGCCTTGGAAAACATATAGATCACTCTCTAAAAGATGCAACAGCAATCCAAGAAACAAAACACAAACTAGAAACTTGGTTAAAGAGAGTTGACAAATCCGGCTTGCCAGGCCGATTTAAAGCTTGGATTTATCAGCATGCCATTCTTCCTAAAATCTTATGGCCATTGTCTATTTACGAATTTACAACATTTCATATAGAACAATTAGAAAAAAGAATTAGCACACGACTACGAAGATGGTTAGGCCTACCGAAGAGTTTGACCAGTGCTGCTCTATACAGCAACACAAATGCTCTGCAACTTCCTTTCAGAAGTCTAATAGAGGAATACAAAGTCACCAAAATTAGAGCAATAACACAGTATGAGTTATTCAAAGACCTAAAGGAAGAAAATGGAGAGCAGAGGACATATTGTGTGTCACTAAAGAAAGGCTCCGCGAAAAGTCCATATTAGGCGCCGTAGCTACTGAACGAGCTGGCCTAGGGTTCTTTCCTACCATCTGGGTGGACAGAGCCAAAGGTAAAGAAAAGAACCTTTTAATACAAGAAGAAGTACGCAAGGTCGAGGAGGAGAAAAGGGTGGCAAAGATGGTAGGACTACAGCAACAAGGTGCGTGGACCAATTGGGAATCCATGATTTACAGGAAAATCAAATGGTTGGATATATGGAGCAATGACATCAACATAAAGTTCCTGATTCAGACTGTATACGACACCCTTCCCAGTCCTACCAACCTCCATCGATGGTATGAAACAGAATCGCCACTATGCCATCTGTGTTCGCGTCCAGGAAGTCTAAAACATATTTTAAGTAGCTGTAAGACAGCACTAGCGGAAGGCTGGTATAGATGGAGGCATGATGAAATCCTAAAAGATATAGCAAAGATAGTTAGTATGGCCATCAGCACCAATACTTTAAACACAGATAAGAGCCATAGAGTTTCATAGAGCTGGTGAGAAGCCCCAAAAAAGCACAAGAACATAGCAAATACTCTGTGACTGGCAACAGACTGGGAATTAAGGGTCGACTTAGGAAAAAGACTAAAATTCCCTGACCACATCGTGCAAACATCTTTACGCCCAGATTTAGTATTCTTCTCAAACAATATTAAGAAAGTAATAATGTGGGAACTGACAGTGCCTTGGGAAGAGCATGCAGAGGAAGCCCATGAACGGAAGATGTTAAAATATGACGAACTAATAGCGAGCTGCAAAAACAACGGGTGGAAATCAAGCTGTTTGCCAATCAAGGTGGGTGTAAGGGGTTTCGCTGCAAGGTCCCTATGCAAAGCTCTAACGGACATTGGCGTAGTAGGTACTAACAAAAGAAAGGCGATCCTTTATTTGTCTATTTTTTTTTTTTTTTTTATTCGAACGCAAGCCCGTTTTGTCTATTTTTTTTTTTTTTTTTATTCGAACGCAAGACCTTTTTGTCTTTTTTTTATTTTTTTTTTATCGTTTAGCCTGTTACTAAACGATAAAATGTGATAATAGGGTTGAGTTTAAGTATCCCTGCCAAAAAAAAAGAAAAAAAGTACAAATAAAATAAAAATAGCAAATAATTAAACCATACAATACTTAAGGAGAAGCGTAAGATTTAGGAACATAAAGATTACCTCCTCGGGTTATCCATCGAAACTGCAATCCACCGAAATAAGAAAAGAAGCCAGTCCCCACCGCGGGCCATTTAAAAGATATTTCGCGCACCGGATTGGTTGTTACAAACATCCAATTGGATGTGCGGAATATGTGATCTTTCTTCCTCTTATTCTTTAAAAAGGCCAGAGTGGCTGTTAGAATTTAGTTGGAAGGGGCATCAGGGGTTGATCTCCCCTGATTGGGTCGATTTGGTGATCGGGAGTATGATGTTGAAAGACCCAAAACTTCCTGATGAACCAAATCAAAACATCACTGACAACCCCCTTGGGTGCCTACTTAAAAGTGTATTTGCGAATTATTCGAATGCATAAATACTCTCAGAAAATATATGAATTTACCTCTTCCCTCCTCTCCTCAGCTATGAGTTAAGTAGTAGTACTTGTGTCAGAAAATCATTACTATCTTCAAAACAAATTCTTACACTCCAAAAAAAAATATATGTTGGCTTTAAATAACCTGAAAAAGTTTGATAAGTTGTAAAAAAAATAAAAATAAACAAATGAATGACTCAATAGAGATATTGATTTTATTTACCTGACCTCTCCACTAAGGTAGGATATAATGCAAGGCCTTTTTTTTTTTTTTTTTAATCTGGGGTACATATGGAGCAAAGACAAAAATTTCCAAGTCTCTGTGACCACTGTCATGCTGGCATTGATATTACACCAGTCCCACCTCTTTTAGTGCACTGAGGAAGGTGCTACTGCTGGGTAGATTTCTCCCATAAAAAATGAGGGATACTATACTTAGAATCAAGCCTGAAGATATTGATGCAAACTATACATATTCTTTAAGAAGAAAATGTGGGAAAAAAATTATTTTTTGTTGGTTTTGGTTTATAAACATCATTGGTCTTACTCCTAAAATAAAATTCTACTTCAGGAAACTATGAAATTTAGAATTAAATTTGGATTTTACATATTGGTCTTTCTGGACAGGTCACTTCTACATGACTGCAAAATATGACTAAAATAACAGGATGAATAGAATTTGATATAAATGAAAGATGTCATTTTAGAAAAATGAAAACAAAGTAGTTTAACTTGAAGATTAATGTTTGTTTCAGCTATTCTTATTTCCAATTTTTATGTATTTCAGCTTCTAGAGCAAAACTGATGGCTTTTAACTCCTTATCGAAAATTCGTGGTCAAGCAAAGAGTTCAGCCTATCCACAACCAGAGGGCACATTGGGTGAAACTATGGTCAAATATGGAAAGGATCTCGGTGAAGACCGGTTTGGTAAGAATATATTTGTATTTAGTTATTTTTATAAATATACTACTTTCGGTGTTTAAAAAAAAAAACAAAAAAAAACAACTTATGATTTTCAAGGGTTTCACTTGGTCAACCAGTAATTATTGCTGCCTGTAAATGTCTGGATCATAATTTTATTTTCAGGTACTTTTTTTTACTATTTGAGATAAATAGATTAATAAATATACAGCTCATGAAAAAAAAGGAGTTATTTGATATTAAAACTATTTGTCAGTGTAATCTATTGATTTCTATGTTTTACATCAAAATACCCTTTATTAAGCCAGATAAAATATGTAAAAACCAGATACAGAAAACAACTCTTAGAATTTGTTTTTCTTACAGCACAGATAAAAAGTTTTCAAAATCTATCTGAGCTCTGATTTTGATCCTGTTTGTGATTTGTCCTATGTTTTAAAATTTTAATCCAATATTGTTTTCCAATATGCATTTGATAAAGTATGTAAGAACCGTTGGAAATGCTAGTTAACTGTTATAATGTGCTTCATAGCTCTTATAATATAAGTTATGCTTCAGCTACTTGTTGTGACACCTATATTAGTTAGTCTGAAGACTGACTCTAAATGGCTTCTTTTTTCCTAATTCTAAGCTGGCGCTCTTTATTTATAGTTATGGACTAGTTTATAGTCATTGGGGGTGTACTATTTACTCCACAACACCCCCCACCTTTGAGATTAATACTTTTTATAAATATTTTAGTATCTCCTCCTCTTTCTGGAGAATTCACCAATGTATTTGACTTTATAGTATTTGTCTTGGATCTGCTTCCAGTTCTTCAGTACACTTTCTTTTCTGGAACTTGTCCTTGTAGGTTACACACCTTGTTTCAGGTCTTTCATTGATGAACCTTCTTTTCAGCTGACTATAGTGCCTTTTATGTTCAAATTTTTCCCTTTTACTGTCTAAATCAACTTCCTGATTCTCGCTGATATCATACTGTTTCCCACTTTTTTTGCCACCCTTATATGCTCTAAAGAATACTTTATCACCAACCTTGAAACTTTTTGGTGTTGTTTTTGTTTGTGTTTTTCAACTTGGTAATAACTTGTTGAACACTGATTTTACTTTTCTAGCAAACATTAATTCCACTGGTAACATGCCTGATGGTATATTAGGGTTGGGTGTTACACAGTAAACACTCAGAGAATTTTGAAGTGCTTCCTCATTTACTTTCTCAAAACTTACTTTCTTCAATGCTCTTTTGAATGTTGTCTGTTTGACCTTGGGTGATATGGCAGGGTCATAATATGCTCAATGGAGAACATCTTATAAGTTGGTAGGCCTCTGTTGGTCAGGGTTGACCATGGGTAGCATCCTAGTTGTCTGCTTGGCTGGAGCATTGACATTTGTGAATGTAGAGGCTGATGCGGGAGGGACAATCTCTGTTGCAGAGGTAACATGTGTGTTCTGTCTCTGGTCTGTAGGCCTGCTTTTCTGTGGCGACTTGTGTCAGCTTTTCCTCCCCTGACTTGAGGTGTTTGGTCAGGGTTGCTCTCCATTTGGATCATATGGCTGCTAAGCTCTCCCAGAACTCTGTGTTGATGTCCACAGCTTCCATGTTGTGCTTCACAACATTGCGGTACCACAGCTGTGACTGTCCAGCTGTGACTCTCCTTCCAGAAGCCAGCTCTCTATACAAGAAGTCTTTGGAGATGTGGCCATCTGGCAGGCTATGGACATGGCCTAACCAATGAAGCCTACACTGTCTGAACAGTGTGAACATGCTGGGCAGACCTGCTTAAGACAGGACCTCAGTGTTGGGCACCTTGTCTTGTCAGGATGCAGTGGATGCTTCTTATATAAAAGGTGTCCAGATGCCTTTCTTGCTTGGCGTACATGGTGCTGATAATATAGGCATTGTACAGCTTAAGATTGGTCCACACACATGTTGTGAGGTGCACAAGGGTTGTGACTATCTTCCTGATTCTCTTGTCAATCTTTGCATCTAAGGAGAGGTTGTCAGTGATGGTTGAACTGAAGTACGTGAACTGATGCACTGCATTGAGCTCATAGTCATCAATGGTGATGGCTGGTGGTGTTTCAGTATCTTGTTCCAGGATGTTTGTCTTTTTCAGGCTGATGGTCAGCTTCAAGTCTTTGCAGGCCTGAGAGAAATGTTTCATCAGAGACTGCAGTTCACACTGGATGTGAGTCACTACCACTGCATCGTCAGTAAAAAGTATGTCTTTGACAAAGGCCTCACATACTTTGGCCCCGGCTCTGAGGCGGGCAAGATTGAACAGCGTGCAATCTGATCTCATACATAGGTAAATCCCTTCTCTTGATGTGCCGAATGCATGCTTCAGAAGCAGAGCAAAGAAAATCCCAAAGAGTGTGAGCGAGGATGCAGCCCTGTTTGATCCCACTGCAGATGTTGAAGGACTCAGGATTGTATACAAATTCTGATATGGTGTTTTGGACAGCATCTGGCATAAGAGATGTTGAAGAATTTCATGTTTTTTTCAGAATTATAACCAACAACTCCTGTTGCTGTTTTTGTAGTTTTAGCAACTGTTGATTTTGTCATTGTTTCCGTTTTTGAATTTCAACTATCAAAACCAAAATTTGCTCCATATTCACAAGAATGTTTTTTTTTTTCCTACACCAAAGAGAAAATTTTTTTTTCTTTTACAACAAGAAAAAAAAAAAAAAATTTAAACCAATGTGGTTAAAATTCTTGTCACTCGTATTCTTGTTCCCAAAGCAACAAGTATTTTTTTTCTGTATTTGTTCACTGAGTATGAGTTTCCAAAATCCTTGTAACTCCAGTTACAACTTTTATGAGTTCTTGAATTTTCATTACTGTTATAAGTCACAAGAGTTCCAAATCCTCATCTCAATGGCCATAAATTGCCTGAGTTTCGAATCCCTCATTCCCGCTATTATAACGTACCTTGTAGTGCTTATAATATAAGTAATGCTTATGCTGCTTGCCGTGACGGTTTTATTAATTAGTGTGAAGACTGATTCCAAACTGCTTCTTTTTTCCCTACCTCTAACCTGGAGCTCATTGTTTATAGTTATGGTCTAGTTCATATAGTCACCGGGAGTGTATTATTTACTCCACAAAAGTAACCTTGACATATTTGAGAAGGATATTAGAATAATCAAGAGCCTATACTGGCAGTAAACCGCCTGCATATGGATAGAAAATGAATTCAGTAAACATATAAAAATAGAAAGTTGTGTAAGACAAGGATGTGTCTTCTCACTGGACTTATTCTACCTATATGGTGAAGCTGTTCTGAGAGATATAGAAAGTCCTACCAGGATTCATTGATGGCCACAATCTTGACACCATAATATATACAGAAAGGAAACTGAGAACTCTGACCAAAGTTAGTGAAGGGAATCGAGAAAAAGAACTAAACATCAATTGCAAGAAGATAGAATGCATAGTTGTTAGCAAAACATGCAAATTACAATTTGGATATACCAAAATCAAACAAGTACAAAAATTTATATATCTAGGTATTGTTTTAACAGAGTGTGATACTGAAATCTGAAGTAACATTAGGTTATTGAAAGATGCTTTCCAAAAGCTAAGCAAAAAATAGAAAAATTTCTTTAAAAACAAAGAGGAATATGGCAGTAAATGCAGGACAATCTCTTCACAGATGAAGAAGAGACTTCAAGCAACAGGAATGTTCTACAGAAGGATGCTGAGACTACCATGGACTGACCATGTGAGTAATAAAGTTTTAGAGAAAATAGAAACGAAAATGGCACTTAAACTTAACGTCAGAAAGAGGTAGTTGAAATTTCTCAGGCACATAATGAGGAAAGAGGGCTTGAAAAATTTGATACTCACAGGGCATATTGAAAGCATAAGAATATAAGAGGAAATCAACATATAAGCTAACTAGCAAGCTTGAGTAAATGGATGGCAGAAGAGGAGAGATAATAAAAAGGCAATATTTATTAAGAGCTAAAAAGAACTGTTTTGCTCACAAACTGCAAATTCTTTAACATTTCTAATAAAACATTTTCACCTTTTGAAATAGAATCTAAATTAAGCTTGGTGTACATGTTTTCAGCTAGTAATTTTCCTTGTAAATGTTTACTCTTTGTATTTTTAGATTTCTAAACTTTCAACATAATTATTGATTTTGTCTAAGCCAGAGTTAAGAAAAAAACTGAAACAAAACTTTTTTTTTTTTTTGCTAAATCCTTTTATTTTAATTTTTAACCTGTTCAACCAGTGAAATATCATTTTATATATTGTCAGTCAGAGTTTTCTTGACTCATCACTAGTTTGGTTTAAAAGTGTTTATATAAAAAATTATTTTTCAGATGAATATTCTTGGAATATGAGGAAAAATATACACACTCACATTTCTCCTACATTATTTACCTCTGTTAAATTTATTTAGTTGTTAAAAAAATTGTTTGCTGGAATGAGAATAAATGATTGTTTAAGTCAACAGTTACCATAGTACTTACTGCAGTAATTACCGTATATATTCGTGTATCATGCGATATTTGAAGACCTAATTTTGAAGCTAATTTGACTATAGTAAATGGATATGTAATTTGGTCAGTGGCATAGCCAGGGCCAGCAGTACATATACTAATTTTATATATCATGTATAATGCAATCCCCTTAAAATTAGCTTCAAAATTAGGTCTTCAAAAGTCACGATATGCAACTATATACACTAACTTAATTATTATTATTATTTTTTTTTTTTTTTTTTTTTTTTTGCACAGTGGTTATTCATGGAAAAGAAAAGTTGGTAATGATCAATTTCTGCTTCAGGATTTAGACATTTTCAGAAGATATCTGTTTATCAGATTTTGAAATGTACATTTTTTCAATAATCCTTGTCCAAAATAAGATGGCTTATACCCAAATTCCAGAGATTAACTTTGATATAAAAGTTGACAAAGGGCAAGTGCACATTTATAACAGTTCTATTGCAGCAGTCAAGAAAGAATAGAAAAAAAAATCTTTCTTTCATGGTTGTGGGGGCAGGTGGTTGTAGGAAAGAGTTTTAAAGGAATGTCTGTAGCTGAAACTGATGGTGTTACTTATTGTTTAATTCATTCCCCTTTTAGGAAAAGGTGGGATTAATTACCTGATGTAAAAATTTAAGAAATTAAAAAAAAAAAAAAAAAAAAAAAAAAAAAAAAAAATGGCGCAACAATTGTGAATAAAGCTAATGTTATATAAATTCATTTTGTCCAATATGTTCTGGTTTAAAAAAAAAAAAAATTAATCAGATATATTTGATATTAGCTTTTGTCAAAGCCATATGCAGGTATCTTTCATCAAAAGTATTCTCTTCTAATTTAGGAGATTGTCATTTGTGCAGGAATATAATTTAAACCTATTGGCTGCAACAAAGGAAGTTTTTGTAAGAATATATATATATATATATATATATATTGTATTCAAACAATATTATGATCCGGATATAACTAATCCTGTTATTTTTTACAGGTACTATGCTAGCATATATATATATATTCCCCAATATTGTAATTTTTCTCCTATAAATATAGCAAATTTTAAGATGTTTGTATGAAATATGGTATTCATTTAGATTTGAATTCTAGCTGTGTATTGCACACCTGTGCCACCTTAAATAACAAATAGTATTTTCATTTAATATATTATGAGATACTAATTAAATATCATTCTAATATATTTAAAGTGAACACAATTTGAAAATATAATTTGATAAGTATTTTACCAGTTAATCAAATCAGATATAATAGCACTTTTGACAAGAATGCTATATTATAACTGAAATAAATTTCCTTTAATCAACTTTCATATTAACAGCATTAAATATCGATTACCATTGAACACTTGCATGTGCAGTGTGTAGAATTTAAAAAAAGTATAAAATCATTGTATTCTATTTTCGATCATGTGGGATGAGGTCGAAATAATAGACAGAGAATATCACTGGAAAATATGAAAACTTAAGGAATCAACACATATGCTAGGCCATAAAAATTTCCTGAGCTGACCAACCATAGAAATGAATACAATATGGGAACCAATAATACAGTATGTTAGAGAAAAGCAATAACAACAAAATTGCAATATGAGCTCTGGTAAAAATGGTTAATGATACATTATAAGTCCCAAAAAGTTATGTACTGATGTCCTCAAGGATACATGGCCAAGTGGATAAAAGCGTTGTTTGGATCCAGTGACTTGAGCCAAAGAGTTGTGATTTCAATACCTGGCTACTGCAGTGATGAAAAAAAACTTGGAGACATCCAGAAGAGAAATGGCATTTGGAACTAGAACAATCTGCCTCTGGGTTCAGTTTGAAATTCCAATCACCTGAAGAAGAGTGGTGCGTACAATGGCCGAAATGTTGTGAATATGCCAATAAAGATGACAACAAACAAATAATAATTACAATACCTCATCTCAGAAATATAGACATCTATTTTCCGTATTGTTTAAAAAAACAAAATAAAAAAAACTGGATTTTGAATGTTAACTTTAAGATAGAAGAAGCTTCTCTATTTGCATAAGTGAAATCTTCTTACCCAACATTAAACTCCGCTTGTTCTTTCTAGTCTAAGCAAAGCTTTGTAAATAGTTAATTTATCATTTTCTGTTTACAGTCATTTCCTCAATCTCTTCCTAAGTGACTCAAATAAAAGAAATTGGCCCATTTAGATATATTAATATAAATACAAATCTGTGTATAAGACATTGCTTATAAATGCAACATAATAGAATCTAGAAAAAAACTTTGAAGATTCATGAAGATAACATTCATTTCAAATCAAGTCATGTTCCCAGGCTCAAGTTCTGACCATTCAGAATGGCAGGGAAGAATGAAATAAACTGTTGATAAGCATTGACACAATTCAGTGATCTAATGTCAGGGAAAGCTTGGTTAGTATCGGACTCCAGAAAAGCCATTCTTTGTTTGCCAATGGCAGGTGACTTGATTGTCGGTGTTTACATGTTTGGATTCAAAATACTTTTCATTTTTGATCACAGCATTTCAGCAGGATTAAGCTGAGGTTAAATAGGAACCAAATTGAGTCATAATAAACCCAGTCTTTTCTTACAGACCAATGTCAGTGTCATTTCCTGAAGAATTTAGTGATTCAATCACATATTATCAAACAGATTTTATCACTCTTATGTGTAGTTTTATCCTCTGAAAATAAGTTTTAATATTGGAATTTGTGAATGTGATAATATATCAAGTCTGTTGCAATATATTTAATTTTTGTGCTAAAAAACCTTATTCATATTTCACATCTAACTTTAAAAAAAAATTATATATCATTTTTTTTTTTTTATAAAATAAACATTTCAATTGTAACTAAAAAGAAATATTTACTTCTGATTTAAACATATTTCTTAGAATACGTACATGATTTATAAAATGGCTTCTAAAATACCTCAGACATTTGTTCATCCATTCAAATAGTTCAAAATAATTGTAGCGGGTTACAAAATTTAGTATACTAATAGTAGTCCAAATCGAGGTAATTAGCTTGAAGGAAAGCATAGTCAGCAAAGTATCACATTTCAGAAGTCTACCACAATTTTGAAGTCAATCTTGAAAAGATGCAGTCATATTAATGTGAATCTTTTCTAGATATCAACCATTATAAATTTTTGACTTACTTTCATCAAAATTTTAATTGTTTTTCATTGCAACTGCACAAAACCTCATTCTATAGCCATTTGTAAAATACAAATGGATATAAAGTATAGTGATTTATTAAAACATGGCTTAATTGTGGCACATGGCCGATGCATTCTGGAACACTTTTAATAAGCAGAACACCTGAAGGTGTTTGAAGATATGCCAGCTGCAATAATAGGAAATTAGCTATTAAGAGTGTGAAAATTTTCCTATGAAATCTCTTTTATCTGGATGGTACCCAGGCATCATTTCTCCTCTAAAAAAGATTGTCAGATCCCCTCCAGCCTGGATTTTAGATACCTGCAACTTCTCACATTTCCCAAAACTAAAATCACCATTTAAAAGGAGACTGTGAATAAGATTATGGAGAATGTGATGAGACAGCTGATGCTGATCCTAATAGAGAACCTTGCAGACTATCTTGAAAAGTGAAAGTAATGCTTTTAAGGCACCATAAATAAATTATTTTTTCATTAATATTAAATGATTGATAGACATCATATAACAAACTTTTCATTTTTTTTTTTTTAATTTTATACTCACTTGAATTGTTTTTGTTGTTTGTTCGTTTTTTTTTTTTTTTTTTCTTTCTTTTCAATACAGCAAGTTTGGTTGAATTTAATGATCAAGAGAAAAGTGACAGATTTTACTTTTATGCCTTTTGTAGAGATAATTTATCATTTCATTCACAATATATTTAATCCTATTTACATCAATTCAGAATGCTGAAGAGATTACTTATAAAGAATGAAAACACTTGAAAAATAAAAACATTAAGAAATCAATTGGACTTCTAGTGGAACCTCTTCATTCTTTCTTTCACATCTGCTTAAACAACATGTTAATGTTTATAGTTCAATTATAAATGAAAACAGTAGATACTTAAGACCGAAAGACAAATAGTTTAGTATGGAAATATTTCTATATGTACTTAGTTAAAGGTGCTATTATCATTATGATGTAAAAAAGAAAACAAAAGTTACACAAATATGGGTTTTGTAAAAGTTTTAAAATTATTACACTAATGACACTGAACACTTGTGTAGGCAAAGAGTTAAATGCTGGTTGTTATTTTGGGAATGCAGAGATTTCAATGTTGTCTAGTGTTATGTATTTGTAACTGCTGTCAAATTATGGTGACCAGTCAGATGTCATGCACTGAAAGGATTTCTTTCATTTTTCTTTCCTTATCAACATTCTAATATTGGTTCACTGTCTTTATCTTTGGTATATGTATTTGATATAAATTCCGTAAATAATGAGTTTTCTTAAAAAAAAAAAAAAAAAAATCTGGCCATACTGTTGATAGGTTATGTGTTATAAAAAGAAATTATGTATTAATCATATAATAGTAATATTTTTAATGCATTTCCATGTTCACAAAGTTGTCTGATAGTGATCACTGGAGATTGAGTGACAGTAAGTTTCCTCAAATTTCCAGCACCTTTCTGAGGAGTATCCTTGGACAGTCAAACTCTACAGCCTCAATCCTTCCTTAAATTTCAAACTTATCCAATATTGATTCAAGTATTTTTGGCATGATTCCAAATGCACCAATTATTATAGGCACCATACTGATCTTCATGCTCCATTTAATTTGGTTTCAAATATTCTTCTTAACCTCTGAATATATTCCTTTCTTATTTTCTTCTTCCTTCTTTACTGAGTGACATTTGAGTTATTTATATGTACTGTTAATGCCCTTAATGTCTTGTTATCTAATATATCAATTCCGCTTGTTGCAGGTATTCCCCTATGCATTACTAATGATGCACATTTGTCTATCTCAGATTTCATTCTGTTATTGTTGCTGAATCTTTTAGCTTTGTTATACAGTATTTTCAGTTCTTTCTTAATTTTGGTAAATAATTGTCATCCATATATTTATAGACTAACTTTTTACCAAATTAAATCCCTAATTTGATACCTTCTGTTCTACCAAAGATTCTCCTCTGTCAATTAGGTTAATTTAACTATGTGTTTTTGAGTTTGACTGCTGATTTATGAATCTTGAATAATCTGAGGCATTTGAGTAGCTAGCTATGAGGGTCCATATTGTATACTTTTGTATAGTTAATGTCTTATTGCAAGATTTTTTTTTTTTACTTGATTTTAGTCCTGTTTAGTGTATAGCATGTCATTGACACTTTGAGTCATTTCCTACATGTTTTCTTTTCTTCTGATAAGTTGATGTATCTGTATGTCTTTGCTGTTTGTTTAGTGAAGGTTTTCTACATCAGTAGTAGGTATGTGATTAGTATGTAGTTACTCATTGAGTTTTTTTTCTTTGGATGAGGTTTGTTCTGCTTCTGGCCATCCATTCTGAGACCTCTTTTGTTTTGAAACTTCCATAATAGTCTCTCATTTTTTTTTAAGGATATTCATTTCAATGCTTTTGCTTTCTTCAATTTCCAAATATTTTTCTTCACTTTCATTAAACATTTTGTTGCTTCACTGTATTTCTTTTGATTATGCCTAATTTCCATTTCAGAAATTATTTGCTTTTTTTTTTCCCCCATTCATATCTTTGTAAAATTTACTTTTGTTGTTTTAGAATGTGTGGTTTTGAGTGTATTGACCAATCATTTGTTTGTACCTTTTTAGTCTTGCATGTCAGTCTTTTTCTAGTATATTTCTTCCATGCTGTGGGTATTTTTTTGTCTTACTTTATTGGTGTCTTATAATTTGGTTTATCATCTGATATTGCTAGTCATACCTTGTTTCCCTTTGTAGTTTGGAAATATATCTTATTTCCCAAGCAGGTTTGTTACCTTTTGCTTGAGTTTGTTTTTGATGTTATTAGCATTTCTTTAATCATTATGTTGCAATAGTCCATTGACATGCTTGCTTGCTGCTATTATTTTTCCAGTGGTCCCTTGGAGCTGTGAGGGGCTTCTCTTTGCTCATTGATTCTTAAGTATTATCAGTTAAGGTGGCTGTTTTTGCCTGTTGTCTCTAATTTGTTTCTTGGTATAGATTTTCTTGGTTTTTATTTCATTCTTTATACAGCTTGTTCTTTCAGTATATTTCTCTGTAATTAAGTCATTTTCTTCATTGTCTATTGTGGATTTTCTGTAACTGTTGATGTGGTAAGCAGTTTCTTTCAAAATTTATTTTGCTTGATCAGCAAGCCATTGCCTTGAGCTTCTATAAGTTTTGTTTTTCTATATTGTAATCATTCATTATCTATAGCCTCTACTGGATAATTTACTTTTAAGGTAACTGTAAATAACTAATTTTTCATCTTCTATTTGTCTCTTGAGAATGATGGTGTTCTTTCTGTAGGCCATTAAGATAGTTCAAGCTGGAAGTATGGCTGAAAGTTACAGGATGATAACTGGGTTCCTCCTGGAGGCCATTAAAGGAGCACAAAGATCTTGAGTTTGTATTCTGTTTATTGATCACATAGTTTTCCTGTGTTGTGGTTATTCTGGGGTCTCACCTAACCCAATGTAATGGATGAACTATAACTGTTTGCAGTTCTTAGTGTACATAGATTTTCATTTTAGTGAGATGTGTGTGTGTGCCATAGGCAATTGACAGGTCCCAGCATTTGTTTTGAATTTGAATGGTATATTTTCTTTGTCTTTCTCATTTGTCTCTTCTTCCTCAATGAACCTGGATTCATCTTCTTGAATCCTATTTATACCTACATACACTGCATTTTGGTGCTTATGCAAAAGCAAGTACTTTCTTTCATTTAAAATTGTGCAATAGAACATTTCATGAATTTTCTACCTCATCCACTTTGCACTCAATACAAAAACAAATATATTTTCAACATGCCCATTACTAATATTTTATCATCACCAATGTAGAACGAGCACAAATTAAATGTATCCATATATTTTACTTTCTTTTAAATTTTAATATTCACTTAATATAAGGTCCAAGAGCAACTCAAAGTACAGTTTTATTGAATGAGATGCCTGATACGGATGTCAGAGGTGGGGTAATATGAAGTGAAGATAAGGTGACATGTCTCTTCCACAAAGTAGTGATTCTTGAGAAGAAGCTGAGTAGAAAATCTTTCTTATTGATGGAATATGTTGGGAATCAGGTGATTCAACCCTGTAGTAAGCCTTGGCTGTAAAGGTTTGATCTGGTAGCACTAAAGGATGAAGTTTGTTTGAAAATCTGTCATGGAAGCAGCAACTGAGCAGTGATAGGCTTGTGGTGTTGCATCTATTGGAAAGGGACTGTAGAGTAGAAAATAAGTCATTACAAGACCATGTAAAAAAAATTTTGAAGTCTGTCAAGGCTGGAAAGAGAGGACTGGGAAGCTCTGGCCCAGATATTGCAGCAATACTCTTATATTTGGTGTGATCTGACTTTTGTAAAGAGTCAGGTATTTTCTGGACCATTACAAGGTGCCAACCATTTTTCCAGCAATTCAACCAGTTCGAGGTCCTGACCTCCTCTACCGACAAGGCTGAATGCTTTGCTCGGAAATTCTCATTTAATTCAATGCTCGACTCCTCCAGTGTACCCATACTAGACTTCCCTCTAAGAACTGAGGCCCTATTGAGTGGGTTACACATAACCCTGTCATTGGTATTGGGCATTATCACCAATTTAGACCCCCACAAGGCTAGTGGTGGAGATGGCATACCAGCCATTGTTTTGAAGAAATGTGCACCTGAGCTAGCGCCAACCCTCTCTAAACTATATAATTACTGCCTCAAGGAATCCTGTTTTCCTGACTGCTGGAAGTCCTCATCCATTGTTCCTGTCTTTAAGAACTCTGGAGACCCCTCTGACCCCTCTAATTACTGTCCTATTAGTCTCCTACTCCTCTTTGGTAAAGTCTTCGAAGCCCTAATCAACGCCGAAGTGGTTAACCACCTTACCTCACACGACCTGCTCTCAGACAAGAAATATGGTTTCCGCTACACCCGATCTACAGCTGATGTGCTTACGGCCATCACTGAAACCATCTACCAAGCTCTTCAAAATAATGGTGAGGCTCACGCCGTGGCCCTAGACATTCAAAAACATTTGATAGGGTTTGGTATGCCGGCTTTCTTCGCAAGCTCCAGGGTTATGGTATTACAGGTCGATTCTTTGACTTAATACAATCATTCCTGTCAAACCGTGAATTGAAGGTCGGATTCTCCTCCAGTTCCTATCCCACGAAAGCAGGTGTTCCCCAAGGCTCCATCCTTGGCCCCACTCTATTCCTTATTTTCATCAACGACCTTCCTGATGCCATAGATTCCCAAGTTGGCATCTACACGGACGACACTACAATTTACTCCTGCCTCAAAAACAAATCTAGTGTCGCTGACAAAACTAACCTGGCCACTCATCTTGAAATGGTTGTTTATTGGGGCAAGAATTGGCTGGTCAACTTTAACGCCTCAAAAACTGAACTACTCTCTATTAATCACCATAGAGATCCTTCCCTGCCCCCCATTAGAATGTCTGATAGTCAACTACTTGAGAGCAACTCTCTGCATCTGCTCGGTCTCACATTGACTGCTGAACTGAGATGGAACAAATACATTGAGTCAATTGCTTCGTCCACCGTGAGGAAAGTTGGCTCTTCCCAGAATCGATACTTCAAATATACAAATCAACCATTCGCCCTTGCATGGAGTATTGCTGCCATATATGGTCTGGTGCACCTTCTGTTTATCTCGGATTTCTTGACATGATCCAGAGGTGGATATAATATAATTGGCCCTGATCTAGCATCTCGTCTACAGTTGCTCTCTCACAGACGCGCCGTCGCCTCTCTCTGTCTTTTTTTACAAATACTTTCGTAGTAATTGCTCTGATGAGCTGCTTTCACTGGTTCCCAGATTTCATGAATTCAAGCGCCCTACGAGGCTGGCATCCTGCTCTCACCCTTTCACTGTAGAAACTTTTAAATGTAGCCATCTCTTCTACTCCAATAGCTTCATACCTTGCACCTCTCACCTGTGGAATACCCTTCTCTATTACTGTTTCCCTGAGAGCTATAATCTCCAACTATTCAAATGTAATGTCAATCGACATCTCCAGTTACCTTGATCTATCCACTATCCCTCTCCTCATCCTTTCTTCTATCACTCCTATCTGCTCTTGCTCCAAATCTTCTGTAATGCCCTGCTGCATCCTAGTGGCTTCACACCTTGCTCGGGGTGTAATGCGTAAAATATATATATATATATATATATATATATATATATATATATATATATATATATTCCTGTGGATGTAATTAATGTTATATAAAGTTAAGCAGATTAAATCAGCTATTTTTATTTACCTTTTTCCCCTTGCAAAATTGAACACAGTGAACATAGGAAAATGGCTATTCTGTGTTTCAGTTTTCTGTGCTAGTTGATGCAACACGTAAACTATTCTTTTTTTTTTTTTTTTTTTTTTTTTTTTTAACTCACATCTTTGGTAATCATTAATAAGTCACTAATATTACAAACAAGGATGTAGTTAGGGAAATATGATTGTTGGTAGAAGCAGAATCATATCTGAATTATAAATAGTTGCTTGTTTAGATTTAATTTGGGAGTTATATAAAATTATCCATCTTTGATTAATTATTTTTTTAATAGAAACAAAAGATCTTCATTTTAAACTAAGTGTTTCCTAGATACTTTGTAAGATAATATCCTGTTTTTGGTAATTGTCTTTTTCTATAAATATGTCTCTGTGTTCAATTCTATTTAAGAAAATCTTTCCTAAAACTAGTCACTGACTTTTTGAGTTGGTCACAAATATATTCTGACATTTTATCTAATAATCTGAGTAAAATCATTATTTAACTACCTATAACTAAATCAGGTTTGTAACATTCCCACAATATTGCTTGATTAATATTTGGGAATAAGGGAAATAATTTTAGTTAGATTTGATATTTGCTTTTAAAGTGAGATTCATTTATCCAACAAAAAATGGCAAAGCTTTTGCTTTGACATAATTTTGAAATTTTGTAATGATAAGAATTTTGTTCCATAGAAGATATCTAATATAGTTATATTTCTGAACAGAAATGGCTATTTTTAAGTTTATTGTAAACTATTCTTTCTATGGCAACAAAACTGATTTTTACAGGGATAATGGAATTTTTATCTTGGTTTACAACCTGAATTTTTTTTGTTTATATGATCATGGGTGTTATCTTACAGGCATTTCAATTACTTTTTCATTGCTTAGTTTACTTTAGACAGTGTACCAAGTTAATTTGATTGTAGCTGATATATTTTCAATTCAACATTAAGAGGTATTTTGTTTTCTTTCTTAAATTTGCTGTCACAGCTTTTCAATTATCTGGATAGTGTTTGTGATAAGGGAAGGGCATGTAAACTTCTGACCAAATCTATCAAAAAAAAAAACAAAAAAAAAAAAACAAAACAAAAACATGCAAGATTCAAACTTACCTTGAAAAGATATAATTAGTCAATTTGTATTCTTAATTATTTGAGAATATTTTGATGGGTTTTGTAAAAAAAACTAAAACTGGAATAAAGGCAAAAAGGGAGGAGAAAGAGGTGCATATAATATGTAGGATAGATATTGAATGACTTTAGATTTGAAGATGTTAAGATTGTAATGATCAAAGAAGCATCCTCTTGGGAGTTTATTCCATAAAGTGACAATTCTGGGAAAGAATCTATCTGAATGGAACTTCCTTCTCATCTAAAGAATATGAAGGGAATAAGGATGATGTGATGTCATGTACATGGCATGGAAGGTTATAACTTTGAAGGTTTGAATTCATGGAAATAAGGAACATAGCTTGTCTGAACATTTGCCATAGAAATAGCGATAGAGTAGTGAAAGCCTGGCAGTGTTTTGTTTGTAGGAAATGGGTTGTAAGGGAGAAAATAATTGATCACCCACAGGGTTGCATTATAACTTTCATACTCTGTTAAGGCTAGACAGTGAGGATTAGGCAGCACCAACCCAGATTTGGAAGCAGTACCCAATTCTTGGTCTAAACTAACTCTTGCATAACTGGATGTGTTCTTGCTTTACAATGAACTTTAGATTAAGCCTTTATTTTACAATCATGTTGTCCTAGATTTTATTGTTCAGTGTGATTTTTGAGGATTAATTTTTGAGTAGTGAATTCAGAACATTGTATTTTCTACTTTTTTATGTTGCAATTTTCTTAAAATGAAGAAAATTTGTACTGTCATTCACATTTAGTCTATATATCTTTAAACAATTTTGCAATACCAATTTAAGAAAATTCAGGATTTTAAATATGTAATATGCAAATTGTTGGAAATTTCTAGACTTTCCCCATTACAGTGAAGAAAGCTATCATTAACTTTATAAACGATTGTCACCTCTCTAAAATGATTTGATGTATTCAGCCATTAGATAATTATTTCATCAACCAGATCCTTACCATCCAATTGGGTTACAATTGATTGATCCACATATTCTATATTGATTACATTATGAACAACAAACAAATAGAAACAAGATAGGGTGTCTGTAAAGGTAACAAGTATACGGATCAAATATCAATAATTCTCATGTTGACTTCACTCTTACACTATAACTGACTGCTATTGCTGCTACTTTTTCCTTACAAAACATCCTTTATGATGGTACCCTATACTCCTCCAGTGCATCTTTTTGCTTTTTTGCCCACTGTCTATGAGTATCTAATAAAGTGGCCTGGATAGAGATACACAGATCAAGAATCAAGAGGATTTTAGGCCCTTGACCAAATTCATTCAGTATTTTTCTTCCTCTTTTTACTACTTCTTCTACCCTTTCTTCATCCCCCATCACTTTTCTGTTTCGATAGCTGTTTGTGCTAATAATCAATAAGCTGTCTACCTGTAGTGTGCAGTTGCAGGGAGGGGGAGGAATTGTGGAAGACTCATGCACACAATGAGGCCACTAGGAAATGTGGTTGCAAGATATTCCGCCTACTGTTTTCACCTCCTACACAAGTGCATTTCTTTATCAGCAATAGCAACAGTGAAAGGTTCTGCATTTATTCTTCCTCTTCCTTTCACTCACTTCCTACCACTACTGCTACTACTCCTACTACTCATTCCTTTACCCTGTGCTTCTTGAGTGGTTGAGCAAAGAAATGAAGGCTGCTGGGTTTCAGTTCTTTCCTTGTTCATTGTTGGCCTAGAAATATTTGTTACCAAATGGTTAGCTGAGAGAAGGAAGCATAATTTTCACTTAGAGTTGAATTTGAACTAGTAAAATCTATAATATTTAAGTAATAGAAAAATAACCTTGCAAACACCCTCCTCTTTCTGATACAGCTATAATTAATCTTTTAGCTGTTGGGGACTGACATTTTATAACTTTAAGTCTTCTGAACCCATTGTTTTAAGTACATATAAAATCTGTCATCCTCTACATCAATAATTATTTCTCCTCCACCATACCTTTATAATTTTACTGGGCTTGGAATAAGTATTAAGCAATAAACATGTTTTCTTCTATTCTAAATCAAATATGTTTATTTTTTGTGTATTTATTAGGTTGGTGCAAAAATAATGACGTTTTTTGACATTAAAAATACGTCAAAAAACGTCAAAAAACGTCATTATTTTTGCACCAACCTAATAACAACATTTTACACATCTACATTTGTGGGGGGTGAAAAAGTTCTCTCCCCTTCCTCCTCCTCTTCAAAAAATCAAAAATAAAATCAAAAAAAGATCTGATATTTGGTCAGATTTTAGGCAGTGGGTTGGGCAAAAACATTTCAGCACCTACCTTGTACAGGATGCTACAGAAATATCTCCCACATAATGGTAAAACATAAGTTAGATGAAGACACCATTGTCACTAATGTCTTAACATTATGTGGGTGTTATATCTGCTGCACCTTGTATAAACACATTTAGATTTTCAAATGGGCCTCCTTCTCCATAATTCTGTGTGTGTGTGTGTGTACACACACACACACACACACACACTCAAAGTTTGGGGGTCGATCTCCAATTTTTGATAGTTTTCTTTGTCAGTTCTTTTTATTGTCAAATCCATGTAACTTTTGATATTATAAATTTTAAATAAAGCTGCTATTTTAACATTTTTCATTTCTCTTTATGCTTCTACCACTTATACTACTGTTATTACTATGAACACCACTGCCTCTGCTACTACTGCTACTTTTGCATTTGTGATCTATCATTGGAATCCCTCCACCTACGCAATCCACATCACATGCAGACAATAAATGCACATCATTTCCATCATCAAGTGTGTATTGATTATCCCGAATCGAGTAATAAAATAAGACACATACAAAAAAAAAATAAAAAAATTACCAAGAAAGGAATTGCTTCATTGGTAGGGCATAAATTTTATAATTGTTAAATTCAAAGTTGCAGTCTGTGTAGCACCATGGCTCCTTGAATTATACAAAACATTCTAATAAAAGAAACTTTCCTTTATTTTCTACTATTAATAGTATAAACACAAAAGAAAATTTATATTAAAAAAGTAATTAGATTATAATTACTGGTTAACCCATAAGATAAACATTTGTTTTTGAGTGATAACCAAAATGCGGGTACTACTGAGAGTACAAAGCTTATATATATAATATATATATATATATATGTGTGAGTGTGTGGTGAAATTTATTACCTTATAATAAAGTCCTAACTGGAGGATTCCTTGACTTTTTTTTTGCAGTTGATCATGGATTTCTTTTGTAATACTCTACTAACATTAGATTTCTCAATGTATTAATCATTCATACATTTCATGGATGATTACTCATGTCAAACAAATGATAGACTATGAATAGGCACTAATTTCCTTTTCTGTTGTAATTAGCATAATTACTAGTCATCAGTAAAGTATTTGGTGAAAATGTTTAATATGTTTTTATAATATTGTCAAGATATTTATCTATGCAAAAACTAGTTCCTTATGTTCAAATGAAAATTAGCATTGGAAATAAAATATTAAACCTTTTTACAAGAAATTAATTTTGTCAATGGCATTATAATTTTTTTTCATGAAATGTTCCTTGAAATTTTAAAATAGATTTGATCAAAAATTGCCCTTTTAAAGCTTATATATGATGTTTTGCGACATTTTAAAACCTAATCTTTAATTAAGTTTTGATTTTTGCAAGAGATTTATTTTCAAGGTGCTATAAGCAAACCCTTGTCTGCTATTGCTGCTTAGTAATAGTATAAGGATTTTGTTTGTATTTACTGTGCCTAGTTTTATTCTGTTGTATTATCTGATTTGAAAAAAAAAAAAAAAAAAAAAAATCCAATTTGAAAACATCTTTTGTGAGAGTTCTTCACATAGTTAAAGATATGAAGTAATAAATTCAGACTGTAAAGGCTAATCTGTTGCATCTGATACTCTTGAGGACCATACTTTTGGTTCTGGAACCTGAATGTATAATACTGATTAAAGAGTTAAATGGGATTATTTTAGACGAGGATTGTATCCTCTAATATTAATAAATTATTTAATTAAAGGATTATTATGTTCCTTATTGGCATCATATCTTGATTTCTCTTTTCTCTCAGTCAACAAATATTCATCAAGTATTTAAACAATTACCAGCTAAAGAAACAGCAGGTGGAATGAAGACCTTACAAAGATGGAACTGTTAAGCTGTGATAAATCTCAGAACTCTTGACTTCTGGCAACATTTGAATTAGCTTTCTATATTTGATCTTGTAGATTAGAAATTAAAACTGCTGCCTGTTATCGTTTTATCGTTTGTAAACCTTGAAGTAAGTGTTAGCATTCTTTTGATTTTTATTTGACTGTGTTTTATAGTAGGAATTCATTTTAGAGGTTTAAGATTTAAGTATAATAATCTTTGGTAAAATAGTTATAGTGACTCTTTTCTTTTCAGTTTCAACTAATTATAGCAAGGATATTTCATAATAATTTCAGAACATCACTGTTTTTCTATAAATGAAAAATAAATACAATAAATAATGTAGAAGAATTTTAAAATATTCTGAATGTGTTGTTGTGTTTAAAAATTTATGTAGCTACTTGGCCAGAAATAACTCTATTGATGCATTAACTTAGAAAAGGGAAAATATACAAAAAACTGTTGCCTTAAAGATTTCAGTAAGATTAAGATTTGAATTCAGTGATATTAAAAGCACAACCAACTTTTTATAAATTGGACTATTTATCATCAGAAGTACACTTGGCATTGTTAACTTGAAAAGGAAATTAGTATTTAGGTGCTTTTATATTGTTAAAGAATTTTTTTTTTAATTTTTGTTTTTTTCCCCCCTAAAAAAAAACTTTAAAGAAGGGGAAGTAACTACTGTGGCCTAAATAATTTTTTTTTACAACAAAAATCAAATGTATTCGACCAGTAATTTAAAAACTACATAACCCAGAATATTTACAATCTGCATACAGATTTGAAAATGAATTTAGCAAGCACCCCAAAATAGAAAGTGGCATAAGACAAGGATGTGTCTTCTCTCTGGATTTATTTAACCTCTACATCAAAGTAATCTTAAGAGAATTAGAAGTACTACCAGGATTTATTATTGGTAGACACAATCTTAACAACATAACACAGATTGATGACTTTCTGTTGATGGCAGATACGGAAAGAACAATGCAAGAATTCTTAGACAAAGTAGTAAAGGAAAATGGGAGAGAAAAAAGACTAACCATTAGTTGTAAGAAAACAGAATGTCTAGTCATTAGCAAGAGGAACAGTCTTAAATGTGAGTTACAAATTGGAGAACTCAAAATAAGTACAGAAATTTAACAGTTTGTGAAGACTTATAGGATACAACAGAAAATGTGACACTGAAATCCAAAAGGTGCATCGGAATAGCAAAAGAAGCTTTCCAAAAGGCTGAATAAAGTATTAAGAAATATGAGAATTGGAAACAAAACAAATGTGTGTTAAACTGGTATGTAATACCATTCTTCCTATATTGCAATGAATGCTGGACAATTTCCACAGATGAAGAGGAGATGTGGCAAGAAAGATGTGGTTCTGAGAATTTCAGGAATGGAACATTTGATCAACGAACTTTTCAGTAATAAGAGGACCAAAAAGACAATTTTACTAATAATCAGAGTTAAAATTTCTGGGAGACAATGAGGAAAGAAGGTTTGAAGAATTTGACACTCATAAGGTGTATTGAAAGCAAGAGGAGAAGAACGGAAACAATTGTATAAATAGATGGCAGAACAGGGAGTGGGAAGAACAGTAAGGAGATAAATATTGCTTTGAGGAAAGGTAGGAAGCTGTGGAAAGCCATGGTCATCCATATGCTAAAGGAATGTAATGAGACATGATGTCCTCAAATAATTGTTATAATAACCAAAATAGTGAATATTAAATATGGCTTGGTTGATTATGGTAAATGAAAATTGGTGGTTTTCTTTTTCTTTTTTTTTTTTTTTTTTTTTTTGCATGGTGTCCCAAAAATATTTAATTTCTTATGACTGTCTTTAACATTCATCAGTATAAATAATTGTTTCTTTGCTTATAATAACAAAAAAAATTAACGTAAAAAGAAACCTTGGATAAATATCTCTATCTATAAAAGGCAGGATGTGTGTGTGTGTGTGTGTGTAACGAATGCACGGCCGCAATTTTCGACCAAAATTTACATGCACATGCTCCAAGTTAGTGGGAAGGCCAAGACCAACTTTGCATTTCCCAACTGAGCTGATTGCTTTGTGTTCATTGTGTTTAGTTCTTTTCTTGTAACAGATTTAATGTTTAGTATAGAGCTTAGAAAAAATTCGCAGTGTGAGATAGGCAAGAAGTAAGACATGTAGCAACATCAGCACGGCAAAGGGTACTCCTTTAAAGGCAAGGAAGGGCAAAAATATTTTAAGTGATAGCAATTGCTGTATGAGTCGTATGATTTTTGAATCAAGCACGGGCAATGCCGGGCCATGCTGCTAGTTTAGTATATTATCTGAGTTTTAGTGTATTATTTTGTTTCACTTTGGATATTCTTCCTTCCATCAGAACAAAAATTGAATATTTCATGTAAATAGATTGTCTTATTTAAATTATTGCTTGAAGTATCCAGGGACTGGAAGTTTTTCTTTTTTCACTACTCATTCCCCATTCCATGCAGATATTTGTTTTGACACAGGGTTTTATTGAGAGTAAGGTACATTACTTAAATGTCTGTAGAGATTAATTTATGTACTGTCTAAGCTTTGGGTCTATTACTCTTAATGTAGAGTCTTGATTCAATAGATAAAATGTATTCATGGCTTTTGTATTATCTTGGCACTTTTGAAAATACTTTCTCTTGCGATAAAATAATTGTCTTGATCATTTTTGTGTATGTTGTAATGTTATTGTAATAATTCTGGTTATTATTAATGCTATCAGGAAGAACATGCATCAGGCAGGATATTATCAGCATGGCAATGAATTTGTTAGTTTTTTCCCTTCATTTTTCATTTGTGCCATGCTGCAGACAATATAAAAATGTTAATGCAGGTTTCACATGTGAAGCTTTACTTTGTTATTTTTTGGCTTGTTGTCTTATTGGTTGTCAAGCTATTTCTGAACATTTCTGACAGATAACCTAGACACTGAGAAATTCAGTTTGGCTTATAAGAGAAAGGAGCAAAGGTTACATTTCATCAAATTTCTCTTCATTTTTTTTTTTTTTTTTTTTTTTCCATTTTCATTGATGAGAAGTAAAGAGAAGGTTGCTTTGTGCATTAGATTAAAAATAAAATTATTGAAGCAATCTAAGCAAAATAATGCCACCTTACCTTAGTGGTTAGTTTATTTCTTTTCAGTAATTTTAAATGAATTAATCTTAATAAAAACAACCCCCCCCCCCCGCAAAAAAAATTTTTTTTTTCAATAATCTAATATATTTCTGAATGTAATTTAGAAAGCAAGTGTACTGTTATGAAATATTAAGCTAATAAACTGTGGTAGAATTACACACTGTGAACAACTATTTTAAGCTATAGTGCCAATCAAAGTTTTGTCTAGTTTGATACACTGCTGCATATCCAAAATTTTGTTATGTAAATCCACAATGGGGCTCTCACCCAGCTTTCCACTGACTGGCCAATGTCTACTCCATGCTGCATCTCTGTTCTTGTTTGTGCGAAGGCAATGAAACATGAAAAACAAATGCCACAGCAAGAAATAAGGACTCTAACCATATTTTCAATATATTTACTGTTTATTCAGGGCTTTACTTGCTCGGTTTGATTTAGTAGGTAGGTGACACTTGGTACAACATCTGCTATATCAGACTAAATTCTTTCCTTTGACTCCTATCAACTATTTGCTCATCATGACACCTGGATGGCAACACAAACTGACATCATCGTAACTATCTGTGAGACAGTCTATCTCCCTGCCAAGGGCAGACCAGAACTAGTTTCTTTAATCCCAACTATGGCTCTTTAATATAAGCCTGTGAATGAAAATCCTTGACATTCGGTTTTGTTGCCACTTGACCCCAAAAGTTTTAATTTATTTGTTCTTTTATTCCCTTTCAGTCAAGTAGTTGTTACTTAGAAAAGCCAACTTCAAATACTTTATCTATCAGCCATTAAACATGAAACATGCAAGATCAAGATAAAATCTCACGTCTTCATTCACTAATCATAGTGACACAATTAGAGATACTTTTTTTATGAATCTTCTAGACAAATAAAAGGTTTCTAGAATATTTTTCAAGAAAAATAATTGTCACAACAACTATATTAATCAGTAACTGTACAAATCCTTTGTCCTAAAGCTCTCAATTGAAAATTAAAATCTTCAAAAGATAATGAATATGCTTTTTTTTTTTTTTTTTTTTTTTAAAGTCTATAACACTAGATTTGATCTAATATAATAAAATATTTCCCAGACATCACATTGTCTTACCCTCTTAGTATGTACTTATTGTTTGCCACCTTTTGTCTAATCTCTGCAACTGCTTCATCTTCAACTTTTGAGATGCAAATGGCAAAATTGTTTTTGACACTCAACATGAACTATAATCTGTGCTGCTTTGGCACCACTCCATTCTTCATCTTTTCTATTGTGTCTTTTTTTTTTATTATTCTGCTGTCACTGTTTCCTAATGGAAACTGATGGGGTGTCTCTAAGCTGGTGAAGATGAGGATGAAAGATGCAGGGCAGTTTTCAATGCTGGCTTTTCTATTTTCGATTGTACATTTTGCCTTGTGATTCGTGGATTTTGATGTGATTCTAACAACAGGACTCAAACTGAAAGCCCACACTTATTTTTCATTTTATCAGTACATTAAGCATATGCATTCTGTGTTTGAAAATCATTTTAGACGTATATATATATATATATATATATATATTTTAAATAAAACTGACAAAGAATATCTGCTATGTTGTTTGGTGAGTTGCTCCTGGTGTTGAATGTTGTTTGTTACTGGGTGAAAAGCTTGTAAAGGAGCTTGATGAAAGTCCCAACTACTTTCCAATATTATTTGTCATTTTTAAGGAAAGACTGTTGAAGTCAAGCGATAGATGTTGGAGCATTTATGTTGTCCAGAGTTTGAAATGAATGCGTGTTCTCATTGTATAGTGGTGTAATAGATTTAAAATAAAGAATATTTTTCTAGAGGAAGAGGTTAATTTTACATAACTGATAAGTTTTCTTTTTTCATGTCTGTTATCTTGGTAAGGACATTCACTTTGATAGTTAAGGAGATGGGAGTTAATACTGGTGGATTTTTATGTGATGAATTTCAGATTATTTACGAGAATGTCAAGATTTACTTTTTCATGTTGAATTCCCATGTAAAACTAAGTATGGCATTGCTTTCAAAGGTTTGCTTTAATTGCTTTTTCTTTTTAATGTGATCAGTCTTTTGCAAGAAGGAATGTGTTGCTGATGTATGGGAAATATATAGATGGTTTGTCTATTGGACAAAATTAATCACTTCTCCAACAATGTTCTATAACGTATTATCCACTGTTAAATACTTAATTATAATGACTTTCTAATTATATTGTCAATGGGCAAATTATTTTTATGTATAACTAATCAGAGCAACATAATAAGCCTAATTTAAACCACAATAAAAATGCTATTAACTTGTTTTAGTATAACCAGATGCACTCCAATTACATAAGACAAAGAAACATTAAAAATGTAATCCACAGATATATGACTTCTGCATATAGTAAAAAGATTCAACATGTACTTAAAAAACAAAAAACATACAAAACTCTCAACCTTGTGGTTACTAACAACATTTCTCCATAAAAAAAGTTTATTTTCCAACTACTAATGATGTCTTGTCCATTGGGAGACTGAACCCACATTCATTTAAACCCTGAGCTGTTAACAATCTAAATGCTCCACTGGCTATTTCTCAAGTTCTATCTTCTTTACTTGGAAATGACAATGGTTGAAAGTAGTCACAACATTGCACACAATTTTGACAAGTTCCTTCTTAGAAGTTCCCATATGACATCAAACAACTTCTTCAACACCAGGAGAAAATCCCCTCCTTATACTCCTTGTCTATTATACTTAATAAAACATATTTAAATGAAGAATAGATACCTAAATATTCTATTTAAAATATTTTATATATATATATATATATATATATATATATATATATATATATATATATATGAGCTTATGTTGTAACAACATTAGACACATCAATTCGTTCACTAGCTCAGTCACTAAATTTACTTTTAAAATCTACCACCACTCCAACTGTAGAAGTCATAACCTAATTTACCTATTAGAATGCATGCTATGCCAGAAACAATATATGGGAAAATCTGAATGGCCCTTCACTACAGAATTAATAATTGTCAGAATCGGATCAAGTCAGCTCCCCACAAAAGATTATTACCTGTAGGACAAAATTTCTGCCTAGAAAAACATGATTTTAAAAGCCATGCAAAATTCACTGTAATTGCAAAAATAGAAATAGACAAAAAAGATAACCTTCAAAAAATACTAGAGGAACATAAAGACAAATGGATTTTGCACCTCAAAACATTTCGGCCAGAAATTTAACTCCACAGATAGAATTGATATATAACCCTATAAATAAAGCCCTATCCACATTTCTCACCCACACAAGACAAACATGCTTGCAGAGTTGTTAAGGTCTCATACTTATACACAGATTCACACAAGTATATAAACATACACACATCACACACACTCCCAAAAAACTAAAAGATAACATACACTTAACATGCACATCCCATTCCCAGCAACCAATAAAACTGTCAAAATGATCAAGGGGGGAATTATGAAAGTCAAGAATCTCCCGTCTCCTATCTTAAAAACAACTTGAAAGAGGCCATTTAACCAACACAAGGACTAACAGTAGTTTTCATTGTTTTTTTTTATTGTTAATTTTAAAGTTTACTTTCTTCAGAGACAGTCATTCACTCCTGCAGTTCACTGCTACTAACAAGCAGGGATTTTTTTCTCCTAATGATGGCTATGCTGGCTGAAACTAGTTGAGGAACCTAATTGAAATAATAAAACATTAATATAGAACCCAGTGTGTCTTAAAACTTCAATTTTGTAATGTTTTTTATTGTTCAAAACATATATGTGCGCGCACACACACACACACATATATATATATATATATATATATATATATATATATATATATATATATAAACAGAGCTATAATTTATATTAATAATAAGTTTTCAATTGGCACCCGACAACTGTCTTATAAAACTGAGAGTTATGTTACTGGTGAGGAAAAAAAAGTGTATGTGTGTGCATATATATATATATATATATATATATATATATGTAATTTGTGTTTCTGTATAAATGCTATTTTTGATAAATTTTAATAAATCAACTCCTATTTCTATGACACATTTATAAATGCAATTGTTCCTCCTCCTCTTACATCACAAAACATTTAGCATCTGTTTGTCCTGTGAATGTCAAATTTTCAAAGCCCTCTTTCCTCATTATGTGCCTATCAGTCTCAACTGTCTCTTTCTGAGGCTACATATAAGTGTCCTTTTTGTTTCTATTTTCTCTAAAACTGCTTCATTGCTCACATGTTCAGTCCAAGCTATCCTCAGCATCCTTCTGTAGAACCACATTTCTATTGCCTCAAGTCTCTTCATCTGTGCAGAGATTGTCAACCATTTGCTGCCATATAGGACTGATATTACATGACAGTTAAGTACTCTTTACTTTGTAAAGAAATTTTCCTGTTTTTTAATATTTTGCTTAGATTTGGAAGGCATCTTTCAATATCCCTATGTGCCTTTAGATTTCAGTGTTGCATTTTCCATTCTCTGTTCAAATACTTCCTAGTTATTTAAATTGTCGTACTTGCTTGATGTACTTACCTCCAATTTGTAATTTGCATGTTGGACTGTTACTTTTCTAACAAAATTATCATTTTAATTTTCTTATTTGATATTCATCATTAAACATTTTATAACATTAATGTTTATTTAATGTGTATATAAAGTTTTAAAGTTATTTAAACTGACTGATTGGTTAGCAACAGGCTGTTAAAGATCTGACATCAGCTCTTGAATGTGAAAAATATTGATTCTTTTCTTCTTTTTTTTTATTATGTCATGCCTGACAATTTGGATTTTTAGAAAAGTCAGTGGTGAAAGAATATACATTTTGGAGACCTCTCCAAATTTTCTAAAAAAAAAAAAAAAAAAAAAAAAAATTAGTAGTTTAGCTTTGTATTGTTAAACACTTAACAGGCTATACACTTTGATCTAATGCAATAATCTGAAAGTTAGTTTTGCAGACTATTTACTGCTGTAGTGAATTCAAACCTCACTGGGTATTTCATTATGGCCATGTTGTGTAGGTAACTATTGAATTGCTGTTTAAGATTTATGCACAGGATTTTGAAATAACACCATTTGTATAATATAACTGCATCTACAGATTGTACCTCAGAACAACATTAGACTGAACCTTCTGTTTGTTCCTGGTCAGTAATACTTGTACTCTAAAGAAGAAAAACATTTGATAAGATAAATTTTTCTGAATAGCTAGTTTTATTTGTAAAATTTATATGAAGTATAACTAGTATTTATTGACTAGAAATGGATCATTAAGCAATTTTTGTGTTAGCTTTTAATAAGAAATGCTTTTTCTAAGCAATGGCTAATGAACCTTTTTTTTAAAATTCATATCAAGGTAGAGGATTTAGTTTCTAGTTTAGTATTTTCAGTACTGCTTAACATTGTTGAACCATGTAGTTTAGAGTGTTCGTTGTCAGAATACTCTTTTTGATACATTGTTTACATAACAAAAAATGGAGAATAGTATTGCTTTTGCTAGAGATGAGAATATCAGGTGGTTAACATGATTTGTAATTGGACAGGTTCTCTCCTTGGTGAAGAAGTCTTGCTTTGTTCAAATTCGATGTAAGCGGATAGTTCATTAGACCATGTCCAATGTCCTCAATGTTATTATCTGATTCATCCCTTTAGGTTATTGAGAAGAGCTTGACTCAACTTGATATCCTAGTGGTTGTAGAGATGATTCTTTTCATAAGAATTGCTAAAGAATCTTTTCTATAAATGTCAATCCTACGTACTTTACATGTCTTATATGTCTTTGGTGATGCAAGAAAGAATACATAATCCTATTTTGTCTCCAAATTTTTAAGGTTATGAAAAAAAATAGTGTTGTTTGAAAATGTATTTGTCAGAACAGAACAAAGCTTGATGCTCTGAAAGATGTCTGTTATAGATTATCATTGTTGGAGAGTTGATTCATTTTTAAATTGTTTATGGATATGTTTTTCATAAATAAACCTACATGTACACATTTTTTTGTTTGCAAGTGCACATATTGCATTCCAATGAAAAGAATAATTCATTTATTCTGTTTTAATGCATACTTCTTATACTTGTATGCTTATCTGAGAGCAGCTAAAGCTACATTTCATATCTCTCTCTCTCTCACATATATATATATATATATATATACACGCACACAAGTATGTGTATGTATAACTGACTTTCATTTAATAAGCTGAACAATTACATCACTTAGCATCTTTCATAGTTTACACAGTAAGTTTTTAGAATATTTTAGAATTTGAAAATTAAATGTTATTTTATTTTTCTCTGTGTTGGCATAAAAAGTTTTCATTCATTCATACATACATACATACATACATACATACATACATACATACATGTGTGTGTGTCTGTATGTCTGTATGTGTGAGATATATATAAAAACACACACACACACACTTTCAAATTTAGTAGCCTTAAATTTGTGTTAGCAAATATAGAAATTTGATTTCACATGTATAATCTCACTCATAATGTTTCTTTTTTGGTGATGTTTTCTGATTTACATGTATATGTAAACATTTGAAAATAGATACTTATTCATGAATATAGTTGCTTATTATTATATGTACTTTTACTTGCATCTGTCTCCTTTTTATTTCTCCCTTCATTTTTAACTCTTCCACTTTTGCAGCCCTTTTCTTCTCCTATTCCTCCTTCTTCATATTTTATCTTTCTCCTTCAACTCCATTGCATTTCATCTCTTCTGCCTACTGTCTTCTTTCAATTTTATCTCTGTTTCTCCCTCACTTTCTGCACTGTTACATTTTGTTTCCCCTTCCCCTCACTCCAAGCTGCATACAGATTCTCCATACACTTGTATTGATCCTTCAATTGTATATCAGATGTCTTCACTGGGCATTTTTGCCTAATATTCCTGAAGTTTCTTCTTTTGCCATTGGTTTAATTTCAAGGACAATCTATTTATTCTGCACTTTGATAATTGCCTATTGTTTCCTATTTCTTATTTTGTAATTAATGATTTGTTTTGCATTTAGAAATTTACTATTGGACTTTTTCAGTTTTTATATCATTTCAATTTTTTGCAATATAAACTTTAGGCTTTCTATATATGACATGTTTGAATGTTAAGCAATGTCATGCTTAGTTAGTAGCAAATGGATAACCAGTTGAATATACTGTAAATACCTTCACATGGGTTAGATAGCAGATTACTCTCTACTGTTGATACCATTCTGATACTGCCACATAAGCCCCTTACTCCCAGTAATACCATCAAGGACTCAGCATGGTATTCCAGTGATATACTCTATTATGAGAGAAAAATCATCAGTGCATAACAAGTTTCTATGTAAGGACTTGTTTGCTTACTGAGTGCATTGTAGTGAGATATTACTCTCAAACGAATTTTAAATTTAAGCAAGCAACCACCATCCTTAGAAGTATTTGTTGTTGATTATTGGTAGGTTACCATTTCTGTGCTAAATTAAACTTAATTTTTAGTTTATCTTGTATTATCTGGCTGTTCATTCAGTGCATGTTATCACCTAGTAATAATAGGAAGTATTGTCCTTATGTGAGCAGGAAAATTAAAATATTGTCTTGATATGCACATCAAGCAGCAACATTATTTTACTTAAATCCTGTCTCGATAGTAAGTCTGATCAGTTAGTCAAATTGGTAGCTATCTCAAAAATGACCTAAAGTCTGTTAACTGAGGCAAGGAATGGCTTGTTAATTTTAATGGCTCCAAAATGAGACATTTTTTTATCAATCACCTGTGAGACTCCTCCTTGCCTCTCTTCATCATAACTGATACTAACATCCTTGAGAGTGACTTGTTGCACCTTATTGGTTGACATGCAGTGTTTTGTGGATTCCGGGATGAAATCCGGTCTCAAATGAATGACAAATGCAGGAATGAAATATAGCAAATAAATGTATTGACGTAATAATACAATTGGTAATACGGTTAGTAGATCCAGAAATGCGGTTAGTAGCAATAATAATATATATACAGTCTGGGAAATTCAGTATTGAAATATGACTTCCTTCTGAGTCTACGTGCTTGCAACTGTGACTCCTACAAAGCAGTTACCTCACTCTCTCATCCCTGGGTATTCACCGGCAGCAGTACAAGTACACAATGGGTGAGTCCACTTGTATAAAAAGGGGTGGACCCCTTAACAAAGTGGAAAGATTATATTGAATCCATTGTTAGGTCTGCTGCTAAGAAAGTTGGTTCACTGTGTCATACTAGACAATTTTTCTGAATCTATCTTACATAGTTATAAGTCTGCCATTTGTCCAGGCTTTGAATATTGCTATCAGATATGGTTCAGTGTTCTCACTATTAAGGGTGTGATGGGTAAATTGTTGCTATTTTATATTTTTAATTACAAACATGTGTGTTTGTTTTTTATTTGTTTTGACTGCACAATATAGAAGGGTCAGTTGGACACCATCTGTGAGAAAAAGAGCACCCTGACGCAATTCACTTGGCCAGAAATTTGGAAATCACATGCTGTACTGCTTGGCATTCACATTGAAAGCTCCAGTATGAACATTTCAATGTTTGGGTGTCAATCTGAAGACTGCAGAGTATTTGGAAATAGTTGTATGTCTAATAGTGATTATGAAGGTGTCTGGAGTAATCACTAGTGATGGCAATGTTATGCCTCCATTCTTCTCACAAGGCCTAAGACTCAACATGGAGACCTACATCAAGATAATAAAGAATGGAGAGCCATGATCCCCTATGCTTGAAATGCCCTCCCCCACCCTTTTTTTACAGTAATGTTCATTCTGTACAAGGCTCAGGAATGACTTGAGGCAGAGGGTTATAGAGTAAGAGGCACAGTTTTTATGCATATGTGGGGAAGATAATAGTTAACCCTAGACTTGAAGCATCCTCTTGATAATTGGTTCCACAGAGTAGCATTTCATGGGAAGAAGCTGCTCAAGTTGAACTTATTTCTTACCGATGGAATATGAAGAGAATATGGGTGGTTTGCTACAATGTGCATGGCATGGTCGCTCTTATCTGTGAAGGTAAGAACTGCTGGAACTAAGGAATGTAGTTTATCTGAACACTTTCCATGGAAATAGTGATGGAGCAGTGAGAAGCTTGCAACATTTTGTTTGTGAGAAAGGGTTTGTAGGATGGAAAATAATTTATCATCCACATGTGGAGTGAAAATTGGGCAGCTCCTGCCTATATATGGCAGCTGTACTCTATTTTGGGCCTGATAATGATAGAGGGTAGCAGGAGGTGACATGGAAATTTCTTTTTTTTTTTTTTTTTTTTTTTTTTTTTTTTTTTTTTTAAAGAAAAAAAATAGAGTAATATGATTTCTTATAAAAATAGAAAAGCAATACACCTGAATTTGATTAACAAGTGTTTTTTTTTTTTTCTGGATATTATTGCTATTTTAATGAAGTGTCTTTATAACTAGAATATTGTTATGGATAAATGATAAAAATAAACCTGATTCATTCCACTTTATTTATTTTCTCATTCTTCAGGGTATTATAGCTGAACTTTTGATAGGTTAATTGGAAATATTTTAGCCTTTCTATAAATAGTGTTCACTAATAAGCTGTAAATCAACACTATTATAATATCATTTAATA
Source organism: Acanthosepion lycidas (assembly GCA_963932145.1). Lineage (NCBI taxonomy): Eukaryota > Metazoa > Mollusca > Cephalopoda > Sepiida > Sepiidae > Acanthosepion > Acanthosepion lycidas. Next base: position 32,896,556 of record OZ010573.1, on the reverse strand, counting down.
TCCTAGCACAAGATAATGGTAATATCAGTTATTTCCTTGTAAGGAAACATTTGATGTTCATTGACTGAGCAGTCAGATCTGCTGTCTATTGAAATTTATAAAATCTTTCCCTTTAAAACAATATTTCAGGAAAATAGGTTTCTCAAGCCCAGTAGCTGTTAATTCTCTTTCCATTATTGTTGGAGGCTTCTTTTGCCTTTTGTTTGGGGTAGTGTGGAATATCAGCATCCTGATTATGTCATTATTTGAGCTACATGTTCTTTCCATTTTAGCTGTTGCTAGTCATCAAGTGATGTGATTTCTGTTATCTGGTACAGTTCTTTATGATTCTGTAGCAACAGTCTATTTGAGGAAGGATAGTCCTTGTTGAGCCCTACATGCTTCACTCACTTGAAGCCATTTTTAACCATTGGTCAATTGCATGCAGTCAACAGTTCAGATATTTCTGAACATGTTGGGCACTATTATGTCATCCATATGAAAGTCTTGATCTGATGAGACTATCTACATGACTTGAAATTTTATGTTAATATTTTGGTTTTGTAGTAATTTGTGGTGTTAGACAAAGTCACTCCAAACACAGCCTCTTCTTTGTTCAATTTTCTTATCTCCTATATTTAGTTTGTTGTAACTGATCCATAATACCCTTAAGGTAATTGAAGTGTTTAGTTTTTTTTTTACTAATTCTATATCGTGAATTTTTATGGAGGGAACAGGGTACACATTACCACTGAACATTTATCCAATAAATTTGTAATTGGTTAATGTGTTTACTTTCTCTGGCTAATGATTTCATGAGATGACTTACTAGATAAGTTTAAGAAAATTATGGGAACTTCTTTTACCGTGGAACTTTCAACTATTTTTGCTTTCACTTTGCAGTATGGTTTGGTTTGTTTTCTTTTACGGCATATCAATCTCAATGGGTTATTTAATGGTGACAAGATTTTTATTGCTGGTAATACTTTTTTCTTCAAAATTGTATTACTGGTAATAATGTATTGCTGGTAATAATTATTTACAAAAATGTATTGCTGATAACATTTTTTCCCTCAAAAATGTATTGCTGATAACATTTTTTCCCTCAAAAATGTATTGCTGGTAATAATTTTTCTTCAAAAAATTTATTGCTGTTATTAAAACCTAGTTTTATGCTTTCCTAATGTTTTGACCCCAGTTTGGAGGTTAACTATTTACCCATAGCTGAGACCCTATCTGGTGCTACCACTCCAGGTCAGTGTGGACCTGGGAACACTACCAATTAAGAGGTGGTTTCACGCTCCTCAAAACCTGATCAGAGGCCTTGCTGTTGGACATAGTTTATTGTCTTACTCAGGCTGCCTCTGCAGGATGTTTTTTTTTTTTTTTAGCATCATGTAATTGAATTTGGTTGCTTTCTTTAATGAAACCATTTACTGAATTTTTTTTTTTTTATGAAAACAAATTCTGGTAATTTAGCTTATCAATAGAAGAAGGTGAATATTTTATTAATACAGTTAAACTGGTGAATTCTTAGATTATTCTGTTATTGAGAGATTAGGGGTTGTGTGGTGTTGAAATGTTCTCATTTCATCAACTCATTGGACAAATTATACAGAATAGATAGTCCTGATGTTATAGCTATGCATAAGCCAATTATGTAAAAATATAATATTCTATTTTTTTTTTTTTTTTTTTTTATTATTAGTAGAATATGTGAGGCTTGGTTCATAGAAATTACTTTATCTGAACAAGAATATTACTGCAAAAGTGTGTATTGCATTTATATTATACATTGAAAAGTGTCCACAAATGTACAGATTTTGCCTTGTGCCCAGAAATGCCATGCCACATGTTGTGTAAATAACATGTGAAAAGCAATTGCAGTTGATTTTAAGAAGTTCAGCTATACTTAGAATCTCTGCAGAACTTCCTGAATGAGCAAGGCTTCCAAAATGATAATAGAAACTCAATAGCACTGCAGATCTTGAATTTGAAACTGATATTATTCTACTGCAAAGCAACAAATTTTATATGAAGAACTGTTTTTTACTGATTATTCCTTGAACACATCCCTTGACAAATCTTTTCTTTGGCTGTCATGCTGAATAAATTGTACCTAAACATGATGACAGCTAATGAATATTGATTTTGCATTATGAGAATAGTTAAGTATTTGTCCTTAGTTATTTTTAACTTCTGTTAGTTAATGAATAGAATTTGTTGATCCAATTCAATCAGATGAAACTTATTCATGAGTACAAAATTTGACTGCTGTTATTTTGCTTGGATGCCTCAATTCAATATTCATGTTTATTCATTGCACAGATTTATAAAATCAGCATGTTTAGTTAATATGTATTATTACACATACATACACTTGTAAATATTCTCAGAGGCAGTAGAAGAGACAAAATCAATAAAAAGAGATATGGAAAAACTATACTTAGATGGCGAAACGCATAAGCTAAGTATAGTTTTCCGTGTCTCTTTTTATTCATATATATATATATATATCTCACAATTTTGGTATGATAGTTAAGATTTAAAATGATTTTTTATAAATGAAAAAACATTCTTGAAGCTTTAATTTTTGTTTTAATTGAAAGTTAAAGGATTAAAATTACTATTTTCAGTTAGCAAAATGCTCTAGTGTATTTTAGCAGAAATTATGTTGTTTGGAATCAATCCCCCACCCCCAAATAGCTGATTAGTGCCCTTTTTTTAATAGTCATCTTTCATCACAATGTATTAAAAAATTTTCCAGTAATAAAATATACTTTTCTGAAAATTCATTTGTGAAATATTATCTGATTTAAAGTATAATTAATCTGATTTGAAACAAATATTATTTGCTTTGAATTTAAAATAACATGAAAATGTATTTTTAAAACAAACAGTAGCTTTGTTTTTAACTGACATTGCCATGTTTTACGTGATTGAGGAGGCAATGACAGGTGATGACATTGATTGTTGTTCTACGGAAACTTTATCTCTAAAACATAATTTAAGAAAATGATGTGAGTGCCTTTTTTATATAATTTTTAAGTATTCAGTAATCTTTAAAATGTTGGAAAATATTTTTGTAATGTAATTTTAGGAATGTTGACTTTAAATTTATTATAGTCATTGCTCTTATTTTCTGCTAATGTTGTGTATAGTTGATCATACTTTACAAAATGTGTATGTTACATAATATTTTATATGCATAAGAAAAAATTAAAAATTATTATAAAAATCTTGGTGCAAAATGATTTGTAAAAGCAACTAAAAGCTTTTCTAATTAAGTAATGTCAGTTTTATTGCATTTTTTATTTTATGATTCTGAGTAGATTTTTGGGAAATAGCAGTTTAAGAAAAAGAAAAAAATGATTTACATTCTCCAAAGAGTCCTGCTTTTAACAAATAAAACAAATTTTGTGATGAAAATTTAACTCCTAAAATTTCGTAAAATTAAGTAATTGTGGGGTAACATATGTAAAAATAAAAAAATTCTTTTACCAAGAAAAATTTCAAAACTAATTTCATTCATTTGTGAATAAGTTCTGAAAGTTTCATTAAAATCATGACAATTACTTGATTTTTGAAAGAATTTCCAAATCAATGTATTTTTTCCAAGAACAAAAAAAAAAAAAAAAACAAAAAAACTAAAACACTAATCATAAATATCATGTAAACTGCTAACATAAAAAAAATCGAGATTTTAACCAAAATTTTGACTGTGTTAGAAAGGATTAAAAAATATTTAATAAAATAATAAAACATACTTTAGTCTTTCCTCTTAATAATAACAAACATTTTGATGGTAATACTTTGTTTTTTATTAAGTCTGGAGCCTTTTTTCATCATGCTATGCTGTTTTTTTTTCTTTTTTTTTTTTCTTCTGCGAATTACTGGAGGTACCTACTATAGATGTATCTGGTTGTTATTACGGCTGCATCTTGATTTGGTTTCTTATTTAGGGTTTCTTTATACTATAGGCATCAGCACTATTCATTTTTGTTATATGTGTTTTTTTTTCCTTTTAAGGGTTTTTATAGAGATCTAGCCATTGAGGAAAATAATTTTAGCTATTAAGGATCATAATTGTCTGATTGTAGTTTTGGTATAAAACTCAATCATGGTTATAGGGTGGTGTCTTTAGACCCATTTATGTTTGCTGTTATATATATTGGTTGATTAGATAAGATCAGTAAAATAAACTTATAGCTATTTTTGTTATATATTATCTATATCCTGCCTTAGTGATTACGCTTCAGGGTACTAACTTAAAATAAGCTAAATTTGCCATATGGTCACCTGAAGAATTCATCATTAGTTGCTTTTGAGATTAGCTCAGTAATTGTTACTTTGTCAGTTTTTGTTTTTATGAAATCTGTAAAGTTTAATAATCTCTTTAGGTACCGAGAATAGTGAGAGATTATTTTAGGTACCGAGAATAGTGAGATTATTTTAAGAAAGCAAGGATATTGATGTTTAAAGGAATTAAATAATAGACAAACTAATCTTAAAAATAGCATTGAGCTGATTGGACTTATAAATATAAAAAATTATCGAATTTGGGTATAAATCAGTTGTCATGTATAATGTTTTATCTTACAAAGGTTGATAATGATTTCAGAGCAGCAAAGCAATAGAAAGCCTTAATATATACATTACATTTTGGGGCAAAGCAAAGTTAATTTGGTTTATTTTTTGGAGTGTGCCTATCATATGCACATTAGGCCTAGTTTGGTAAATTTATGTGTCAGAAGGTCATAGATTTCTTGAAAGATTTAATGGCCTTAGAAGCAAAAATAGCCACAGGATGGTTGGCAAGTGGAGTGGTCTTAGGAAATTTGTCAAAAGCTGATGTGCAGATTGAGTCATAATTTATCCAAGCAAATGTAATGTCATCTTCAGATTTGGATTGTTTTTGCCATTTTAGGGATTGGAGTTTTGTTTGCGATAATGCAAGTTAGAGCTGTGAGATTAGCTCGTTTTTAAGGAATAAGTAAAATTCACATTTCATTTTTTGAAGTACAGGCATCACACAAGAATTGGTTGAATTGTTCATTCTGGAAAGATGTTGTATGTGGATAATCATTGATCAGAAGAAATCAAGATAAAGTACTTTACCCATTGCCTGTTACTCTCTTCTGCTATTCACTGTTTTCATTTTGCTCTCCCTTACGACTATACACATTTAAAATTTCTTCCTTTTCCTGTTTTTTCCATTTCCTCCTCACTTTCTGATGTATTCTCTTTCTTTCCTTTATTTCCTTTCTCTCTATTTCTCCTTCAATTTTTGTACTTTTTCTCTTTTCTAACATCTTTCTATCTTTAACTTTCCATTCTTCCCTTATGTTTGTTTGTTTTTATTCTCTCCTTTATTGCTCTTTCTTACAAGTTCAAACTTTTACTTTCCTTTCTCCCTTCTCTTCACACTTTACATTCTTTCACCATCTCTTTATTCTCCATCTTAATCCATAAACGTGGGTCAATTTCTGCCTTGCACACAAGTGGAATTATCAGATATGATTTAAGTAACCACATTTGGCTAGGCATTTTCATTTGAACAAAAACTGTTCTGACAAATTTGCTGAATGTGTTTGTACGCGCATATATATATATATATATATATATATATATATGAGTTTGTGACCCTGGGTTTCATGCTTTTGCAATCATCAAAGTACTGCATATATATATATATATCTCCAGAGATGTATATAGCCAGATCCCTTGAAACTGTCAGTATGCAGTGTTGAATTCTATGTCCATACTGTCTACATCTTCAAATATTTTATCTCTAATACACACAAATCAAACTATCAAGAAAAGATTATAGACACAAGTATTGAAAGTATTCAATAATTCTGGTTTAAACACACACACACACACGTTTTATTTTGTATGTGCAGTACTTTGATGATTGCAAAAGCGTGAAACCCAGGGTCACAAACTCATATCCATACAACTATATATATATATATATATATATATATATATATATATATATATATATATGAGAGAGAGAGAGAGAGTTTAATTAATACATTTTCTGCTATGCTTTTGTTTTTCCTATTCAATTTTGAATATTTTCCAGATGTGAGGTTTACTGTATTGTTTCCTTCTTTCCCTTCAGAAGCTTATTTAATTGTTGATAAAACTGCCAAAATTCCAGCTCCCCTGCACCTTGTCCACATAAGTCATGCTTCTTTTATATATATATATATATATATATATATATATATATATATATATATATATATTCTTTTATCCAATTTTGGATTCTTTTTGTTCATCATTTTTCTTTTTTCACTCTTAATTTATGTCCTCTTCAGCTCATTGTTTATTTCCCTTTCTTTTCTTATTTTTTCTACCATTCTCACACTTTCCATTTTTTTTCTTTATTATTTTCATTTTCTTTTTCTTTTTACATCCTTCTGATTTTTCTCTTTTCTTACTCCAGCTTTTATCCTTATCCATTTCTTTATATTCTTTGCTTTCTATTCTCAACCATTCTACTTTTTATTCTATTTTTGTACTTAGATTTGAAGTTGTTTTCATTTATGGCTGTTTATTTATATCTGATTCTTTATTTACTGCATTTTTGAAAGTATTGTTGACTTTTTACTGTTTTATTCTTGAGGAAATTTTTGTGACTTGAAACCTATTAAAATTCTCATTTGGATTTTAATTTCATAAAGTATCTATATTTAGATGCAAGCTCCAAAAAGGGATTTCAATGATCAAAGATATTGCTTAAGGTTATCAATGTCAAGGCAATGGTTAAAAGGTAATTTTTTGAATAAAAGAAAAATTGCTTGATGTAAGTAGGTACTTCCATACATAACAAAAATGCCCAAACCTAATAAAAACAGTTTTATTGAAATCTGTTATTATTAAGAAAGACAAAAGGATATTTGATTATTATATATATATATATATATATATATATATATATATATATATATATATATATATAATTTTTTTTTTTTTTTAATAGAATTTTCAAAAAAAAACATTCTTTTTTTGTGTCAGAGGGTGACCATACAGGATATTTTAGTGTCTTTTTGTGGTGAAAAAGACACTGATTTGGAAATTCTTACAAATCAAATAATTGTCAATAATAATAATTTATTGAAACTTTCTGGGCTTAATCACAAATGAATTAAATTATTTTAGAAACATTTCTCTTTTAGAAAATCTTGTTAAACATTTCTCTTTTAGAAAATCTTGTTAAACATTTCTCTTTTAGAAAATCTTGTTAAACATTTCTCTTTTAGAAAATCTTGTTAAACATTTCTCTTTTAGAAAATCTTGTTAAACATTTCTCTTTTAGAAAATCTTGTTAAACATTTCTCTTTTAGAAAATCTTGTTAAACATTTCTCTTTTAGAAAATCTTGTTAAACATTTCTCTTTTAGAAAATCTTGTTAAACATTTCTCTTTTAGAAAATCTTGTTAAACATTTCTCTTTTAGAAAATCTTGTTAAACATTTCTCTTTTAGAAAATCTTGTTAAACATTTCTCTTTTAGAAAATCTTGTTAAACATTTCTCTTTTAGAAAATCTTGTTAAACATTTCTCTTTTAGAAAATCTTGTTAAACATTTCTCTTTTAGAAAATCTTGTTAAACATTTTTTTTCTTATAACTATTACTCCCCCCACTTATTTAATTTTATGAAATTTCAAGAAATTAATTTTTCTAAAGTCTAATGTCTATATTAGTTATAATAATTGGAGAATTTAAATCATCAGTTTTATTTTTTATTTGTTTTTGTAAAACAATTTTACTGAAAAGTTACTGAAGTTACTGAAAATCTGTTCTGAATTAAAATAAAAAATGCAATAAAACTAAGACATTATTATAAAAGCTTTTAACTGCTTTTATGAATAAGAAAAATTATGGACCCTATTGTCAAGAAATTTTTTTTTTGTTTTGGTGAATAATGAATTGTTTTCATTTTTATAATTTTAATTAGAATAATTTAGAAAGTTTTAAATCTTTTAAAATTGTGTATTATTTTGTAGCAGATAATATTGTTATTAAGTAAAAATTATATTTACTAATCTTAAAAGGAAAAGCTTACTACAATTCAGCACTCTTCCCATATTTTAAAAAGAATTCTCTTTTTGTTTTTTGGTGTGTGTATAAACATGCCAGTGTTTTGTAAATGCTGATATCCATACATGACATAAGAAATTAAGAGCTGTAACTATAGTAAATTTAAAGCCAAACTACCTAAAATTCAAAAAAACATTAAACTATGGAGAATATTTTCCTAAATTTTTAAGATTACTGGGTAGTTGAAAAAAAAAAGTTAAATAAAATAGATGCTCACATGATATTTGTCAAGTAATTTTTCCAGATATATCCTCAGTAGAATAAATTAAACTTTTCAAAGATCAGGTTGTCAATAGAGCTGCCAGCACCTCATAAAAACACCCACCTCCGTGTTAAAAAATGCTTTTCTGCAATATTTTAAACTAAAAATATTTGTTTCAATTCGGATTGATTAAACTTTGAATCAGCTAATCATTAAATAAAGTTTCAGAATAGCATATTTTATTTTTTTTTAATTTTTTTAATAAAATGAATTATGTTGTGCTGAGAGAATTGTAAATATGGCTAAAATCAGCAATTTCTAGTGGTTTAAAAAAAACTTCCAATCAATTTAAATTCATTTTGAAATACAGCAAAGTATTTTGCTTATTTGAAATAGATTAAATTTAATTTATTAGCTTGAAATTAAAACTCAAATAAAAAATTCAAGAAAGATTTTTTTCATTTTAAAAAATTCATTTTAAATCTTAGGTATCACTTTTCTTTGGAAATACCTAGATATAAGTGTTCTTGTGCCAGAAAATTATCTCTATGTATATATACTTACTGAGAAATTATTTCATTGAGATCATATAAAAATTAAGACACATTTCTTACTCTTTTAGTTATTTAAACATAAGATGGTGTCAATTTGTCAGAAATACTACTGATAGTTTTTGGAGACTGTAGTTAACTTTCATTTTAAGTACTAAGTGAGAATAAATAAAAGAAGAAAATTGGAAAACAAACAAAATTAATATCTATTAATATAAATGAAAGTATAGTATAAAATCTACAAAATATTGATATTATATATTCTTTATTGTTTTCATTCCTATTTCCCCCCAATTTTTTACAATATTATTGGAGAGATCTTCAGCTAGGCTTATGACCCTTTGTTATAAATTCTTGATAAAGTTGAAGCTTGATGATTGAGCCAGCAACTTCAAGTACTTCAATATTATTGTCATCTGATTGGTATGGCAATATATTTCTTATGCTGAGAAACCCTATGACCAGCCTAAATGAAAATGGGGGTATATGGTATATTGTAGAATAACTAAAATATTTTCAGATAAGATTTATATTTACAAGCTGACACCATGTCATGCACGCCTTTGTGTTTTGTCATTACTCTAATGCAGCATAAGTAGTATTCTTTACCTAACTGTTTAATATACCTATTTTAGTAACATAATATTTTAAATAACTAATTTCAATAAAATCATACAGTATAAAAATTAATTTCAAGTAAAATCTGAATTTTGATTTGAAATTTCCACTGTGTCATGTTTATCAATATGTTTTATGGGCAAACATAGATTAAGTACATTGGCAGGTAAGAGTATTGAAAAAAAAAAAAATATTTTGTATATAATAAATGTTTTTTTCATGTTTAGGCTATGCATGTATTGATGCATCTACATAAATATATGATTGAATTTATAGGAAAAAATATTTGTATATGAAGTATGTTTGTGTAGACACTGTATGTACAATTGATATCCTATATAATGGTCATTGCACTTATTGGATTCAGTCAGTATGATTGCCTAAAAGTTCTCAGACTGACAAAGATGTTTGGTTATATTATAGAAAGTGGATTGGGCTGAGAACTTTTCAGCATCCTCTCATGCTAAAAGAAACATGACGGCTAAAATGTAAATCTTAAAAAAAAAAAAGAAACCTGTTGACAGTAAGCTTTAATATTTGCCTGGTTGTCTGCAAATCTTGACTGATATGTAAGCAAGTTTAATCTTTGCTAGAAAAAGAGGAGAGTTCAAGTTATTTGATATTGTAAAAGTTCTTACATTCATGAGCTTGACCAATCAGAATATTTAGCAAGCAGATAGAAATGCTGAATGTCAACTGATCCTGACTGTCACAACCCAATACAGTTCTTTCTTTTATTATCCATCTGAAATCTTACAGCATTTCATTGATTGTGCTAAAATTCAGGAAAAGCCAAATTCAACAAAAGTCTCTTCTGCTCAATGATATGTACTGTTGTACTACATATATCATCTTCATTTACCCATACACCCTCTAGATGCATATTATATTTTCTATCTTGACATGTTACAGAGATATACTGTTTCAAGATTCTTTTGCTTCGTTAAAGAATGATTACAACATAAAATTTTGTATTTGCATAATACTTATAAAATACTGAGAACTTTGTTTCTTTGTATTATCTTGTTTAATGTTTCATTAATATTAAACTAAATAACATTCCATTTGCTATTGTATAATTATTGAGCTTTGTCTAACAATTTTCAGCAGACAGCTTGTTTATCCATTTGAGATAGTGATATTAATTGTTGGTGAATTTAGGACACCCGAGCATTGGTGCTCTATAATTTTTTCAAATTACTGGAGAATAAAAATGAACTTGTAAGAGAGTTTTTTTTTTCTTTTCATTTTTTTTAAAAAAATTTATTCACATATGTAACTATATTTTTGTAGTTTAAACTTTTTTACTCATTTTATTTTCTCCATTTATTAAAAGGAAAATAAAGAGTAATGTATCAATAAGCTGGTCTCGTTAGGATAACATGAAGCATCTTTCAACTGGAATATCTGTTAGTATAACAGTGGACTATCTCATTAATAAGAAGGGGAGACCAGGTTTATCTTTCACCAGAAACTCATTTATTTCCTTTCTCTGATGCTTATTTAACAGTCATAGAACAATATTTAAAAGCAATTAAAACTGAAGGCAGAACCAGTCAAAAATGTATAATATTGAACGTTTCTTGTATGGATGAGATTTGGCTAGAAATAAATCTTATTATATTCTATGGAAGTATTTTTTTTAGACTATGAAGTTGTTTCTATGCTTGAAACTGTATGATGATAAATATAGTTCAGATCTCATTCATAAGAGGCTAATTTAGATTTACTATGCTAATTTTGTTTGCTTACCTGGTTAAGCTTTTTGTGGCAAGAGAAAATTTTCTTGCTATTAATCAATAACAGGTAAAATATGATTCTCATCTCTTGATTTACGCACAAATTGAACATCTCTGGAATACTGAAGGACATCATCTTTCACTTCAACTAAAGTGAGCAGAAGGCTAAGGTAATGCATGGGTAGGTGGAGGACACCAACCTTCAGTATTTATGGGACACCAAACTAACTTGCCTGGGGTAAATTTAGTTGTTCTTTCTTAATTCATGTCTTTTTTGTAAAAAAAAAAAAAAAAAAAAAAAAAAAAATTCTTTATCAAGTTTCCAGTCATAAAAATCATCCATGCTTCTTGATTACAAACTTTTTTTTTTTTTTTTTTACATTTCAGTGACTCCACAAAGATTACAATTCAAGACAGTATATGTTATTAAAGTAGATTTGCTAAAATACATCTTTAGTGATGTACATGTGTGATTGAGAAAAGATTTTTATATTAATGAACTTGTGCTTAATTACTTCACTGCATATAATGTATAACTTGAGAATATTTATTTTCAGAAAAATGCTATACAATTTTAATCTATCTGGGCATTATCATTTAATGATAAGCAAAATGCTATTAACTTCCTTTTTACCAATGCTGTCCATGGTTTTGTAATCTCAATACTCTTTTTATTTACCTATTGATAGGGCTAATATTTTATAAATCTGAATAGCTAAAGTTTTGTGTAAAAAGCAAAACCATTTTATTGCGGAATTTTGTTAGATACATTAGTTTCTGTGTTGTGTGTATGCTCATACAATGTCAGGAAACATTTGTCATGAAATTTAAAAATTATTTTACAAATTTGACAGTAAAATTATTTACAAATAGTAATTCTCTGTGCCGTGTCTCTTCAGGGTATAGGTGATCATAGCTCTCCACAGTTTCTTGTCCTTTGTAGTTTTTAATAAATTTGGTCTTTTTTTGTTATCTCAAACATTGTTCTGCATCATTTCTCAAGCTCACTAAGTTATGCATTGTTTTCTTTTGTCCCTCTTGCCTGCAAAAATGAGTTCAATAGATATGCAAAAATAGAAAGGAAGGATGTGTCTTCTCACTGAAATTATTCAACTTATACAGTGAGGCGATTCTGAGAGAATTAGAATTCCTACCAGGATTTGTTAATCTTAACAGCATAAGATATACAGATGACAGTGTTGATAGCAGACACAGAAAACTACAAAAACTCCTATAGAAGGTAATGAAGGAAAGCAAAAAGAAAGGACTGAACATCAATTGCAAGAAGACAGAATGTATGTTTGTTAACAAAAGGAAGAGTTCAACATGCAAATTATAAATTGGAGATACCAAAATCAAGTACAAAGATTTAAATATCTGGCAAGTGTTTTAACAGAGGTCGAAAAGTGTGACACTGAAATCCGAAGGCATATTGGGATAGCCCAAGGTGCCTTCCAAAAGTTAAGCAGAGTATTAAGAGAAAAATTTTGTTAGAAACAAAAATAGAGAATTGAACTGTTACATGATATCAGTCCTCCTATATCGCAATAAATGCTGGGCAATCCCCCTTACAGATGAAGAGACTTGAAGCAAAAGAAATGTGCTTCTACAGAAGGATGCTGAGGTTACCATAGACTGAACATGTGAGCAACAACGAGGTTTTGGAAAAAATGGAAACAGAAAGGAAACTTAGCATCAGGAAGAGAAGTTAAAATTTCCAGGGCACATAATGAGAAAAGAGGGCTTGGAATAAATGTATTATTAACTATAATTGTCCTCCCATGTTTATAACTGTTACAGTTTAACTTTATTAGAATCTCTTTCCACTTGATATGCTGGCAAAAGGTTAGCTTTTCAGTCATAAATTTGACACCTATCACCTCATTTACTACTGCCAGGCTAGATTCATTTTTACCTGAAATTATAAATGTTCACTCAAGAGATAACATTGATTTTTTTTTTTTTTTTTTTTTTTTGTCTGACTGTCTGTGTATATAGGTGATGGATTGAGCAGATAATATTTTTTCCCATTAATCCAGAAATATTTTCTCATTACTATGAATTCTAGGATTTTATGATTTCATGTCCATTTACTTCCACATATGTCAAATATCTTTAACATTACATTCCTACATTCAGTTTTTGATGGACATAAAATACTTGATTATTCCAGATTTAAAGAAATAAAGTGAAATGCCTGACTCAATATTTGTGTCATTTTTCATCATAAATTTGGTATTTGAAAGTTTAGAGGTCAATTTTATTAGTATCAAATAACTTCGAGGAGCTGCATTTGCTGGTTCCCAGACTTCATGAGTTCAAGCACCCTACGAGGCTGGCATCCTGCTCTCACACTTTCACTGTCGAAACTCCTAAATGTAGCCGTCTTTTCTACTCCAATAGCTTCATGTCTCGCACCTCTCACCTGTGGAACTCCCTTCCCTATTCCAGTTTTTCTGATAGCTATAATCTCCAGCTATTCAAATGTAATGTCAATCGACATCTCCAGTTGCCTTGATCCACTATCCTTCTCCTCATCTTTTCCTCTATCACACCTATCTGATCTTGCTCCAAATTTTCCGTAACCCCTTGCGTCCTAGTGGCTTCTCGCCTTGCTTGGGGTGAAACGCTTAAAAATAAAAAAAATAAAAAAGAAGCAACTAATGAATCAGTTTCTGTGAAATGTTAAAAAAAATCCACAGGGAATTATTTCTGGCTTTTTGCATTAATTTCCTGTCATAGTGTATATAAAGAAATCTTGATTCATGATATGAATGGAATGTACACTGATGGATAGCAACAAGTAGAGATTTCACTTCTCATATGTTTATTGTCTACTATTCTTTTTTTATTTGTCATATTGGATTTTAATTAAAAGAATAATGGCATGTTGGTTTTGATGGAAAATGATCTTCTAGTAGTATCTCATGAATAAAGAATGTAACCTGCTTGCTTTCTTGGTTTATGATCAACACTCTGCAGAAAAATTACTATAATATAGATTGGTCAAAACCCATAATGAATCGGTAGTATGACATTCAATATGTTTGATTTGTATATTGAAGAAAAATTGGGTGAAAAACTAAAAAATAATTTTTCAGTTTCTTATCTCCTTCTTAATATGGAAATAGTATAATTTTATTGATTCCTTCTCATCATAAAAAATAAGTCACACACACACACACACACACACACACACACACACACACACACACATTTTTCAGGTATTCACTTAAGAGTATACCTGTACCAAACTGGTATGAATTTAAATTAAAGTTCCATTCAAGTAATCTGAGGAATGTGTGATCATGAAACTTAAGTTAAAACTAGAGCCATCCTTTCATAGGATCTAACATTGTTGAGCATTTCTTGCTCAATCTAAACTTTGAGCACTTTACACTGAGTAGGTTACCCTTAGGCCTTTTTTCTCTTTCTTTTTTTTTTTTTTTTCACTATTATTGTTTTTCTTCAAGACTTTATCTGAATAAGAGTTTAAGGTTTTGGCAAGTTGTCCATTGGTTCCATCAACGTTTTTTTTTTTTTTTTTTAATATATATAATTGCATTTTATTGGTTTACTTTTATTTCATTTTTATTTCATAAGAAGTTATTCATTTTTCCTCTCCAGGTGCTTGTCTTGTGGAGGCTGGAGAAGCATTCAAAGATCTTGCAGAGGTAAAATATGCCCTTGAAGATAATGTCAAACAGAACTTCTTGGACCCAATGACTCAGCTGGCCAATAAAGATTTGAAAGAAGTCAATGTAAGTGAACTGATTTTTAAATTTTCTTTATATTTTCTAATTCATGTATGAAAGTAAGCACCATATATTTTGGCCTGAATTTCTATTTTTATTGAACTATTGTTACTTTGAGAAATTGCTGTACATCCACTAAAATTGTCCTTTTCAGTCAACTGTTATATTTTACCTTTTATTATTAGCAATAAATCTCTGCATTGATAATTCTGCTCTAATTGAACAATTTCATATGAATTATAGATTGTCATGCACTGATTACAAACTTCATTGGATCAACTTGGAAATGTATTTTAAAGCTTCATTTAGATCTGTATGTTACTTTTTCTTGTAGATTATTCACACTAATCCTCCTAGATAGTCTACTAATTTATTTCTGATTCTATGAACCAGTATCAAAATGATATTTTTGTTTAAATTGAATTTATGTAAAAACCTTCTTGAGCCAGTTTTGTATTAGCACATTTGTCTTGCCATCATTTTCATCTGTTCATCTTTGACTTTTGGCATTTTCAAAACTTTAATGTATCTGACAGCAATTGAAAAAACTTATTGCTTGTTTGGATTTGATTTTTTTTGTTCTCTATGATTAGCTCAAATAATATTTTGTTATCTATAATTGGTTAACATTGACTCAAATTTTGATCAAATTTGAACTTGAGAATGATGACATATCTTCTTTCTGTATGGGATACAACTATTTGAAAAAACCTATATTTTAAGAATATGATGTTTATTAATGGATTGAACTGTAAATACCGAATATTTTAAACCCAATGTTATCAGTGTACAACCAAAACAAAGGAATTGGTTTTGCCATTCCAATACTTTTGGAGGGGACACTATGTATATGTGTGTGTGTATATATATATATATATATATATATGAAAATGTTATTATGACTGAGTGTTTGAGAAAATGAGTGATGTTCAGTTACAGATTATCCTAGATTTTGTGCCCTCTCCCAGAAGGTATAACTTAGGTCCATTCACTATAGTTACAACATGTAAGCTATGTGATGTTTTATTAATTTGAATTTTTTTTTTTTCAGTGTGATAAGGCCAATCTTAATTCCCCTCTTACCTTTATTCTGACAAGGGATATTTTGACTTATACAAAGTTAAAACTTAATATAGTTAATGCCATAGTCATTTCTGTAAGTAACTTTAACTCATGTAATGCAGGTGTTAGATAAAGACCCCCACCAACCCTAGACCACTAAAAGTAATTCCTGTCAAATTAATTTTACTTTCAAGTTAATATTAAATCCAATGGGGATAGGCGATGCTGATGTACCTCCAAGCAATCTATGTCATGCACCTTCTCCCAGTGGGTATTTTAGTCCTTATATATGAGTGAGCTTGCCTTGGTATCTGAGGTCTCACACTGGTATGATATTTGACTCAAGAAGTTTTGTTGCTCTGATTTCTGAGTAGACAAGACATATACTCTTGGTATCATATCTTTGCACACATCTCCTGTAGGTGTGACTCACTACCAAGTCTGACACTCCTGCATATAACTGACTCCTCCTATTCTCTTTCCTCAATAGGAATGGATATATTTGCATATCATCCACTTCACACTTCTCCCCAGTCTTTTGAACAGGAGTAGAGGTCTATCCCTTGTTTGCTGTTTAGGTTTGGATTTCTGGTTCCTTTTAAAGTCTACTTCAATGCTATATTTCTAATGTATCCACCTAAAACTTTTATTTACTATGGAATTACTTTTTCTTTTCTCAATAAAAGTAAATAGATTTGCCTATCATCCCATTCACATACCTCTCCAGTTTTTTGAAAAGGAGTAGTGGTTTATCTCTTGTTTCCTTTTTAGAATTGTTTCAAGTTCCTTATAAAGCCTTTTCCTTACATAACCCTCTACTGCAAGTGACTCTTGGGCCTTGTACAGAGTGAATATTATTTTTTTTCAAAATAACAGGTTGTCTCTATATATGTTGAAAAAATATAAATTTGCCTGAGGAACAAGGATTAGCTAACCATCCTAGCAGATAGACTTGGAAATGAACAGCTTGCCAAAGGCATGTCAAACCGAGGGTCCCCTGAGGGATAAATGGTCACATGTGTTGTCTTGAGGGCCACATGACAACCAGTTATGCACATTACAACTAATTGATGTCATTTAATAAAATTTATTGTAGAATATTTTTGTTACTTAAATTTAGAAACACACAATGTGCATATGCATGTTTTAGCAGGATTCACGTATACAAAGTAATGAAGTAGTCTGATTTAAAAAAAAAAAAAAAAAAAAAAAAAAAATTTAAACAATATATATTAGCAGTTTGCAACAGCAACAAATACATTGTACAAAAATTACAACAGTTCAAAACTGAACATTTATTTTCCACTATTCAGTCAGTTTGTTTTTTATCCTGAGCCTTGACACCTCTTTTTGCTGACAATTTTGTTATGTCTGGCTGAAATGTCTGTGCAGTTCTGACTTTGATTAGAGATGACAAATGTTGATCTGTTAGCCTTGTTCTCCAAGAAGTTTTTGTTGATTTCATGAAGGCAAATAACTGTTCACATAGATAGGTAGAACCAAACATTTCCATAATCTTTGTGGCAAATTTTCTGAAGTTTTTAAACTTTACAGGAAGTGAACTGATTATCCCTATCTTCCAACAACTGACTGAACTGACAGTGGTTGAGATCATGGCCTCTGATATAGTTCACTGTCTTTGTGAGCAAGCTAAGTACATGATCCAAGTCTAAAATTTCTGAACACAAATTTTGCTGATGAATAATACAGTGAAAATATGCAAATGATGAATCTGTATGCAAGTTTTCTTTGTAACTTAGCAGCAACACCATTGTGTTTTCCAACCATATTCTCAGCACTGTCAGTAGATAAGCATGCAAGTTTACTCAAATAAAAACTATACTCATGCAGAAATTGCACAACTCTCTCAAAGATGTCTTGGTTTGTTGTAGTGTCATGCATGAGAACCAGTTTAATTAGTTCTTCATAAATATTAAATTCACTGTCACAGGCCCTGATGAAGATTGCAAGTTGTGCCATTCCAGTGATGTCAATGGTCTCATCAATAGCAATAGAAAAATGTTCAAACCTTGATGATACTGCCTTCAACTGTTTTTTCAAATCACCTGAAATTTTATCAATCCGTTCAGCAACAGTGTTCCTGGTTAATGAAATGTCTTTGAATAAGTGTACTTTCTCTGTATATACAATTTCAGCTGTTTTTACAAGGCAAGACTTTATGAAATCTCCTTCACTCTAAGATTTCCCACTTGTGGCTATTATTTGGCTGACTTCATAGCTTGCAGTAATGCAAGTGAGATTCTGTTTCTGAGTTTTCATAAAAAAGGTATGTTGCTGTGTCAAGTTAGCCTTCATTTCCTTGAGTTTTGAAACACATATTTATCATATGATAGATACTTTGTTTCATAATGTCTTTTCAGGTTTTATGCTTTTGGCATGGCAATGGAGTTTTTACAAATTTCATTCACCGTTGTGCAAAAATGCAGTCATTCCCACTTGAAACATTCACCCTTCTTCGTTCAATTTCCTTTTTCGCTTAGCTGGAGGAGCACTATCAATTTTAGGGTTGAAGTAGTAGGAAAAAAACAAAAACAAACTAATTTCCAAAATTTGATGATGTGGAATCTAAAAAATTACTGGAACATTGAAACTACATCTAACAGTAAAAAGAGATAAAGCAATTTTGATAATGCTTCTAAAACTTTTTTGACTGACATTTCACCTTTAAAAGCAAAAACTTTTGAAATTTTGAAAGAAAGTTTTCTGTTAATGAGTTGCCATGTTGTTTTTGGGTTTTGATGGCTGATGGCATGATTATGAGAGAGTATTTGTTCCCATGCTATTTTCTCAGCCACCATGAATATTGAATATTTGCTACAATTTTTAGCATAATAGCTTAGTACCATAGTAACATAAAGATTGTTGATAATATTAAAATCATTTTAAATAAAATTATGCGATAAAAGGTATTCTTATTTGATATTCTATTTAAATAAATCAAAATGTAACAAACATGATTTATTTTTTTAAATACTAATTTTTAAATTATAAAAACTACAATTTTGGCCATTAAATGACCAAATTAGTATCCTTTGTACAGGTATTGTAACTATTTACACTATTTACACCGTTTGGACTGTTTTCCTCATCTCTATTGCTATATTCATAACATTTCAGCTGTTGTATACTTTTCTTTAATGTGATGTATGTCGGAATTTCGAACCAAACCATTTTAGTCCACGGGGGTAGATTGTTCTAATTCCACATGTCATGCCTTTTCTGAATATCTCAGTTTCAGTTAATTCCCTTTAGTAACACAACTCTCCAAGTTTTTGTGGCCAGGTATTGAACTCATAACTCTTTGGGTTACTTCAACCAATACTTTTATCGGCTGGGCCAATGTATATCACTTGAAGAAATACAGAGTGTACAATGGCTGCAACATTGTGAATATGGCAATAAAGATGAGGACAACGATGCAAAAAGTGTAAATATCTAGAAATCTTTAAAATTTCTTACTTGCCACCTTTCTTTTTTCACAACATTTAAATTGATGATCAGAGCTATTAAATTTCATCACAAATATCAATTTTTGATTATTTTTTCTGTTTATTTTTTTAAAACTTAGTTTCACTCTCTCTCAAAAGTGCTCAGATCATCATCATACAGTCATGAGTAAATCATATGAATCAGTGTGTGTGGGGGGAATCAACTTTAACTAAGAATATTAGTTAATAATGATTGACAATGTTCCATTTAATAAAACTTCAAAATATTTATGCTACTTGAGTAATAAAAAGCAAGTAAAATTAAGATGAAATAAATATTAGTTAACAATTAATCATAGTTGACAATACTTAATCTAATAAAAATTCAGGATAATAATACAGTAACTGGAGACTTCTTTCCTCCAATCTTAATGTTTTGCTTTATGACCTGTCTCTGACAAATAATTTTGTTAAAGAGAAATAGGACTTAGCAAAATGTAATGAATTATTATTAGAGTCAGTGTAATAATAATAAAATATATACAAAATTCAGTTCACTGTTCTAGCAGCATGCCATTCCATGTATTAGATTACTTCATGTGATCAGACACCTACTTGAGAAAGTTGTGATATTTATGTGGTATAAGCATTTACATTGACGCCTAAATATTTGGAAATTTTCTCATGAAGGTTGTTATATGAAAAGTCAGAAAATAAGTGACCATGAATTTAAGGCATCACTCAAATAGTAAACTAAGTCACCTTAAATTATATAAAACAAACTGCTACTATTCATTACAAAGCACCAATTTTGTTTGGACTATATTTTTGCAATAGGTTTGGTGGATTCTTTTTATTTATATTCTATAAGTAAATTGATCAGTCATTTTATGTTGTGTTATTAATCTGAAAATGTCTTGTCAAAGAAATATAAATAAGTCTATAAAATTTACTGTTCATACTGAAATGTTATTGTCTTTTGATTCTTTCTATCAAAATCTCTCAAGTCAATTTCTTGTTTCTTTTTTGTAATTCAGTAAATAATAGTTTAATACCTTAATTCATTTATTTCTGGAGTGAACTTTAAAATTTAGATATCTTGTATACCACATTATAATGATCACATTAAAAAAGAGACTTTTTCTTGCTTGGGGCTGTTAGGGTCCTCTAATTATGCATACTTGCCATCTTTTTGTCAAACTGGAAGTGTGCATAATGGCAAAATACTGTCCTAAAAATGATGGGGTGAGATGGAACTTTTCTGTATTACTACACAAAATGGTGGCTCATTTTGCTAATATGATTCACCATTGCTTATCTCCAATTCCTGCTAATAAATCTGTTTCTCATTATGGCATCAGTCTGGAATTAAAATCTCATGAATATCAAATGAAGCTTTCCTCATTTAACTTGTAATCTAAAAAGACCTCCCGACCTCAGGAGCAGAATGAATGTTCTCTACTCTTAGATTATTTATTTAGAGTTTGCCTGTTTCATGGTGATACCTTACATAGAATAGTTATAGGAGACAATGTTTTAATAGACATCAAATGTATTAAAAATAATTTTCCCACAATTTTTTGTTTTATCGTATATAAAAGATATAGTTTAAATTTGTTCAGCTGTATATCATCTAAATTACAGTTTGGTCAGTTGTATATCATCTAAATTGATGTGTATTACACAGTTCAAGGTCAAATACAAAATTCTTTCATCTGTCAGAGACACAGTGGTAATGATAAAAATATGAGTAAGCATAATTTTACTAAATACAAAATAAAAATTGTTAAGTTTTTTCGATCAGTACACAAAGGAAGAAACTGGAAAAAATAATGCTTGTAAAATAACAACACAGTGATCAAATTTAAACAGCATTGCTGCTTTTGATGTGCTTGCTTGTGCTCAAGACATCCACATAGTCAAGTGGTCTGTGAATAAACAACAAAGATGAGTGAGAATGTTATAACATTCTCACTCATCTTTCTTGTTTATTGCAGTGCTTTGAAGGAAAGTGTATAGTGTGTGGCTGTGTCACCACACCACAGAAACTTTTTGAAAATGGTTATAACAGGTGACTATTGTGGGTATGTAGCTATGACCTCCAAAACCAAAGCTCAGTCTTTGCAGTGGAAGACCCCCAAACTCTCCTAGACTGAAAAAAAAGCACAAGTGAGTTGAAGCAATATAAAAACACTGTTAGCAGTTTTCTTTAACTACAAGAGTATTTTTTATCATGGGAGGGTCTACCTGTTCAGACAGTAAACAAGAACTATTGTCCTCATCTTTATTGCCATATACACAACGTTTAGGTTGTTGTATACTCCGGCTTCTTCTGATTGGAATTTTGAACTTGAGATAGATTGTTCTGCTTCCATGTGCCATGCCTCTTCTGGATGTCTCAGTTATCTCCCTTTAACTCAACTCTCCAGGTTTTGTTCCCCACTGCAGTAGCCAGGTATTGAACTCACAACTCTTTGGCTCAAGTCACTGGATCCAACCACTGATTTTATCCACTGGGCCATGTGCCCTTCACTGCAGTTGTGAACAAAAACTTGGAGAGTTAAAGGGATATAACAGACATCCTGAAGAGGCATGACACACGGAACTCGAACGATCTACCCTGATGGATGAAATAAAGAGTTCAGTTCAAAATTCCAAATACTGGCAAATACAGTGGCTGAAACATTGTGAATATGGCAGTAAAGATGAGAACAACAGTCTGAACAATGTAAATAATGTAAATAATTACAATACCTCATCTCAGAAGTACAGACAGTAAACAAGGAGTACTACTGTGACATGTTGCAGCATTTATGGGATGCTTTTTGTCAGAAAATGACAAGATTGCATGCATCCTTTGAGTGGCAACTCCACCATGACAACACACCTGCCCATTCAGCACAGCTTGTGCAGTAGTTTTTGGTCAAGCGCAACATTTCCCAGGTCCGAGAACCACCATATTTCCCAGATCTACTTACTTGTGAATTTTTCCTCTTTTCGAAAATCAAATCTCACTTGAAAGGATCAAGATTTCAGGATGTCAAGGAATTCCAAGCTATCTGCTCAGTACCCTTAAAAAGGAGTTCCAGGAATGCTTCCATCAGTGGAAACGATGCTGGATAAAGTGTGTGGCTTTAGAAGGGGACTACTTTGAAGGAGATTAAATGCTGGATTGATATGTGTGTGTGTTTGTTTTTTTTTTTTTTTTTTTTTTTTAGCACTAGCCCTAATAATTTTTGTTTAAGCCTTGTGTGTGCGTTCACATACACCATTTAGTTTTCTATTTTGCCAGGTTGACATACACATGTAATCCAGATTGTTTTCTTTTTGCAGCACCATCGAAAAAAGCTCTCGGGGAGGCGGTTAGACTATGATTGTAAACGCCGGAAAAAGGAAAAAGGTGAGTATTTCAGATAGTATTTACTGGTATCTTAACCAATTGCATTTTTCTCTAATTGCATTATATATATATATAAATATACATGAAAATGATTTTTAGCTAGTGCAGATGTTTTGCATTTTCCTTTCAAATCATTTTTTGGTATTTTGATGTAATTGTTCGCTATGATCTTTTATGATTTTTTTTTTTTTTTTTTTTTAAAATAACATTTTGCTTTGTGCTTCTTGTTGAAGTGAGATATCCCTAACATTTATTTATTTAGTGTTCTACATCAATGCATTTTTAAAAATTATTTCTATTTGTTATTAAGGTATGACTTTGTGCTTCATAAAATTGTTTTTACAACTTGTTGCCTTGGAACATAAGAAACATATCAATATTGAGCATGCTGGAGAAATTTGCTGTTCAATAGTTTTTGAAATTATGAATTTTAGTTTTAATTCTGATTTTACAATTTTTAAATTGCAGTGATTTAAATATTAATATTTATAGTGTGTTTTGGATTTCACCACTAATGATATTGGATGTAAGGGGTCATTTGTTTCAAAGAAAATTTGAAAAACACTTTGAATATTGAAGTGGATATCAATTGGGATGTAAATTGAAAAATCTCCACAAAAATGCAATGAACATTAGACTAGAAATCTATTTTTATAGCACTCAAAAAGTTGTAAGATTAAGGTGTATATTTTAAATTATCTACCTGGCTGTGTACTATTCTATATTTATTAAATTTCTTTGAAAAAAATTATTTTTATTGAAAATCAAAATTCAATTTATGTTAATAAACTATTCTGGAAAAAAATAGAATATATTATTAAATTCTTTTACAGCATTATTTGAACAAATTTTTATAAATGTTGAAAATTCTGGATAAGATTTCTTGCATCCTTTTTCTTTCACTTGAAAGGCTTGAAGATTCTGAAAATGAACTCTTGTATAACTTTCATATTAATCTTTCTTTTCTATTCTACAATCACCTTATTTTACTTTTAGGAAGACTTGGTATTTAAAGTATTTGGGAAGTATTTACCATGGAAAACTTTTATTTACTTTGTTTTGCATTAAGCATCATAATTTTTATTTTTCTTAGAAATTATACTTGTAAATAATTCACCTGATACTTTAAATTGAACATTTGATCAGATCTGATAAAATGATTGGCTTTGGGTTTAAACATTACAGAAAGATCAATATATCCTCAACAAATCTTAAAATGTCTTGTTTCATTAATTACCAATCCCTGTTCTGCCTTGAATCTAAATATTTCTCTGAAAAATTCACACCAAAATTAATGGTTTGATTTTGATGAGGAGTAAAAAAATTTATCAAGTTATTACAAGTAATTTCAGAGTTTCTCTCTGAAATTACTCCTCACTCGTCTTTTGTTTACTATTTCTATAATGTGCTGAATTTTTTTTTTTTTTAAATTTTATTTTTTGCCTTTTCATCTCTTGATATATTCATTAACTTAATATCAAATGAAGATTGTTACTGTGACAATGACATTTATGAAATTTATAGTCGTTGGAACATTAAAGCAGATTTCAAAGCCTAGGAAAGTGAACTTAATCTTTCACCTTTCATTCATTGGTTATCTGTTAGAAATATATTTAAAGTTAGTTTTTGTATATCCTATTGACAATATTTTAAGTCCTTTATAAAACTATAGAATAATATGAATGCTTTACTGGTAAAAAAAACATTTAAAAAAACTGTTGCATTTGTCAGTTTGCAAACATTCTATTTCATGGTAATTTTTACTCTGATCATTTTGATTGCTGCACATATGAAAATATATATTAAAAGTTTTTGAAGATGGGGACGCCAGATACTGTAAGCAACCTCCTACAATCCAAAATATGTTTTGATTTTAAATAAC
Organism: Acanthosepion lycidas; assembly: GCA_963932145.1. Taxonomy (NCBI): domain Eukaryota; kingdom Metazoa; phylum Mollusca; class Cephalopoda; order Sepiida; family Sepiidae; genus Acanthosepion; species Acanthosepion lycidas. The sequence goes on along the minus strand of OZ010573.1, from coordinate 32,871,808 downwards.
CTACAAAAAAAAAAAAAAACACATACAGGAAACAATCATTTAAAAAATTTGAATAGTTTAATTTTTAAAAAATAATTTTAACTGTACATTGGAATGCTTATTTGTTTCATTGATTTTTATTTGTGTGTTTTGTCAACATTTGTCACTGGGATTCTAATTGTTCTTGTCTTAAGAATTTGTCCATTGAAACATCTGAATACCTTGTACTTACATAAAAAAAAATTTAGAGATCTTTACCCAAGTTTTGCCACATCAAGAAATGCAACAAGTTCAATATGAGGCATGTGTTAAACTACATTTTGAATGTAAACTCCTCAATTACAATGTCTGTTAGTGTGCCTATGGTAGTAGCCTTCACTTCATCTGTAACATTAACAACAGATAACCTAAGCATATAACTTAACAATCTCATTTATTAAAATCTCTGAATTTAAATATTTAAAAAAGAAATTTTTTCTGCTGAATATTGTCCCAGTAATGTTCACCTCTAATCTTAAATCTTATTCAGAATATTTTTTATTCATTTCAGTTATCTTAAAGTATCTGTAGATGTCTTTTTTTTTTTTAATGCATACATTTTCTTTAAGTCTATCCAAATTATATTTCATTTAAATATTTTTTTCTTTTGTTCCTGATATTAATACAGAAATTTGATTTCTTTTCAGAAAATTTAATTTTTGATTTTTCTGTTTCTGGAAGCATTTTGACTTGTTTATGTTTTCAGTGGTTTTACTAGTTTTACATGTTTTCCCTGAAGCCATAATGAGAACGTTAAATAAAATGTTGTAACATTCAGCCTATATATATATATATATATATATATATATATATATATATATATATCTATAGAGAGAGAGAGAGACAGACAAACTCTCCAGAGTACATGAAATGAATATAATATTATACACATAAAGAGGGTAATCAACAAATTCTATAGGAGTTCCTCTATTAGAAAAGTAGAATTAATGATTTTGGGACTTGTAATAATGTTCAGTAGCTACCAATAATTGTTCTTTTTGTTTTCTTTTTTTTTTTTTTTCTTCTCCAAACTTGTATAACTGGATGGTTCTGGATTTGGTGATTTTTTTACAAAAAGTAGATTTATGCCTAAAATAATTACTAGGTTTCTTTTTTTTACGAAAGTGATATCTATTTTCTAAAATATAATATGATTAACAAGCAAAATACTTCATTGGTATTCAAAATGATTTACTTTCTGATATAAAACAATTACCTGAAGATACTGAAAGCTATTGAACTTGATCTCATAAATATCGGCTGTCACTTAAAGATCAGTTTTGTCTTTTATATTTCAATGTTGTCCATCTTCTTTTCTCGCAAACTTAATAACACTGTCTGAATGTGTTTTTAACCATATGTACTCTTGGCTGCAGTCGATGCCATGGGAGAGATGGTCGGCTTTGGTTATGGCGGTAGTCAGTCTGCAACAAACAGTCCTGTTCGTAGTCCCATTCGAAGTCGGCCTGGTAAGACTTTCTGCACCCTGCAGGCTGCATTCTCATCAGTTTACCTCTTCATTCATCCTCTGAACTTGTACATCCAACTATAAATTGATACCAAATTACATATCCATGACCATTGCTATTTCATGTTTTATTGTTGTGCACATATCTCCCAAGCACTTTAAAGAATTTTCTAGTAAAGTTTGAAAAAATAAATGGATTTGTCAAAATAGTTTCATGTAAGCTGAAAACAACAAACTGATCTGCAGCATTCTTAGTTCTAAGTAATTCCTGTAGCTTCTGTCAACATTAAAAGAACTGAACTAATTAAAGGTGTTTATGAATTTTCTTAAGCAATAGAAAAGCAACTTATATTTTAGGATTAAATTTATACACTAAATTGTCTGTTCTCTTTGGAACAAAGTCTAAAATGTAAACATGTATGAAATACCACAAAATTGTCTAAACTGGATTAACTTGGTAAATTTATTTTAATTTTCCCATTCTGGAATGGACTTAAGTAAAACCATCCTTCTACACATTTTAGTACATATCTTATTTCTGATTTGGACCTTTCAACTGCACTTTGAGATTCATTTTGGGAAAAAAAAACAAAAAAACAAATTCTCATAGTATAAGTGTTGTTTCATGATATTGTGCTATAGATTCTTTATCAACTTTCTAGATCCTTTAAAGCAATGATATTTGAGCCTTTTTTTTTTCTCCACAATAAGTATAACTGAGATTCTATTTTTAATTTTCATTTTACACAAACAAAAAATATTCTATCTTGGTTTCATGATTGAAATGCAGATTTGTCTTTGTCAGATGCAATGGCTTTATATAAATTTACCTTCATTAGATATATGGTTTTATATATGCAGATTAATGTTTATGATAACAATGCATTAAACTTTTAAAGTTGCTATGTAAGTAATGAGGGATGGGACATGAAATGTAATACATTCCAACCTGGTAATAGTGTTAGTAATAAAATGTATTGCTGAATTTGACTAACTTTATTTTGGATATATATTCTAATATATAAACATTTGAAAACATAACTGCTGCCAAATTATGACAAACAGTTCATTGTAAGATGCAGCTAACAGTATAAAAAATGGGATAAGATACTGAAGAAAATACAAAGAATGCATTTGGTCAAGTTGAATGTGCTTAAATCTTAAAATAGGCATTCTACTGTTGAGAAAATCTTGATTTTTTTATTTGCAAACTATTAAGCGTATATTTCTTTGGCATGTTTGCATTTATGATTTAATTTTCTATTAAATAAAGACTTCTATTGTAATTTTTTTTCATTTTTAGACTTCCTAAAGAAAAATGAAAATTGATCCATTCATATTGTAATACGTTATGCAAAAATCCATCCAGAACTAACCAGAGAAAAGGTTAGCATTGAAACCTTGAATTCTGAACATGTAGGGGGCGCTGTTAGATTATAAATCAGTTCATCTCTACCTTATATTTATCCATCATGATTTAGTGGTCAAGAAGTTGAACTAGTAAAGAATCAAGGATATTTTTTGATTTGCCTTGTGGCATTTAGGAACTTTAAAACTCAATAGTTTATTGACTTATCACTTAAGCACACTTATCCATTCATGATTTATTGATGTTGTAGGCAACCTTGTTCATTATTCATCTCAGCACTGGATTTTAATATTATGTAATTGTGATTATTTCCTAACAATTTGAATTCATTTTGTTTTATTTTCTAAATCTAATGCTAACAAATGTGCATATAAATCTACTTATTAATAGAGGCTTATGTTGTTGAATAAATATTCAATTTGGAATATCAAATCGAACAGGCAAGTTTGTTGTGGTTTAAAAATGCTTGTCTCTGGTTACAAGTTGATAAGGTCATCCACTCTAGAAAGACAAGACTGAATTGTAATGCTTTGTTATGAGTTTTACTCTCACCAGTTGCCACATTTTAAAACATTGCAAGTTTTTCTGAAAGGCAATAAGCGGAATGCCTCACCTGTTGTAACATATAAAGGTCCTTTGTCTCATTTCCTTTGTTTTTTCATTAGTATGATATCTCAATGAATAGATGTAGAAAAATGATAATTTTTAAAAATATTTTTAATTTATTACTCTATTTCAGCAAAATGGTCTAGTTTTATATTTTGAAGCAAGAGGTCTCTTGAGATCATAAAACAATTGTTAAATATTGTAATTATTACAACAATCTGGAAAACTAATTAGGAAAACAACTTATAATTAGCTTTACAAAATTTAAAAAACTTCTAATAATATTTCTGCTTACATCATCTGTGTCATTTCTTTTAGAAGACAATTTTATGAATTTTTACTGCATTATATTATTTTATACATATTGACATTTTTTGAGGTTAATTCATCATTCAATGTTTACAACATTGATAGAAAAAACAGATTGTTGTGAAATAATTATAATGAAATGTTCACATTTTTTGTTAAATGTTTAAATATTTTTCTCTTTTAATTAATATTTTCTTTGAATCATTGTTTTGTTTGGTATTAGGACATTGGTGAGTATCTTCATATGAAATGAACTGAACCTGTTTCATTACATAAGTTATACTTGCAAACCATTTTATCATTAAGATCATTTTAAGTAATATTTTTTAAAAGTATGAACAGATTTTAGTAGGATTATAACTGATGTAGTCCACAACCACAAGGAAAACTGTAGAATAAAAAAAATAATTTGCATTGTTAACAGATCTGAAAGTGAGGTTTGCTTATACTGACATTTGATATGTGGAAAACACATGTATGCTTGAATATGTGTACGTACTCACAAATATCTATATGTAATATAAACATTTTGATATTATTCAATACATGATCAAGCTGTCAAATTGGATATTAAATGTGTTTATAAAATGAATTGCTGAAAATGTTATATGTATGCATTTAAGAAAATATATTTATAAATTATTGTGTATTTGATCATATGTAATACCTTTTCTATGTTAAAAAACAGTATGGCTCAATGGTTTTATATAATTTTGAGGTGTCTAGTGAGCTAATGTTTATACAGACACCATAGACCATTAGTACTTATACTTAGCTTAACTCTGTAATACTGTAATCTTAAGTATAAAGTTTTTTTTTTATATGATATCAAATACAGTATTTCCAAATTGCAAAAGTTCTGAATGTAGCTGAGTTGCTTAATAAGTTTTAGAAATATTACAATACATACACACACACACACACACTAAATGTTCACTCAAAGCAATGCCTAAGAGCTACTCAAGGTAGAGGGTTACATAGGTAGTTGTATGAACATAAGAGGAGGAAGTAAGTGCAGATTATAAAGACACAATGATTGAGTCTATACTTGAAGAGGTTAAGATTGTAGTGATCTGGGAAGCATTCACTTGGAAGTTTGATTGTGCTATGCCAAGGAATAAACCAATGTATGTATAACTAATATAGTTATGCTGATGACTCTACACATTATGGGCATTTGCTTAAAATGGTGTTGGTCTTATATATGCCTCTAAAACAGCATTTACCTAATTAAGCATGGGCTCTACAAGAACTCCTTTGGGATCAGGTATTGGAATGTTAACAGCAGGCTCCTTTAATTGCTGCAAGTTATTTATTAGAGATTCTCTTGAACAAAGGTTGGTCTAACATATATCCTACTAGCTTAAAAGCTACCCTATTGGGCGGCATTTAGGCTAGCTCCTGTGGAGAGCTCTTGACTGGGTCTTCATCACAATAGGTAGGGAGGAGTAGATGCAATAGGCAACAATAAACTAAACTCAAAATTGATTGCTGCATTTAAGTATTCTGTTAATATTTAAGCTTACTTTTTAAAAGTTCAATGGAAAAGATGAGTTGTTGAGAGTTGTCTCTTTAACTGAAAAAGTGTGACACACTGACATTGTCATTTATTATATAGATGATTGAGATATTGGGAATTTAGTGACCAAGGTAGCACAGTGAGGTCTTAATGTTCCTGAAACCATTCCTTTACAACTCGTACAGTGTGGCAGGTTGCATTACCACACCATTCCCATCATAGAAGACTGTTGCCATGAAGGGATGTGCTTAGTCTTAAATGATGCTGAGGTAAGTGCTATACTGCAAAGTACCTTCTACATAAATGGTGGGGGGGGAGGTCGTTTTCCAGCAGAGCATTGCCCAAACCATCACATGGTCACCATCTTGTTGTTTTTCCACAGTACATCCTGGTGCCATTGCTTCTCCAGGATAGTGATGTATATATGCCATGCTGTTCACTTCCTTCTATTAATGTGACATTCAAAGCTTTAAAAAATCAAACACCAATATTCATAGGCACATTAAAGACATTTTTGGCAATGGGCATTTGTTAGCATGGTATTTTGATTGACTTGCATTTATACAGACCCATATGCAATAACCATCAGTGTCCTGTGTGTTGTGACACATACTATCATTACCCTGATTAGTTATCTTCAATTTGTGACACAGTAGCTCTTCTGTTGGTTTCTATATGGTGGCAAAGCCTTTTTATACTTCTTGCACTGATAAGGCTTGACTATATAAAACCTTGTTGGTATTTGGTGATTTTTACATCCTCAGCACAATTGCTAATTAATTACTCAGCACAACTGGACATGAGCACTCTGCAAACTATCATTTCAGAACTTCTATGGTTTATTTTTCTGGACATAATAGCTTGGTTTCTATCAAAAGTTCATTAAATTTTTCTCTTTGGCCATAACTGCAGCAAAATGCTCAATGCTGGCTTACTGGTTATATACTTCTGATATACACAGGTGTCATGACACAGTAGCTGTCATTCTTGCCATATTCCACAGGTGATAATATTTGGCTTATCATTGTGTGTGTGTGTGTATATATATATATATATATAGAGAGAGAGAGAGAGAGAAGAACAGTGTATAAATAAAAAAATTTGGTATAATACATAGTTTGTTTTATAGTTATTATTGTGCAAGTTAACATTGAGGTTTGTGTGTGTCTAACTATACCTGAGTGAGGTATTATTTATCCATTTCCATTATTACTTATTGATTGACTCCTTTAATTGCAGGTGAAAACTTGATTTTAATCAAAATGTTACTTTTCACAAGTTCCTGTGCATTACCAAATGTCAACTATTGTGTGTATTTTTTTTTTTCAGCTTATCTTTTTTTTTCTCCCCAAAGCAAAAAAAAAAATGTTTGGATTTATTTCAGCCAGATGATGTCGGGTTTCACTTTTGCTTCCCCAATTTATGTATGACCATTCATTCAAAAATTTTTTTTTTAATTTAGATTGGACCAACATTTTATATTCATTTTGTTTATGATTAATTATTTTATTTAAGAATGTCCCAAAGTTTTCAGATTCTTGGTTTAGTATCAATTTTAGAATAAAGTGGAAATTGGTCTAATCTCACTTCCAAAGGTGAATTTAAATAGAGAACTTAATGTCATTAGGATAAAACCAAAAAGAAAAAAAAAAAAAAGAAAAAAAGAAGTTATTTGTCTATATAAAATTTTATTTATCATTTATTATGAAAAATATTATTTATGTGAATTGGTTTGTTCTGTAGTTGATCCATCTTTCTATCTAGATTTATTTTTGAAAAAGCAAATATATATATATATATATATATATATATATATATATATAATGATCATTACTTCAGAGTTTGAAGGAAAAACTTTAATGATCTTCAAAAATGACTTCTCTAGAAGTAAAACACAAAACAAAAAGAGGAAGAAAAAAAAAAAAACAACCCTTGTTTGTTTTTATTTCTACCTATCATTTACCTAATGTTCATTTTTCCATTAACCTTTGTATTAATTTTTTTGGTCCTGAATGTGAGTTTTCAGTTTGTTTGTTTTTTCTCTCTCTCAAGAAATTTGATGAATATTATTTTTACTGAGTTTCTTCCAAATACTTACATTAATTATGAGGCCAAGTAAAAATTTTCAGACAAATAATTTTCAACATTCTCCAGAAACAAACCAAAAGTATTTTTATTAAACTACACAATACCAAAGTTGTAATGTTAAATAACTTTCATTGGAATTTTAGAAGCATAATAATTTATTAAAACAAACCTGTTTGCCCTCCTTAAAAAGGCATAGTTGTGATTGTTCTTAGGGTTTCACATATTATAACATACTCATCTATTTTGGTACAATATTGTACACAAATGTATTATCTGAGAATCATGCCACACACACACACACACACATTCTATCTGAGTGAAATGTCACTTGATAGGAACATCTTTGTTAGCTTAAAAAAATAATGAAATTATTGTTCATTGTAATATTAAAATGATTGTTGTTTGATGGAAATTTTTTTCCTCTATAACTTTTTCTCTTAACCTCAGAATTAATGAGAAAGTCAGTGGAAGTGGTTTAAATTCAGTAAAAATAATTATGACCCCCCCATTTCTCCTCCCCAGTGCATTCAGTATAACTGTCTTTATGCATGTCTCTTCTCTCTCTTCTTCCTCCTCACTTCTTTCCCTGTTTCTCACTGTGTGCTGCTGCTGCTGTTGCTGCCGCTGTCCTTTCTGCTGCCCCCCTATAGGAGAACAAGCGTTTGGGGACCAGTCTGCCCAAAGCAGCCCATCTCGAAGCCCTTCAAGGATGAGGGCCGGTAAGCTACTGTACACTACAGGCTGCACCTACCACATGTACTCCGCTCAGACATCCCCACCCTGTTTCCCTGCCTCAATGCTTGCTCAGAGTACACCCAAGTTTTTAAAAATCTCTGTATAATATCTCTAACTTGATTTTACAATTTTTTTGATTATTTAAAAATTCTAAGGAAATTCTTCTGTTAAGAGAATGGTCAGAATCCAGCAAGGAACTTGAAAGTTTGTTTATTGTTAGGATTTACTTTGGCTTTTAGACCTTTTGTCAGCTCTGATGATGGTCACTTATATTTCCAGTTTGTGTTGTATTATTTCCTTTTTTTATTTGTCTCTTGTTTTATTATTGTTGATAACTTATATTACCAATCAAACCTATCTTGGCTGTTTCTGGTGTCTGTTTTTTGAAGGCCTTGAATATTTCATTAAAGCAAAACTTAGGCTTGTGCTTCCTAAAATATCAGTTTGCATTATGTCAAACTTCCACTTGACATGAATCTGTTGTATAACTCTGGAATGAACATTAATCAATCTCATTTTATAACAAAGATATGGCATTGATTTCTCAAATAAAGTAATTTCCTGACAATTGTTCTCAAGTTTATTGAATGTCTTTTTCTGAATTAATTTAATTCATCTATATATTGGATGTACAGAATGTAAAACATTTTTATTTAGATAGCAAATAAATAATTAGTAAGAATTATTGATTGGACATTTGTAAGTAGATGAATAATTTATTGAGATTGATATTCTCTTACTTTAGACTTGGGTTGTTTTTTATTAAGATGCCTCCTTTTATGTTTGCACAATTGTATAAATCATTCTTGGTGGTTTCTAGTGAGATTTTTCTGATTTAGAAAAATAGTCATTTTTTTTCTTTTTTTTTTTTTTTTTTTTTCCTCTTTCTTTTAGTTGTTTACATATGGTAATTGTAATTTGTAAAGTTTTCACCAATTAATTTAATTACCAGTCTTAGCATTGCTTGACTTAAGTGATAACTTAAAAAAAAAAAAAGTTTCTGTTATGCACGATAAGCATGCATCAGGTTGATTGGATCCTTGAGATAAAATCTGAAGATGTAAAATAATCAATGGGAAACACTGATCCATCTGATAAATATCTTTAGAAAGTGTACATCTTTATTTGCTTAAAGTAGTTCAATGCTGAATTTATTGATTTCTTTGTTAAATATCTCAGTCAATAGAAAGTGAGTGGTTAACATGGTTACAAAAGTTGCTGTTCTTAAAGTTAATCAATACATTGTAGCCATCTAGACAACTGTTCACTAATGCAGTATTAGTTTCCTAATATGCACACACACACACGACCATTTCCCTACTTAGGTCTTCAGTTAATATACCTGAATATGTTTTTAAGAAAATTACTAAACCAAGCTGACAAATGATTTGTTCTATTTTATAAAAATGTATAGTAATGTTTTTGTTATTTTGTTTGTTTTGTCTTTTCAAGAAATAATTTGTTTTTACTTGATCAGTATTCAGATGTCATATTTTTCAAAAAGCAAGCCTAAAACTATTGATAGACCTTAAATTTGTTCCAAAAATTAGCAGACAAGATATATTTGTACATCATCTATTTATTCCAAAATCTTGGGATAAATTTAATTTCTTCAAACATTTCAAGTTTAATAATCACTATTATTTACAATATTCTCTTTTGTTAAGAATACTCAAGTTTGTTTTGTACAACAAAAAAAGGTGCATTTTTATTTTTAAAAGTTACTTTTTATTTAATATTTATCTCACTTGTTTAAAAATCTTTACCAAGAGTGTCTGGAAAAAATCATGTGATTTATTTTATCCTTTTGGTTCTCTCAGTTTTATGATTGAATTCTGTAGATTGCCTTAGTAAATGTAAGTGAATTAATTTTATGAATAAATAAAGGGAAGACAGTGTGTCTTTGAACTCTACCTTTTTTTATATAACTTTTATGAACTAAGGATTGTTATGAATAATTTAATTAAGAATCATTGTGAGAAAAAAGGCTAAAAGAAATACTAATCTAGACTTTTTTTTTTTTTTTTTTAGTAAATGGCAGGAAAAATGAGTTCAAATTCTGTTGATGTAGGAAAAATGATTTGCTTACAGAATCTTTATATTTTTTTAATATGTATATAGGTTGTTCTATTTAAAAACTGATAGCTGTATTTCATAAAAATTTTTATTAGGAGATTAAGTTTGTATTGTATTAAGTTTTAGTATCACTTAAAAAAAAATTGTTGACTGTAAATGTCTTTAAGAAGTTTTGTCTTGGTTTTAATATTTTTTTTACATATCTTTTTTAAAAACAAAATAAAATGTTATTTTTATATAGTTAACTGGCAGCTCTTTACATAGAAATAGAAATTGTTGCTTTGAACCTTTACCTAAATATTCTTGTTTGGGCTCCTTATACAAGAAACCCTTAAAAAAAAAAAAAAGTAACCTTATAATTAGTCATTTGATTATTGGTCAAATTTTGAGAAGTGGGTTGGGCTAAGAACTTTTCAGCATTTTCTTGTAGATTAAGTCTGCAATGATAATAGATTAAGCATTTTAAAAATTTTAATTTAAAGATATTTCAATAGAGGTTCCTTAAATCATTAGTCAAGAAAAATGTATTTCAATTGTGAGTTTATTCTTCCGTATATTTCAATCTGCAATTTGGTTTTCACGAACTCTTTAAAATAAATTTCATTAAAAATATCTACTATAAATAAAACTGTTTCATTATATAAATAATAAAAAATATTTATGTAAAATCAAATTTACATAAGACTTAACTTGGCTTTGGACATCACAAAAACTGTAGCCAGAGAAACAGATTAAAGAACTAAACATTACTAATTAATTATTCTTTTAAATCTTTGGTTACTTTTCATAAAGCTTTTTCAAATAAAAACAAAACCCAAATAATTCAAATGTACAAGTGAAACTTCTGCTAATTTTGTTTATTACTTTATCCCAAGAAAATTTATCCTTTTTTTTATTAAATATAATTTTTTTTTGTCATATTGTCTATAAAGCTATTAGCCAGATCAACTTTTATTTTTTTAATCATCATCTCAAAACTCATTAATACAGCATTTAGTTTTTCTAATTACAGAGGCTAGTTTTCTTATTGCACCTAGAATTTTTAAATTCCACATTATATATAATATATATATATATGATGATCAGGTTCTCTAAAGCCTCTTGTATAAGCATTGGGGTCTAACAAAGTTACAAACTATATGCATTGTTTAAGTCTTCGAACTTTCAACAAGAATGCAAAAAGACTGTTACTTGTGCTTTAACAAAGGGGAGGAGAAATGAGTTTTGGGGAGTAGGAATTTGAAATGAAAAACAAAAAAAAGGACATTGGGTTTGCACAAGTCTAACAATCTGTAATGGACTTTTAGTCTCTCATCTACTTTGGCCTGTCAGAAATATTTTCCATTTTGCTTGATCTTCTCTTTGTAAGTGGTGCATTACTGAAGATCTGTCTTGTTCTTGAACAATCAATATTAACTGCCATATAAATGTCAAATTTTGTTTCTAAGCATTCTTCTGAAGCTTAAAAAGTAAATCTCTGATCTACCAATTCATTTTTTTTTTTAAATACATATTGTCAATTTCCTTCAAGTGTACGGCAATGAGTGTGGTGCAAAGAAAATCTACTCCAATCTCATCAGTTCTGTCATGTCTGTCTCTTCATTCAAAATTGTTGTTTGACAGTGTCAAAACTTCACTAATCTCAACACATTTATTTTTTTACTATCCTTTACTACTGTATGGTTTGGCTTAACTATCAGAATAGGAAAAATTCTCTTTTTAATAAGCTATTTTTTAAATTAAATATGTATTTTTTTTAATTTCTTCAAACAAGGTATATGAATGCATATAATTCTAACAATATGCCAAAATGGAGTTTCATCACTGCCATTAGAGAAAAAATAGTGAGGAAAATCAATTTTAGATTCTAATTTGAAAAAAACTTATTCCATCTTGAGAAAAATGAGAATCAATTACAGATACCTTTTTATTAGGTTGGTGCAAAAATAATGACGTAATAATGTCATTTTTTGACATTAAAAAATACATCAAAAAACGACATTATTACGTCATTATTTTTGCACCAACCTAATATCTGTTTTTCTAAATATACCCCAAATATTAACAATGGTAAGTCTGTGATTCATAGACATAAATATATCCCATATTTCTTTATTACTAGAGAAGAAAACTAGTTAAGATCTTTAAAATAGCATAATGAAATAATAATTTTTATCATTTTTAAGATGCTTTGTTTGATCCTTACATATTTACCACTTATGAATACAAAATGATTAAACACTATCATGACATATGCAATCTCTTCCAAAATGATTAAATGGTTGATTTAATGTTTGTCAGACCTTAGATACAATTTTAAAAATAATCAGTATATTGAGCAATAGTTCTTTCTTTTCAATGTATCTTTTAAATGTACAAGCCAGCCCCTTTGTACAAAAAGAGGAAATATATAAATGTAAGTTTGAATAGAAGAATTTGGAAGTTGACTTTATATAATGTTATTATATAACAAGTATCCAAATAATATATTACTTTTTCTTGATCATTTTTCCTCAGTGGCATTTTTTTCCTGCTACTCTTGTAGCTGTCTCTCACTATTAATTTTCCTACCATATTTTCTTTCATTTCTACTGAAATGTATCAGAAACAAACAACTCACTCACCAAAAACAAACCAAAAATAATGAAAAAAAAAAAAAAAAATAATGAAACAGGCAACTGCTACACCTTTTTATTGGGCGTTGGCTGAAATATGAATACCATGTTACTTGTGAGCTCTTTATCCCACTGAGTCTCTTGTTGATTTCTTTTTTGTCCTGCCAACTTTCCATATTGCACCACTTGCATAATAACACTGGATTGTATTAACCAAAATGAAGAATTAAAAGAAAAGTAAATTTTTAAAAAATATTAAATATCAGATTTATTTTAGAATGTATAAATTCTAATACTTGAAATAATGTTACAAACGAAACCTAAAACCACATCCTTGATGATTCTATTTTTTTTTTTTTTTTTTTTTTTTTTTTTATTAGATTGGAGTAGTGGGAGGGAGATCTGTTTAACTGATCAAAAGTAACCCCTTGCCTCTTTTGACAGGTTACAGACAAATTTATAGTTTTCTTAGTTTGCTTATGAAGTATATTTTATATAGTTCTTATCTTGGTGGTTTTTTTTTTGTTTTTTTTTTTTTTGCTTTTTGTTGTGAAAATTTCATTTTTTTTTTTTTTTTTTTTTTTATCAGTTGTTGTTGCTGCTCCTTTTATGGAAATAATTTCTGCAAGATATCAGTAAGAGTTGTAAGATAAGAGAAAGATTAAAAAAAATGAATAAATAGTTAAAAGATACATCTGCTGGATGTGCAAATTTGTTTTTGTTATAAAAACAACAATTATCATTACTACTGATAAGAAATTAAAAACTAACTTTTTCTCATGGAAATTGTTGGCAACTTTCGTTATATTCAGAACGAGGTTCTGTAGCTGCTCAATATAGAACCAAATAAATGAATTTAAGAGTCATCCAATATCTTTGGAGAAACCATTGTTACCTTTAAAAAACAAAAAAAAAAAAAACACCTAAAGCATTACAGTTCTTTATCATTGATATTTGAGTTTTCTGAACCTTGAGCTGTTTTCATCAAACTGTTTATTTGCTGATTGGCAGTTGTTGAGCAAATATCTCATCCCATGCCACCTGATGAGCATTTGAAGATGAACTGATTATTTAATGAAAAATAGCAGAGAGTAGATTAAAATTTAATATTTATGTGACATTAGCATTGATAAAAACTGAACTCGCTCATCATTGTGATAAAAAGTTAAGTCTGATTTTATCATTTAGATATGGATTTTGTAAGTTTGTTTTATCACACTAGCAAATATCTTTAAAAAAGAAAAAAATGAAAGGGAATTTCAAAATCTTCAAAAATATTCTGTTCCTGAGTAGAACATATTAAGTTAAATATTGCATGCTTTTCATAGTTGAGTTTTAATAAAAAAATTCTCTGTTATCTAAGAGTTGAGACTTAAATTGTTTTAATTTGTTCTATAAGTATTGTTTCAAGGCCAAATAGATACATGTTCTTCATATAAAACTGAGATAGGATACAAAGGAAAGTCACCACATGACAGTGATATTGTCCATTGTATCTTGCTTCCATGTCACAGGTATTCAATATTGCTTTTCCTTGCACCTATTCTTAATCAATAAACTTAAAACACTTTGATTCTCTACTGGGGGCAATAGTTGAACTTATAGTTTTCATATTTTCTGCACTCATGACACTATTTTGTATGCTGTGAAATTATTTTAGTTTTAAAAAATGACTATTCATAATTTAAGATTAGTTTAAGGTTATTTTTTTTCTTATTCAGACAATTTCTTTTTTGAATTTTAATCAGTGTTAGAAGTTTATTACTTTGGCCAAGAGAACTCATTCTTTATATTCTGAATTGGCATTTTAATTAGTCGTTCTATTTGGTCATTATGAAAATTTCATTGGTTAGTTATATTATCTTTAACTGCACAATTACAAGTGATTAAGTTTAAATCTGTCATATGACCAGGATAAAGCTTGTTAGCTTTCCTGAAAAGCTTGCTTGCTTTTGCTCAGTCTGCAAAGTTGGCTTTATTTCATTGTCCTGATCCAAACTTGTTAGTTCAAAAGGAAGACTATGTACTAATATCCAGTCAAGGAAATAAAGAAAACATAATTATCTATTTTTTTTTTTCTAAGATAATTATTTCACAAAATGAATTAAAAAAAATGTAAAAATAGTAACATCAATCATACTATATATACTTACAAATTTTAATTTTGCAAATATCCTGTTTTACTGGACACAAGTGGATAATTTTATTTGAATATGCAAATCAGGTAACTTTTTTTTATTTTCTTTGGGATTTCATTATAGTAAAACCTTTTTTTTTTCCCTCATGTATACCAAATATGCAAATGTGCTGATTATTGGTGTTAGGAAAATCAACTTCTGAATCTTTGACAAATTCCACAAATTTATATCAACATTCTTTTGGCCAGTAATAATGCCTTTGGAAAATGCATGAATTTATCTTCTTTTGGCTTTGGGTTAAATAGTAGGACAGACAGAGCTCTCTTGCCTTAGGTGCTAGCCATTCTAGGAGAAGCAAAATTCTGATGTTGGTGTTTATCTTTTCTTTTGGACTACTGGAAACACAGAGAGGGATCTTGACATATGAGTAGCTCAAGATCTTCATAACTCCTGCCCAGGCCTGTAGCACTCTGCACTACACCATCTCCTAAGGTGGATGTATGCCAATGGATTCAACCAGCTGTCATAAAACTAATGATAGAATCTTTGAAAGGAAATGATTTGTGTAACCATGTTCAGACAAAACAAATTGCATTAGGTTTTTTGTTTAAAACAACAAATTCAGGATAATAATTTAATAAACACAAAATTCTTTCTGAATTATTTTTATCTAAAAAAGAAAAATTCTAATATTAGCTTTATATTTTTCTTAGTTTAAGATATTAATCTGTGCATGAATTTTATGCTTTTAAAAGTCGATTATCTTGTTATTTTGAGGTGTTTGCTATGTTACTAAGATTTGATTTTGAAATTTATTTTATAGCAGATGTTTGCATAAAATGCAACCTTGCACCATTCAAATTAATACAACAATTCTGAATTCTCCTGAGTCGCAAGAGATTTTCTCATTTTTTGTTTTTGTGAGAAATGAGAATGAAATCAAATAGGTGATTGCAGTTTTGCCTTTGAAATATAGTTTATTTGCATCATTATCATTATCATCTTTGCAATTAAAATTATCAACTTATATTTAAGAGCCTTTTTAAGTCGAAAAGAAACTGCAGAAAAAAAACATTTAATATTTTAAATCTGCATTATACAGGTGGTAACTTTTTTGTTAATTTTTTTTTTTTTTATAGTTCAAGAAAAGTGGTATTATCTAAAAGAATATTGATCTCAAACATACAAGATGTAGAATTTGTTTTCAGCTTCCCTAGCTGTTAAGCATAAATAAAATGTTCTTGTCAGTTATGATACTAGAGCTGATTCATTTTAATGCACTAATAATATCATCTTTAATAGTGTCATCTTTAGGATGATAGGCATTAATGGGTTGAAGGTAGAAACCTCTAATTAATACCAGATTTTCATGAGACTATAATAGTGGAGTTTTATAAATCTGTCATTAATAGTGGAGTTTTATAAATCTTTTTTCAAAACATACAATTAATACTGGATTTCAATTTTTGTAATTAGTGTCAAATTTTATGGTCGGTATTAATGGATTAAGATCATGCAGTTTTGTTTATTTCGTCCAGGTTTTCTTTCTTATTTTGTGTCTTGAATTTTGGTCTATCACAAGAATAATCCTTTAAGGAGAATGTTTACATTTTTATTACTAGGATGGACAAGAATGTTTATTTTCAATATTTTAAGTTTCTTGTTGGCTAAATACCATTCACATATGTTAAGATTTTTTATTCAGTCCATTTTATGATATTTTTTCCATTTTTTTAAAATTTAGTTTTATAATTGAATAATGCTAAACTAGATACATTAAATAAGTTACCATCTTAGCCAAAAGATGCCTGTAATTTCGTATATGTAGTTGGTAAGCCCATAGTGTACCTATTTTCTGTAATATTTTGCCATGTATTGCAGTGTGAAGTATATTATTGTTCATTTAGAATAAGCACAAAATGGTGCATGAGTTATGCTCTGCTGATGTTGTATCAATGTTTAGTTTTGTTCTTGGATAATAAAATGTTAAAAGGAGTTTTGTCAATCTGTCTGTTTACCCATTTGTTTGTATGGCTTACTGTTTAATCCATTCTCACAAAATGTTCCTTCCTTTGCTGTCTTCCTACCCTCAATCTGTCCCTTTATCAATTCTCCCATCATTCCCAGTTATCAGCATCCACTTGCACAACTAGTCATTTTGTTGTCATTCTTCTGACAAGTAATTTATGTTACATGAGAATTAAAGCTATTATCTACCTGCCAGGTACTTTGGCCTTATTTGTCTGTTTTCATTTTAAACCTAAACATATTTGTTGTTGATGTCGTTATCTCTGTGAATAAAAACTCTGCTAGGCTTTTGAACTGTACTATCTTCATTGTTGTTGCAGTAATTGCAGTGCTTTATTCTGTCATGCAGTGTCTTGTCTCTATTCTGCTAGCTCTAATTTTTGTGTATGTATGTGTTCTATCATATCTATTTCTTTATACATACATGCACATGTAAGTCCATATCTGTCTTTATTTTAATATTTACTTGTCTACTTGTTGTGGAATTGTTTGGTTTAAATAGCATTTGAACTAGAGATCATAAGGTCTAGAGTTCAATTCTTATTGCTACCCATTAATTGCCCAATTTTAACTATGTGGTAAGTAAAAATGCAAAGTTGTTTATTTGGTCAGCAGTAATCCTCAGTCACCATTTTGCTGCTATTTGATGTAGAAATAGGTATTTGATTTGGATGTAATGTGTAATAGGTGCTCAGAATGAGTAATCGGCAATCTGAGTTTAAATTCTAGTCAAGTTCATTACACTCACTTTTACACATATACCCTTCAGAAAGGTAGGAATTTATCTCTTTGTCCTCCCTCCCCTCTATCTATGGGTTAAAAAGCAGGGTAGACTGGGATCTCTAGCTGTGGTTGGCAACTAGTCTAGGAGAAGGACAACTCTGAATTCAAAATCCAGCCATTAAAAAGATTGTTCTGTGAATTTTATTAGGAAAATCCAATGTAAATAAAGAAAAATGTTCATATAAGCAAGTTCAATTTTATGAGGCTGGTTTAAAAAAAAATAGTTAAGAGTAACTTTCATTTTTAGAAAATTCTGCAAATATTAAATCCTCTCAGGAGAAAAATAATTTTAGATATCTCTCCCTTGTATCATTAAGGTGGCCATTAGTTTTATTGCAGGTAAAAAATAATCAGGTAGAAAGGCATTAAAAGTTGAAAAGCTCATTAGTGATTTAGTTACTTTTGATTAATTACTTTATCTATTGATTCATTTTTTTTTTTTCAGATTTGATTATTGAACAGAAATTTCTGTGGTTCTTGAAGTCTAAGTACATAATTTTCCTTGAAAGATAAATTAATTGAAATAATTTAGGGATTCTGAAATATTGTGTTTAGCAAACTTTACCAAATGCTTTGGCAGATAAGTTTATCTTTATGAATTTTGATTAAACAAATAAAACTACCTTTGTTTCTTTGTATAAAAAGAACATTTACCCTTGGTTTCAGGTGTAGATGTCTTGCCAAATAAAAAGTGTTTTATTGACACTGTTTATCATGCCTAATTAAGAAAAAAGACAGCTTTTTAAATATGTAAGATTGTTTCTGATCTTTGGTCATTGAAATAATGATTTTAGAAAGTGGGTTGGTTCAAGAATTTTTCAGCACCCCTTTGTGTATGTAGGTTACACACACACAATAATTAATAATTACATACATCAAGTTTCATGGAATTTTTTATCCAATCCTCAACATATTTTTTGTGTGCTGAGTTTATTTTTAGATCTTATTTTCTCTCTCTAAAAAAAAATTATGATGATGTAAATTTGTTTTGACATATTTCTGTTACTGACTTTTGTTCAGTTGTAATTATGAAATTTTATATTTGATAAAAAATGTTAATGGAATAGTTTTCCCCTCCTTCTTTGAATTTTTTTATTAACTTAAATTTTAACATTTGATTTATAATATTTGATTCAATTGTTTATAGAATTTTGGGGGTGATTTATGTCTAGCAAAGTACTTCTATTTTGAACTTGAATTTATTTAAATAGTTCTTCTAGTGAAAGGTTCCAGTTATTTATAACTTACATATTTTTTATAAAAATATGTTGATTTCAGTTGCATTTATTAATAAAAAGCTCACATAGACAAGATTTTATCACAGGACATACACACAATTTTAATGAAAAGCATATATCACATAAATTTTCACATATGGAGTCTGTTTTTTAATGGAAATAAAAAGGATACATATACTTAACTTTAGGAAGAGATAGTTGAAATTTGTAGGGCACATAATGAGGAAAGATGGCTTGGAAAATTTGATATGAACAGTACAGATTGAAGGCAAGAGGGACAGAGGAAAAGAATGCATAATCTACCTAGTGAGCTTGTATAAATGGATGGCAGAACAGGAAATTGTGGAGAGCCATGATCATCTATGTCCTGAAGGGACACAGCACATAAGATAAGTAACATTTAAATATATCTTATGTACTTTTTAAATACATATATTGGATGTGATAAACAAGAATAGGTTTTATTTTTGCAACACAAATATCCCCATTTGAGTTTATAACAAGAATAAAGCAAATCTATTATGTTTTCTAAAAACTATTGACCTCATTAACATAGTGACCTCATTAACATAGTGACTTGTATTACTGATATGAGAAAAATGATAATCGGTGGTTAATGTTTTCTATTTGGAAAGTAGAAAAATCATTGTAAATATAAACAAAATATTTTCATTATTCTCTAATATATGAACAAAAGAAAATCTTGGAAATGTATTTTGTTAATTTTATTAATTGATGGTGGATTTTATATTCCATAAGTAAACTGTCAACAGCTTTTGTTTAGACAACACTCACTTGGTTTTTGTGACTTTATTCATACTGATATTTTTATTTTTGTTTTAACATACCTGTTATTAATTTCAGGTAATGTATAGATGAATAATTTAATCTATGTGTAATCTTTCAGGAGATTAATTAAAAATTTTTTAGTGTTGTGATAAGATAAATTATTAATTTTGTAACTATGAATTTAATTTTAAATTTTCATTATATATTTAAAATTTTATATTGTCTTTAGGCAACTGGTTTTATTTTAGTACTGGGCAGCTTCATTTTTTTCCTTATAAAGGATCTTTCCACATTTTTTTTATTGCTAAGAGTAATTGAGTGAAAACATAGTAACCTATTCATCTTTTTAAAAATCTTTTCACCTCAAGTAAGGTAACAAGGCCACTAACATGCAAGGGGGTTACTGAGTGTGAAAGAATATAAGAAAAACATTATTAAGGAGTGAGAAGAATGAAAGAACGTAAATTAAGAAGATAATGATTGACATTTACTTGAAATGTACTTATTTATTTTTTTTTTTTTTTTTACTAATTTTTCTTTATCTTACTGTTGCTTGTTATTACGATGTCTGAAGTTGAATATCCACTGGCTGTAAATTGGAATAAAAAGACTTGAACTTAGATTCATCATGTCTGTGCTTTATCATTTCAAACACAGAAGTAAATAATGAGACAAAGTCCAAATCTTTAGTAATTTGCCACTACTCATCTTTAATTATTTACACCACATTGTTTGTTTACTACCTTGTAGCAGTAGCATCAATAGTCTTAAGTTATCTGAATTTTTACTTGAAATATTTGTATTATTAATTTTGTAAGGTTTGTTTATTTTTAGAAAGATCTTAATGTATCAATAAATTTTTATTTTCATTAGCTACTGTTTTGATAATCTAAATTCTAATCCTCACTTTCATTTCATTTACAACCAAAGTTAGTGACACAATATTTTAATATAAATTTTCTTCACCTTTCTTTTGTAAAATATATTAGGTATGTGTAAAAGTTTCCTGCATTTGAATTAATAAATTTGAATTAATAAATTTTACATGCATTCATTAATCATTAAAATATTGATTTTTCTATGACTTTTTGTAAACATATTGGAAATTTTCAAATTTCCTTTTACAAAAATGATTGGTTTCAATGTAATAAAATTGTTGATGAAATTTTGAATATCAATTTTTGATCTAATAAGGAATGCTTCTATGATTGAAGAAAATAAATATCTGATGATACAAAATCAGGTGAATATGCCATATGAGGAAGAATTTCCTATTTCAAAACCATTATGTTCATAAAGCAAATGGAAATGAACTTTTTCCTTCAGTTGTAGCATTCCAACCTGAAAGGTGATGACTGTAAGGTGTTATTGTAGCCACTTTCACCAGGCATTAGCAATTCATAATACACAGGAGGCCTTTCAAGTCTTAATAAATATAGAGCAGTAACCTTTTCTCCTCAAAGGTTATGTTTTGCTGTTGACAATGCCGGATGTCCTGGACCCAGCCATTTTTGTTGCTTTGGATTATTAGAGCAATGTTATAAAACAAAGCAAGAAGGGAAATACAAGTGGTGAGATACTGTCTAATGCTTCATTCTGACAATTCCAGGGGTAACCCATTTTCCCACTCTCATAATCTGCATCCACCTTACAACAGTTGACGGATTGATACAAAGTTTTTTAACCAATTCCAACAGTGATAGAGTTGGGTCATCACGCAAAAAAAAAGCTTTCAAGTAATTATCTTAATTCTTGTGATCTACTCCTGTTTGGTTTATTCTTATATTCAGATTCACCATGAACTCAGCAAAACCATTTATGACACACACATTGTGTTCAATGGAAACATCTCCATTAATAATCTTTACTTCTGCTGCCCTATTGGTCAATTTCAAATGAAACCATATGCAATGTCACATCTGTATTAATCTTCTTTCAACAATAATAAGTGAACACTAAAAACTATTTGGGTATTTATTATCTATTCTGCAAAATGAAGGGGCTGGGAATTTTTGCGCACAATTAATGTTACAAATGTCTTATGTAAAGGGAATTAATTAGATGATTCAGATGATATTTTTCATATATATTTGAAATTCTATCTGTCAGAAACTGAATTCATCATAAAGATTAAATTTAAAGTAAGTCACGCAAATAATCACTAATTTTTGCATACTCAAAGAAGAATAAATTTTATTTTTTCTTCATTTAAAAAGATTTTTGATTAAGTATAAATGTTCATTCTGAGATGAAAAAAAGAAAAAAAATAGTTTGTTATTCAAGAGACAAGTCATCTGTTTTTTTTTTTTTTTTTTTTCTCCATTTCCCTTTTGAATCTTTTAAGGCAATATTTTTCATTCACTCTTAATTGCACACAGTGAATGAATGATAAATATTGATTTCCATTAGCTTAACTTGTATTTGTTCCCTGCTTCCATTCTTAGATGAGGGTTTCAAAGCTAGAATCCATACTGGCCTTAGGTAATGAACTGATAAAGTGAAAGTAGGATTAAATAAATAGGGTGCAGTGAGTTTAATCCATTTAGATAAGAAGTCATAAAACAAAACAAAACAAAAAATGTTCAAAGAAAAATAAAACCATATAGGACTTGATCAATAAATTTCACTGCTTACTCTCTGCTACAATGCCTTTGTTAGAAATGAAGTTATTTGTTAACGAGTTCAATAAAAGGAGAAAATGTGTTGAAAGCACATGAATTTTTTTTTTATTCATTTATTAAGATCAGTATCCCCCAAAGAGTGATTTCCTCTCATATCTTAATCAGATATTGTAAGGGTGATAGTTTTACCATTCCCTAAATTGATTGTCTACTCAGTACTGTATATTGCTTCAGTGAGTCTTTTTTACTGATTGTAAAATTGGTTGGCACCATTGTTTGCAAGTTAGATGCTGACCCAGATAAGATAGCCAAACCAGCTGGTGCATGGCCATCAGATTTAAATTATGGTCTAGGTAATTGACTTGTGGATGAGAAACAGAAGCTGTTTTGGCATGTGGAATGTGGAGTAAACTTTGCAATAACAAGAGATTTATTTTTTTGTTGGCATTGATCACATGAAAAAGATGCAATTATCTCTGTCTCCTTTGGGGAGGTCTCTGGGAATATGGTACCATTGCCTATAATGTAGGTATGGTACATTACATTTTTACCCTTTGTTTTCTCCATTTGAGCTTTTTCAGCTTGATCAATGTCATTAATTCACTTAAACATTTGTCAATATTGTTATTTCCTTTAACTGTAACTTTGTTGTATAATGCACATTTGAGTCTATGAGTTTGATTCTTGATTATGTGCTTTTATCTTCTGTGCTATTTCTTTGTAATACTTACATTATGAAGTCAATCCTTCTTGGATGGTACTCGGATTGTTTGATGTAAGGATCTCTGATATTTTGATCATAATTGCTACTCTTTTGTATGGTACTCTGATTAACAAGATTTTACATGGGACTATGTACTTGTGTATAGATTTTGATGTATTTTCTTTGGTATTCTCTGTGTTGGACATATGCTTCTATATGCTACCCAACTATGATTTTCTGTTATATATATATATATATATATATATATATATATATCTCTATTACTCTGTATTGAGCCCTCTTTTAAATGAAATGTTACAGACAGTGGAATTATACTCTATTTGTTCTCATTTTAGCTGGGAATATATATTTTATTTTAACTTCTGAATGTAGTTTGAAAATTTTATTTTTTTACAATTATTAAACATGTCTACATTTCTTTATGGTAAACAAATTTCTATTTTGCCAAAGTCATTCAAGTTTATCTTGGGACCTTGAGAATTTTTCTTTTTAATAAATTGTTCTGTAAAGGGTTTTCTGCTAACCTTTCTTTTTTTTTTTTTTTTTTTTTTTGTTTTGTTTTTAGTTCACAGGAAATATTTTCTTCTATGTTATTTAAATTTTCAAATGAAGAAAACCTAATTGTTACAATCTGTGTAAAACATTCCTACATATTGATTCATCTTAATATTTACTCATAGCACTTGTACTACACTATTCTGTATTTTAATTAAAAATAAATAATAAATTCATGGGTTATTAAGTATATTATAAGATATTAAAGAGCAAAATATCTAGATTATGAAAGTATGCAACATAAATGAACAATTACTTAGGTAATGTCAAGATGATTTTGTTCTCTATTTATAGATTAATGTAAAATTAGATAAATTTCAATGGTGCAGAATACTTCAAACTAGCAGGTTGTTTGTGTTCTTTACCTCATATGTATCATTTAGTAAGTTGGAACGTTTGCACATATTTGGTCTGCACTGATTAACCTTGATGAATTTTGTTTTTGCTGGACTTAATAGAAGAATGTAATATTTTTTTTTATAAGAAATTATTTTATGTCCTGTGTTTTTTTTTCTACATGATGTGAGTACATCTGAATTAATGTAACCATTAGTGATTATTACCTTTTTCCTTATACTGTTTATTGTAATGAGATTATCAAATGGCAGACTACTTAGTAAGAATGGTGCATACAAGATCCAAGAGAAAAGAAGCAGTTAAGGTTTGGCATATTGCTCTAAAGAGAGTAGCATTGAGTATATTGGCAACAAGCCAAAGTTAAAATATCTAGTTGAAACATTAGGATTGTTGGCTCTGAAACCTAAGGTTCAATTCTTGATGTTGTTGAAGAAATTCACGGATTTCCAAACTTGGGGAAGAAGTAGTTAACTTTTCTAAGATTAGAAAAGTTGCAACTTTATTCAAGGTTAAAAATCTCTTTCTGTGATAGTTTAATCATGTATTATAAATTGTATGAATGGCTACAAAGATGTGGCTAATAGTTTGAATTATGATGAGGACAAATGTCATTTGTCAAATAATAAATCCCAAATACCGTGCAGGTTCTATTAATAAGAATAAAAGCCTTATAATTATCTTTGACTCATTCCATGAAGGTCATCTGAAGCCAGTCAACAAAAACAAATATGTGCAAACGTATAAGAAGTAATTAAGAAACTGTAATTAAGAAGTTGAATCTTTAGAATCTTTCACATCTGTTTGAATATTTTTTATTTTCTGGCTGGTAAGATCTTTTGAGATTGTAACTAAACAAAGATTTCTTTTTGATTTCACTGTTCTGAGGATAGTCTGTTGTTCATATTCTTATATTCTATATTATTTAGTTTCTGTCGATTTCTATGCAGTGGATATTTATAGGACCTTTTTCAGGCCAGCAGAACTTGTTACAAGTTGCTCTATTAAAATAATTTCTTAAGAATTTATATAATTTTTGATGTTATTCAATGATTAAAAAGACCAGGATGAGTCAGGTGATAAATATAAATGCTGAAATGAATTATTTGCATCTCACTCTGTCTGGTTCTGAGATGAGGCATCAACATGATTCAATGACTCCAGAATACCATGTACAGCATACACATCTCTTAAAAGTAAAAACTCATGTAAAACAATAAAATGAGTTTCTGAAGAAATCATTACATAATTTATTTGATATTTTATATTTTGTTATGAGCTATTAGACTATCTCATTTTAATGTTGAAAATTAATTTTTCATAATGCTTTTATCTCTATTCACTGAATCACTCTTAACAATAGTTGTTAATATAAAGTTTATACATATCTATGTTATTTGTAATTTATTTTCTGTAAATTAAACACTTAAAAAGTATTTTTAATTGGTTTACATATATGGCCTGATATTAAAATTAAAGTGTATTTGTAAAGGAAACCAGTTTATATCAAATCTTGTTATTCTGCACATAATTTTTGGTGGTTGGGATGCATATACCTTCAGTGAGATTTTTAAAAACTGTGCAATAGTCCCCAGTGCTGTAGACAACTGCTCACTGTCCATGTCCTTCTATGAACCCCTTCATCCATGCCATTAACTGCCCATCTGTTTCATGTTGCCTGGTTGGAGTAACAAATGACTGGGTGCAGTGCCTGTAGGTAGTGGTCAGTGGGCTGATATGAGCACTGGCTTGTGTAAAAGCTGGCAGCACTAGTTGTAAAGAGTTTTAACTGAATGTTATGTGAAAGACTTGTATTCGTAGCTTACTGGAGTCTTCTGCAAAATTGTTTTGTTGTTCTTCAAACCCAACTGTGAACAGATATCTTCCGTCACCCTTCTTCCTATACTTATATTCATTCAGTTGGTCAAAGTTTCTCTTGTCCCCTAAACAAAAAGAAGTAGGTAACCTAAATCACTGTGAAATTTTATTACTTTGGATAGCCTACTTTAAAGCAAATAAATGAGTGACTAGTAAAAAAATAAATATGACCTTAAGCAAAATTGTTATGAATTTTATCCTTTGTCATATTTAAATATTGTTACCATCTATCCCTTTTTTAAAAAGATAATTCCCCAAATAATATAATTCTTTTGTTAATTTTGGAAGCAATTCAGCACCATCAGAAATAGAGAAGTGGCTATCCCTGCACCACTGTCACTAAACTTGTGAATGGAAGTGACATTATTTAAACTTTGCTTCAATAATCTCTGCAATGTTATTTTGACTGGAAATTTTAAACTTACTTTTTTCATAAAAAGTAAGTTTAAAATTATTCATATTCGAATTATTTATTAAGTGTAATCAACAGTTTGAGACATTTCAGTAAAAGAAAAAATAGAAATTTATTCAATATTAAACAAAAGACACATATAATTGTGTCATTGGCAGAAACACACACACAGTCATAATTAATTGCAAATTTGCAAAGTTCCTGTTTTGGAAACAAATTATAACAGGTGATGAAAAGTGAATATGGAATGCAAAAGATCATGGAATAAGCAAAATGAACCATTATTAAGTCTACTTAAGGCCAGTCTTTATTCAGATATGGTGCATATAAGGTGATTTGCAGGAAATCCTCTCCAATTAGCTTCTTTTTGAGAACCAAATCAAGTACTGCTTCCAGTGAATACAGCTGAAGGCAGCAATTGATAAAAACTATTTGAAACTGGTTAAAAGAAAGAGCTTAATATTCTGTCAGAATAATGCCAGATTGCATATTTCTTTGGTGATTGTCACTCATCCACTTCCATATTTAGCAGATGCGGCACATTTTGATTACCATTTATTCCAGTTTTTATAGAAATTTCTTAATGAAAAATATCACTATTCTCATTTAGAGCAGTTCTTTGCTGAAAAAAGATAATTTGGGAGAATTGCAAAGGATAGAGGAACAAAATAGTAAGTTTAATAGTGAAATTTATTTAAAAATAACAAAAAAAAATTAACCTAATAAACACAAATATTTTGGCCACCCAATATAAAGACAGTTGGGAAGTTGAAACTTTTGAGTGTATTGTCAATAAGAATAACAAAAATGATATTGCAAGTTTGAAGAAATCAGTGAGTTGTAGAGATTCCTCCACCTGAAAAATTATGCCCACTTGAAGCTCCTTTTTCATTTTTTACAATATGCTCCTCTGTTGCTAGTTGGCAGTTCTGTAAAAAAAGTGCCTTGGATATATTCAGAGGCTGACTGAAGCATACACTGAATGTTAGATTCTGGAAGATTGCCACCCACATGATACTTACTGTTCATTTTGTCTTTTCTAAAAGGAAAAAAAATCTTTTCCATCTGTTCATGCTTTTTGCATTTTTACTTATATTTGTTCCATAAAATATATGCATGCTTCATTTGAGGAAAATACTGCAAAATATCGGTTGCATATAGAGGATCATATTAAATGTCATTAAAAAAATGTTTTTTAATATTCCTTGTTAATTGTGAGATCCAACTTTAGTGTTTTTTTAATGTTTTATTCAATCTTTTAGCCCTTCACACCTTGTACATAAAATGGGTTATCAGTTTTGTTATTAAGTAAGTTCGAAATTGATCACCCATTTCTTAACAGCAAAAATATAATAAACTACTTTGGTAGCATTCAAGGCATAAATTTTCATCTTTTGATGATCCTCTTTAAGATTTATAAATATTTTTATTTTGCTTGTTACTTTCTCAGTTTATTTATTTTTTAACCTTATAGCCAGCTTTTTTATCAGCTTCCTAGATAGAAGTAAATAGTTGTAGTGTACAATAATTAGCAATTGTTATTTTCCTTCCTGTTTTCTTATTTGTCTACAAACATTTTATCTCCATAAATAATTAAATGCTTAAGCAGTAAATAAAACGGTAAATTGTTGATTGTAGTTTGTTACTAAGAAGTTGAAATGGTGTTTCAAGTGATTTTTTTTTTTTTTTTTGTATAACAGTTGAGTGTTGTATGTTAAGAAATATTGTGGCTGATATAAACTTGTTTTCTTCATAAATATCAAATAAATATATGTATTTCTGTTGTTTTTATTTTAATTTTGACTTTTTAAGCAACCAACTCTTTTCACATTATCTTAATAATTTTTTTAATGATAAACTGGTTTGCAGAATATTTTGTTGAATAGATAATTGGATATTAAACAAAGTAACACAACAGTTGATGGCATATATTCATTATGTTCTTTTGTAGTTTGTTTTATGAATGTAAAATAGCAATACCATGTTCTTCAAAGCTTTAGAACTATTAAGTTTTCTGTGAAAACCATTCTACCATTCACATTCTCCTGGTTTTGAGCCATACTGTAGTCAAGATTGCTGGCTTTCTCAAATGTATTTTGATTGGTTCCTTAAAAACATTGTATACTTATAAATATGGCATTATATACAGGTTGTCAAATTCATAGGAGTTTGTATTTACCATTTCTTTAACTTCAATAACTTCTATTATTTATTGCTTCTACAGTCTATTTTATAAGTCTCTATTTCTTTGATAATGTTTACTAGTGAAATATTGTTTTTACTTGGTAGTAAATGGTTATTATATTCTTATTACATTATTTGGATCTTGTCAAAAACAAAACTATTATGGCCACCATAATGAATTTCTAATCATGTTAAATCCCTTATTTCATATTTTTTCTCAGATATGTAAAGAAATTTATTTGCAGTTCCCTAGCCCAAAATTGTCTAAATGAATTTCTATGAGGTCAGCAATATTAAATATAAATAATGTCTTGTCTTCAAAATAAACTTCATATATGTGGAATTATTAGCTACTAAATACTTCAGATACCTTATTGTATGGATTAGTTATAACAAATTTAGTATAGAAGATAAGGTATAGAAGTTAAACTGAATATAAAATAGTATATAGTGCTATAGTGCTAGGGTTGGGTTTGACCCAACACAAGTTGCTACAAAACCAAAGCATCAACCTAAAACCATGACATTCATTCTTAAATAGTCTTGTCAGATTGAGACTTTCATCTGGATGTCATGCATAGTGTCAAAATTGTTGAGAAATATCTAAATTGTTAGCTGTATACAGCCACTTTCTGAGATCTGGTTAAAAATGTCTCTGAGCAAGTGAAGCATATAGGTCTCAAAGAGGACCATCCTTCAAACTTTGTGGATTGGTGTTACAGAATCACAAAAAAAAAAAAAAAAAGAATTGTAGCAAATAGCAGAAACCATATAACTTGAGGACTTTCAACAGCCGCAATAACTAAAATGGACAGCTCAAAAAGAAAATGATGATATAATCAAGATGTTAATGTTCCACACTACATTAAACAAAAGGTTAGGAAGAAAGCCCTACCAACATTGGAAAAAGCAATAATACTTACTGGACTTGAAAAGCCTACTTTCCTGAAGAATTGTTTAAATAGAAAGATTTTATGAATTTCAACTAAAATTAGCACTGGCTGCTCAGTCAATGTTTCTATATAAGGAAATGACTAGTGTTACCATTGCCATTAAATAAAATAGAACAAAGTTGTAATTTTTCCTCTTTATATAGCTGCTACTGTATAGAATTAATGTCATAAGTTTGTACAAGAAAATTTATTATTTAATAACATCTGGATTTTGAGTTAAATCATCTGAAAGTCAAAAGAAATAGCTGAATAGTTTCAGCTAGTTAATATTAAGGATGAATTTGTATCTAGTAAGGACTTAGATAAAACTAAAATGATATAAACTTTCATGGATGTTATTGGCTGCAAGATATTTGACATATTAAATCAATTTGTCACTTTCATGTTTTTAGCCAAAGATGAAGTATCAAAGTTTTTGTCAGACAAATTACATTATAATATCTATATATTCCTTGTAAAAATCATTTGTAATTGAATTTCATTGCTTTCAATTTTCTACACACATTAATACTGAATCTCACATATAGGTTTATAAATTTTAAAATTGTTCTAGTATAATCTCCAAATTAACTTTAATAGTTGTAATTTTATTGATTGCTGTTAAATTATGACATTTTTGTTGAAACTGATGAGAAAAGGATATGAATTTTTTGCAAAACTTTAATGTTGCTTAATTATTAATAAGCACCAGAGAGAAAGTTATCAAATAATTAGCTCTGATCAACATCACTTTCTACTTTCTTTTGAAAGATCTTTTTGTAATTGGTTACATCTTTTTTAAATTATTTTGATGAAATTCTTTTAATTTCATAAAAGTTTTATGTTTTAAAATGTTATTTTTCTCCTCAAAAGTATCTCTTTTTGC
This sequence comes from Acanthosepion lycidas, assembly GCA_963932145.1. Lineage (NCBI taxonomy): Eukaryota > Metazoa > Mollusca > Cephalopoda > Sepiida > Sepiidae > Acanthosepion > Acanthosepion lycidas. Next base: position 32,841,483 of record OZ010573.1, on the reverse strand, counting down.
ATCTGCTATTTAATAGCATTTAATTTTCACAATTAGAATTTTCTTAACTTTACATGTTTAGAAAGATTTAATGAGATTTTACAGTTTTGTAAGATTTTTCTTCTAAACGTTTTTTGCAATTGTTTTTATTTTGTCTCTTACACTTTAACTTTTTTAAATCATAATAAGCAAATGATTTATTTTGTGAGAATCAAATTTGTTGGAGTTTACAGTTTAGGACATTATTGATAATTGTTTGTAATATGGTTTACAAGAGAACCATAGTAAAAGTAATGAAAATCAACTTAAAAGATGAATCTGAATAAATAATTTGAAAATTATTCTGGGGGTCCTCAGATAAAACATCTGAGGACCCCCAGAATAATTTTCAAATATACAGTTATATTTTTTATTACAACATCAAAACAAAATGGCCTTCTACTTAAGATAATTATAGTTACTAATATTAACTATTTTGTCTTAATGTAACTTTTTGATCCAATTTTTTTTATAAGATTTTTTCTTTATGTTGGGAGAATTGGAAAACCTTTAAATATTTCTAATTTAACATGATTGATTCGTTTGGATTTGGTTAAATCTGTCCCTGTGGTTAGTTGAGTTTTTGACCAACTCTTTTATTAATGAGAATTAGAATTAATGAGAAAAATATGATTTTCACTTTTTTTTTTTTTTGTTCAACTATTGAAACAATTCTATTTTACATTCTCCCTATACTTGCTTGACTTTCAGACATTGTATTTTTTGCTCTACATGTTGGTATCATGATTATTAATTCTTTTTTAATGTGTCAATTTTGGAGGTGGCATGGTGTTATTTTATTTGTATTTTACTTGATCTATATTACCCACTCCCAGGTGTCTAGGACCTCTGAAATATATTCTATCTTTCATCCTTTCTGTCTGCCATCACAATTTTCATTAATTGGATTTGAATAAATGTTTAGGATTTCCTGTAATCCTGATTGTTTTAATTTTTTATAAATTTTCCATCCTTTTCTGTTTGTTTTCTATATCATTTTTTGTGTTTCTGTAAGTTACCAAAATTATTCCTGTTCAAATTTTAAATAAGATTTGAAGACCTTTGTGTAAAAAAATATCTTAAATGTTGTACATGATAAGAATAATATTAAATCATTTCTTCCATGTTTAGATTGATGTTGTATTTGTTTCTAGAATGATGTATCATTGCTTAACCTTTCAATGAATGGCTAATATGTGGAATCTGCTCCCCAATTTTTTTCTCTCCCTATAGTTCACAAAACAAAAAAATTAAACAGCAGCTTTTTTCTTCTTTTTCTTCTAACCCTCCTTCACTTGAATATGGTCAGCAATGCTAGTATAAGAGAAATGTCTTCCTCTTTGAGTGTTGAGAATGCTTTGTGTACCTTCCAATTCACAAAGGCAGCACATATAGTTTGGGAAATGCCTCTTTTAATGAAAACCAAGACATAATTATTCCTGTTTTCCTCTGCCTGTTTGTATTTTCCATATCAAATTTGTAGAAGAAAAGGAGATGGATCACTCAATGAAGTCAAATGAATAAACCATTAGATATATAGTTTGTTCCAGATCTCATAGAGAACAATAAATATTCTTTTTACTATAACTTAGGAAACTTTTCATATAATATTAACTAAACTTTTCTATTTAGGATGTTTAAAAGAAAAGAAAAAAATCTCTATTAAAGATTAATGAAACAGCAATTCTCTCAATTTAAATAACTTGTAAAGAGTTTATTGAAATTCTATCTTCATTTGATGTCACTTGTTCACCATTTAATGACTGTTTTATCAGATATTTTCAAAGACAAGTGTAAGCAGATAATCTTAAAAAAAAAACAACAAAAAACAAAAAAAACAAAACATTTTTCTCCCTTTATTAATTTTATTTTTAAGCATTTTGTCAATGAGTGTTAAAATTTCCGAGTATCATTTCACACATTTCTTTGACTAGAATCTGCTTTTTTTTTTATAAATCAACATTTTTTGGCAGATTATAGCCTTTGGCTTTCAAATTAAATTGGTCTAAATCAGAACAAAAATATCTTCAGATGAGACTTTCATGTAAGAACCTTAGGCAACTTAAAAATTAGTCTAACTATGGTTAAGTAGGAATGAAGGCATTCGATTAGAGATAAGAACTCCATTTAGCTGCCATTGACTTTGTGAACAAGATGGCAGAAACATGCAGATATAACAAAACAAACTCTCATGGCAGACTATCAAAGGTAGCCTCATCTCGAGCTACAGTTTTGTTCTGAATTTCTTATTTAATTTGAAAGGTAAAAAAAAAATGTAATTAAAAATATTATCTTAACAAAAAAAATGAGCCTAGGATATCTCAGATATCTAACGTTATCAGTGTTTTATAAAAACAAATTAAGTAATCACTAATTAATTTGCTTGTATGAGTTTGTTTAATTTTCATAATGAAGAGAAATTAAATGGTGAACCTGCAAAAATTTTGTATAAATTAAATGAACATTCTTTTTTTCATTATAGCAATGCTAATTTTTATTTTTCATTGCACACTAAAAATTCAACTACTAAATTCTATTTAGAAGGCAGCATAAAAACATTGATAAATAGATCTCTTCAAGATCAGAAAAAAATTACAAGAAAAAAAAAAATGTATTTATATCTCTAAAATGTACTCTTAATTTGTAGTTTTTATTACTACTGCTACAAATAAATCCATATGAATTAAGCTTTGATATAAATACTTTTAGTTTATTAAAATTTATATTTATTTCTCTTAAGTGCATTGTTTCTCTGAAGTATGATTAACATGCAAGTTAATAATTCACTTAATAATTTTCTTCCATATTTTTTGTTTCATTCATTGAAAGTGTTCATTTGCTTCTTCATAATTTTATCATTATTTTTTTTTTTTCAATTTATTATTTTCCTTTATTTGATCATGTGACATCTGTATATTTAAATGTAATTATAGGTCAAATATATTAACAAATGTAAATTATCTGATAGGATTTGGATCTTTTACCATGATACTTGCATATCATTAGTCTTTCATTTTCATCTCTTGATAATGTTACAAAATGAAATTTTGTAGTTTAAAAATATGCAAATTTCATCACTGAAATATCTTTTGTCCTCCTCCAAAGTCACTTATTTTATTAGTAGTTTTATAATACTGTTGACATTGATGTGATCTAAGATTAATATTTTATGTATTGCTGAATCTAGTTAAAATATCAAAATGTGGTCTAAATGTACTTGTTTGTGCATAGGTCCAAATTCTAGCTGTGGTTAATTTATCATTTCTTAATGTAATTGATATATAGTATTTCATTGACTTAAAATCTTAAGAATATATCCTTTTAATCTTAAAAAAAAAAAAGAAAATTCTTGAGTGTATTTGTTATGTATTAGTCTGTGTTCTGCTTGCTGATGCTTTTTCTTTAAATATTTATAAAGTTCAGTAAAACATTTTCTGTTGTTTCTTTTTCTTTCTTTTTTTTTTTTTTTTTAATCTTCAAGTCTCCCCAGGACTGTCTCCAGGTTTGTTTCACCTTTTTGTCACTTCTTCCTTCATATTTTTCATTTATATGTGAATCTCCTAAAGAAAAAATGTCAATTTCAGGTTGCCAGCTTTTTGGAATTATGTGTTAAAATGTTTATAAATTCTTAAACTGCTTTGTGTTGTATATTATTGCTTCATTCTAAATTTGAAATGCCTCTTTAAAGAGAAAAAAATAAACAGATAACCTTGGTGTCTTTTTTTTTTTTTTTTTTTTTTTTTTTTTTTAAATAATTTCCTACATTAAGTGATATTCAGTGTTGTCTGTGTTTTGTGAATAATTTAAATCCTTAAGCTTTCTGTCTTATATAATGTTCAGTTTATTTTCTCTCTCCACGCATGATTTGTATTGTAAGAAACTGGTCTCCATTTTATACATTTTTTCTTTATTTTTAAGCAATCCTATAATATTCAATTATTTCATGACAACTTGAAAGAGTCATTTTTTGTTGTCATTTATACCCCCAAATAGATATTTCTTTCCTATTTTAAATGACTTTTGCTTTAAGTGGTTAAGTCCTGTATCATTTTAACCACTTAAAATGAGGACCATTAAACTTTAGCTCAATTTTAGAAGATTTATTTTTTACCTTCTATTCTAATGTTCTGTGTTCAAATCTCAAGTGACTTCTTGATAATATCAGCCTGGGGAAAATGATCCCAGTATGTGACACTGTTAGTAAGCACTTGAAAAACCATGCTGCAGGTTTACCCAAGCCTTGTGAGTGAAACTGGGTACATGCAACCTGTTCTGAAGCTGCTCATGGTTGTGTTAGAATAGAGTCACATGTCATCATGCTTGACAGTTTGAGCATAATGGTCTTATTTAACTACTAATCACAGCAGATTATGTGGATATCTCTCAGGTCTGCTCAGAATAGTTGCAGTATAAACCATAGGTTGTGTTTAGGTGTTGAAGAAACACAAATGTGCCTGAGCAGGTGTCTGCAACAGAGATTAGCTAGCCTCAGTAGTAGGCTCCATAGTCTCCTGAGACTGATGGATGCCTACTACATTTATAAGAAAACATTGTAAATCTGACATAATGTATTCATTTACTTCAGGTGCCTAAATTCCAAGTCCTTTATCCCCATTCTGAATTAAAAAATCTGTACAGCATAAAATGCTTAAAAATCTTCAACACTCTAATCTTTTCCCTATTGCTAAATAAATTGAAATATCAATGTACAATGTCTGTAACTTTATTCAGATTAATACCTTTGTTCTTTTTTGATTTTATGGCTAAAGTTTTCACTGTGATGTTCTTGAATCTTCAGGTCATAGTGATGGTTAATGACCTTGATTTTACAAGTTGTATGAATATGATAGCTGAAAATGAAATGTTTTGCAGCTGCATATAGTTTTAAGAATGTATATAAAACTATTTTCTACAATTAACATACACACAGCATGCATAAAACAGATCATTCACCAGATACTATCAGAATAATAATTGGTAACTGCTAATATTGTGAAAATAGAAAACAAAACAAGCACTAGGATGATATCAAAATTCATTGTCAAAGCTTTTTAACAGAAAACTTTGACATATGTTGCTAGTTGACATTTAAAAAAAGAATTCTTTGTCATATTCTAAAACATTTCACAATTATAGATCTCAAAATGATGCAAATAATTCTAAATTAATTTTAAATTATTAATTTATTTCTTAGTACAGTGGATTGCAGTAATGTCACAGGCATTGTGGATAGAAAGGACATTTTTTTTTTAAATTCTTTCTTTTATTCCATTCAGCTGGCAACCTGAGTAGATATCTGATGTTGCATGTTGTAGTATAGTTGCACATTGTTGATATTGTTATTACTGTCTATTTTGATGTCCTTTTGGTTACAGCAATAGTGGTGGTGGTGGTGGTGGTGTTATAAAGATTGATATTTTGTCTCTGTAGAAGTTATTTTTAAGTATTTGTTCACCTGAAGAATTTAATATTTAATAAGTAAATGATTTTCAGCTACTCTTGATATTCAATGTCTATTTCCACATAGACATTGAATATCATCATGCTAACATTTGTTTCATTTCTCTGCTAATTTTATGGTTGATTCCATCCTTAAGTCATAGGTTTAAAATGTAGCATTATGTAGTTATTATATTTACATTGTATTTACATTAGAAATTGACTTTTACATAATCTAACATTGTCTTTATAGATCTTCTATTGTATTTTCCTTTGTAACATTACATTTTAATATATAATGTTTATAATGTCACTGCTTTTAAATTACTGATCCTATATCTAAATTTTCCTGAGGATACTAATCACTGAATCTGGTTTAAATTTGAACTACTAAACTGGTACATTAATCATTAATCTATAATATTAAAATATTGTTTTTGAGTTTGTATATCATATACTTTTCAAATATTACTTTATGCCTCCTTTGACAATTTCTTTTTTATGAATACTTACTTTACAGTAATTTTTCTATATTATGTCCTGTTTATATATCGCTAAACATTTCTATCACATTTTCATTAAGTAGCCTTTATCTATAGAACTTGTATCCTTTAGTTTCATGAGTATCATTACATACTATTCATATAAGAATATTCCCTTTTTGTTTTATTTACCTTATGCTATTTCTAAAGGATTCATAAAATTTACGTGGTTCAGTACTATAGCAAAATTTGCTGGCTTGGCATTTCAGATTTTGCTGCTCTAGAAGCCTATTGTGATATAGCAAATCTTTAAACTTACCAGTGGTGTTTCACACTTACTTTTTTTTCCCCAATCAACCATTATCTTTTGTTCACTCTTGCACATATTTTAACATTTTATGTCGTCAACTCTCTTGATTTTGATGTCACTTGCCAAGCTTTTTGTCTTGATTTCAGAAACTATATAAAAACCATTATAACTTTGATTTAGAAAGAATATTGTTTAAAAAGAAAAAGAACAACCTTGATTTTTATTTCATATCAAGCCTGATAGATGGAATGCTGCACATGTCTGCATCTCTTACTAAAACCAATGTAATGTGTGTACACATATGTAAGATCTTTTATTAAAGCTCAGTAATATTAGTGTTTGATGTTTAAAAACAATTGTTACTCCTGCTGAATATTTAGTAATTATATCCTGGGTTTATTCCTGATATTTATAGAAAGTTTTCTTTTCAATTCTTTCATATTGAGAAAATTTAAAAATCAATGTTTTGAACTTGTGTATCATGTAAGTTATTTAGTATCAGTATGTTAATAAAAAATGTTGATTGGGAAATCTTTAAAGAAAATATTAAGATGTAACTGAAAAATAAATGTAAATCTTTGAAAATTAGATAATTATTTTCTGGAACAATAATAAAGCTTCAATAAACTAGCAAAGTAACATTACATTTTAGTGTTAAAAACAAAGAGCAAGTTCACTTGTTTACTTGTACTGCAGTGTTTGAAAAATCACCACAAAAAGAAAGTATACAATTTGAATGGTTAATTTATATTGATTATTGAATGCAAAACTATCTTGACAAGAATGAAATAGGGTAATTTAGTCATCTTAGAAAAAAGGTTTTATTTTGATTAGAAAAAAAAAGACAAGTTATCAACAAAGTGAAATTTTGAAACTGCTCAATTAAAGTAAACCAAGAAAAAGTATAATTTTAGTTTGTATATGAAAAGTAGCTCCCACTCCCAATTTATATATGATATGAGTTTTTTTTTTTTTATAAAAGAAAAAGTTCAGTCAAATTTAAAGAAAAAGATTTCATCTGTATTTTCTCTTTCTTATTTTCCCCTTTCATAAGCTGTTTCTTATTCTTTAAGTTAAATATATTCACCATTCGGCTTACCTAATTGCACTCCCCCACTCGACTTTTTGCCCTAGCAGTCTATTTTGCATCTTATTTATTGTAGATTAGTTACTCCACTATTTTTGCATAAATTTTCGATACCTAAAATTTAAAATGAATTTTTAAAAATGAAAAAAAAAAAACATTCTTGAAGATTTCATTTTAGCTTTAATTGAAAGCTAAGTGATTAAATTTATTATTTCCAGTAAGTAAAATATTCTGGTGTATTTCAGATAGAAATTATATAGATTGGAATGTCAAATTTAATTTCAATTTCTTAAAATTCTCTTAAAAGCGGCCATTTTCTTAATTTTAAGAAATTTGTAAACAAAAAAATTATCGATTTTAAAATTCTTTCAAAAGATATATATTTCTGACACGTTATTTGAGTAAAATTAGAAAATTTAAAGTTAAATTAATCTGATTTGAAACAAATATTACTTACTAATAGCATAAAAAAGTAATATACAACCATTTATTTAATGATTGGTTCTGTTTATCATAGTTTATCTGAGGAGAAAATAGATGGCCAATGAGTGACGAAGTGATGACAGCTACTATGGCTGGCTAGAATCAATACAAAATTTAAGAAATCTAAGTGAACACATTTTTTATTTTTAACTACCTAGTCATTTTTACAAATGAACATATTTTCCATAATTGTCTGATAGTTTGACTTTTATTTACCTTTTGAAGATGCTTTATGCAAAAATAATAAAAAATAATAAAAAAAAATTTTAAATACTATAAAATTTTCTTAAATTAATTTTTCTGTAAAGAGACAAATCTCTTAGATCATGTGACTGTTTCATAATGATGTCACGTTTTGACTTCCATAGATGAAAATAGGAAACAAATTAAGTAAAAAAAATAAGAAATAAAAAATTATTTTAAAAACAGAATAGTGTAACTATGTTAATCTTTTCAATTTTGGATTCATAAATTTTGTTTCCACTTTACTATTTCACCTACAGGAAATAGTCCAATAGTGAATTTTACACAATTTTAAACTATTATAGATTATTATTTTTAAAATTTACAAAAAAAATGAAAAAAAAAAAATTCTTGTAAATTCATTATTCATCAGAAAAATTTTATTTCTTCAGACAATAATGTCCTTAATATGACTTATTTACAGAAGCAATTAAAAGCTTTTCTAATTAAATAATGTCATAGTTTTATTGCATTCATTATTTTTCAATTCAAAGCAGATTTGCAGTTAGAATAGTGCAAGTCTGAACAACAAAAATAAAGATTAGCCAATTTAGATTCTCCAAGGAGTCCTACTTTTAACAAATAAAAAAATTCAGGAAATAGAAAGTTTATTTTGTAAAATTTCATGAAATTAAGTAAGTGGGTGGGTGGGGGGAAACATAGGTTAAAAAAAAAAATCAAAATAATTTCATTCATTTGTGAATAAGTCCTGAAAATTTCATTAAAATCAGACAATTATTTAATTTTTACAAGAATTTCCAATCAATGTGTTTTCAATGGAAAAAAGTCAATGTTATTATTATGTCACTGTGATGATGTAAACAAAACAAGATTTTAACTGAAATTTCGAACGTTTTAGAAAGGATTGGTCTTTCATCTTAATAATAACATAAACATTTTGACGATAATATTTTATTTTTATTAAGATTGTGGCTTTTTTCATTACACTATGCTGTTTACCCACAAAAAAGTGGAGGTACCTATTGTGGATAAACTATATTTTCTTTTTTATAGTATTAATAGCAGGCTTTGCCTGCTCTTGATCATTTCACTACTTGAAATTTTTTAAACAAATTTTAAATGAACATTTCATTCATAAATTGGCTTGTTATAGTTAAGGAAAGTTTTACAAATAAAGTTGAAGGCCAAGTAAAATGTAAATTTCAAACCCTTTTCTACACTATATAAGATGATATTCCTAAACAGAACTATTTTTGATAGAAAAATCAAAACAGTCCTGGAATAAAAGGACAGTTAATTTAAGAAATAAACTTTTTTAAAATCAATATGCAAATTAGTTAAACCTGAAGTGTGATATTGCCTAAAAGTAGATACAGATATTGAGCTTTTAGCATGTATTACTTATCATCTTTCAGTTGCATCTCTGTCTTTGGGCAGAGTGTGCTCAGTGGCTACTCTGTCAAAGAACAGAGGGGTAACTAAGGAAAATAATACTGAGAGGTGCCCAGCCCTGGGGAACAGCTGCCTGAGGCCACGCCCTCTCATTGCATCAGAGAGAGGGATCGGTGTTCACACCAAGGCGAGTGCAATTTTTGTCCCTTGCCTGGGTGTTTGTGCTCAGGTCCCCACCTTAAAAAAAACTTTGTGTCACATCTCATCTTAGTAGGGGGACAGAGTAAATACCGCGTATAAATTCCTCCTTGGAGGAGTTTCTAATGCATTACTTATCATCTCTCAGTTGCATCTTTGTCTTTGGGTAGAGTTCACTCAGTGACGATTCTGTTGCAACTGAGGAAAATTTTACTGAGAGGTGCCCAGCTCTGGGGAACAGCTGTCCAAGGACATGCCCTCTCATTGGCAATTTTTGTTCCTAGCTCGGGTGTATGCATTCAGGATCCCCACATTAAACCAACCTTGTGTCACAACCTGACCTAATGGGGTCGGGGGTGTTGAATGTGAGTAAATACAAATTACTATAGATTAGAGCTGGGGCTTTTTAATCTCAGAATTTGTGGGAAAATTGAGCACCAATTTTGCATTTATTCATATATATTCCATAATATAAGTTTTACTTAATTAGCTATTATGTTTCTCTAACTCTTCAAATGTTGAATGTATAATTAATTCTAATTTCTTTACACCATATTAATTTTATCTTATAAATTGTCCCATGTTCTGTCACTCATGAAATAAAAATAAGGATCTACGTACATCAATTTGTCTTTAAATTAAGTGGCAGCAGAAGAATTATCGTTGAACTTTTAAAAGGTAAGCTTAAACATTAATTTAATACTTAAATGCAGCAATCAATTTTGAATTCTTCTGTAGTTTATTGATGCCAATTGCATCTATTCCTCCCTAGTTATTGTGATGATGGCCAAACCAAGAGTCTTCCATAGGGGTTGGTGTAAATGCTGCCCAGTAGGGTGGCTTTTAAGCTAGCTGAAATTTTGGATACAAAAGGAAAATAAAAGTTACTGCGTTTAAACCATGAAGACAATGATAATAGCTACTATAATATATTAATATATCTTTTTAACCTTGCATAATCTGGCAACCCTGAATCTGATCTCAACGAAAATCATTCCCTGTGCCTAACTTTTCTAGAGCTTTTGAACGAGCTATGAATCATTGAGATCAGACCAGTGGGAGCAGGTGGGCATATGCACACACTGTACTTTATATATAAAATTATAAACAGTAACAGAAAGTGAAGAAAGCAGTTATTAATGAATCATTTTTTGAGAAAAACTTTTTCATACAGTCAACCTTAAGTCTTGAAACATTATCTGCCATTGTTGACCTCAAAATACTCTTTGTAACTGTGGGGAAAAAAGGAATGGCTTACCTCCCAAACGCCCTCACGTCTGTCTGGCCTGTGGGTTGAGAAAAGAAAGGGTCCAAGATGGCGTCCGTTACTTTTAATATTTACTGTCTTGTGCAGTCACACAAAGTCGCGTTACACGCATGGTAATGAGGTGTGTCTGGACTCCATAAAAGCAGGTCGCTTGGAGAAATTGACAGAACTGCATTACACCCGTGTTCGGTGTACATTGCTTTGCATTGCAGCGTGCAAGACATTTTCCACCGGAAAGAGTTGCGTCCCTTTCACCCTTGAATTTGACACCTTTGCTACAGTAACTCTTGCTCATTGAAGTCAGTTATTGCAAGCATACATATAAATTACACACTTAGATATTCTAGAATGTAATATTTTTCTATTGGTTTTTGGTAAGGAATGAAGAAGGATGTGAGCTTTAACAAAAGAGTGTTCATTTAATTTAATGTTTGTTTTTAAAAAAATAAAGTTGATGAAAACTGATTATACTCAGTATGTTTAGAATTTCATTGGAAATATTTTACTTTTAGAGATACTGCATAGTTTTGTGGGATTTGATTATGCATATGATTTAGATAAATGTCTTTTCATTGCCTTGGAAAATGGTTTTTATTTTATATTAAGAAACTAGGATGGTCCTTTATAAAACTAAACTGAATATAAAAAAAATACACTGAAAAAAATATTAATATGTAATTAACATGCGGTGTTTACTCATTTCCCCACGAGAATGAGATGTGAAACAAGGTCGAATTAATGTGGGGACCTGAGCGCGTACACTCGGGCAGGGACAAAAATTCCCCGCAGCCCCTACAACTGTTGGTTGTGCTGGCCTCGGTGTGAGCACCGATCACTCCCTCTTGTGCAATGGGAGGGCACGGCCTCAGGCAGCTGTTCCCCAGGGCTGGGCACCTCTTCAGTATTATTTTCTCGGTTGTCCCCCCGTCCTTTGTAGTAATTTATATGTTAAAAGCTCAATATCTGTATTATATATTATCTACTTCTAGGCAATATCACTCTTCAGGTTTAACTAATTTGCATATTGATTTTTAAAAAGTTTATTTCTTAAATTAACTGTCCTTTTATTCGAGGACTGTTTTGATTTTTCTATCAAAAATAGTTCTGTTTAGGAATATCATCTTATATAGTGCAGAAAAGGGTTTGAAATTTACATTTTACTTGGCCTTCAACTTTATTTGTAAAACTTTCCTTAACTATAACAAGCCAATTTATGAATGAAATGTTCATTTAAAATTTTTGTTTCAAAAATTTCAAGTAGTGAATATTTACTTTGTGAAGAATAAAAAATTATAAAAAAGAAAATATGGCTTATTTATAATAGGTACCCTCCACTTTTAAGAATGTGCATTGCCAATATTGGGAAGCTTCATGAATTTACTTGGATTATAATTATTATTAAAAAAGATAAAATTGTCATTCAGTGTCTATACCTGGTGGTTTGGATTTGGTGGTAATGAATTTAAAGATGAACATTCATTTTTTATAGCATTGTGGAAATTGAAAATAAAAAAAAATGTCTTGTTTTTAGGCAAGAGCAAAAATGACCTATGTTTGTATTATTTTCCTTCTAGGTTTTGAATGTTATCACATTGCAAAGAATTAAAATATACAGTTACAAACAGCAAATTCTCTGGCATTCAAATTACTTTTTGCACAAATCATTTGTAGCTAATATTGTCTAATCTGCATTAAAAACATATGTTAACACATTTTACTACCACATGTGTTCACTTAGTGAATATAAAAAGAGTAATTGTATATTTAAATCTGTTGCATAGTTGTGTATTTATATGTACCAAAGGATACTTGGTGATAAGAGAGATTCATTTGCCTTTGGCACTGCATCACATTGGTATGAGGAGGTGTTGAAAAGTTCTCGGGTCAATTCCTAAAATCTGACCAAATAATTAAACAGTAATTTTTTTTAATCTATCTCTTTGGTAGGGCCAAGAAATTTTCAGCTCCTCTTGTATATGTGGTTGCATATTCTGTTGAATTAAGAGTATGAATAAAACAAAATTCAAAAAAACATTTATTGGTTACCAATTAAAAAAAAAAAAAAATCATTTAGATAAAATAAAGGCACCCTGCTCAGTTCAATTTAGCAAGGGAATGTTGGAAAAAAGACATTTTTTTTTTTTCTCTCAAGTGATCAGAAAATAAATGAAAGCAATAAGAAATGTTCATTTAATCCATTATGTCCAAGTAGTTGTTTAACAGTGAATGCACCATGGCACTATTGTATAATTGCCTAGAAATCATTTTTTTTTTTTTTTTTTTCACCCCCTATTCAGTTGCATTTTTTATGTTATAACAATTCTTTACCAGTTTTTCCACATTAATTTGCCAGTTGAATTTTTGTCAAGAGTTGCATTAGATATTCTTTGGTTCCTGTGATGCAGGAATTTTGTATTTATCCTTTATCGGAAAGTAAAGCTATTTTATCATCAGTTGTTGAGGATTTTACTGTTTTAGATAATTAGTAAAAAATTATGATAAACTGTTCAAGGAAAAAAAAAAAACTTCTGTAAACTGAAAATTTGTTAAACCCACCTTCTAATTTTATATAATCCATTTCCAGTAAAAATTGTCTTTCCCACCTGTTTATTTTGCTATCTGGTGGAAAAAATTCCATTGTAAAAAAAAAAAAAAAAAAAAAAAAGATCTCATTTTTCTACTTGTTTAAATTCAACTTATTCTCTTAAGTACGAAAAGAAATTATTTTTGCTACATGAGCCATTTTGGCATTGTTATATTAAAAAATTACATCTTCTTTGTCTTGGTAAGTATCTAAAGTGGAAAAAAAAAAACCCCAAAAAACTAATCTATTTATTAAAAAAAAAAATCTTGAAAGGTGAAAAATATTGACCTGAAGAGACAATGAAGAAGAAAAAATGATCAGGAATTTCACCTTTTAGTGTTATTCATAAGATCAAATCAACTTGGATTGTGTAAAGTTTATAGGACCCTTGAAAAAAGTAAAAAAAAATTATTCAGTGTGAAGGTATTTTGAAAATATTTTTTTAAATTCCGATAAAATTCTGAAAGTAGCTTTTAGGAATCAATTCATTTACAGGGTCCGTGATCTATCTTGACATTATAATTATTGATTAAAAATAAACTGACCTAAATGATGTCTTTCAGCTAACTCCTTTTTTGTTATAGATGCTGGTATTATTTTATCCGAGACCTCTATTCAATGTTGTGATCAATAACGATGAATATGATGGGAATAGTATTGTTGAGTCCAATCACTAACAGCTATTTGCAAACACTATGTATATATCACTTGATATTCATGCATAATAATTCACTTACTTTTTGTGCCTATACATTGACAAAAGAACAGTATATATAGGTATCGGTTGTAAGAAGAAAGTCTGTGTGCAGGGCAAATGCAAGATCGTTGTGCCTCAACTCCATGAATCTATGCTATACTCTCCAATCTATGATATTGAACACTCCCCATGCCATAGACTCCAGTTGTCAACAAGGCACCAAGCAGGTTGGTTTCACATGGCATGGGTTGGATTCACTTGTCTGCCTAAGCATGTCATTGACCAGTGACCACCACATTATACTTCCTCATGATCATTTGCACCCATTCATGGACCCCAATGATGGTTTACGCATAAAGTCCTGCACCTACAAATGCCAGGGAAGTGTGAACAACTAACAAGTCGGCAACATCTCTCCAAAAGTCTTCCAGCCACTTGTAAAATCAATGCCATGTTAAGTTGATGCACTTAACTTTGCCAGAGAGGATACCTATCCCATAACTTCTAGCATGTCCATATTGTATATATGTGATAGAGAGATATATGCACACACAAAGGTGAATTCAATATAGCCTGATACACATTAGCTGAATTTTTATCTAAAATTTTCAATAATTCTCATAATTTTCAATATATGTGATAAACATTAGCTAGGGAGGGAATTGTTTGTGTGAAATAAATGCTTAGACTTACTGACACACTTTTGCACAGACACATGTACATATGGAACTAGACAAATAATTTTGTCAAAAGACTACACAATCAAACTAGTAATATCCACTTCAAGTTTTCTTCTCATTTCATTCAATTGGAAAACCAAACAATTTTTAGTTTATTTAATTTTTATTTGTTTGTTTTCTGAAGTTTCTTCACTTAAAATAATATTTCCAATATGGAGCCATTGTCTCTTTCAGTGTATGTAGGCCATTGCCTGTGAATAAAACTGATCATTATTTTCCCTTAGAGCAACAAGAAAACAATGCTTCAGTTGTAAGTGATGATCCAACACCAAATGCTACCAAACTGATCAGATATACAGAACAAAGCTATTTGAGCAACTGGGTGGGGAGGGATTATGGGTAATTAAGGAAAGGAAGTATATAACTTTTACACACTATTCTCTGAATGGGTGAACTGTTGTTGACCTTTAATGGTACTTTGAATTCATAGAGTTAGAGTACTTATTTGAGATTTACACAGGATATAATAATGTGAAATCCTACAAACAGGTCTAGTAGATTGAGGGATATCAAATGGCCCTACAATTTCAGAAATGGAATGTTACCTCTATCATGTCCTGTCTGAATTCTGATAATTCATTTCACCTTGTAATGAATAGCCAAGCTGGTGTTCACACTAACTTGCTGGATGTCTGGGCATTTCTATGATGTCAAGATATGTTGGTACTACATACTATTACCCTTTACATACTGCTATCCCAGGACTTTTAACATATTGGTGCATGCACACACATAAGTTCATGTATGTATGCATATATAGTCAGACCAGACCAAAATGGAGTAGTGTAGATATATCTGGGCTGGATCTTCTCTTTCTAGCCTTGACATAGTTCAAAAGCATTGAAATTGGTTGAAGCCTTGTAAGCTGGTGAATTATTTTCTACTCTACAACCCATTTCCCAGTAAACAAAATGTTGCATGTCTATTACTATTCCATTGCTATTTCCATAACAAATGTTCTGGCGTGCTACATTCCTTAGTTCCACCAAACCTTTACAGCTAAGACCGGTCATTCCATGTAGAGAGGGGTTAACCATCCCCATTCCCTTCATATTCCATGGTAAGAAGGAAGTTCTATTTGGACAACTTCTTCTCAAGAGCTGCTACTTTGTGGAACAAACTCCTGAGAAGATGCTTTATCTTAATTGCTTAAATTTTAGGGTCAACCAATATCTATCCTATATATCCTCATAGTCTACATTTCTTATATCCATAAAACAATCCCATTCTTTAACTCTCTACCTTGAGTAGCTCTTGGGCCTTGTATTGGGTGAACAATAGCTTATATGTAGACATTGAGATGCACATGAACACAATGCATATGCACTAACTTATATAAATAAATAAATAGTGTTCAAGAAACAGAAATGATTACTAAGTCCAATATATTAAAGTTAGAGGATTGTCATGGTCAGATTGTAAATTCAACTGACCTCTTCAGTGAATAAACATGTATGTTCAAAATAAGGAAACTGCTTCAGGTTTTTCTATGTAAGAAACTCTAAGAATCCTGTAATTATACAACTGCCTTCCTCAAACAGGTTACATGTAAACATCTTCCTTCTTATTTTGTTATTTGTTTAGAATCTAATTATTATACATTAACTGTGAAAATCCCTTAAAAAATTCTTTAATACAAAGTTTGGAATCAGCCAATTATTTCTTGCACTGTTAAAATTTTGTCATGATTTTAAAATCAATTAAAATCTGAAACTCAACATTTTTTGAATAGGGATTTTTATATTGAAAGCACTTGTGATTGTTTTTTCTTAATTCTAAACTAATTCTCTGTAGATGTGAATAGAAATTATGCAGAAGTTTTCTTATTTACATGACATTTCTTCATATTACATCTCTTAAAAGTAAAATAGTATTCTAAGTATACTTCACTTTGTTGCTTGAGAAATTATTTTGTACTCATTTTACAAAGTGACAATTAAGGATTAATTGTTGTGTACCTTATTCTGTCCTCCATGTATTTGTTTAACTTTCTTTTTATGTTAAACCCCAATTTGTACTTGTTAATTCTTAATTATGTTAATTAGAAATTTTTAACATTAAGAATTCATTTTCTTAATCATGCTGAGATAGAAGTGTTTTTGCAAAAACTAAAAATAAATTAACCACTTATAAAATCTGAACCCAAAACTAGATTGTTGCCACTTGGTTCAATGTTTATTTAATGTTCTCTGGATAAATCATAATAAATGAATTTATTTAAATTTTGTCTGTATATAGCAATATTTTGATGATGATGATGATAATAATGTACCACTTCCAACTGTTTAAAGTCCAGATTTGCTATTAAAATAAGTGATGAAATATCATTGAAAATGTTTGATTTTTCTCCATTTCTCAGTTGATAGGATTTTTATTAAGGAATAGTTATTAATAATTAATACTAAAACTACTCTGGGAGTGTCTAAGAATTCTGACGAATGGAATTAATAGTGAGACTTCAGTTGAAGCCTTATTCAAAAGGAAGAATAAAGTTACATTAAGATCAAATATCAAAAAATGCATATGACGATTGGAACCAAATACTGAGTGTGTTTGAAAACATGTTATTGATTTAGCCAAGACTTGCATGCCATTAATGGCTTCTGGGTCTAGTCATAGTTGTGGCTATGTATTTAGCCTTGGAGATAAATAGTTAAGCCATTTTTATATGTGCATGTACACAGGAAATAAATTGTTAGGTTGAAGGTGACTATTATTTAATTGTTGTTTGCAGTCTTGTGTTTGCTCTGTTTTCTATTATTCAACATGAGGTTGAGCAATGTTGGGTTGCTATAAAAGATTATGTTACTCTTTACTAACAGGTTGAAAAGCATGTATCAAATTGATTTTCATTTTAATCTTTTTTTTTCATTTATATATTTTTTAATCACCATTTGGTTAATATTGTATTAGTTAACATATAAAATTGCTAATACCATAGCATGAGATTATATAAAAATTATAAAACATTAATACCTACCCATGAATAGAAAAAAAAGATTGGAAGTCAAAAGAATGAAGTATCATTATTTTAACTATCGAAGAAAAAAAAAATCGTAATTTGAACATTTTCATTTCATTTTATTTTACATTTGAATCTGTAAAAATGATAGTTAAAATGATGCCTAGATGAAAGAATAATGAGTCATTTTAGTTTTAAACTCATGCGAAGATTGGTTATTCTAAACTTGTGTACAGAAGGTCTTGGAATTTTTCATTAAAATTATTATCATAATTTCATTGTCTCTAAAAACTTAAAATAATTTATGGAAATAAGTAAGCGTTAGTAATATCAAAGGGAAAAGGCAATCACTAATTTTAATAAGTTTGTAATTTTTAGCTTAAAAATGTTTTCTGTATTCAGTTAAATTAGTTGAAGTAAATTATCAAATTTAGAACTGTTTGGTCATTTTTTAAAAATTAATTTTATTTCCTTTTTTAATTTAAATTATGAAGGAAATGCATTTTTACTATTTTTGTTACTAATCATTTCAGATCTAATAAATATATTCTTTTGCTTATATTGACAACATATAAAATTTAAGAAAATTTGTTTCACTTATGTACCAATATTTATAAAATAGGCAAATGAATGAATGTAATATAAATAAATTTCTAGTGAGATTGGAACCACTCCTATTTCTAAATATTATTGGGTACTGTTTTTATATTTAGTTGTGTTTCCGTTAAGAGTGTAGCTCAGATTTTAATTAATATAACTTATAATGTAAGTTAGGCTTTTATTTCATATTCACGTTTCTCTAATAGATGGCCTCTAGATATTTAATGAATAGTTCAAATGAAATGATATTGTGCATCATTGATACCATATGCCCACAATGGCAAAAAAAAGTTTATTAGTAATTTATTAATAAAATTGAGAATCTCCTGTTGATTTTATAGTTTGAAATAAAATATAATATGCATGAGTATTTGTTTGAAAATCACTTCTTTACTTGTTTGGTTATTTTTATAATGCCAGTTTTTCTATCAATGATACTAAAATGTTTTTGATACCAAATTCTTTTCAGTAATTGTAAAGTTGTTTGCTTGATGATCTTCATTGTAAAATGGTTTAATTAATGAATTTGTTTTCTTTCTTTTCCCCTTTTACAGCTGGTAAGATATAATGATCTTATTTTTTTTGCTTATCTTTAACTCCCTCCATTTTTTTTTTTCTTTCTTTCTTGTGGCAATGAAGGTGTCTTGTACCACAGCTTTCTCTCCCTCAACCCACTTCCTGCTACACATTGATTTAATTCTAACCCTTTAACCACCAAGCATGGAAAGCCACTAATATCAGACAAACTGATTGACTGGCATGCAAGGGACATTAATAAGTATATTCACTTGGTGACATATCTTTGAAAACTTATAAAACACATGTTGATATGGTACCTCAAGATGTCACTATTTTGATATTGACTAACAATCTCTCACTCTTCAAAGGATTTTAAATATGAAAAGTCTCATGAATGAATGACATATTAACCTGAGTGGCAAGTTCACTCATCACATCGCATTTGAATCTGATTATTTGGATGTAACTGCAAATGTAGATATCATTGACTACAAAGCGACCGTATTTTTGAAGGTCAATATTATTAAAATAAAATCTGGACTGTTTGTACAAAGTATTTCAACATAAAAAGTAACTCTTTATAAATTTTTTGGTTTGTCTTTACAAAGACCTCTTAAATTCATTGCATGAAAATAAACTCTGTGAACCATGGGAAATTGATAGACTGATAGTATATCTCTAAACACTAGTAGCATTCTACTTATTAAAAAAATCTATTTATGGATCATATACTTAAGTTTTTATTTTTTTTTTATGTATGTTTCAAAACTGACTGAACTGTTTTGCTTCTCCTTTTTTTTTATTTTTTTTTTTTTTTTTTATTTCTACGGGTCTAAGGAACTTAATCTTTTGGTTGTTCTAATAACATCTGATTTTACAACAGACTAATTGCATGTGTGACAATAAGAGAAATTGACTATATAAAACTCTCACAGCAAATCACTAATACTACATTATAACTATATTTTGAAAAAGACTGATATTGTACCAAATTTGGACCTTCCACCTTAATGCATTGTGCATTCACCTTAAAAATGTGCAACCTTGTGTCCACAACTCTCCACGTGTTTGTGTACCCTTTTGCATCATTTTTTTATGCTAACTTTATTCTTGAATTTTCCTATTAAAATATAAAATATTAAACATTAAAACAAAATCCTAACCAGCTTGAAATCAAAAGCATGCTTATTTTTTTGTTTTCTTTTTCTGAGAAAAAAAAGAATTTGAAATATTTTTTTAAAAAAATATTATTGTCATTCTAACCATTGTTAGAGAGTAGTCAGTAAAGGTTAATAATGTGTAACTACAGACAAATAGTTAAATTTGCCCAACTACTTACTAAATTTTTATAATTGTTTTGAATTTTTTTTAATTAAATGAAATAGTATTGAGTTATCTCCCTTCGATCTAGTGGGAGTTTTAAAAAATAGCGAAAGAAACCTCTGTAATTGTTTAAAGTCATATATTTAAAAGTTGATAAGTCACTAATTCAATTTCTGTCATACAAATAGAAATATGCTTTTAAAATAGGCATCTGATTTCAGGTATTAGGGTTAGCCTAGACTGGCTTGAGGCCAAAAGTAAAAGTAACGATTAGCTAGTAGTAATGGCCTGCTTGACAAGTTTCAATGATAACCATTACATGATGGTGAAGTGATCCAAATATCAGACTTTTATAACTCAGAGAAAACTATTTTTCTCTCTTGTTGAGATGAAGTCAATTCTGTTTTATGTGTAATATGCCTGGCTGAGTGGAAGGTGTTTTTGCTCTGCTTGGTTAATAGTAATTATAATTCCTTATGGAAGCACAAGTTTCAATCTAATAACAGAATTCTAACAGGTGTGGTTCTTTTGAGTAAAGTATTTTTTTTTTCTTAAGGAGTGATCATTTTAATAATGAGCAAGGTCTACACTAAAAATGTTTTCCTCTTCTCATGCTATCTATCAATCATTAATTTAGCCAAATCCTCTCAGAAATAACAAGCTGAGATTGAAAATGGTTGTGCTTTGATATGTATTGAATCCTATAAAGTTAGAAAGATAAACTTTCTAATTATCATTAATACCTAATTTCACTCATCAGCTTATACTATATAATTTTTTTTATTTTTGGAAAGGGTTTCAAAATCCAGTAATATACTAATTCTAAGATTACTAAATATGATGTATGAAACCAATTGTCTTGGGACTTAGGAATGGTAGTTCTTTATCCTCTAGAATTACAGGTCATTTACTGTTGTTTTGATGAATATTTTATGGCCTTTTCTTTCTTTGGCTTTTCATTTGTTTGTTACAATATCATTTCAATCAGATGAGTAGCTGGCTTTTTGTAAACCTGTTTTGATTTTGAAATCAACTGCATCTAATGTTCAATCCATAAAACTGTATGCTGGTGGTTCCTAAACTTCTTCTCAGGGCTGAATTTTCAGAATGGAAATTTGCTTGCATTTAAAGATTGTGTCCACTAATAATAAATCCTGGTAAGACTTCTATTTCTCTTAGATAAGAGATAACAGTTAATTCCTTCTTGAAGGCAACTGCTCTTCATATAAAATGTTTATACTTTTAAGCAATGAAGAAGTCACATGCTGTGTAAGTGGTTGATAGCAAGTAAGGAGTTTTCTTGTAATTTTTTTTTAATACTTACTGCTGAATGATTTGTCCTGTACTAATAAGTTCCCAACATTGAGGCACAGTCTAAGCAAACCTCATTTTTAAACTAAAGGCCAGCTGCAGAATTTTTTAATTATCAATCTCTTGGAGTTTCCTAATTATCTATTACAGAGAAATTTTAATTTCTAATTGGGAGGTATAAAATTCATTGGCTTAACTTGGCAATTGTGAAAAATCCAGAATAACTAGCAGTTGTTGTCCTCAGACTAGAATTATTGAAATAATATTTTGAAAGCTCAAATTATGTATTTTTAAAAATAGAAAAATAGAAGACTAAGCTAGTCAACCCTCCTCCAAAGTCTTCTTTGTTGATTTAATAATTCCAGTTGAATATCAGTGATCTTATACACACACACACACACACACACACATATATTGTCAGATTTGTATCCAATACAAGGGAAGTTTGTGAGAAAATTTTCCTTTCAGAAAAATACTTCTTCAGATATTGGATTCATTTATTCTTTCTCAATAGACTCATTTATTTTTGTGCTTTTTTTTGTTTTTGTTTTTTGTGCTTTTTGTGAAGGAAAAAATTGGTTGTTGATGAATTAGAGATCTGTAGAAATTTAAATTTCTCCTCGCTACCACGGATCTTCCAAAGCTTAAAAGCCCCACTTCTTCCACTGTAGTCAATCTGCAGAAGTTGAAGACAAATTCTCTTCTGTCTGATATGTGTAGATTTTCGTCTCTGATCAGCTCAGAAGATTCTTTTATGTTTGCTTTCCCACTTGACTATCAGGTGTAACATTAAATCTCGTTGGTCAGCAGTAGGTGATACTCATACACCCACACTTCTATTCCAAGTACAGTTCACCATCTTAAAATAAGAGGTAACATTAGTCAGTTTGTATTATGATTTTCTTTGTAGCCTATATTTGGTTGAATTCTGTATTCTGACTTTTTTTATATATTTTCTATAAATCTCTGTCAAGAAAAATCCATGTACGTTAAATAAGTGAGGTTAATTGTAAATGTAAATTAAGATTTTTATTTATTTAATTTTTTGGTTTTGTTTTATAATTTTGTGTACTAATTTTTGTAAAAAAAAACCAAAAAAAAAAACAATTCTATATATCTTAAATGTTGAAAATTTGAACATCTGTTTTGTGGAGTGGTATCCATTTAGATCAGGCAAATATTTATTATAAAACTTGTATAAGCAATTTTTTAATTTTTTAAAAATTTAAAAACAAAACCAATATCTTCTCAGATCCATCTATCTCTAAAGTTGGATTGCTTAGTGCATTTCTTTTTATTGTCTTTCTAAATCAAATGGAGCATAGAAATGGGGGTGGGAAGAAGGAAGGTTTTCTAGTTAAAGGTCAATTGGTTAAAGGTCAGTTGTAGATTTGGGTAATCAATGATTAAACTTGTGAATGATTTCTTCATTTGCATGGTTTCCTTACCTCCTTTTTGGCATTGTTGCACATCCTAGTAAGTCCATCAGAAATCTGTCCTGAATATGGCACAAAAGAATGAAAGAAAAAACAAAAACAAAACAAAACATACATTAGAAAGAGAAAAAAAAAAAACCTCCTGCCTGCATTCCAATTCTGAAAATATCAGCATGTGAAAAATCCATTTCACATTTATTTGTAGTTGTGATCTTGGACAGACATTGTTACAATTGTGTCTTCATTCATTGATGCATGTCCAGTTAAATGATGCATGAATGCATATGATGATGAATCTTTTATTATGATAATAACTAATGATTGGATAAAATTATCTTTTTCTTGAGTGTTGAGTACTCTCTGTGTGTGTGTGTGATATTGTTATATGCAATATATATATATATAACATCAGTGCATTGTTATTGGGTGCACTGTACTTAGAGATTTATATATATATATATATATATATATATATATTGTGTGTATTTAGGCAGCATCTTTTCATTCATACACGTTTCATTAAATAATATAGACAAGTGTTGTCTATTTATTTTATGTAAATTTTTTTCGTAACTTCTGATAAGTTTAATAACATTATCGTTGAAAGAAGAAAGAAATTCCCAGTAGTGATCCATATTTTTTTTAATACAATCTAAGCTTTCGGCTTACTTAAGCCATTATCAAAGATGTCAATTACAACATATTAAACAATATACGGACAAGACAGTGATGATAGTCTGTCAATGTTTACATAGAAGATTTCTAAGCAACGATAAATACGCGCATATAAGACGCTAGAAGCGAAAATCGCACCGCATCTCATGACGTCACACATAACCACACGAGAGTGAATTGTAGAAGTATGAATCGAAAGCCGTTGGTATAAACCAATGGCTTCTGTTAACAATTATAGACATTTAAGAATATTTGCAGAGATGCCATAATTGATTTTGTTTAGGTTGGGCTTCAACTGTTTGATGTGTAATGCTTCACGGATTTTTAGTTTTTGTCTATTGTTTTCATGTTGAAGTATAATTGTGCCTTTGACAAGTATTTTACAGAACTGTGTGTGCGGGCAGGCATGTTGTTTTAAATGCCTAAAAATGTTAGAGTTTTCATTCAGATGTAGTGTCAAGCGTCGTGAAAATAAGATATTTACAGATTTTAAAAAACCATCAATCTACCTAAGATACGTTGATCATATTCTTATGTTAGTTAAAAATACAGGTGAAATAATTCAAGTTCAAAAACGTTTCCAAAATAATTCTGTCCTTAAATTCACATATGAACTCAATACTAATAATAAAATCCCCTTCCTTGACATATTGATAAACACAAATAACAAATTTACTATTTCGCCATACAAAAAACCTACAAGCATCAATTCATGTACACTTAACTACAAGAGCGAATGCCCATATTACTACAAAATAGCAATTATAAAGAATCTAATACATCGTGCAGAAACTAATTCATCCACAAAACAGATTTTTTACAATGAACTAAAGAATATAAAACAGACACTTATTAATAATAGCTTTCCAAACTATATAGTTGATGAACAAATAAGATGCTTTCTTAGAAATCTCAATACTAAGAAAATTGTACATAATACTGCTTCTACTGATCTCAAACATATTAATCTCCTATATCGTAATCAAATGCATACTAATTATAAACAAGATGAACATATACTACAAACTTTAGTATATTCTAATATATCAACTACAGATCCTAGCAAAACAATTAAATTAATCATATACTACACTAAATCTAGTATATCCAACTTAATTCTTCGCAATAATTCTTCTCCCCCGGTTAGCGATTTGCAAAAAACCAACATAGTTTATAAATTCAAGTGCCCTTTGGGAGATTGTATCTCCAACGAATTAAATAATATTTATGTTGGTCATACCACAAACTCGCTTTCACAGTGCCTGACACTACATTTGAATGAAAACTAACATTTTTAGGCATTTAAAACAACATGCCTGCCCGCACACACAGTTCTGTAAAATACTTGTCAAAGGCACAATTATACTTCAACATGAAAACAATAGACAAAAACTAAAAATCCGTGAAGCATTACACATCAAACAGTTGAAGCCCAACCTAAACAAAATCAATTATGGCATCTCTGCAAATATTCTTAAATGTCTATAATTGTTAACAGAAGCCATTGGTTTATACCAACGGCTTTCGATTCATACTTCTACAATTCACTCTCGTGTGGTTATGTGTGACGTCATGAGATGCGGTGCGATTTTCGCTTCTAGCGTCTTATATGCGCGTATTTATCGTTGCTTAGAAATCTTCTATGTAAACATTGACAGACTATCATCACTGTCTTGTCCGTATATTGTTTAATATGTTGTAATTGACATCTTTGATAATGGCTTAAGTAAGCCGAAAGCTTAGATTGTATTAAAAAAATATGGATCACTACTGGGAATTTCTTTCTTCTTTCAACGATAATGTTATTAAACTTATCAGAAGTTACGAAAAAAATTTACATAAAATAAATAGACAACACTTGTCTATATTATTTAATGAAACGTGTATGTGTATATATATATATAATCTCTGAATGATTGGTAAATTAAGAACATCTTGATTCCATCTGCAATAAGAGCTGAATCTTATTTAATATTTATTGCTTTAGTGTAATATTGATAATTTTACATTATTATTTTATATATATATATATATATATATATATATAATGTAATTATAAGTAATGTATTACTTATTAATATAACTAAGAGAATGTTATAATGGGGGCAAAAATCCTAGATTATGCATTTTGACCTTAGAAAGAACTTCACACTAATAATGGTTTTAGAGATGGTCAGTCTTTTATATATGGGGATTAGTGAAGAAATACAGCTAAAGTTTTACATAGAAAATGTGAAAGATACAGGGACACTTAGCTTTAAATTTTCAATGTCTGTTGTATCTAGATGAATAACTTAGTCTACCTTATTCAGCTTTCTATCACTTATATTGTTATTAAATTTTAACTGCATTGTGATAACAGTAGGTTTCAGGAAAGAAGATAAAGTTGTCTGATCCTGGATGTAAATCTAGGACCAAAATGCATAATGTAGAAATATTTTTTCTTTCATTCAGTTACCCCCCACTATTAGTCTGATATTTAGATTTGTATGTATGTATGTATATGTATATGTGTGTGTGTGTGTGTGTGTATATATATATATATATATATATATATATATATATATAGATTAAAAATATAAATATTGTATATCAATTAATTTTGACCATTATCTTTTTAAAACTGCATGTAATTTTCTGCAAAACTGGCTGTTGCATATGCAAAAAATATCCAAAATCAAGACTGTGTCCAAGTAACAAGTAAATGTGAAGAAAATTATCAGTGCTTTCACTGGTACATTTTAAAGTGTCATTATACTTTAAATTGAATTGGATAAATCCAAACACAAGTCTTTATTGGCATCTACAACAGTCAGGTTTGCAAAAGATCATATGCAGTTGAGAAATGATGGTTAAATTTAATAGACACAATGTTTATACTTTTTAATAAAACTTGTTTAAAAGAATAATTTCTGTTTAATTAAACTAATATATATATATATATATATATATATATATATATATATATATAGTTTTGGCAAAGCATCCAAATATAAGCCGTCAGAATATTATCAGGTATTTATGCTTCTATATTTAAATATTTTCTATAACTATGCATGTATTTGTAAAAAGAAACTTTTGGTATATGCTTTTATTTTTTTAAATATTTGCGTATTGCTGAAAAGAAATAAATGACTTTTCAATTTTGATTTATTTTTCTTACAGTTATAGATATATTGACTTATTTCCTATTAAATAATTCTTCATGTTCTATGTTTAAAGACTAACAGAGTAATTTAGCTGTTGAAGAGCTGGAAATGTTCTCTAGCATTAGACAATGCCTGTTTCGAAACTGGTTTTAAATACGTTTACATTCTGATAAAAGTTTGATACCACTAAGATATGAAATGTTCTCTCGATAGACAATATGTTGCTTAAAGAACAATTGCTTTTTGTAACCATAATAAGTTAATAACTTACACAAGTGAAGGATGAAAACTTTATTAATCTATCTTGTCTGTTTCTGATTTTTAGGAAAACCAATGTAGCTTTCATTAATTTATTGTAACCAACAATTTTAAAATAGAAATTTAAGCAGTTCTTCTATGCATGATATTTAAATTGTTTTTACAATTTTATTTTACTATATGTATTTTTGTTTTTACTTTTATTCAAATGAAAACTGTTTTTAAAGGAAATAATATAAATGAGAAAAACATAACTACTTAAAATAAGGAAAGTTGGGAGACATTATGAGGAAGGAAGGCTTAGCAAACTTATTACTCACAGGACATAGACGAAGGTATGGGTAGAGCAAAAAATTAAGCAACATTCTTAATAAGTTTGGATGAATGGATGGCAAAGTGGGGATAGTAAAGAGTCAAACATTGCTTAGAGCTACAAGTGACAAGAAGTTGTGGAGAGCAATGATTGCCCAGGTCTTGAAGATATATTACATAAATGATGATGATAGTAAAAATTGATGATGCTTGATAATAATGCAAATTTTAGGCATACAGATTATCTTTATATGGAAATTGACTCCTTTTCTCACATTTTTTTTTAACTCCTTGTTTAACAAATCTCTTATAGAAAATTATAAGAAAGATAAGGTTATATTATTTGATGTCCATATTGGAGACAATACAATGCACTTCAATATATAGGAAAAAAATGTAAAAACTTACTTCCCTGATTAATTGTATTGATACCAGTATTTTCATCAGAAATGGCTGCAAAAATGTATTCATATAAAAATAAATCAGTCAAGTGAACTGGGCTGTTGTTAAGGCTTGAACTTGGAAGATAAATTCTAGCAATCTTGGGCTCATCTTTACTGTGAATGGTGTTAGTGTTACATGCATTATATTAACTTTAACTATGTATCTAAATTTATGACTAGTGTTTAGTTGTTATGAGATTAAATCATGACTTGATACTGTTCTATAAGGCTAGTCCTGCACAGAACCAAAAGTGAGTAGGAAAATCATTATACCAAAGATTGTCTTGATAATCAGTATTTGTAAACCTGATTTTTTATCTGGTCTGGAATACTGCTTACTGTTATTGTAGAATAGGCATCTCTCTCTGAGCTTGGCTGTGACATTTACTCTATTAGGGTTATTAGATATTACTAAGATGGCACTAGTAGATATTACACTTTCTAAGATGATTTTAAAAATTCATATTCTTTGTTGAAGAAGTAACAAGGATAATATTAACAAAGCCAGTCCTATTTCTGGCTTTGTTGTTTGTGAACCTAGAGCCAGTTGAAAGCTATTCTGAGAAGTCAGATTCTTAACAGATGTAAATGTTCATAGGCAAATGCAGACTTGAATACCTGTTGAGTTTTTTTTTTATGGTTGCAAGGAGACAAACTACAAAGAAGTATCTTGTCACCTATCTGTTGGAATTGATGTTTTAATCAGTTGGCAACTCATTTAGCATCTATTATAAATAAATGCCTTTGCTTACTAACAGCAAATTCATCCTGACATAATTTTTTCTTTAAGACACAACAAAAAAGATTTGTTTATTTTACTATATACATATTTATAATTTTTTTTTTTTTTTTTTTTTTTGAGAAACTATTCGATCATTGAACATGAAATTTAAAGACAGTCTTATACAGATATTTTAAAATAGGAATAATTTTATGTACATAAATTATTTTTTTTTAATCATTTCACCCCAAGCAAGCCAATAAAGCCACCAAGACTCAAGGAGTTACTGAATGTAAGAGAAATATGAGAAAAAGAAGAGATTAAGGAGATAGAACAATAAATGAATGAATTCAGAAGACAGAAGATAATTAAATATTAAAAAAAAATTAAAAATAGAAAGTAAAATTACTGAAATCAAGAGTCCAAAGTAATATTGCAAAACTGACTCTGGTTTGAAAAAAAGAAAAGTAATCAGTCTATAGTAAAAAAATTTTTATTGTAATTCATGTTCATTTCAGGATACAATAAATTTAGCCCTAAGCAGTAATTGTTATAGTGGACTTTTAATAATAAAAATGTATAATTAATTAATTCTACAATATGAAATATTAGCGTCTCAGTGACATGATGTACCATTCTTGAGATACTGAACTGTTTTTCACCAAAAAAACTGGATAACACATGGAAACATTTCATAACTGATTGTAAAAATACTGAAACATATTTAAAACCATATTACTTTTATATTTAAATAATTCAATAAAAATAAATCTCCAAAGACTGTCAAATTGGCATGCTATTTCTTCTCCCTAAAATGATCAACACAACTAAAAGTAATACAATATTATTCTACAGTTTTGTCATTGCAAATCTTTTGAATTTCCAAACATGATACACTTTCAATTGTATTGTAATGAACACTAAACAATTTTGTTTTAAGTTTTCTTGTAAATCCTAAATATATTTTGTACTACAACATTATTTAAAATAGATATGATGAGAAACAAATAGAGATGCAAAACAGTTTATATTCTGTAAAAAATGCATTTTTGAATATCAATAACAAAAGTTTTTTTATCATGACAACAAGGTTAAGTAGTGATACATTATCAATATTTTAGATGTGTTGTGAGTATTGCCAAGGAATGGAAAAAAAAAAAATGAATGTATATGATTAATACAAATAACATTTATTTTTCCTATCCACTTTGTATCTGTAAGGATGAGCCCATACATGTTGTTTTAAAATGGTTGCCATTAATGTTGGATGTTGAGGTGGAAAAATTTTCTATTTCCATGGAATTGCAAAAATATTACATACACATCCTGTGTGTGTGTATGTGTATATATATATATATATATATATATATATATATATATATATATGTGTGTGTGTGTGTGTGTGTATACACACACACACACACACACACACACACACACACACACACACACACACACACACAGTTAAAGAAAAGTTTTCTTGTTCAGGTTGAAGATATTTTTAATTTTAATGGGTGAGAACTGTTAATTTGATAGAATTAGTTTTGGAGTGCTTTTACTTGTGTGTGTCTGTGCTTTGAGGGCAAAATGAAATGGAAATTAGGTGTGTGTGTGTGTGTGTATAGTCTTTTTCATTTTCATTGAGATGTATTGCATTTAGCTTGATACCCTACGGTATCTGAGAGGTAGGAGAAGAATGTTAGTTTAAACTTCATTGTTGCCCCCAAATTGTAGATGTTATTATCGATAACACATAAAAATGCTTTTTTGTCAGATTAAAAGTAGTAAGCTTTGATTTTATACAAATTATGTACCAATATAGTATTCAGGTATTTGTGAGCATGCACCTCTCTACTACTGCATATATAATAAACACACACCTGTGTGCATTTTTTATATATATATATATATATATATATAAGGTAAATGACAATAGGAAAACTGTATTATTAGCTGATGTGTTTCATCCAATGTGAACTTTTTGAAGGGAAAAATGAAATGGATTTATTGAAAACAAAGTAACTATTAACAACACACAAAATGTCCTTAGCAACTAGAAGAATTTAGAAAAGGCTTTTGTATTCATATTGTCAACTGAAAATTATGTCAAGTGCTTTCAAATGTAGAAATATTGTTTTTATTATAGATATAATCAAATCCACAAACAATAATAGCAATAATATTTCTGAAGCAGGCAATTATAAAACTGATCCTCCCAATATATTGGAGAAACAAGCAGAAATTAAAAAAAAGATAAAAACGCATTTATGAGCACAAAAGAGACCTCACAAAAAACAACTAATGTAGTAGTCATACATAGAAATAAACTCAACCACAATTTTAATTTTAAAAATGCTACACTTATAAAAAAAAGAAAGGAACTCACTTAGAAAGAAAATCCTCGAGAGTGCTGCCATTGAATATTATCCATATATTAATCTACACCCAAGTTTTTTCCCAATACAACCTTTCCTAACAGAATTACTACTCTCCCAAGCAAATGTACACAACTGTATCAAGAAATCAAAAGAAATTGGTTGAATCTGTCAACACAACAATAAAAACAATATTTCCACATGTAACAGTGCTTCATGTTGGACAAAACATGTCGGCTAATAATGCAGTTTTCCTATTGTCTTTTTCTACAGGTTAACTCTGAGAAATTTTTCATATATATATATATATATATATATATATATATATATAATCCTATAGTTCCTACATACATCATAGTAGTTATTGTTTCAATTAAACTGTCTGATATTGATTTTGTGTAGGTGTAAAAATACATTTTCCTCTAAGCAGTAGCTTGGATTTTCTTTAGACTTCTTTATTCACCAACTCCTCTCCATCTATCAATACTTTCTCTTTTCAGTTTATTACTTATTATTTATTTATTTTATTTACTCAGTGTAGTCCTTTTTTTTCCCTGGTTATTAATCTCAAGAAAATATTTCCTCTCCAGATTTGAATTAGAATTGTAATCTAATAAAATGCTAATCCAAAATTAGCCCTTCAATGTATAATGATGAAGACACATGAGATTAGATAATACAAGCAATATAGAGCAATTAAAACAACATTATATACAGGCTACTTATTGACTATGAATAGATTAATATTATTAAAAAAAAAAAAAAACATTTCAGTAATAGTTGATTTGAAACAAATGTTGTTGGCCTATTGGCAACATTTGTAGTATTTGTCTACATTGTAAATGGACACACACACACACACACACACACACACACATCTTATTACCGTTCTTTTTTTGCTTAATTATCAAGTTGATTAAAAGTTCAAAACTTTTTAAAAACTATTTGGGGTATATGATGGCCAGCCTTTCAAATTTATTAAAGAAGAAAATTTCTAAAGGTAGAAAATTACTTCAATGCTTATTTATTGTTTGCATGGATTGAGTAAATAATCGTTGCAATAGATTTGATGTAGTAATTTCTATCTGTGTGTGTGCGTGTGGATAGATAATCAGTAAGCCTGATAAGCCAAATTGTTAAAACTATACTGCGTGCCAAATTATTATCGAGATAACTTTTTTTCAAATATTTCAAAAACTGTCCAATCAATTCACACAATGTTGGCAACACTGACCTGCGCAATCAATGGAATTTTCGTACTGATCTGAGCAATTTAAACAAATTGGTGCCATATTTGTTATCAGCATGGTGATTTGAGTGTGCCAAATTATTAGAAAAGTGTAAGAATTTAGTGAAAAAATGGGCCGTAAAAGCAGTTTAAGTGATGCTGAAAAGAAAACTATCACCTCAGAACTCTCAAAAGGTAAATCTACCCTAGAAATTTCTAAAATGATAGGGAAGTGTCATCAAACAGTGAAAAAGTTCACCGTTGACTCTACATAAGTACGCAAAAGGGGCAAATAAAGGCAAGCCAAGGGTTATTTCACGTCGTCTCATGTCACGACTTAACTGAGAGGCCACGAAGAACCCTAGACTTACCAGTCAAGAGCTTTTCAGTCATATTGGGGATCCTACTGTGTCTAAAAGTACTCAGTGTTGGTATCTGAAGGAAATAACAACAGTCAAACCTGTATCGAAGCCTCCGTTGATGAGAAATCACATTCAAAATTGATTGAAATGGGCCGTGGACAATATGAAGATTGACTTCTCTAAAGTTTTGTTCACAGACGAAACTGGAGCGATATTTGATGGGCTAGATAGATGGTGCAAAGGTTGGGTAATGAACGGACAGAATCGCCATCAGCGTTTGAGACGCCAAGAAGGCGGTGGAGGCATAATGATCTGGGGTGGTATTATTGGAAAAACATTAGTGGGCCCATGGAGAGTACAAGATGGCGTCCAAATGACTGCTGATGCATACATAGCGTTTATGAAGGAGTATCTTGAATTGTGGATGAAAAAGCAGAGTTGCCTTCAGAATGGCCATTGTTTTTATGCAAGATAATGCTCCCCCACATGCTGCTCACAAGACTACTGAATATTTGAAACAGGCTTCGATGGGCCTCGAAAAATGAAGTGGCCAGCAAATTCTCTGGATTTGAACCCAAACGAAAACCTTTGGAGCATCATGAAACGAAGACTGTACACCAATGGATGACAATTCAGGAGCAACGCTGAGTTGTGGGAAGCAATTCTTGACATATCTTGCGGCATTACAGCAGATGACATCCTACAATTAACAAATTCTATGGATCGTCGACTTTTTCAAGTAATTTCAAAACAGGGAAAGCACATTCCCTATTAATTTGTTTAAAACTGTGCCTTTGTTTGTATCTGTTATTATTTGTTTGATTATCTTATTTATTAGCTTCTTTTGATCATAAACATTCATGTGCAACATTAATAAATGTTTTGTTTGCTAAATTCTGGGAATTTTACTAAACCTTTCTAATAATTTGGCACGATCTAATCACCATGCTGATAACAAATATGGCGCCAGTTTGTTTAAATTGCACGGATCAGTACGAAAATTTCAGTGATTGCGCAGGTCAGTGTTGCCAACATTGTGTGAACATTTTGTGTGAATTGATTGGACGGTTTTTGAAATATTAGAAAAAAAGTTATCTCGATAATAATTTGGCATGCAGTGTATATTAGTAGGTAATCAACCATTTTACATTTTGCTCCTACTGCTTTCAATACACTTTAAAATATAGTTTTTGAAACAGGAACGTATTTTTATATAAATTTAATTCCTTAATTTTTATGACAAAGCTAATTTCCATAAGTGATGAGATTAAAAAGTATCAGCTTATCCCATAAGTAATGTCCAAATTTAGGGTTAAAAATGTTCATGTTGAATTGGAATTTATTTATTAACACAGGTTCCATCATTATCATTAGCCTTCTCATGATTCACAATTGCCATAATACTATTTTTATAAATGTCTTTGGATTGGAGGAAAACAATGTGGTGTGGATCTTTCCACCTTTACATGTGTTTTAAGAATAACTCCATTAAGATAGTTCTATAAATTCAAGAATGGGTAGTAAACAAATAGTGCAAGATGTGGAGAATAAGGGGGGAGGAGGAGGAGGAGGAGGTGTAGAAATGTTTTCAAGGCAAGGTTTCAATTTTTTCCAGATGTGATTTTGGCTGCAAGGTTCAATTCATTATCATGAAACACTGGAAACTCGCCTTTTTTTTTCTTCCTTCAAGTCAATGTTTAAGCACATTTTTTAGATTCTGCATTACTGAGTTATAGGATTGTTTGTTTATATTTGCACACAAATAATTCCTCTCAATCATAAGCTATTTCTGCTGTAAAGGGACATGGCAAAGAAAGTCAAATAAAATAGTGACTTGGTGGTGAGTGATGGGGTTGTGTGGCTTCAATGTAGAAAAAGTTCAAACTGGTGGCAAACATGATACTTGGAAGGAGACACATTAGCACTAAATCTGATAATTGTTAAAGGAGACCAATTAAATACAGAAAATATTGACATTGGATTAAAGAAGGCATTTACAGAAGGAGAATTTGTGTGGCCTATAGTGAACAGTTAAAGGTGGACAGATAAACAAGTAGATGCCAATGAAATTAAAAGGATGGCAGGGTTAGTGAAACTTGTAAGAGAAGGGTTAGGGAGATTGGTGCAGCTAGAATCTGTATTTCAGCTCTCAATTTGGTTAACTTTAACATTTACCAGGCATGGAAACCATGGACAGGAAAAATGTAATTACAAGAGCTAAGGGTGCTGACTGTTCATAAGGCAAGAAGACCTTGACGTGGCAACCATTGTTAGATAGACTGATAGGTGACAAATTATTAATGAAGAGGAACCAATGGGTATGCATTTAGCAGGCACTGCTTCAGGTGTTGAAGGCTGCACTTAGTTAAAGGCTGCAAGAATCCAGGGCCAGAATTTATCTGTTATAGGTGTGGTCAGCTGAGTCATATAGCAAAATACTGCAACCAGAAAAATGGAAAAAGGAGGAGTTACTGCACTGGTAGCTACCCCCTTACTACTCAGTAAACCATTATCAAGAGGAAAAGGTGATGGTACTTTCAACACTTGCTGTACTACTATGTTAGTTACACTGGAATTTGTTGAGAAGTGAAGTAATAAAAGTGGCATAATGGTGATAGACAGAAAGGAGATTTGTACATAGGGACATCAGTGAAGTAGAATTTACTGTACATGAGACATGGCAAGAAAAGGTGATAGTGATTAATTACATTGCAGAAGGTATCATTATGGTGATTGGAATGGATGTAACTAATGCTTGGGAGAGGTGAATCACAATTGACAAAGACAGGGAAAAGTTTGTAGTAGCCCACTGGTTTTGCAGCCAAAGAATGGAGGTTCCAAGAATATTGAAACCCGAGGAAAGTGGAAATTTAACAATAAAGGGAGCAGCTGGTATTGATGAATGAGATAATTTGCATTTATACCAGTTTGTTAAAGGGGAGAGTAAGACTTGAATTTGAGAAACAAGTGGAGAGATTGTGAGAGGGGGGGGTATTCTTGCACCATAGGGAGAAAGAGTCAAAACTGGAGAGTTGCCTTTTGATGACAATTGTTCAGCGAACAAAAAATAAAGTTAAATCAGTATGGCATGTTAGAAAATTGAAGCATCATATGATATGTCAGTATGGTGAAGAGAGATACAAGTGGAGATACCCACTCTTGTTCTATGGTGGGCAGTTAACTTCTGTTAAATCTTAGGGAGTCCATTTTCTAAGTTTTTGCATGTGATGATGAATCATTGAATGGCTTCAGCTAATTCTTCAACTCTAACAGCCCTGTTTCTGTAGAATTCAGAGAAAAGTAGATCATAAAACTTGACTAGATAACCTAATTGTTGTGAATCTTTTCAGCTGATGTTATCGCTTTTCTGTTCCTCTGGTAAGTTATTTCATTTAAAGAATAAATCCCATAAACATTTTGTGTTGCTTTTGTAGAATTTTTATTTTTTCTAAACTCGTAGAGTTTTATGTATCTTATATTCTTCATAAATATATCCATCATCAAGTAGAAAGGTTAAGTAAGTAATTTAATAGAATTGTATATAGACAATGTAACTTACTCACTGAAAACTGTAGAAACAGGTATTAACATATATTGTTATCATTTAGGCATTTTAAGATATAGTGCAAATGTTCAATATCTGACTCTCATCAGATTTTACATATATGGGATGACCTGGTAATTTGTTGCTTATCTTGTAATTTAAGTTTTTCTTTTAGTTGCTTTGAATGCCCCCCCCTGCCAACCATGTTACTTCGACATAGAACTTATAATAATAAATAGCTAATATTTGTTACTGTAAATTGGAAAGTTTGTAAATATTGTTAATATATAACATTTAAAACAATATCTATTACATGCAAACTGTCAGAAACTTGTAGAAATGTTAAAATGGTTTTTATTCATCCTGCCCTCTCAAATACAGTGAAAGGGTTGCAAAATTTAAATTTGTGATAAAATATATTTGTATAGCTGCATATATATATATATATATATATATATATATTAGGTTGGTGCAAAAATAATGACGTAATAATGTCGTTTTTTGACTTATTTTTTAACGTCAAAAAACGTCATTATTATGTCATTATTTTTGCACCAACCTAATATATTGTGGTAAAATTGAATTCATTTTGGTAAATGTACAAAAATGGATTTTTTTCTTTTCATTTTATAATTGATTATATTCAATTATAGAATAAATTTGTCTTTGTTCCTTTGCAGGCTCCTCTTGTAATTCAATTTATAATTTTATATATATTTTTTTAAATGCAATTGTTTTCACTTCTATGATTGGACAGTTGCATAATTGTGTCACTTGCTTCCTTATATTCAGATATATTAATTTCAGTTTAATTAGTTCAGATTTAATACATGTGAAAGCTGTAAATGCCTGATTGGGAAACATATAAAAGAGGTTCATGTAATTTAAGATCATGGCAATACTTCTTTTTATTTGCTCTATGATGAACCAAATGTATTCTTTATACAATTAATGGAAACTTTAAAGATATATTTTTGTAGAAAAGATTTCATCAACAGATATTAAGTTTGCCTAAATTGTAGCCGATAAACACCATTTACTTTTTTGTTTTGTCCTACAATTATTATTTACCGACTATTATTATTTGTCTACAATTAACATTTACATATATTAGGAGAATGAGAAGAAAATCAAACTGGATTTTATTGCTGTTTTCATACTTGCGTATATTTTCCTCTGAACGATTTTACCTGAAATAAATGCAGCTAATGTATTTTGCTGTAAAATTCAAAAAATAGCAGGAAGAAATAGACGGCGGTTGCAGATATATGGAACTATTTTTAGAGAAAACCTAAGTACCAGTAATATATGCATTCACACACACAACTCAAATATGTTGTTACAGAAAATTTGTTTCCAATTGCTTACAGTTTTCAGCTGAGTCATTAACAGGATGCATAAAACCCATGAACAGAACAATGATATTAAAGAAAGAAAAAATACTTCAGAGATGGAATGAATATATTGAAGAACTCTTCCATGATGAAAGAACAACTGGCAACATGCAGAAATACTGATAAACCAGAAATATTAAAACCAAAGTGGAAGCTGCACTGATCAAATTGAACATAAACAAAGTGGCAGGGCCAGATGAGATCTAAATAGAGATGCTGGTGCCTTAGATGATTTTGGCATAGACAAGATCACAGAAATAATAAATGAAATCTACAACAGTGGTGATATATTAGAAGACCTAAGCAGATCTATTTTCAAAACACTGTCTAAGAAACCAGACACAAATGAATGAACTTCATCAAACAATCAACCTAATGAGCCATATAACAAAACTCATCATATGAATTCTGGTGAATAGAGCACACACAGACTGGAGTTAGGACAAGAACAGTGCTGGTTTGTCAATAACACCAGAATAAGGAACACAATATTTATGCTTAGAATATTATCAGAAAGAGCAAACAAATGCAAGAGGATGTGTACCTGTGCTTTATAGGTTATGCAAATGTGTTCGATAAAGTATGCCACAAATATCTGTTAGAGCTGCTCAGCAACCTTGACATATTTGAGAAAGATATTAGAATAATCAAGACTGGCAGAAAACCCACCTGCATATGGATAGAAAATGAGTTCAGTAGATATACAAAAATAGAAAGGGATGTAAGACAAGGATGTGTCTTCTCATCAGACTTGTTCAACCTCTATACAGCAAAGCAATTATGAAAGAATTAGATGTCCTGCTGGGATTTGTTATTGGCAACCACAATCTTAAAAATATAAGATGTGCTGATGACACCCTGTTGATAGCAGACACAGAAAGGAAACTAAAAAAGATTCTACAGAAGGTAGCAAAGGAAAGTGTGAAGAAAGGACAAACTGCAAGAAGACTGAATGCATGGTTGTCAACAAAATGATGAGCCTAAAATGCAAATTACAAATCTGGGTTACTAAAATCAAACAAGTACAAAAATTGTGGTGATTGCCCTACATCCTGAAGGGACATGACACATTTGAAACATTTTTGTCAATTTTTGCACCACTTTTTACTAATAATCTTTGTCCTCAAATTTCTTAGAATGCCTTTGAGAAATCTGCTTCTAATCTTGCTATAATTTTTTTTATGGAATTAAAATCAGCAGATTAACTTGGTTTCATCAGATCTTACAGACTGGATCTACAGAATCACAAGGAATTTATCAAATAACAAGTCATATTACTTGAAGACTTCCACCAGCTGCATCAACTAAAATGGATAGTATATGCAACTAGAAGGGAAAATAATGATATAATCAAGATCTTGATATTCCACACTACCTTGAACAAAAGGTTAGGAAGGAAACTCCAATCAGTACCAGAAATAGCAATAACAGTGAACTTTCTGAAAAATTGCTTGAAGAGAAAGATTTTGTAAATTTCAAATGCCAATAATACTCACTGTTTGGTCAATGAATGCTGAATGTTTTTGGTATGGAAATGGCTAATTACCATTTTGTGCCATATTTTATCTTGTAACATTGATTCTTTCTGTCAACCTTGACTCTTCTCCTTTCCTGTGGAAACATCATTTTCTGAGAAATTGTCATGATGAATGAATGAATGCAAAATGTCCTGATATTTTTTCACTCTGCACATACAAGTGTAATTTGTATGTTGTTTTTTGTTTGTTTTTTATTTTTTATTGAAGAAACATACTAGGTATTTACTATTCTTTGTATGGAACCAGTATAAATAAAGTTAGAAACATTGTGTTTCACAATTCTTTTAAGTAGGGAAAGCTTCTCTGTCTTTAAAATTAGCATTGAAACTCTTTGTTTTTACTTAGATTCTAACAGCAACTATTAGCCTTCATGGGGAAAAACATGACTATTCAATCTATCAAACACCTGCACAAATGACTACAGATGACCCATGGGTGATATGTATAACTTGAGGCCTTGCGTAACATTTGGGATGGGGTGCAGGGCGGAAAATCCTTCGTTATTAATGGGAATGTACATTACCATTTTTTGTGGCTGAAATATGAGAAACTTTTTGGTCAGTCTTGAGAAAATTACTATACTTCACTGAGATGTTTGCAGATATTCACACATATATTTCTTAATCTATTCGTTAGTATGACCAGTGATCCTTAGTGCGTTTGAAGATATTTTGTTACAATAGAAAATTTATATACAAAAGAGTACTGAAAAGTTCTCGGGCAAACCAAGAAGTGATTTCGAAATAAAAACTTGGTAATTTGATCAGATCATAGGAAGTGGTTACTTTTCAGCACCTGCTCATAAACTGTAAATGGATTTTAAAAGTTTTTGAATGTGTTTTTTTGTTTTTTTTTTACCTTAAGATAAAAAAAATATTCCCATCATTTTAACATTGATTTAAACTTATTATTAAAACAATTTATTTTGAAGAATACTCTTTGAAGAATGTTACTGAGATTAACTTAATAATAATCTATTTGTTTACTTTTAGATAAATGTTTGTCTTATGAAAAGATTGCTATTATAATAATTGTCTTTGTTAAATAAGGTTTTTGTTGAGTAAATTTTTTTTTTTTTTTTTAAATAAAATCTGTTTTTTTTGAGATGTACACAAAAATCTAAAATAAAATTGTTTTAATCCCTTTCACTGTCCATTAAGAAATTGGTTGTCAAATGCATTGCATATTATTTTAAACTTCTTAAAATCAGATACAGATTTCCTGATGGCATGTTTTAATAACAATTTGTATTGACTGCAACTACTACCTAAAATTTTGGCACAAAACTATCATCTTCTATAGGTCAGCATCATTGATAATGAAAAACTATTAATGATGTTTTATGTGGC
This sequence comes from Acanthosepion lycidas, assembly GCA_963932145.1. Taxonomy (NCBI): domain Eukaryota; kingdom Metazoa; phylum Mollusca; class Cephalopoda; order Sepiida; family Sepiidae; genus Acanthosepion; species Acanthosepion lycidas. The sequence continues at coordinate 32,801,083 of OZ010573.1, read as the reverse complement.
AACCTTGTAAAACTTCTTAAATATATGCATATGTCTGTAAAAATGTTCAAGAAAAGCCAATTTTGATTCTGTCCTCAATATCCATTTGTAATCCTTCATGTTAAAATACTTTTGTGCACATTTTATACCACCAAGTGAACATGCTTTACAAGAAAAAAAAAGTTACTTTACTCTTATTCAACCCTCACCCAGTCACATGTTTGATTAAGCTTTTTAACATGAAATGTTTTTTCATCTTCATTTCTTGTTGAACAGAGAAACAGCAGGTATTTCATTTTGTTTATTTATTTTTTTGCCAAGTTCAATATCATTAGAGATACTTGATTTTAGATATGAGGATCTTGTTTGTGTATATTCTTTCATTTATTTTTGTTTTACTTTTAGGTTCCGGGATTGCTGATGAAGAACTCAAGATGGCAGAAGAAAAGTTTGAAGAAACAAAGGCAATAACAGAAACTGCCATGTATAACTTACTGGAAAATGATGTGAGATTTTTTTTTTTTCCCTGACTGTTCATTCACTTTGTTTATTTTTACTCATTTTTTTTCATCATTTTTTATTTAGAAGGTCATTATAAGAGGTCTTTGAAAATTAATCTGCTGTGGTTTATATTAAATTAAGAGTAAACTACTCACTCTTATTTAAATGTTTTCATGGAATTAAGTCAAAATAAACTTAATGTTTATATTTCATCATTTTAGCTTTACCTTTTAAAAGTTGTGTGACTGCCATTGTAAATGGATGGCTTCTTTAATAAGTTTACACATGCTTTGTATAAACAAAAGGTGCAGACAAGTTCAGCTACAAAAATAAAACATGGCCAAGAAGTTTGAACTTTGGGGGGGAAAAAGGCCAGACTTTATTGCTTGTATTTGTATAATTGTTATCACCATTGTGTATTATTGTTATTATTATTATTAGCTGTGATTTTGTCCTAAATCTTAAGAGCGAATTGATATTCTGGCCATTTGAGTGCATGTTATGTTGAAAAATAAACTAATTTTTGTTACTTTTCATATTATGAACATTATTAATTGTAGGATCTACTTCTCTTCTTTTCATCTTACAGGTAGAGCAGATTACCCAGTTACAAGCTTTCGTTGAGGCTATTACCAATTACCATCGGGAATCTACAACTATTCTGGAACATCTTTGTGAAACTCTGGAATACAAGTTCGTTATTCCTTTATTCTCTTTGAGGTTTTTTTTGCTGTCAACTGATATGACTTTAAATTTATTATACCATTTGAACTTGGAGAAGAGTGTCTATTGCTTTCGATTGTTCATCTCTTTTTGAATACATAATAGATTTGTACTTTTCTTACTCTTGGATTCTTGTTATTTTAAAAGATACTTTTATGGCACAATTTCATTATTGTGTGAATCTCTCATATATAGTTGACTTTTTTTAATTAGGGTCCAACATTGATATACTTTTTTTCTTTCTTTGATCTTTTTATAAAATATACTTCATGCATCACGTGTAGATTTGTCTGGATGAAAGGAATAAGATATTTCTCTGCCAGGTAGCAGACATTAGCATATAACACTTCTATATCACAGAATATTGAATGTGTGTCATGGGTAATAATATTCTATTGATGATTCCTCAATACTTATCTATCATTTTATGTTTTAATTCTATTTTGATTTATAATCGGACTTTTTTTCATCTTGGGTGTCATTGGAGGGGGTCAGGGTCTAGTGTATCAAACAGGAATATTTAGGTATTAGTTCAGGACCAGTAACTTTTATCATTTTGGAAGACAAAGTCTTATTTTATTTTTTTTTTAAAGTTTGATGTGGGGTAAATTAAGACGGCCCTTTCTTTGCTTTTTAGTTGGCATCCAGAATGGGAAATTTAATTATTGTGTCTGGAATATTTTTCTATTTTCTTTTATGCTTTCAGTCATTAGCATCAGGTCATGGTTCTTGTCATTTACTTTTAGTTTTGGGGCTCAATAACTAGCGAGTACAATCATGGTGATCATATTATTCATTTCTATTGAATAAATTAGGTTGAGTCATAAGTAATTTCTATTTTTGGTAACCAATTGTAATGATGAATGTATCATACTAACTATTAATTATAGGTGCAGTTCAGTTAGTACATTAACATAGCTTAATTTTTGCATGTCAGTGGCTACATACACAGTGGATTAAAGGGAAAATGTTGTTCTCCTTTTTGACAACACAAATTGACATACAGCAAGGATAACACAATACAAAATTTGGGAACTTGGTGGGTCTGTTTTATTCTACCTGTCATAATTACTTGATCTTGTATCAACCAATTATTAGCTTTTTTGATTGTGATAAAATGCTTTCAGGGAGAAAACTTTCTCTGATGAAAGCCAGCTTTAAAAGTTTGAAAACTTTCATGTCATAACCTGCAGAATTTAACCCAAAAGGCATTGAAGAGCTGCCTGATACATGGCAACAAGTCATTGCAAACAATGGTGAACATATAATTGAATAAAATAAAAGTGTACCATATTTTCTGAAGAATAAAGTTGATAAACTAAAACTGAAATTATTTATGACTTAGAATCTTTTGTAAATAAGCATAATCTTTGATATTGTCATCAGTTCAGATATATGCCATGCGGGATACATGCTTAGGTGATCCTGTATCTTTTGATACATCACTGACGAGGCAGATTTTTTTCCCATAGTGGGTTGCCATCCAAAGCTATAGAACCCAGTCTGTCCTGCTATTTTCCCATAGCTGGGAGTGGGGGAGAGAAGAGGATTCATACCTTTCTCAAGGGTATTAGCACATAAGTGAATGTAATAGATTTGACTGGAATTCAAACACGGCTCTCTGATTCCTCAATCCGAACTGCTATCTATTACTCCACCATGCCTCCATATTGTCATAATTGTCCAAAAATTTATTTTTAGAAAACAGGTTTTCACGTGTCTAATGCCTTATCAATTTATCCATTTTATTCTATCATCTTTTTTAGGAGGGAAGATGCAGCTTCACGTCCAAGGTCTGACCATGTTGTGAAACGCGTAACTTCCTTCAGACGCAGTGCATCACCATCTCCATTTAATGACGATGATGGATTTGGCGATGCCACCTCTAGCAGCTCGGGCGGTGGCTACAACTTCCCTAGTTCTTCCTCATTGGTTGAATCTGGTTAGTATTGTCACCTTTTTATTTATTTTTATTTTTTCAGCTCTTATATTTCTGCCTTTTCATGATTCATTGGTATTTTTATATACTTTAAGAAGAACTAGTAGTAAGATTTATTTTTTATCCCAAAAGAACAATTCAAAAATTCTTTAAAATTCTCCTCCACATGAACCTCATTTGAGATGAGTCTACAATTTCACATTACAGTTTATTGTGAATGCCATAAACTTTTCCATGGCTGTGTTTTGTCAGGACTACATATAGTTTTGAATTCAAAGTTGTCTTTCTCCTAGAATGGATGCCAACCATGGCTAGAGAACCCAGTTTGTCATGTTATTTGACACACAGCTGTTGGGGGAAGAGATGGATTCATACTTTTCCCAAAGTTATTTGTGAAAAAAGTGAATGTAATGAACTCTACCAGAACTCCAACACAGATCCCTGATTTCTTATTCCAGAATGCTAACCATTACACTACAAACATATTCTTAAAAATAAAGATACTAAAATCTATGATGGTTGATAAAAAAACAAATCAGTTTGTGAATAAATTAGAAAAGTTCTAAAGAATTTTACAAATTCAAAAACACAAAAGGTATTTTAGTTTTACTTGTTTGATTTTGCCTATGAAGAAAACATGCATTTTTGCATTTATACAAGGATGTGCTGAAAAGTTCATGGTCTGATCCACTTCCAAAAACCTTACCAAATAATCAAACATCAGATATTTTTAATATTAATGGCTATTTTATCAAACTGAGAAATTCCTTGAACTGGTAGAATAAAATAATTGATAAGTAGTCAAATTTTCACTGTTACTGTTCATTATTTCTGTTGGCATTTTGTAATCAAATTTCGGTAACATTTTTGTGACTACAACTAACAGAAATTATATGTCAAATGTTTCTTTTTTGTCATTATATGTTTAAAATTGAATAAATCTTTTTATTTAGATGAAATATTGTATGTTTCTTGGGAGAGTTGAAATCTTTAAGTTATAAAACTTTGAATAAGCTATTGGTTTATTCACATAAGTCAAAGGTGATGAAAATTGAATTAATCATATATACTTGTGTAACATGTGATCTTGCGTATTGTGCAATCCTCAAATTTTCATTTATAAAAATGATTTTATCATCTATCTTGTGTATCATGTGAGTTCCCTTTTTTTAGAGACCAAATTACAAAAGACTAGCCTCTATTCTTCTATCTCTTTATCCCAGCTTCTAGTTAAACAAGTTAAAAAAGTAAAAGAGAATGATAAAAGTATCGTTAGTAGCACTATACTCATTGTGTAAATGCATACAGCCATAAACAACTGAATGCGAAACAACTAACCATCTTATAAATGTAAACAATGGAAAAGATGCATATTCACTATGTTTATATTTTAATAATATGATACTAATATGTGAATATTACATGCATTATTACTGGATACAGTTAAGTGAAATATCAGTTTTATCAAAATTATGTTTATTTTAAATACAGCTGTACTTTATGACTCTATTAAATGGATATATAGTTTGGTCAATGGTGTAGCCAGGGCCAGCAGTAGATACGTTAATTTTATATCTCGTGTATGATACAACCCCTTTAAAATTAGTTTCAAAATTAGGTCTTCAAAAATTGCAAGTATATATGATAATCACAAGATATCACAAGTATATACAATAATCAGAATATTAAAGGATTATTACAACATTATTTTCAATATCCTAGCTAATGCTAAAATCAAAGGAAAAAGCAAATATTTTACCTGCTCATGCGGTTTTGTTTTTGTTAAATCCACTACTAATTCTGGTTATTTCAATATAGATATTACCTCATCTATTTATTATATGTTAATGATATTACAGAATTTTTGTAGAACCCAACCCAAGCTTGAAGTTTATGAGGACAGAATTGTTTTCAATATATTTGTGATTTTAAGCAGTTTTCTTTCATTAGTGTGTGTGTGTGTGTGTGTGTATATACACTCACATGAAAATGTTTTTGGTAAATTCTTTTTAAGGTACATTCCTTAAAAGTAATAATCATACTTTCTTAGCAATGTTTGTTTTCACATTCCCTTATGACTTTCCAGAGCTCATAATTAAATGGATAGTTATCAACTCCTGTAAAATGAAGTAAAATTACTGGACAGAGAACACTGGAGAGTCTGAGAGAATCAGCACATATATTGTGCCATAAGGATTTCCTTAGTAGGCCTAGCATAGAAATAAATATGATAGAGGAATCATTAATAAAGAAAGAAGTGCTAGCAAGGCTTCTGCAGTGGAAGTGAAACCTCAGTGAGTGCAGTCAAGCGTGGCAAACAGCATCACACATCTGCAGACAGGTTAGGTTTAAGGCTCCGAATTCTTTACTCAGAATTATCCCTCAAGTCAATAGACTTGTGGATTAGTGTTGCTTTGTGAATATGGTGACATAGTAATTGCAAATTCAGTCCCTGGGTTGGGCACTGTGATTGAGCAGTACTAAATAAGAACTAAATGAGATATTGCTGGACATGAACAGGAAAATGAGGACAAAAGAAAGTGGATCCAGTTCAAAATTCCATGAAGGTTACCTGGATATACAATCACCTGTTGAAGACCAGAGGACACAATGTGTAAATGATCTAATTATAATTTCTCATCCCAGGAAATCCACAAATATTTTACTGTTATTTAAAGAGATTGTTTTTTTTTTTTTTCTTTTCTGAAACTTAACTTTTTTCTCTTTTTTTTTTTTTTTTTTTTTCTTTCAGGAAACAAATCTAAACCTTGCTGTAAGGCCCTGTATGATTTTGAACCTGAAAATGAAGGAGAACTTGGCTTCAAAGAAGGCGACATAATTGATCTGAAGCAAAAAGTTGATGATAACTGGTTTGAGGGATCAATCAATGGTAGAACAGGGTACTTCCCAGTTACCTACGTGGAGGTGTTGGTGGATGTTGAATGAATCTCAAGATTCTATGAGATAGATTAATTCTGCACGAATTGATATCTTTTCTTTTTTTGGTTTCAACTTTGACTGTGAGGGAATGAACCTTGATTTAAGAGAGACCATCCAGACACACCATCAGGAATAAAGAAAAAAATGAAATGGCTAAACCAGAATAAATTACTGCAAAAAAAGAAAGAAAAAAAGAAAACAAACACATGAAAAAATATTCAGCAAGTAATGTTAATAATAATAATAATAATAATAATAATGGCTTCTCTCTCTTTATATGGTTAGAAATAATTGGTATAGTGGGAAAGTTCTGTTGGAAAATATTAAGCAATGAAGGGCAAGAAAAGAGGGAAAAAGTTGAAAATGTTGGTGATGATGATTGAATATTACAATTCTTGTTGAAAGAAAAAATGAAATGATCTAGAAAAACTGTTTAGGACTCTGCACATACAGTGTGCAATGAAATTTGTTTGTATCCCTTGTGTCACTGGATAAAAATGTGTTCCTACCCATGTGTCCATCCAGTATATAACACTCATATCTGTATTTGGAAATCCCTTGAAAGATGGCAGAAAAAAAATCTTTTTGCTTTCTATATGGGAGTAAATCATGGATAAAAATTTAAAAAAAAAGTTTAAAAAATGTACAAAAATTTTTAAAAATCTATAAAAAAAAAATTTTTAATAAATATTTGGAAAACAACTAAAATTATATATACGGGCAGAAAAGAAAAGTTAAGATTAATTTTTCCTTCTTTTTAACTTTTTGAAATTTCTTTTGATTGTAAGAAAAATTGCTTAAAAAGAGTGAAAAAAAAAAAAATGTTGAAATTTATTGCCTCTTGTTGCTGTATGTTGATTTTTGTCAGTGATTAAGTTTACTGGTAGAGACATGAGTGGGTATTGTGGTTACAAAACATTGAAAAACATCACAATATATTAAAACAAAAATATCTTAATGTTAAATTCAAATTTTTTTTTTTTTTTTTAAATTAAAAAAACAAGTCGATTTAAAATCTTACATTAAAATGTGACTGAAGGGAATGAGGAAATCAAGCAAGCCAAAAATACTTTGAAAATCTGAATATATGCACATGACATTTTGTGTGTATAAGGAAATAAAAAAATCAAGACTCTTTAATTCATTTCAGAATATTGAATAAAGCGAAAAAGAAAAGATTGCTGCACATGTTCTTTGATAAAAGAAATTCTATCGCTTTTAGAATTGAGTAATGGAATTTTTGCTCAGCTTCAGTTTAATATGTAAACGAGAGGAGAACCTGGTTGTCTTTTTTGCTATGATTCTCCTAAAGTCTTGTGTGTCATCTACTGAATACAGTGTATGCATGCATATGCAATAATTATAGGGGAGTAAGTAGATATAGCAAATAGATGATTAGAGCAATATATACAGATGAATTGGACAAGACTGGAGATCAAAGAAGAAAAAAAAACACAAAACCCACCTCTCAGCAAAATAAACCACATTAACCAGAATAAGAAAACTTACTTATTACTCTTATTTTTCTCCCTATCATTTTTTTTTTTCTCTAATTATTTTTTCTCATGCATTATCATATTTGTCTATCATTTAGTTTTTTCTCATCTTTATCTCTATTTTTTTTATATCAGTCATTTTTATTTTCTCTCTTTTTTTTTCTCTTTTCTTCTGCTCTCAGATTTCAATTTTGTATTTTTTCCTTTAGGTAGATTTTTTTTCTTGTGTATCAGTTGCATGTAACCAACTTTTTTTTTCTCCAATTGCTGCTTCTTCTTTTCCTAATCTAAATCTTTCCTCGTTTTCTTTAGATAGTGCACTTTGAATGTCAGAATCAGTTCTAAGTGTATGTATAGAAAATTACTTTTTTCTTTCTTCCTTTTTATTCATATCAAACCAATGAAGGAAGATGAACAAAGAATACCAGAGAAGGTAATACCAGAAAGATGAATAAACAGTGAAAAAGAAACAAAGAAACAAAGAAACGCAAAAAAGACAAAACAATTATAACCTCATCTGATATCAGCCGAAAAACTTTTTGGAGAAACAGTCAGGCACAAAAAAAGTTTGTCTCCCTTGAGTAAATTTACTTCATGATTCTCTTTATTTGTATTTTTTTTTCTATGTCAAATATATTTAAAACTGAAAGAATAAGCAGCATTTAAAAATGTATCACTTTATTACTTCAGAAATTGTATTCTAAAATCATCCTAATCGTCATTATCATCATTCATAATAGTGTTGATGGTAGAGAAGCATTTTCTGAAGGTACACACTGCTGCTATGTGATTTGTTTTTTATTCATTTAAATGTGTCTGGCCAGATTTACAAAATTCAGACAAAATAGTACTCTGCTTTTCAGTCTTGTCTATTCTACTCTGATCACCTGTACTCCAACTATTGAAGCAATATGCTAAGTTGGTTACTGGTAGAAAACAGAGTATTGGCCACTAAAGATAGCACTGTTGCTTCCCTGACTCCAGATGCAGGCAACTACATCTCTTTTTTGTGTTTTGTTTTTTCTATCCTTAAATTAAAGAGGTGGTAAGGGAGAAATGCTCCCCCTACACCCCCCCAAAGAAAGTAATTTTCAACCAGACTTTCTCCCTCTTTTCTGTGAATCTTTGCAACCCCACTATATTGCTATTTAATTGACATCCTTACTGTTCAGAACAGAATAAATCCCTGTGTTTTTGGCTTTTTTTTTTTAGTAAAGAAAACAATGTTTTATCTGAGCTTTCAAAACTTGTTTCTCTTTTTATTGTTGCTCAGATATAAAGATATCAATTTTTAATCATCATTTTTTGTAGTGTATCCTTCACAAATCGACACTGTTATTTTTATGAAATAAATCTTTGCAATGTGAAGTGGTGATAAGTTACAGATGTGTTTTTTTATGGCATTGTATGTTTTGCAATGCCATTTAAAAACATTCAAAAAGGAAAAAAAATCCATATGTCTAGAGGAAAGCAATTTGATCATTCATTATGCTTTGATCTCATGGACAAGTATACAAATTTTGAAAAACCTGTTTTGTTGTCCAGCATAATTCTTAAATAATCTGTCCCCCCACTCCAAAAAATGAAACTTGTTTGTACAGAGACAGATTAACTATCAAATTCTGTGATAAGCAAATTGAAGACATTGGTCCTAAGGAACAAACTAGGTTTAGGCCTTTATTCCCCCTCCCCCATGTTGCCATTTCTTATGCAACATTGAAAACCAATGGTATTTTTTACTTATCAGTATTTACTGTTAGGTACCTTTTGGTGAGAAAATAAAAATCAGTTATTTCTTGTTCACTTAGATTTTGTCCAGGAGATCAATAATTTTGTGCTAATATATTTTGTACAAATTTTGATGATCTTGATCCATGAATAGTGTGCAATGTGCTTTCCTTCACTAACATCTCTACCATTGCAATTATGAGAAACTTTTTTGTTTCTTTATCTGTAATGAGAATATTTTTTTGTGTGAATACTGTCTACAGTAAACTCCTTTCTGTCTGCTTGAAAAAGTGGATGGGAAGAATTTATTTATTTATTTTTTTTTTGTAAGGAAAGTTGTTGAGTAAGTTTTTCTCATGTAATGGACTCTTCCCTCACACACTATAATAAACATTTATCATTACAGATGTGAAGGAAATTAGGATACGTTTTTTTTTAATCTTTTAAATGGGAAAAGAAAATTCACTCACACTACTTCTTCTGCTCCTTCCTACACACCACAAGCAAATCATTTAAAAATAAGAGAAGAAAGAAGCTAATGTGTTCTCTATTAAAAAAAAAAAAAGCTTTATTTGCATACCATAAAGTTTTGAATGTTTCTTGGCATCAGCTTTCTTTAACCAGCTAGCCTGTTCCTTTTGCTCATGTGCACTAAAATCTTAATTGTTGACTCTACACATTTTATCATGTTGTTTTATTTTCAACATACTGTTAAAGACAAAATATCTTCATTAATTATAATTTCACTTGATAAAAAAAAAAATCTAATAATCAATGAAGAGATGAGACTTTGATTAAAACTTTTAACTTTGTTTTGAAGTGTTTTCTTTGTTTTTGACAGCCATCACTTTATATGGCTTGGGTGAATTATTCATCTGACAAAAACAGTGGAAACTGAAACAAATTATATGGAATCAGTCCAAATAATGTATTACTCTTGATTAAATCTCCCTACTACTTGATGTTGTTTGCATGAGGAATACTGACTGAGATTACTCCCTCACTTGTTACTCCTGATAAACCATTGAAAGAGGGGTTTTGTGAGAAGTCTTGTAATGATATTGGTTCATTAAATCACCATGTCAATATAAACATGATTGGTTTGAACTTTGAACCAAGGAGTGATTATTTTGATCCTTAGCAAGTTATTTTGTGGTCTGGAATACGAGTCTGTAAAATTTGAAATATTGTTATTAATGTGTATAATCACTTGAAGTTGCTTCCTAGAGGATGACAATAATAGATTATGTTTGCAGATGCAGGAGTCAATTATTGTTATTTTTATTTCACAAGCCATCAGAACTCTTGACACTGAATCCCAAATTAGCACAAAAAGTCCCCCTTTCCAATTAGTAAATCAAAAAATAATTGCAAAGAAAAATTGGATTTGTATATTTTGTAAATAGATTCTAATGTGATGGGGGCAAGCACCGGGGATTGTGTTGATACTCCCAAAGGGTCACTCCCAGATGGGAGTATCAGCAGATACCAGTGGTCATGATGTTAATACTCCCATTTCACTCTGGCAGCTAAACACTTTGAAACCAATCTGGAAAGAAAAAAAAAGCCATGAAAAATTTGTTGAGTTGGACCTCACTTGTCTGGAACTCTCTAAAGAGTTGACTGCAAGTTTCATTGAAAAAAAAAAAAAAAAAAAAAAAAAATGTACCTTCAAGCCAAATCTGTATCACTTTTTTGCCTGACATTTTTTTTTTTTTTTTTTTTTTTTTTTACAGATTTCTAAGGTGTCTTGGCATTGTTTTATCATGTATACACCAAGAAAAAAAACCCAGGTTTGTTTTTAAAGTGGCTTAATGTAAAAGCCTTTTTCCTCAGCTTGTTAATCTTTTTCTTTTTTTTAGATGCTTGCTGTAAAAAGAAAAAGATATCATCAATTAAACAAAGCCATATAATTCTGATATTACTGTGTATGGCTTTCAAAATGGCTAATGATATATTCAAATACTTGTGAGATGCAGGTATATTGCCATTATTATCATCTCGGCATTTACTTAGGTTAGAATTAATCATTTGAATGGAGAAAATATAACAAAGTATCTAAATTGAGGTTAATTTTTAAAATGTTTTTTGTGAATTTTTGCAGTGTCAAGATGAAATTCTTTCACACAAGTAGAGTGATAGAGTTGTGAGGTCCCAATCTGAGCTATTTTTGCCATCAACATTTTAATCAAATTTCGATTGGTGAGTATCTGAAAAGAAGCTGGTGGCTTATAGGAAAGTGTTCTCCCAAACTGAATGAAGTGGCAGCAAAAACAATAAATAAGACAAAAGTTTAATACCGCTGTCAAAAAGCTGGTGGGCATTTGATAAGTATGTATATTTACTTACCTGTACATGTATACACTTGTTGCAATATTGTTGTCAGGTAATTATTTTCTTTTTCTTTTCATTTTCCTTAGAAGAAAGCTCTCTACATGCTGACTCAGATGTAGATTATTTTTTTCAACTGAGAGACATCCATGGACAAATTAGATGTTGACAAGATGAACCAGGCTTCCTGGATGCGTGATTTAATTAAACTTGTATCATTAGAATTTATGCAACAGAAAGATTATAAAATGAATTTAAATTCTTTTACTGAAAAAGAAAAATAGCAATGAAATGTGGAATTTTCTTTGGTTATGAATGAAATTTTAAATTTTGATTTGTTCTCATGCTTTACATTTTTAGAAATATATAATATAGTCTTTTTATTGCTGCATGGCAAATGCTATTTTCAAAATTATTATAAATTTCAATTCTAAGTACATAAACTATTTTTATAAATGTACTAAATTTTACAAGCACAAGATGCATTGCATTTATTCATAGAAATAAATAAAACTTTAAAATATTGTGCTGAATTATTTAAATAAGTTTTAGAAATATGTTTTGATTTGTATAAAGATACAGTAAATAGAATGAATAAAGCACAAGCCTGTTAGAAAGCCTAAAACTTTTTAAAAGTATGGCTCTGAAATTAGCCAAATATTATAAAGACACCAAAAGAAATGCTCTCCAGGGAGCTTGATGAAAAAGTATTAAAAATATTCTTTGTGCAATAAATATAGAGTAATTTGACAGTGACAGACTTTTTATCCAATTTTATTTTGAAATCTTTTTTAATAGTTAATGCTTTATTAAAAAAATTCTTGCATTGTACAAATGCACACATACAACCATGTCTTTTAGCAACAGTTTGCATCTGTTATTGTATATGTATGCTGTACATAGGTTGATATACATAAATCTGTGCTACACTTATTTATAAATACAGTTTGCCCATTGCTATCTTACTTGCTGCTATAGAATAGCTTGTTTGTGGGTGGAATAAGGTAGCATGTTAAGGCAAATGGCTCTACAATGTTGGTGAGCATTTTCTAAATTTCTTAGTTTTTAATAGACAATCTTCAATTGGCTATTATTGATAATATAGCATCTGTTAGTAAAGAGCAAGTTAATTTATTTTCACATTTTTAGTTTTATTAGAGTTAGTAAAAAAAAAAAAAAAAAATGAAAGCAACACATGTGTGTCTCTTTCTTCCCTGTTACAAAAAGTATTGAAAAATTGTTTTGAAATTTTTCATAAATATTTGCAAGACTTTGGCAGTTAAAAATGTTATATTGAGAAATATCTACATGATTTTAGTCTGCTATGACAGAACAATTTACTGAGATGTTTGCATATATAAATTTTCTTTCCAAATTTCTATAAAACAGCAATATTAAATGACTGATTTTGGAGTTGGCTGTTTGTTACCTTGATGCTAAATTGACGACATAATTCTTGAATTTTTTCTGCAAGATGTCTGACCATCAGTGATATTCTAATCTAAGATGCACCCATGTTGGACTTTGAAATCAGATTTTTTTTCTTCCTAATAAATTTAATGAGCACTAGAAATTGAACTGCAAACATTATAGTCCTCAGTTCAATGTTTTAACCTCAAACTATTTGCTATTTCACAGATTATCTCCTACATTAGTTTTACAGCCTTTTGTAGAACTTGTGGCCCTCCATCTCAAAACACTGTGTTGCAGGTTGGTTAATGTCAGTATAAACGAAATAATTGATAAACTAAATAGTGTGAATATCTTTGGATTATTTATTTCTTGTTTGGCAATTCTTTGCTGTGGACAAGAATGTGAGGGTAGTGAAATATTTGTTCAGATAGAAATTGAATAAAACTCTTGACTTTTTCCGTGGTTTGATTTGGCTCCCTGTTATCATGTTATGTTGAGGCAGGGTTAGCACTTGAAGAGCATTAGTATAAAGTATTCATTTATTTCAGATTGTTTACCAGAGGAACATCTTGATTTTATGAGTATACCTTAAAAAAAAAAGGTTTAATAACTATTGATGAAATTTATATTTATCTAAATTTGTTGGCATGTAAATAAAGTTCAACATGTTAGTGTACATTTTATATTAGGCCCTTTAGTAGGGAGAAAACAAAATTGCCATGACTTTCAATACATGAGCAATTGAAAAAGAAAAAAAAAATCAATTAAGCTATAAAATATGTGACTTTTTGAATACATTTCAGAATTTGTGGAATTTCTCTTAGTGTCTATTTGGATTTTTATCAAAAAAGTTTTAAATAAATTTTCCCTATTCAAAAAGATCCTTATTAGATTTGCATTTAGTTCAAAATATTTCTTGACACAGTATAATTATTGAGATGGACATTTTTCTATGTAAATTTTTTTCTTTTAAAGAAGCTGAGACTGGTAATTTTTTTTTTTTTTTTTTTTTTGTAAACTTTTTCTTTTTTTCATTTTCTGAAAATTTAATCAAAAATATATTTCATCATTTCCGGTATATATTTTTTTTTTTTACATTATTCCTGATTTCAATTGTCATTTTATTAATCAGACAATTTTGGAAATTGAAATCCTTGTATTATTTTTCATTTTAATTTGTATTGTATTTGTTATTACATTTTGTCAGAACAAAAGTGGACTAAAAACTATAAAAACAATGTGCATTCAGTATTTTTTTTTTTTTTTTAAATTTGTTTCTTTAAAAAATTTTTTTTTTCTTTTAATTACAAGATGAAACTTAAAAGATTAGGTTTCATGGTGAGCTTCAGATATATATTGAATGTATAAAATTGGCGTTCTGAAAGCAGGCATTGTTCTGGTTTTAGCTACTACCAAAAAGAAGAAAATTCTACAAAATTATTGGCAAATTTAATCTTTGTCGCTAACAGTTATGAATTATTTTAAGAAAGATATCAATTCATTTCTACTTGTGGGGCGGAAGTGGGTGACTAACAAACTATTTTTTTTTCTCGAGGAATCACATAAGGGAAAGTAACTCAGATATCATTTACTTGATTCTCTCCCTTTAGTAAAATACATGACAGTATTTTGATCGTTATTTCGCGAAATTTTTACTTATTGTACTGTCGTATTTATTGTCTCTTATATAAACGAGTATGATATACGAATGTAAATTTAAAACAATTGTTGCAAAATTACACATGTATATATGGTTTCTTTGATATTCTAAGTTCTATTTTTTGTATATTTTACTTTGTCATTTAAGCTTGAAAATTTGATTATTTTCTTTTTTTCGGCCTGAATTTTTATGAACTTGTTGCCCCCATATAGTGCCATCAAACAATCACAATTCTTTGATGTCATTTAGCAGTTTTGGTTAGACTTAATTTTTGTGAATAATTTTTTTTAATTGGGCGGGTGATACAAGTGTTCTTTGACTAATACGGTTTGATGAATAGCCTGGGTTCTTATGCCAGGCAATTCTATTTTTTCAGCAATGAATCAATTAAAAATGAAAGGAAGAAAATCGTATAATAAAGGGGAATAATTCCAGCAAAGTAGCTTTTTTCTTTTTAAGCTTTTATTTTCCTCAAATTTAAGCTTAGATAGAATTTAAATTTTTTATCATAATTAACTTACTTTATTTTATTGAACGTTTGCAGTCACTTAAAACATTTTAACTATGTAGTAACAATTTTTAAAAGTATTTTTCTGAATTATATCAGCTCTGTATCTTATTTTATGAAGGGCCTGTTGTATTTAGTGTTGCTTGGTGTCATTTCTACACAGCTTAATGTTCATTCCTCATGTGTCATACAAGACAAGTGACCGATAGCAACACACCTTATTATTTAGAAGTGTTTGGTGATTCATTGTCATTGCTCAGAATATCATCGATATATAATTGCTATTGAAATTATTTTGTCTTATAGTGAAAACATTTTATTTTTTCCATTTTTGTGTGGTTTAGTCAATCTTAACATGTCTTGTCATTTTTTTTTTTTTTTTTTTTTTCAAAAATTGACAATAAAAATGTTAAGTTCTTGGAATTCTATAGATAATGTTGACAAATTCTTAGTTTTTTTTATTGAATTTTTTCTCACATTTTGCAGAGTGTTGGTCTTGAAGACTCCTCTTCTGCTAAAACGATGAAATTGATGTTTAAATTTTATAAAAAAGTGTAATTCATTCAAACACTCTTTTAAAACTCGTATGTGAACAAATGTGCACTTACACAAATATATAAAAAATATATAATGTGTGCAAGAAAAAAAATATATATACCATAGGATTTTTTTTTTTTTTTTTTTTTTTTTTAATTGTTTCAGTGTTATTGTTGATAGCTTCTCCATAAAATGTTGGAGAACAAGTAAGACCAAAAGGAAAAGAAAAATCTGCTGCATAATGTAAAAGAAAAACAAATATTTTTTGTTTTGAATTTCTCAAGCTTTACCAGAAGGAATCCCAATACCTCTGTTATTACTTCTTTAAGGATTTGTCATCTCCCTTTTCAAAAGCCGTACAAAAGACTGAAAAGAAACAACGGAGAATAAATAAAATATGAAAATAAAAAATGTTTGCGTGTTTAATCAATGAAACCTGCTTCATTATATTCAGAGTAAGAGTCATGCATTACTTTCTTTTATATATTCGCAGTTTTTCACTTTGAAAATAAAATTGAATTTATATATAAACTTGTACATAGATATAGTACTTACAATTTGATTGATAATGAAATTAAATTAAGGGTCAGTGGATCTCAAAAGTTAGGTATTTACTGTGAACTTGTATAAAAATAAACTATTCTTTTCCACAGAAATTAATAAAATAGTTAAATTAACCACAGCTTTAGGACATAGTTACATACATCTTCTGATATTATAAATTTTTCATAGCAGAAAACCACTTCTATATGTTTGTCAAAATGGTTAATTTTGGATATCTAAATTTTTTTGCAAGTTTTTCATGCTTTTAAAATTTCAGTCAAGATTTGATGACTGTATATTGTGAAATGGTTTGTATTCCAAAAGACCCCAGGCAAAAAAAAATTGCATCAATATACTTCTTTCTCCTGACTAAGTGATGAAAAAAAATTTTGGAAATTGGATCAGGCCAAGAACTTTTCATCACTTTATAGATTCTTTGAGATTTTCTTAAAATAATATAAAAAAAGCTAGATGAGTCTGTTTTTGTACTAAGTCTCAACATGTATAACGGTTGGTACATACAGTATTAATACAATAAGTTGTTCATAATACTGGTTTTAGTCATTTCCTTACCTAATCCTATAACAATGCATTTACAGACATATTGTAGTAATATCTTGTTATTTGTGTGTTGAGATATTACATATTTCTATCTTCAGACTATTATACTAATCTTTGTTGTTTTTGTTCACAATAACAAGTGGGGAAATCACCTAACCAGTGTGGAATGCAGTTTCCATAGTAATCAGGAAGCCATATTGGAAGAAAAAAAAAGTACATGTAACACTGGATTTAAAGTGCTGACTAAAAATCTAATATGGCAGCTTCTCTACGAATTTTAGGATATTGTGTCTTTGGAGGTTGAGATGGTTGATTTATTTACTGCAATTCAACTGAAAATTGGCAGCATGGCAAGGGAAAACTGACCAATGCCATGGTGTCTGGATAAAATAAATGATCATTTTGATTTATAAAAAAAACTGACAAGGTTTTAACCTTGCTAAATCATGCCTCGATTAAGCAATTTTTTTTAACCTCATGCTGTATTTTGAATGCATCATTTTAAAAATTTCTAAAAGCAGTGATAGTCTTGTGGTTTATAAAAAACAAAAAAGCAAAGACTAAACTCTCATGTTTAACATTTTCTGGGGAGAACTTAAACTAAGTTTAATATTTATACTTAATTCATGTAAGATGACCAAATTAATACAAGTCT
The DNA here is from genome assembly GCA_963932145.1 of Acanthosepion lycidas. Lineage (NCBI taxonomy): Eukaryota > Metazoa > Mollusca > Cephalopoda > Sepiida > Sepiidae > Acanthosepion > Acanthosepion lycidas. Next base: position 32,783,569 of record OZ010573.1, on the reverse strand, counting down.
TTTATGTTAATTGATTTTATATATATATATATATATATATATATATATATATATATATATATATATAGATAATGTGTGAAAATGTTGATTCTTTTTAAAATGTGTATAAAAGATAAAGCTGGTTAAAAAAAATTCAGTTTTTCCTTAGTTGGTCAAAGAATGATCCAACTAAAGGTTGTGTTAAGAAAAGAACAAAGATGGGAAGAAAAGTTTGAAAATATGTAAAATCTGATACTGATTTCTTAGTCAATATACTTGTTTTGATTAGTGTTTTCTTTCAGTTTAAGGAAATACAAATAAATATATATATATATATATATATATAAAATTAGATGACATTTTTTTTTCTTTTACTGAAATAATTCAAAATAATTTTGATAGCATAAATAATTTATATATCTGCAAATCATTTGACTTGTATTAACTTTGTATTCATTGTCCTATAGTATTTTTACACACACACATATATATATTGTGTGTGTATCTTCATTCATATACTGTAGATTTGCCAGTTTAGTTTTTTTTTTTTTTTTTTTTTAGCTATATCTTACACTTTTTCAGTGTACCAGTTCCTATCACTCAGCATTGAGCTCTTGTTCTTAATTCTGAAATAATAGATATTAATCAGAAAAACAAGTTTAATTGGCAATTCTGCTATAGATATATCTACATGTGTTAAAGGTAATTTAAAAGAAAGTATTGAGCAGAAATAAACCTCCTAACTACAATATAGAAAATAATGTGGGAGCAGTGAACAATTCAGGTTCTGTTCATGATCTGCATTGCATTCATTTTGAGTGCTAACTGCTCTTGTACTCTCTCTCTCTTTCACCATCATCAATTATTTCTGTCTTTTATTATTTAATTTTGTGGGACCTGATCTCTATTTGGCATAGGAGTGATTGTATTTATAAACACATACATAAGTCCTTAATTTCTTTTATCATTTTTTTTTATTATGTAAAGGATTAAAAAAAACAAAAAAACTCTTGAGTAATTTCCTGAAATTAGACTTAGAAAAAAAAAAATATTGCTAATGTATTATTTTACTTACAAGTCACACAAAACAAGTACTCATTTTTATGCAATTTGCTGTCTAATATCGGCCTTCTCTTGAATTACACAAATGCTTCAGTTTCTCTCATCCTTAGTTGTAGGTGTTAGCTGTAATTTAACATTGTAGAATTTATGGAAAATGTTTTCTGAAAAGGTTGATTCAAGCTGATTATTGTTGCAATTTCATGATATTAATGTTTTTACTTTTGTTATTCTACCTTATTTTGCATAAACATAGTTAAGTCATTTTAAATGATTAAATATTGAAAAATATACTTTTAAAACTGGATAAAATTAAATTTTTCTTCTTCCTTTGATTAAATGTTTAGGCATGAATTATTTTAATTCAGTTTAAATAACATCTTATATAAATGTTTATTTTTAATTGTGATTTGAATCAAGTTAATTTTGTTTTTGTGATATGCTAAAAGATATTAAGAAAAAAAAAAATATTTTTATTGCCAATGCTTTATCGAATTATCATTTGGAAATTTTTAAAGTAAATTTTAATGTAAAAATAAATAAAAAACGAAGACTGGCTTATCACTAAAAAATAGAAAGTATTGGTTTAACAGTAAAATATAAAAATTTTAAAATGTTACTGAAGATAATCGGAAAAAGATAAACGACTTTCAAGATAGTCTTGTTTCATTGAGATTTTTTGAAGTCCTCGAATCTATAATAAAAATGTTAACAAAAATATAAATCCATAATTTGAATTTCTTTTTAACACCCACCCTATTCTTCCAATTTTTCAATTCCAGACATGATTAAGTCAACCTTAACAAAACCAAACCTTTAGCTGTTTTACTCCATATGCTTATAAATGTAATAGTCTCCAAGGCAGATGGTATGTCCCTTTCTGGTAAAGATGTTGGTCCTTCCCTTGCAACATTGTTGACATAAGTTTGAGCAGTTGTCTATACTTTTGGCAAGTCTTTGCCTGACTCTATGCCCATTGTGAGTAGTACATTTGTATACATTTAAAATCTGCAATACCCAAAGAAAATAAATCTCTTCTGTCACACACACACACACACACACACACACATATATATATGCCCCTGTTCTTTAATCTATTCATCCCCCCCTTCCCCACTTATTTGTATTGACATGTTTCTTTTGAAATGATTTCTTTTTTAAAATTCATTTTTAATTTTGATGCGCATTTTTTGGTCTTTCTCTTTTCTTACCCCCGCCTTTTTTTCTTTTTTTTTTTTTTTTTTATTATTATTATTATTCAGTTAAATTTTTTTCTCTGAATAAAATTTTGACAACTGTTGCTTTGTCATTATTGCTTTGTTCCTATCATGATTATTCATGCCATCTTACTTTTACACATTATCTCTCAATGTTGCATCCAGTGTACTTGATCTTTTTAAAAAAAATCTTAAATATTTGATTATTCTGGTAAAGGCTTTGGCTAAATTTATTTCCTGGATATATTTATTAAACATGAATGATCAAAAAAAAAAAAAAAAAAAAAATCTGTTATTTATTCAGGATTTTGCTTCAAGATCCAAGTAATATCTGATATTCTTTATGAAAGTAGTGATATAACACCTTTCACCACCTACACTCGGTGGTGTAACCACATTTTAGTATTAGGTCCTCAGTCTTAGCCCCGTGGTTAAAATGTTGTTCTAACTCTGTGCTGGTTAATACTTACACTGATTCAAGCTGTTTGTTGGTCTCTGACCACTTTGATCCACACCAACTCTGCCTACTCTGTGTTCTTGATCTCAGAATGGTGGAGAATTGAAGGTTGTAGTCATGCAGTGCTGGTTCAAGCCTTGGTGGGTGCTATATTAAGGAAAAAAAATATCTTCATGACAAAAAATGAAACAAGATTCATGGGGTTAATCTTCAATTGATTTATATAGCTCTTGGCACAATAAAAATTAACACTTCCTGCATCAATCTCTATAGTGAGACTGGGCCTTATCTAAACTTTTGGAGTAGCTGGGTTCAAAGTCTTGGAATCAGGAAATCTGTTGGCAGCTGATCTGGATTTTAGAAGCAATCAATGCAGAATCTCAGCTTAAAATCTCCAAAATCATCTGCTTATATGTACTTTGACCTAAAACTGGTGTAGGTCCAAAGGGTTCTAGGGATTCAGTGATTCCCCAATTCTCAGTCATTCCAATAAAAGTTTTTTGTTCTCTAGTTCTTTTTAATCAACTTTCCAAATTTGGAGAATTATTCACATTCCTTGGGAGTAGTCACAGGGATTGCTCCTCCCTTAATTCCACCCTGCTTCACTTCATATTGCTACTTTGCACAAACAGGGCTAAATTCTGCCCCTTCCTCCTCCCTTTTCAGTATTCTAACTCTGCACTTTTCAGGACTGGCATAACTGTCTTTGTGACAAACCTAATTTTTAAAGTGTATAGGAGAAAGGATGTGCTTTATTCTCCTCTTTTATTTCAATTCTCTGACACCTGTTCAGTGAAAACAAACCAGATCACCTTATTTTAACCTGAGTGATAAAAATTATTTCCCAATTTGTTTTCGTCAATGAAAATATATTTGTTTACCTAAATTCTAAACAAAGAGACACACTGTTTTCCATCCTTGGGCCGTCTTAGTGAAAACATAAACCAGATCACTTGCCTATTATGATGGATCAATTTTCATAATCTTAACCTTTGAAACAGGTTCATTATCTGTTTTCATTTCTCAATTTGTTTTCACTAATGAAATTATAATTCCATTCTGCTTCTCTTTTTGCCAATGACATGTTTTTCTAATTTCCTAAGAAAGAGATAAAGCCATTTCCCAATTTACTTTACCTGCATGCCAGATCTTTGATAGATGAAAAAAAAAGAAAAAAGTAAACTCTTGGTGCATTGTTCCAATTTGTAGGGGGTAAGGCAACCTGGATGAACCTTTCTTCACTTCCAAATTACCAAGGAAAATTTCTTCCATTCTCTCTATCTTCTAGTTTATACTTCATTTTGGGCTTAACCCCTTTTCTGCTTAGAATTAATGTTTAACTAACCACATCACAGAAATAGTTTTTAGTTTAATATTACAGAAATTATGCTTCTAGATATTTACTGAATTTACATTTGACAAAGACTGCAGGTGCTGTAATGGTTAGAGGTTTGAAATCAGCAAGCCAAGCTCGTCAAGATTGTTACGTGCCCTTTCATACAAATACCTTAAGAAAAGGAAATGAATCCATATCTTCTCTCTATAGTTACAGGTTAAATATCAAGGCAAACTAAACTCTCTAGGACAACTGAATTCAAAATTCATATGTAGCCCTAGTTAGTCACGTACTTGAATTGTAACAAACTTTTGTTCAGCAGAGTTGCAGTATAAACCACAGGTTAGTTCTGCAGGTGTTGATTAAAACAAAAACAAATGGGTCTGAGCATATGGGTTTGCTCATTTTTGAGCAGGCCCATATGCTGAAGATGAGAAATCCCACTGATTTGCAGTGTGCCTTCAAGTTGTGAATGAGGGAACTTGTAATAGGAAGATTATGTTGTGACAATCTTCGAAGTAGGATAGATCTCTGCATTCAGAATCCTGATTTTTTTTTTATTTTGGAACTATCTCAGCTGATCATAAATTGTGTAAACCATTCTGGTCGAACCTATTACAAATTTCAGTGATATTCATGGGTTTGGTATTTTTTTTTTAATTTCTACATGCAATCAAAATTATGTGCATAAAAGTAAAATAGTAATTTTTTTTCTAATTCAATTAAATATTTAACTAGTCAACAAGAGAGAGAAAAAAGTAGACAAATTGTTAAAAAAAAAAAAAGGCAATGGATACTGTGTTGAGAACGACCAACTTGTATTCAGTAAAAATGATTATTCTTTTTTTCTTTTGACTCCCTACTATTTTCTTTCTTTTTGAGAATTTTGTCAATCTTGTATATTGTTTAAGGGAAGATATCACATGTAAGATCACTATAGCTGGAAGTAGCCTGAGACACATTACAGATAGTGCTGCTGCAAGACATTGCATGAGACCATTTCCAAAAATGAATGGTTTCATCCCGAGTGTGGTAGTTAATAAATAATATTAATTCCATATAACTCTGAACATGAGAAAATATAAAAAATGTACTATTTGCCATAAGATTAATAAGTTAAAGAAAATGAAGAAAAATATTTACCATAAATTAAAAAATTTATTCATAATTCTTATGGCAAAACCAAGAAACTTAGATAATTAAAATCTTGTTAAACTCAACTGTAACTTTTCCAGAAAAAAAAAACAAAAAAAAAAAAAAAACACACTTTACATTTGGTCTATAAAGTTGTGACTTTGTATGTAATAACAGTACACAATTTAAGTAAAGTAAAATTTTCAACATCTAATTAGTAACTAATAATGCCACATATATTTTTTTAAACAAAGATAAATATTTTCAATTTTAGTGCATGCAGTTGATAGAACTCTCTAGTCATTTGAATTTAATTTTTTATTTTATTTTATTCATGTCAAATATTATTCTCTAAAATCTTAATGTACAAAATTTTTTTTTAAATTCTGTAAAATTTTAAATTGAGTTATCCTAATGGTAACAGATATTAATCTAATTTCAAACTATATACTCAAGGGAGATAACAATGATTGTAGCTGTTGAAATTACTTCCCTTTATTAACAATTTCATATCCTTTCCTAAAGTTCGTCTACTCTAGTCTCTATATTTGTAAAACCAAAATTACAGCATAATTACTTTAAACTCATTAAAAGTGATCTATATATATTATGTTGGTGCAAAAATAATGTCGTTTTCTCACATAGTAACATGTGAGAAAACGACATTATTTTTGCACCAACCTTAACAGTAAATTGAGCGAAAGAAAAAAATGATTTAAAAAAAAAAAAAAAAAGAGGACAAATGGAAACTAGTTGTTATTCAGTCCAGAAATGATTCGAATGAATACTATATAATTTATAAAAATGCTAACTGATCCAAAACGGAAGATAGACACAGAAAAATACTTGAATACATAAGTAAGTTGGTATAATCAATTGCAGTATGAGTAATCAGTAAACTTTGTGGTCGCATGGGCCCCATCTCCCCCGGTAGTATCTCTCTCTTTCGGGAAGGGTCTCTAGGTTATGCCCTGGTGCGTCTTCCAAAAGGGAAGTGTAGAGGAGATGGAAATATTTTTGACCTTTGTTTCCATGAGCGTGTAAAACCCACTTTAAACCTGGCCTTGTACCACGTTTCGTTCGAAAGGAGGCATTCGATAAATATCAATAGATTTTTTGTAGCAAGTTAAGGAATCAATTTAAAATTTAAAAGTAAACCTGTCTTCCAACGCCCATATTCACCTTTTGGTTCTAAATAGTAGTGAGTACCGGAAAAGAAGCAGATTTTTTTTTTAACCAAGGTTGCTTTCACAGACCATCCTCCTGACTGCTGTTCATTTTCAACTTATTTCCTACCTCGACAAAACCCAACAGCCATTGACCATTGTTTACGAAAAGTAGTCGTCATGTATGCGATTTTCTGCGATGTATTTTAATCTGTCCCAGTGTTAAGCACTCACTGACAATGCAATACTTCAATTTCTGATTCGGATTTTTCATCGGCCATTGCTTTAGAAATCTAAATCCCAAGAAGATATCGAGATCAATAAAAAGAACTCAAGTGGAACTAATAAATACGATCCATTGCTAAAGATGCTGAAAAAAAGTGGTCGACTCCTATCACTTTTAGGATGTATCTGGCTTTCTTTACAAGAGTCAGATTAGATAAAAAAAAAAAATAACGTATTTCTTTCATAACTGAACTGGAGCTGGTCAATGCCCACTTTCCAGCCCTGATAGAGCTCAAAACCGTTTACATGGTCTAATGGGGGGAGGCTTATTCTTTACTCTGCAACCTCTTAGCAATCAAATAGAGATAGGCTTGCGATGAAGGGTCTGGGTGGGGCTATTTCCATGGCAAGTGTGCAGATGAGCTCCATTTTTTTTTTTTTTTTTTTTTTTTTTTTTTTTTTTTTTTCCATTTCAGACGTTTACAGCGAGGATAAGCCAGGTGACATCCACGAAATCGAATCGATCTAATTTCCTCCGTAGTCCAGATGTAATAAAACCGCCCACCCACCAAGGGCTGCCACTTTTGCAAAGGTGCTTTCGGAGCACCACAATGTTCCGGAAAGCACCTGCCTCGTCAAGTGCCAATTATTATCCATCCTCCTTATCTTCATTTCTTACCAATTCATTTTTACATATATATCACACACCTCATTAATCACAATTATTTTAACAGTAACCATCTACTTGGAGTGACTTTCGAGTTTGGGTGTAAAATGTCATCTTAGAAGGGGAGGCAATTCGGTATATGGAAACTGTTCAGTAGAGAAGAAAACCAAAATTTATATTAATAAATTCATTGAAAACTCTTAGATGAGAAGGAGCAAAATAAATTTAGTGACATACATATTTATTACTTCAAATGCTACTACAGTGGATACTCAGTATTTGAAACAGACGTCCAAATTTTATTTTTAAACGGTATATATTACTTCTATCCAATCCATTAATTCTTTAGAAATTGCTTTGGCAGACACACACACACACACAATTATTATTTTCAGATACAAGGAAAAAGTGAGGATTTATTTTGTTGCACGTGTTTATATACAAGAGCAAGGATGTCATTGTTTATAGGGGTTTTTAAATTTGAGAACGTTCATGAATATTCATCAGGTGGTTGAAAGGTCAGTCAAAACATGTGAAGGACAAAGTGATATAATTCAAAGTCTGGTATGACAAAAGTAAGCGAGTAATATTAAAAAAAATATTTTTTTATATAATTAAATTACAAGTGCTGTAAGCTCGGAGTGAGTGTGGTGTAATTGATAACGTAAATTGGAAATCGGAGAGACGGGTTCCAGTTCAAGTCGGATTAGTTATATTTACTTATGCGCAAATACCCTTAGGAAAGGCATGAATCCACCCCTTCCCCACCAGCTATGGGTGAATTATGACTTGTATCAGTAAACTATTAACTATAGAGACATTTTATGGCTTTAAATAAACTGCAAAATTTGATAAACCGTAAAAAACGAAATTAAATTATTTTTTTCAACATACACTGCTTATACAATGAATTTGATCATGAAAACAAAATGACTAGATACTGTATCTAGTTTCTACCACAGGACACACAGTTTCACATTGCTTTACAAATAGCAGTAAAAAAAAAAAAAAATAAAAGAGAAAAAAAAGAAAGAAAGAAGCATATCGCCTGAGGAGAGTCAACTGAACAAACTCTCCATTTTAAATACAAATTAACGCGTAAATAAACCCACTTCCCGCTAGAGGCTGTATTATGAACACGCGTGGAACTCCTGAAATAAAATCAATTACAAATATTTGGCGGACTAGCGATTGAGTTCAACCATAAGAAAATGTAACAGAAAAACAAGAAACCGATATACATGTCCAAACAAATGTGTGTATCAGACTACAAAAGGGGTTTACAAAAGACAAAAACATTAACGTGTTTGTGTGCATGAACATAAAGAGCTCGTGTTTCAATGTTCACACGTACGTGTATATGTGTGCACATAATGTTCATGGCATCTTTCCAAGGAACAGCATAGCGCCCCACCCACGAAGGGGAAAACGAAATCTTCTGCAAGAGCCTTACATGGTCGCAATGTCCGTAGAAAATTGGAAGAAAGAGATTTTCCAAGCGTAGCTTACATGTGGCACAAGGCCGAAAGTATGGGGCATCCAGTGAGGATCGAACTCACTTTTCAGTAATAACTGATTTAGCAAGACAAGCTTGCTAACCATTACACCACGCTGATGTGCCCAAATTGGAAGAAAGAGGGAGAGAAAGAAGTATTCTCGAATATTTATACTTTAGAGATAACGACCTCTAGGAACAATTTGGGTAATTAGGAAATTAAGGAGGAGTTAACTCTGACAAGCCAAAGTTCATTTCCAGATGAGACCGTACCTCCAGGCTGTGCCTTCCTAATTATGATTAAAGAAAGAGGGTCAGGGTTAAATACCCAAGATGTCTTAAAAAGCAAGTTCCAAAAGAACTGGATAATTTCTGAAACTGTCCGTATATTATGCGTCAGGACCCCACACAAATGTGTTACATTCTACCAACGACGGAATGTACTTGGATGAAATGTTTGTATTAAGAAGAGGAAAAAAAAAGCGCTTTACTATCTGTATTTCCAACTCTCTCTAATCTTAATGTCAGTTTATGCAGATTATCTTTAATAAAAGTAAATGACATCCGGCTAAATGGAAATGGCTTAAGCGTTTATTTCCACTTCCTTTTTATTATTCAAAATATTAAGAGTTTAGGGCTAAGAATCTATAAAATTTCAACAGCTGGTAACTAACAGTTGTAATATTTGTTTTGCATATAAGCGACACCAGTACATTGCTCTTTCAGCAGTGTCTCGATTAGGCCAAAAGAAATCAATCATTAGTGAGACAATTTATTGTTTAAAATTAAAGAAAAAGTTTTCAAAATGCCCACCATAAAATCCAGTATTAATTATAAAAATGAAATTCCGGAGTTATTAGGTTGGTGCAAAAATAATATCGTTTTTTGACGTATTTTTTAACGTCAAAAAACGATATTATTTTTGCACCAACCTAATAATTAATTTTTGGGTTAAAAATATCTTCATTGCAGTGTTCTCCTGCTTCTTCCAAACAACTAGATGTTGATTTATAAGGAATTCAGGTTTGTTAACATCAAGGAAATATAATATTAAGCTTTAATTGAGTATTTATAAATGTTATTGTTTGTCACAATTACGAGTGTCAAACCCACAAGAAAAAAAAAAATGAGTAAAATTTCAAGCTTCAATAGGTAAGTAGACACACTGAAAAAAAATCCAAAAAAAACGAAGAAGCATTTTGCCACTGACCTTTCTCTATCAAAGTAATTTTCTCCAGTGTTTCTGCTAACTTCCATAGTTCTCTGTATTTCTGGTCGTTGTTCTCAACGGATTTTAATTCCTTGATATCAAATTACTGAGAGTTACTCATTGCGCCTTCTCTGGCTAAAGTTTACCGCTGACATATGATTTGGAAAGATTATATTGAATCAATTGCTTGGAAAGTTGGTTCACTGTGTCGTGCTCAGCAATTTTCTCTCGACAGAATCTATTTTTCATAATTATAAATCTACCAACCATTCGTCCGTGTACTGAATACTGCTTCCACGTATGGTCTCGTGCTTCTGTTATACATTTAGAAATACTTGATAGAATCTGCAATGTTATCGGTCCTGACCTGGTGTCTCGGCTTCAGTCACTTTCCCACCGTCGTAATGTAGCTTCCCTGTGTCTTTTCTATAAATATATTAAATGGTAATTATTCTGAGGAGCTTACCTCTATGGTACTTAGATTTTATGAATTTAAGCGTAGTTATAGATTGGTGGCAAGGTATCAACATTTTACAGTTGAAATGGCCAGATGTAACCGTAAGTTCTATGCTAACAGTTTCTTCTTTTGTACTTCTCGCTTGTGGAGCTCTCTTCTGGCTTCTTACTTTTCTGTTGAGTTCGTTCTTCAAAAATTGAAATGCACTGTAAATAATTATCTTTTCTGTCTTCTTAATGCCTTGATAACGCCTTACGGCCATATCACGTTGAAATACCGATTCTCGTAAGATCAAGTTAAGCAACGTCGAACCTGATTAGTACTTAGATAGGTGACTACTTGAGCATACCAGGTGCAGTAAGCTTAGATGTTCGGGTGGTGTGAGGATAGCGGCACGGGATTGGAACTCGGAGAACAGAGTTCCAATTCCAGGTCGGTTCATTATATTCATTTACGCGCATATACACTTGGGAAAGGCATGAATCCACCTCTTTTCCTCACCAGCTATGGGTTAATTATTAGGACTTTTATCAGTAAGTCACTATTATATACCCGAAAAATTGTCTTATAATTTAAAAATATTTTCTGGCTTTAAATAACCTGCAAAAGCTTGATAAGTCATAAAAATTAAACCAATTCTCCTTAATAATGTTTTATTTTTCTCATATTCTCTTACACCGAGTAACCTGTCTGCCTTTTAGTAGCATTGCCTTGCTTGGGGTGGAAAGATTAAAAATAAATCTATATAAAAAAAAATACTGATTTTAAAGATTACCACTTAAAATCCTATATCTTTGCCAGGACACAGATGAAAGGCAGATGCAAATTGCATTAAAACTGTTTGCAAAATTGAACTCATTAAAAATCATTCTATTTCATTAGATTATTTATATGCAATTTAAACAAAATGAGTCACACCATCATCGTCATTGGCATTATTTATCTATTTTTACAAGAGCGTTTCATTCTAAGAGAAAACAGATTAAAACGAGTTAAAATAACTTGTTCATGGGAATTAATATAATCAAGTAGAGTTATTTCCCTTGAACAGGATATTGAAATCAAAGACATTTTTTTTAGTAGATTGACATTAGGCATCACCAAAATGCGTGCGCATTTTCGATCTTCTATATGCCGTGTCTTTTCAAGATGAGGTGATCAGTGGCTGATCCTATATAGACACTGCAGAACTGCAGCACCCCCTATTTTTATTCGATATTATTGATAATATTCAATATAATGAATCTTTTTTTTCTTTTAATTCTTTTAGGATGGCTACTGACATTATAACATTCATGAAAATTGAAAAAAAATCCTTATATAGAACTGTGTACTTCACAGCTCCTGTAATGCGGCGTTTGCATATATCTCAGGAAAAAAGCTGAATGCTGTTTAGAGAGAGCACTGTCGCACGTAGTGCCCACTCTTGTTGTCCGAGTGTAATGTAGTGTTTATTTTTGACAGCGTGTGTCGTGCTTAAAAACTGTTTACAATATTCGTGGATGTGATAAACTATATATGGCTACCAACTATTCTATTTAATTCATTGTTTTTCCGTTTTATTGTATAGAAAGATATCAGATATAACAATTTAACCATGACCTCTTAGAATACCCAAGAAATAAGCTGTTGAAGTTCACTATCACAGAACTTAAGTTTTCACAGTTGTTTCTCTATGAGAAAGTTACAGTTAAGAGACTGTTCACCACCTGATATATCAGGAATAAGCAACAACATGAGGGTATATTCGTAGCTTTAATAATGAATGCTACGAATGGTAGGCTCTGCAGCTGTAAAGTGAAAAATGCATCGTTTTGATCCTGCTGTTTGAAGGCGATGTAACGTGGACAAAAGACGGTTTTAGAAATATAAACAAAATGAAAGAAAAAAAAACTGAAAAACATGAAGTCAAAGAAACATTCACTGTCACTTTTCGGCAGCGTAAATATTAAAGAGAATCTTAGTGTGGCATACAGACTTTCAATCAATGAGCATAACACGAAGGTTAAAAAGAACCGTGAAATTTTATCCAAAATAACACATTGTATTTTATTTTGAGGAAACTGTGAAACTCTCTTACGTGAACATGATGAAAAAGATGATTCAGTAAATCCCAGAGCATTTAGGGGATTAATGAATTTTGCATATAAATTAGATCCACATTTGAAGAATCACTTAGAAACCAGTACGGTTTTCAAAGGTGTTTCTAAAATCACCCAGAATCAGATACTTGACTGTATGCCATAAGGAGATAAGGATATATATTAGGGAAGCGCTAAGATGTAATTTGTATGTTGGGCTGTTCTTTTTATTAATAGCCATACACTGTCTTCTTGCAATTGATATTTACTCCTTTCTTCTCGCTTTTCTATTCAAGTTCTTATATTTTCCTTTCTGCGTCTGTTATCAACACTGTGTCATCTGCATATCTTATGTTTTTTTTTTAAGATTGTGGCCGCGAACAATGAATTCTGCTAGGACTTCTAATTCTCTCAGAATCGTCTCACGGTATAGATTGAATAAGTCCGGTGTAAGGCCTCCAAGAGAAATTTTGCAAGGCGATACAATACCCCTTTGTGGTCCCGAGGTAAGCAAAAAAATTTTTTCTAAAAATTCACGATTTGATGTCTAGTAAATCTCCGTGTAATCTCGTAAATACTTTATTTCTCTGATCAGATATAACATAAATGAAGTCCCTGCGAAACAAAATAATAATACATACAGGCACATGATGACTCGACAATGCTGGTGTGCGCTAGTCACATCATTATGCTAATTTACGCATCTATGCATCTACCCATCTATAGCCCGGGTGGGTAGATGCATAAATGCTACTTTTGGTGTTATATGTTTATACAAGTAGGCCTATAATAAATACTAATAAAAAGTAGTAAGTGTCATATGATAAGTACAGTGATATTTGAGTATGTGAACGTAAGTGTATGTCGGGCTGGGTATAGTAGAAAGTGCTTGTTCTCGAGGGGGTACGGGTGTTGCATAATTACTACGGAATCCTTAGTTTTTAGGCCTCGGACCAAAGTACCGACTGGAGCCCCTTCTTGTATGTCCTGATTCAATGAGAGAATACATATTTGTCTCACTTTTTCTATTTTTGCGTATTTCCTGAATTAATTTTCTATCCGGATGTAGGCGCTTTGCTGCTAGTACAGGTTCTGGATTATTCTAAAATGTTTCTTAAATATATATGACCGGTTAGTGGGGACGCCGGTTTAGTCGCCGACCATAGCACATATACACATTTTAATGTCAGAGAGGAATATCACTGTTCAACATTCAATTTTGATCAAAGCCAAAAAGTTAGGTGATAATCAGACACTTGAATTAAAAAATAAAAATTTATATATTTTTTTAACCCCTCATGCCTATTGGTGGGGTGGGGGAAAGGCATATTGACAACTTGAACTCTAAACTATTTCTTCTTTTTATAAAACCTGTCAGTGACAAGAAGTCATTTTCAAAAACAATACAATTCTACCTTTCAATAATGAATGCAAGAAAAGCGCTGTCTACATTTTTGAAAATCCACCCCCCCCATCAAAAAAGAAAAAAAGAAAAGAAAAAAAGAAAAGAAATTATCCGATTTTAATATTTTCCATATTTATTCATTAATGAATCCATTTTATGTTAAATGAGTTATTATTTAAGAATGAATTAGTTTCACCTCGCCTTAGATATTATTTTGAACACCTTTAAATTTCGGTGGAGCGAATTTTTAATTTTTTTTTATTATAGTTATATAAAAGAGAAATTTCCGGAGTATGTTTCTTCAAATTTTAAATAATTAAGCAACATCAACCGTTGACATATGGTTGAGTGGGGCTTGGGGTTTAAAATGGACAGTTGATTTACCCACGCCAAATAGATTAATAATGGATGATAATGAGGAAACACACGGGTAATTTTAACAACAAATAAAAAAAGTTTACACACTTGAAGTTGTGACAGTAGCTAGTTTCAGGAAAATAAATCAGAAAATTTTAAAGTCCGTAGTTTTAATGAATTGTTATGAAGAGGAAACGTTCATACAACAAATTGAATGATCTGACACAAAATAAGATTAAAAAAATGTTTCAAACAAAAAGGTAAGAGAATTTGTTGCTCACAGAAGGTATATATAACTTGCATACGTTCAAAAGTAGACGGAGAGAGATAGTTTGAAATACTTATCTTTCTTAGATTGTTGAAAGAAAATACTTTGAAGTGTCGTGTGCTTGTTTAAAAGGCCAATTATATTATTGGTGGGCAATTTGAAAACTCCCACGTTGGATGCGTTGAACAGAAATAAAACATTTCATATGACTTCAGACACTATTATTAATTTTGCTCCTCATTTTATATCAAAAGGAATTTCGCATAGGCTTGCTTTGCTTTCTTCTTGGCTCAACAGCTAATTTCTGTGAGGACAAAGTTTTCATTGAGCCAAAAGCAATTTCACACAGGATCATGAATTTCTTTTCGTCTTTTCCCTTTGCTCACACGAATTTAAAGGGAGTGGGTAAAGGGAGTTATTTTTTCGTACTCACCAGAAACATACAGAAAATCCGTTCTGAACTTTGACAAAAATAATTTATTTAAATCCCCAAAATATTTTTTTTTTTATTGAGAGTTGGTGTTTGCATAATAAAAAAAATGATATCGTTTCAGATTTGACAGGAAAAATCTACATTCAATATTATATTAGGTTGGTGCAAAAATAATGACGTTTTCTCACATGTTACTATGTGAGAAAACGACATTATTTTAGCACCAACCTAATATTTATTTAAAAAAAAAAACCCAAACTTTCCAGCGCTATTTGGACATTTATCCATTTGCTGTTCACAACAAGTTATATAGGTTTTAATTAATGAAAGATAAAAGAATCGAAAAAATGTAAAGTTTAAATGCCATTTTCGAGTGTGAATATTTTTACAGGAATTTTTAAATCTATTAGATTATCTCTGTACGGAAGTTATGAAAAAAAAATAAATACTTCTATATTTCTGTTACGGTAATCGATTGATTAAGTGTTTCGATTTTTGAAGCATTTCCTTGAGTTTAATAAATTTTAAAATGAGAAAAATTAAAAACGTCTTCATTAAATATTGATGACATCAGATAAGTAAAATTAGTCACAAAAATAAATGCGATTTAGTTAAACTCAAAAAGTATCATTCAACTATATATTTTTAAATGTTTTTTATACTCCCATTGTAGTACAAAAATAAAATTATTTATTCGACTAAGTATAAAAAAAAATTCAAAAGCCTCTAGAATAATAATAATTATATATATATATATATATATATATATATATATATATATAGATATGTATAGGGAGAGAGAGAGTGAGAGACGATTGGTTATATACGGTTAAAGATAATTGATTTTTAAACATAAACAATACCACTTTCTAGATTTTTGTCTCCCTTACTTTGTACCGTTTTACGCTCGTTTTTTTTTCTAAAGTGGAAGCCATAATAAAAGATTACTGTTGTTGACCTATGACTTTGATGGCACCTTATGCTGCAGTGTATAAATAAACATAATTTTCGCTGTTTTAAGCAAAAAGTAAGTATTATTTTTGCAAAATCTAGTTAATTAATCCTTAAATTTACTTGATTGTTTTCAATAAAGTCACAAGCACAAATAAGAGATTTTAAAAAGATTTTAAAATTTGTTGTTTTCATTTATCATCATTAATGGAGGTCGATGAGCAATTGTGCCAATTTATTAAAAATGTCTAAAATCTTTATTTAAACACCTAATTTTTTTTACATATTAGCTCTAGTCTATTTATTATCTTTTAAATAAAATTTATGAATAATCAAGAGTGGTCTCCCCTTGTTTTGTTACTCTCCTCCTTGAAAGTGCTATTTCTGTTGATTGGGACTATAAAAGGACACGAACCTTGTATTCTCTGTTGAATAAAACTTTCTTAAAGCATACACCTGCGTACTTTTGTCATCATAAAAACCAACATTTAACTTAAAAGAAGACATTTAAATTATGTTTTTAGTAAGTCGGTGTCGATACTTAATATCCAGATACAGGTTTTTGTAAACTTAGTGTCAAATGAATTTGTTTAAACAGAGAATATATAACTATAATAAAAATATTTTGATTTCAGTTTAAGTATTTACTAAAATTAGTTAAGTCTGATACGAAGTGTTATAGACAAGTGTATGGTTGCAAGAAGGAAATACGACAACAGTAGAAATAGATTTACGTTATTTATTTCAATAGGAACGTGTGGTTTTGGGACAGCTACCTTGTGGTATAGTTCATAGGCCGGCTGAAGATCTGGGTTGATCTCTCATAGTAGTTCTCGCTGGTTGGCGTGGCGCTACTGCTGCTGGCTGCTGCTGACCGCTCAGACTGACTGTGACAGGTCTCTTCCCTGGCCTCCTGTTGATTCCTTTTGTAGTTCACCGTGTGACCCTTTTTATGGCTTAACAGGCCCGAAAAACGATGCGAGTATAATTAGGAGGGAAGCATTTTTATTGGTCGAAAAATAGAAACACTTTAAAATATTTTATTTTTCGACTGGAACTCGTGCGTCGGGAATATGCGTAAACGATGATAATGGTCATTTTGTGACGGGACCCTGTCCCGTTCACATCCGGCCCTCGCTCTTAAGTATGTTAGTTTATTTGCCTGCAAATCAGCCGAGATATGTCTTATTTTATTTTCTAACAGAAGATACAAGTGTAGGACAAAGTGAGCATTGGAAATATTGTTGTAGTAATTGGTTAAGCGAGACTGTTTATTGTTGTGAGGATTAAGTACACCTTGTCTGCCAAGACGCTCGGTATGTGGGCCGTCTATTCAGGACTATAAAAGGAACGGGCGTGAACCCTTCTCTTTTGGTCCGGGATGTAGTACCGATAATAGGAAATTCTTCCTCTACGGGGAGACAATCCCCGGCATACCGGCTAGTTAATTTCAAACAAACCACATGAAACCACGCATTACGGCTAAGTACCTTCTTCATTCTTTTTTCGAACTGTGAACACATTCTTTCTCTCCTTTTGTGAACTATTTTTTTTTAAAAATCCTGTACGTGATGAAATTCATTACTTTTGAAAACGTTGAATTCATTTACATTCAAGGTTTTCCAGATCATTCGTAAGAAGTAGTGACTCCTCTCGCAACAAACTGATTATCAACGGCAACCTTGTTCAATACAAATTGTAGACTCTTTTCGCTACAAACTATAATCATGACAGGAGAATCTTTTTGAATATTTATTCCACACAAGATGACAAATGGGCATTTACTAAGATTAGCTTTGTCGACTTCAGGAACGCAGTTTTAATCAAACGAGAAAGTAATTTATTAAGGTGAAAATGTATTGAAAGTGAAATTTCGCAATCTTCTACGATAAAGTTACGTCCCGGACCATACGTCTTCAAACTCATTCCTCGCAAAACTAATGCCGATACAATGTGTGATAATGAAAGACAATAGTGATGAAATGCTTTCTATGATCGACTAGATTATGTTACTAAAACAATGGATATAATGAAAACATTAACAAAAAAAAAACAAAAAAAAAACGATTGCATCTAGTATGAAACAGTCTGTTTCATACTAGATGCAATAACATCGCCATCTTTGGTATTACAAGGAGTTTTGTTGGTTTTTCGATCAACTGCGCTCCACACCTGATAATCAAGTGGATTGCAGTCTGGGGAGTTATGTGGCCAGATGTAAGGGATGATGTGGTCGCAGAAATTGTCTGATAGCCATGACTGGGTTCTCCTGTTACTGTGCCATGGTACAGAGTCCAGTTGCTAGACATAGGGTCTTCAAGCAGACAGTTTCTTGAGCGAGGACAACACTACCTCCTCAAGGCACTTGATGTAGGGCCTCCGTGTTAAGATTGAGGCTCGGTGGGAAGATGAATAGAGGGCATAACGTCGCCATCACTAGTGACCATTCAAACACATTAGAACTCGCCATCAGACGTTTTCCCCACAAACGGTGCTCATCTGATCCTACTATCTTGTGCAGTCGACAAAATCAAAAGCAAACAATGCGCAAAATTAAAAATATAAAAATGGCGACAATTTACCCATCGCTTCCTATATATATATATATATATATACATATATATATATATATAAGATTGCACAGATACAATGACCGAGCGCACGTCTTTTTATAAATAAAAATTGGTGGAGAATAGTAAACACCAAACCTCACTAAAATCCACACCTTGTTTTTGTCCGAGAGGGGTTTCAAAAAATAATTAAATAAAACTATCAAAAAATAAAACAAACTAATAAAGGACAAAGCCTAATAAAAAAACAAATAAAACAGAAATAAAAGAAAACACATAAACAAGAATAATAATAAGAACAACTTAAAATCGAACGCCCTGTTAAATCAGCTCTGAATTGTAAAATACAAAACCGAATAAAACATAAGACATTATTGAATTAGAAAAGCTTTTAATTGCTTTTATGAATAATATTTGTTAAGGCTGAGGATAATATTGTATGAAGCAAAAACATTTTCCGATGAAAAATAATGTTTTAGAAGAATCGTTTTCTCTTTTTTTATAATTTCAATTACAATAATTTATAAAATTGTTAAATCTTTTAAAGTCTAGTTTCAATGTCACTTGTTTTAAGAGTTGTTTAAAATTTCCTAAGAAATATAAAAAATTAATAATAAATAAAATACCATAAAATTTCATAAGAGATGTACATAAAAAAGTAACTCTCTTATTTATGAAGTTTGTTTATTTTTATATTTTCTTAGTTATAAAATGTTATATATATTTTATTGTTATATAGTATTTTACATTTTACTATTATTTTTCCAGAAAACATTTTAAAACGTAAGTCTATAAAGCTAAAGTACCTTATGATTAATAAAATATTAGATTGCCTACGATATTTGTTAATTTGTAAAAATTACTTGTTCATTTAAAATTCGTAAATTTTTCATTTCTATTCATACATCCGATGACTTCTCCTGACCTCAGCTGTCAGTACCTTTAATCAGCACCTGACAAACGAGTCACGTAGTTAAGAAATGCTTGCTTATTTTCTACTACGATTTTTCTGCTAAAATGTAAGTACTTTTCGTTTCAAATTAGATTAAGTAAACTTTAAATTTTCTAATTTTATACAAATAACCTTTGAAAAATGTATGTTTTATTTTTACAAGATTTTTAAAACGGAGAATTTCACTTTTGTTTACAAATGTCTCAAAATAGTAGACATCATCGATTTTACTGGAAACAAAAAAGAAATTTATTCCAATTAATATAAATTCGGTCTTAAATGCACCAAAGTATTTTGCTTACTTGGTATAGTAAATTTATTCCTTCATCTTTGAATTAAAGCTAAAAAGAAGGCTTCAAGAACGATTTTTTTTATTTTTAAAATTAATTTTAAACTATAGGTATGCCATTTTTCGGCAAATTGGTGGAACTCAATATAAAAGTATAATATATTCTTGAACAAAAAAGGTCATTTTTTTTCATAAAAATGGATAACGGGTAAGTTTTGCTATGTCTATTAAAGTACAAAGCCAGACTATCAGTTACTGGACTATAGTTAGAAGAGTCCTGTTTCTCTCATGTGGGAAGTAAAACCAATTTGTTTGTTTATGCTCCACAAAGAAAAACAAAGAATATTGTCTACCAAGAAATATTGTAGTGTAAAAACCGTTTAAAGATTATTTTTTTTTAAAGAAGTGAATTTGAAGCTATGTTGTTGTTATAGATTTATTTTAAACTTTTTAAATCCCGGGCAACGTCAGGTAGCTCTGCTAGTACATATACATATATTAGTTAAAAATAAATATATAAAATAAAAGAATTTATTATGAGAATAGAAAAAGAAACATTTTCGAGATCAAAAAGAACCTTCAACATTCCCGCCCCCCACTAAACGACTGTACAAAGTTTAAATAAATGCTTATAGACTTAAATATAAACGACTAATATTTATCTATACTTGAACCAAGAAAATTCTGTTTGATTATAATAATAAAAAAAGAAGAGATTTTTTACATTAAATGACAATGATCGGGTATATTGTAAAATCAACCAACCCGATCCGTCTGATTGGTTTTGGTTGTTTTAGATTTGGTTTTTACAGCATATCAAACTTCAGCTTATTAAATGGCGGCAAGATTTTTAGGACGGGTTCGTATGAGTAGAATATATGTATTCTTTGTAAGAAATGAGTTTATAGATCAGGTTTCATTGACGCATTTTTGTAAAGAGGGTTTTTGTCGACAGTCAAATATATTGCGTGTAATATTTTTTTTCCTTTTCAAAAATGTCTTTCTAATAATATATTTTTTTCAAAAAACGTATTGCTTGCATTTTTACTAAAAAAAATCTATTTTTGTACTTTTATAGTGTTTTTACCCGAGTTTGGGGTGGGGGTTAACTATTTGCCCATAGCTGGGACCCTAACAGGTGCTACCACCCCGAGTCACGGTGGACCTGAATACAAAAGCAATTAAAAGGTTATTCTAATCTCAAAACCTTCCGATCAAAGTCCTTGCCGCCGGATGTAGATTATCGCCATCCCCAGGATAGTCAGTCAGTCTGAAATTCTGGTGTAAATTACATTTGGACAAATGTCATTATCGTTGTTATTGCTAACACTGCATCAGGTGTCAGTTGATCCTTCACGGTAATTTCTAAACTATTTTTTGTTCTGCTGTCCATATCTAGATATATCTGGTTTGTACTTTTTATTGCTCGTCCTGTTTCCACAGAGTCTGTATTACCCGGCTCAGGAATTGAACTCACAGTTACTATTCCACCAAATTCCTAACCAACATTTTAATAACCTTATCTATTGTCCCGTGGGACAATCTCGAAACTAGGACTTCGAGCTTTAAAACTAAGGTGGGTCTCGTCTGCTGCCATTGCTGTCAGGTTTGACCGCATCCGCCACCGCTTCACTTACTACTGCATACTTGTTGTATCTCTTTTACAGGCCAAGAATGGTTCGAAATGAGACTCTTGCACTCGTCGCAAGCCAGTCAACAAAACAGTTGTCTGATAATAAAATAAAAATAAGAACAGGAAGTCATTATCACACAAGAGATTCCGCTCTTCGACACACAAATATCTTCATAGTACAAAAACACACACACATACATACACACACATACATATATATATATTATAAATTATTTTTTAAATCAATCAATTTATAATATTAATGCTCTGTAAATTTACATTGAGCACTATTTTATAAAAATAAAAATATCTATAAGAACACCGGATTATATATCTTACTGTTCTTTCTTATATATATATATATATCCAAATGTAAAAGAACGAAGAGTAAAAATGTGACGTCCCCCCGGTGTTGCTGCGCCAAATGTGACGTCTGCCTAGCCGCGTCCGTCGTGCTATCCTGTCTTGTGACGACCAACTGGCTTGGTATTAGTCGCGGCACCAAATGTGACGTTCTAACCTTTTGGTGATTCGGATGGGAATCTGGTTAGATTCGGTATCAGCCTTGTCGTTCCCAGCTCGCCTACAACTTCTGGTTACCGAAGTAACTGTTTTGATTTCCAGTCTAACCTACCCACGTTGTGAATTGATCTTCGGCAGACGAAATCAATCAGTCGCCGGGCCGTAATGCAAGCCGAGTTCGATCAAGGGTAACACCGCACAAGTATATGTAAAAGAAAATAAAATAATAACTCGAAAAGTTCAAATGTGTTAAAAAATAGGATGACAATATTTTATATCTGGTTGCTGAATACAGGACTGCGTCTTCTTCCCAACCCGCTATATGGATTCGTGACACTTTGTGTTTGTTAGGCGAGTCTTAACATCTTAAGTTGTTTGTTCTTTAAGAAACTGGTTCTTGGTGTAACTTGAACTCGAACTGGTGCTTAACTCGCTGCAACTCTGCTTATATGGACGCCGACCAAAACCGGGGTGGCCTTGTCGGGGTTTGAGGTTCCTTGATAATTCTAAACCCACATCCCACTTCTTTGTTTTCGGTCAGGAAAATTTTATTATTTTCCATTTTTGGAAGTCTTTCGTCTTCCCACCTTCTTCTGTTCTCATATTGGTATCTCACCATGCCCTCAGAGGGTGTCAACGGGTTTCCCCTCTCTCTCACACCTATCCCTTCAGGAGGGGCACAACAGGCCTCCCCTCCTCCTTCACATGATTACCTCCGCCTAACGCTCATGCCACCATTTAGCCAATGCGCGCTCAGCAGCGTGGGTGTGGCCAGACTAGCCTCGGTTTAAAAAATCTTGCTCAAAGAAAAAAAAAATTATCTTCCTTTTTCTTTCTTCTTTTTCTTTTCCTTCTCTTCTTCTGCCCGACCACAAACCCTTGGACTTTTATCTTGGACTTTATCACCCGGGGCCTTCGCCAAACAAGTGGGTGGTCAATTGGACGTATTTGCATTCTTGGTGCCAATTACTGATCCGATAAAATAGTTTCGCTATCATAGCCTGCCCTGATAATAACCAGATGCTCCTCTCAATGATATTCTGCATATAGACAAAGGCTTAATCTTTCCTTCATGGTGGTCAGCGGACATTTTTTGTTTTTCTCGGACATTGCGTGCTTAATTAATTTTTATTTTTATCTCTTTAGAATTCTGCGGGAGGTCTCTTGTCCAACTTGAAAAAATCTTTTTTTATCATTGCCATGGGCAGATTGGATATATCTTACTCGCCGCCCCGTAACATAAATCAGATTACATTCTGTGTTTTACCTTCTCGACAATGGAAATAAAAATCTTACCACTTTTCCTTGTCAGAAAAATAACACCGCTTAGTGTCCTTTTCGTGATGGCTTCTTATAACCTAAATTTAATTCTCGCCTTTCTTTTTTCTTCTTTCTTTCTAGCGTCGCAAATAGTGTCACAAAAACATTAATTTAAAACAGAGCTCAATACAAAAGTAGAGTCGAAAATATTTATTTATTATGCAGTGTTACATTAGAACATGCACATATCTACTACAAAATTGTACATTTTTTTAACGTTTCGTCATATATATATATATATACATGAAGAAATATAGTTTTAAGGTGTGCTATATTTACGGGATAAAGTGCTCAATATCAGAGATAGAGCGTATGTAAATATAAATATAAAAGTGAACATTGAAGTCAACACTCCGAGGCGACAGGCGGCCTGACGATTGCGTCCAGCATGAAACAGCCTGTCGCCTCTGAGTGTGGGCTTCAATGTTCACTATATAACGACAACAGGCATTTTGTGTTGATTAATCTTATTAACTGATTTTTCCAGGGAGGAAATACTGTCAGAAAGTTCATTTCGGAGAAAATGTGGTCCAAGCTTTCAACTTTCTTAAGTCATCATCATAGTAGGTACAGACAAATGGTGAGTGTTGTGATATAGGCAACATGTGGTATGTGTGTGTGTCATATACGGGTTCTTAAACAATTAAAAATTAAAGAGCCTGCGTCCTTAAATGTACATAAAATACACACCACACCTTGCCTACCTCGCAACACCCATCATTTGTCTCTACTTACCCTGATGATAACTTAAGTCGAAAGCTTGGATAATATTTCTTCTGACATTAACTTTGAACAATTTTTGACGGAATTTCCAAATTACGAATAATTCTCAGATAAGATCTGAGGATTTTGGAAACATCGATCAATAAAATTAATCTATATGAAATATCTGTTGTCTTTAGTAATAACATTTGCCTTAAGGAACATTTGATGCCGAAATCCACAGAATATATAAGTGTGGCTTTCAGGTAGTGACACTGCTCGCGAGATTAAAGGCACTTCCATTAAAAATTCCGCCCAATCCTCTCGACTGTTAGTTTTCGACTCCGCCATTAGCTTAGACATGGATAGTTATCAGGTCATTGAAATAAACTCGTGATATTTCATTCCCCAAAATTCTGTTCATATCTCAAAGGGTCAAAGTACAGAAACAGACACCGGTTGGAATTTTTTTTTCATTTCTATTCGAAAGATCGGATGTCTTAAAAAAGAATTTTAACGTCCCAAATGGATGGCATATATATCAATCTTGAGTTTTTCCCATGTGAAAAACAAACATGAATACCTTTTTTTTTTTAAATCTTCGTTTCTTTTCATTTCTTGTAGTAACTTGTCCTTTTGTTGCTCAATATTGTTTCACATTCAAGATTATGAAAGAGCAATAATTTTAATGTCATGTCATTACAGGACGTAAGCGATCATCACTCTACACAGATTTGTTTTCTTCATTATCATTCTAGGGAAAATGGAGTAGTTTTCCGATCATGGCTCTTTACAATTTCCTGTCCTTTGTAGCTCTTCGTAAAGTTTGTCTTTCTGCTATGTAAGGCAACGGGAAATCACTATCAAACCCCAAGAAGATTTATGACTCTTTGGATCCGATTCAGTTGGAACAAAAAAGAACTGGCGTCCCAGAGACAAAATAATAAAAACAACAGATATCCCACATCAGACAAAAATAATGGACAACTGAAGATGCCCAGAGGATACTTGATTGAAACGTGTCTGTAATAACAGCTATAATAGTCAAGAGGAAAACAATAGTTCCAAATCTTGAAAGCTTATTGCTAATTCCTCATCTCAAAAATGAAATACAAAACTATCAGTATTCCTTTGATCCTAAATAAACATTTTTTCAGTAAGTAATAACAGAATCGTATGTTGGACTTTTTAAAAATTATTAATAATGATTACGTTCTTGACAAATAAAACTAACGTTTTTTGTTTGTTTTTTATTTTATTTTATTTTTTTTAAAATAAGGACGATTTCCGATATGGTAGTGAGTGTGGGACACTGTCGTTACAGATGAAGAAGAGACTTGAAGTGACAGAGATGTGATTCTATAGAAGAATGCTGAGAATTCTATGGACAGAAAATACTAGATACGAAAAATTTTAAGGGAAATAGTAAGTATTGGTTTCCTTGAAGTTCTACTCAGAAAGGGACAGTTGAAATTTCTGAGAACTCTAGTAAGAAAAGAGAGCCAAGAGAAATTAATACTCACAAGATATATTGAAGAAAAGAGAAACAGATGGAAAACAGTTTGTATGAATCGCACATCTGTCGACGAACGCGGAGAATACACTGGACAGAACATGTGAGCAACGAGGAAGTCTTAAGAAAACTAGGAACAAGGAAACATGAAATTGACAGTTGACATATCTGGGCACATAAGGAAAGAGGGCTTGGAGAATTTAACACCCACGGGTAAACTAATTAAACGGTTTGAATGGATGGATAGCAGAACTGGGAAAAGGAAGAATGTTACAGAGGAAAAAGTTATTAAGAGCTACAAAAGACGGGAAGTTGTGGAGAGCCGTGAGAGTTCACGTCCTGAAAAGACATGTCACATAAAAGAAGAGCATTTAAACGAGGCTTTAGACCATATGAAAAAAATGAGAATTTACTTGAAAATAAAAAACAAACAAAAAGCAACCAAACTTCTGCAAGCCATTGTTCAATGGCTTTGATTCTCATTGGGTGTTCGATTACTGTAAGATTAGTTCAAGCTTAGTAAATATCAATTGCAGATTATATACCATCGTCAGATCGAGTCTTTCATATGGATGCCATAGATGGCGTCAACATTTTTCAGAAATATCTAAACTGTCAGTTGTATATCATTGATTAAAAATGGCTCCGAGCGAATGAAGCCTGTAGGCGTTGAACAGGACTTTTCTTCTTTGAACCTCGTGGACTGCGCTACAGAATCACAAAGAACTGTAGCAAATGACAAACTTGAGGACTTTCGACAGCAGCAATTATATAACTCGAAGAGAAAATAATGTCAATCAAAATGTTGACTACTACACTACTTCAAATAAAATGATACGATGCAAGCCTTCAACACTCGAAAGAGCGATAACAGTTACTGACCTTGAGAAATCTATTTTTTTGCGGAAAAAATTGTTCTAACATAAAGTATTTATAAATTTCATAATAAAGTAGTTCAGAGAAGTCGTCAAAAATGGCAGCATATATCAGTTTGATACTTTATAAAATTATTACTATGTTTTCTCATGTGTCTTTCTCTATCCCACACAATTATATATATATATATATATATATATATATATATATATATATATATAATCCACAGCTTAAAACATTACTGATAAGGGTATGTCAGAGCATCTAAGAAATATATATCTCAGTGCACTAATACTATGCATACATTTGTAATGGAATGAAAATCTGATTAAAGAATGAATCTAGATTGTGTAAAATACAAAAAAAAAAAAAAAAAAAAAAAAAAAAATCCGATTATTATTAAAATACTCAGGTTATTTCTTGCATTCGGCTGAATTGTTCCAAGTCACTGAATTTGAGATTTTTTAGATTTAAAATTGTTTCTCTTGTCGTCTTCCGTGTTTACAATGAAATCTCACGTGGCAGTAAGTTTACATGACACGCACGACAACGTCCGACCTTCTTATGAATTCGTTGATCTATTGTCTCAAGTCCTGAGCTATGATCATGACCTGGTTTATTGAGAAGGGTATCCCGACTGTCAACAAAATGTTTCGGGTGATCAACTTTCCTACTTCTGTCAGGAGAAAAATCAGTCACTAAACTGTACAGAAATATGAAACATGATATTTTGTCGTAGGCTTTTTATTTTTCTAATAATTGCATTCATAAAAAAATGATTTCAAATAAACATATGCCACTATAGAAGTGTGTGCGTAGGTGTGTGTGTGGGGGGAATGCGTGCTTTTGTCCCCACCACTTTTTTGTTGAAACAGACAACTAAACAAGCCTAAATTTGTCTAATTGGGATCAATTTATGACAACGCTTTTGATTGGCAGAGCTGTTTAATTTGCCTAAAACCGTTACTACCATTAATTTGAAAAATAAATCAGAAAATTAAGTTTTCCAAATTATTTTCGTTTTTTAAACATTTGCTTGTAAAACACACAGTATATCTCCAGGTACAATTAAGTTAATGTCTGGAAGGTGTTAGCTGCCAATCTACAGGTCGTGATCCATTTATATAAAATTAATTTTTAATTTTGCTTCTTCGATTAGTTTAAATTTAATGTAGGTCATATTTGATTGGTTGATCAGGGTAAAGCCCTCAAGTCTTATAACCTTTTTTTTTTTTCGAAAAAAGAGGTTGTATTTTGCTTTTAAATCCAAATAAATCATTCACTCGCCAGTAATTTACAATCGTCTGACGAGACGCATCGATATGCGTTGAAACACGACTGAAATTGTGTAACAATTTTACATGTTTTCGGTATAATATATATATATATATATATATATATATATATATATATATATATATATATATATATATATATATATATATGAAATGGATTAAGTTCGACAATTATTTAATATATTTTCTGTTTACAAGTTATTTTTATAGATACAATTTATTTAAGTAAATGCTCTGTTATTAATTAAACAGTATTAATTACATTTACCAGCCTGAATGTTTGAGAAATTTCATAGGAAATGTAAACAATGACAATATATTTTATCTATAAAAATAATGTATAAACAGAAAATATATTAAATAATTGTCGGACTTAATCCATTTCATATGTTGTCATTGTTCACGTTAAGATACATTTCGTGAGCAGATATGATCGATCGAGAAAAATCGCCGAAGGTGTGTGTTTATAAACAGTAATTCGGATTTTGCTAACCAGACGCTTCTTTGTGGCTGAATGGTTAACAGCACGTCAGGTCAAATGACTGTTCAAATGAGGTTTACAGGTGTTTAAATCTTTACAACTCAAGGTTAAAATTAAATCTAACATAAAACAAGTGGATTTCTTAGATTTAACCTTAAACTTAGCCCTAAATAATTTCCAACACTTCTTCAAAAATAACGCTAACCCTTTTTATATAACTCCTAATTCCAATCATCTAGCGCCGGTTATTAAGCATATCCCATCATCCGTTGAACGCCGTATCAACCAGCAATCTTCTAACAAAGAAATATTCGATAAACACAGAATTGTTTATAACAAAATCCTTACCGACAGCGGTTACAGATCTTCCGAAAATAAATATAGGGAAAATTATAGTCACTCTAAAAAAAAACAATAGAGGAAGGAGAATAATTTGGCATAAACCTCCCTTCAACTATTTAGTCCGTACCAAATTGGGACACAATTTTTAAAAATCTAATTAACAAAGACTTTCCTACGAAGAGTAAAGTAAGTCAAATGTTCAACTGTAATATTCTAAAAATTAGTTATAGCTGTTCTAGGAATCTAGATAAAATTATTAAATCACACAGCAATAGAATACTGAAACTTCATGACGAAAATAATCACAACCCAAATTCTAATATACCCCAAGTAACAGAGCTATGTAATTGCAGAATCCCCGATCAATGTCCATTATCAAACAGGTGCTTAACAAAATCCATTGTATATGTATATGCTATATCTCATAAAATGAGAACCCCAGGGATATTAAATTGTATGCGAGATAAACTATAAGACCTTACACTCACATATCCCCCTGTACAAATTCAGGCAAGCGCAATATGACATCACTTTCTAAATAATTTTGGAAACTGAAGGAGGAAGGAAAAACACCTAAGGTTAAATGTGAAATCGTAAAACAAGCAAGAACTTGAAAATCTTTGAACGAACCTTGTTTTATATGTTTGCAGGAGAAAATATGTATTATTGAACTTTTGAATAACACCCAATTAAAAATCAAATATATGAAACCACCGTTTTTTTGTAGGCATATTAAAGATCTAACATTACAATCTTGCTAAGCGTTTAAATCCATAACTCTTAACGTTTAAAACTCTTAACGTTTAAAACTATAACTCACCTCCTTTGATATACTTTTTACCCTCTTACCTTTCCACTAATCTTAGATTATGATTCTGAAAATGTTTTTTGCGCATATATAATACTAGTAATACTTCCAAGTAAATTGATTTATACCCACACTTATAGTACACGTCATACAGTCCGACAATAGGTCAAAATTTGCTTATAAAAGTTATTAATTTCTTATATTAGGTTGGTGCAAAAATAATGTCGTTTTCTCACATAGTAACTTATGTGCGAAAACGACATTATTTTTGCACCAACCTAATACTTTTATGTAGTTTTCTACTTATATCTTTGTTTCTAAATTAAAACTTATGGTTTTCTTAAAAAAAAAAAACTTGAATAATTTATGTATTCAATATACCAAAAAAAAAAAAAAAAAAAAAATCTCCACCTCTTAATTTATTAATTTACAAAACACTTTCATTGATTACAAAACTAGTAGTGATAATTCCAACCTAAATATATGCAATTCAGTTCTGGATTAGTTTTTTTCTTTTTAAATAACCCCCAAAACATTAGAATCTGCGAGTTTTCGTTCTGTTTTTATTGTTGGATCTTTCTTTACTTTAGATATTGTTATTCATAAGAACAAATATATTGTATTGATGATAAAATTTAATTTTTTATGAGAAATATGTTTTTCTTTCTAAACGGTATTTAAAAGGGGATCGTTTAAAACAAAATAGGAGTAAACATATTTTATACTATGAAATTAATGAAAAATTGTTTATTAAGAATACTTTTATGTAAAGTTAATGCCACAATTAAATTCAGTAAATTTAATTCGATATTTTTAGATATTGTAAATGAGGTGTACAAAACGTTAACCCTACTGCTAAACCACGCATTTTTAAGAGTAAATTGTCTTTCGAAGTACATCTGTAATCATAAAAAGTATATTTATAATAAAATAGAAGGTCGGCTGAAAAGTTCATAGCCTGACCAAAGTACTCTCATGAAATATGACCATATGAAGTTTATTTTTCAACAGCCCCCCCCCCCCGGCTAGTTTACTTGGAAAGAAACAATGCAGTTATTTATAAGATGATTTGAAATTAATGCACGCAAGACTTTATCGAGCTCTATCCTTCATAGTCAGCCTATGAACTTTTTAGCCCACCTTCGTAAGTGTAGTTACTGTACTTATAAACAATAAAATAGGGATCTTTATAATTTAATATGTAAGTAATCTGGTGTCACTATTAACATCCGATTTATTTTCCATGATTTTTAATTTGTGGCACTTTGCTTCACACACACACACACACACACACACACATTCCTCCTCACCTATCCGTCTTCCTTCAGTGCCTGCCTATTGATCTATCTCTGTGTAACTGAATCAACTTCATCACAATGCCAGAATAACGTAATGCCCATTAAAGACTATACCCACGGGTATTTGCTTTCTTTTATTTCTGTTCTTTGTAGTCATGGTCACGACGGTTCACGAGAGACAAAGTACAACAGAAGAGACATCTTTCAAAAGATACCAAGAAAGGAGCCGGAGTGAGAACATATAGGCAAGTCACTTGCTGATCGGGAAAATCCTGGCTGCTTCACAAATAGCTTAGGGGAAATCCTCTATGGAAAACCGAGAACGACAATCAGAAAAAAACAAAAAAATAAAAAATATGAAAATAAAACCCCAAAACAAAACAAAAAAACTTTGCAGAAGGCAATTCAAACGGCTAAATGATTTTGAATAAATTTAGATCGATACAAAACAAAATCACACCGAGATGGATTGTTGATAGATAGGCGCGCGGCATGATCTTTGGAGCAATATTAACAGCTATCCCAAAGAAGAAATGGAAAGTAGAATTAATTATTAAAGAGAATTTCTATCAGAAATGTTTCAAAAGATGACTTTTTAAGGGAGACTTCCTGTCTTTAACATTATTTGTCATGAACATGATACTACTGAATTATAAAAGAGAACAGCATTTCACAAGCACAAAACATGCTTCCCCACTCTCGCTGAACAAAAAAAACAAAACAACAAAAAAAAAAAAACAGTTACCTGGAAAGCATTAGGATCAGATAGAATTTAGGTATTTAAGTTCAAAACTGCATGAAGTAAAAAGAAATTAGACCTCATCCAAAAAAGCTGCTGAGAAAGGAACATTGGTAAGTAATTACGTACCCATTACGTGTTTACATTTAATGTGGAAAATCTTAACCATCCAAATAGCGAAGGAAATAAATCCTTCTAGACAAAGTAAGAGATTACTACGAGAAGAAGAGAAAGTTTGAAAAAGACCCAAAGAATCAAATAATCTGTTATACATACACTGAATGATTCTACGGAAATTAAATCAAGACGAAAGAAATATTTCAAAGGAAAAGATCGACAATAGAAAGGCACAAGACATAATTCTTCAAAATGAACTTGCAATCTCATGAGATTAACTTAACAGTATAAGAATTTATATCTGACTCTATAAAGCAATGCAAAGTCGACTGTTAAGAGATTTTCTAGCAGAAAATAAAGATGGCTTTTTGGGCAGATTTCTTGTTTTTACCGGTATTTGTCATGGTAATGGTCCAGCTGATGAATTTTATCTTGCGAAATAATAAAAGAGGATGTCAGTTCACAATGTTGATGGAAGAAGTGAATCATCTAATGTCCAAAAATGATTTTACATTACTCTCAAAGAACTGAAGACATTTTTCAAAACGATAATTTGATCAAAGACAAAGGAATTGAATTCAGTATTAAAAGCAAACAAACAAAACATTAATCTCCGCTACCCACAAAATATCAGCTATAAATTTCTTGAAGGATTTGAATGTGATTCTATAAAATAAGAGGAAATGAAAAGAAACAAATAAAGGGAGAATCTCAAAAGAATAAGAAAGTTTCTAGAAACAAAACTAAACAGCAAAAATTTAATTAAAAGGATGGACACTTGAATAGTAGAGTGAAGTCACCAGACCATTGTTTGGCTGGATGTGAATGGATTATGAAATGGATGTATCGATGGATTATTTGATGGCAGAGATAATTTAAGACATTTGCCCTTACAGCAGAATATTAGAATTTCATGAAGTGAATCTATGCTACTTTATTCAGGCATAAATCTACGCTACTTTATTCAGCCGTGAATCTACGCTACTTTATTCAGCCGTGAATCTACGCTACTTTATTCAGCCGTGAATCTACGCTACCTTATTCAGCCGTGAATCTACGCTACCTTATTCAGCCGTGAATCTACGCTACCTTATTCAGCCGTGAATCTATTTTACTTCTATGCACAGCATCCCTTCAGGACATAAGTTATCATAGTTTTCTCTTTTTATCTCGTGTGAATCTGAGCTGTTTTTCTGTTTCATAAGCCCTTCCCCCATTCTGCCACGCATTCACACAAGTTTGTTAGGTAAGTGGATCTCTATCTTTCCCTAACTTTCTTAACATCAAGAAGGTTAGTTTTTCCAAACTCCACTTCATCATTATGGGTCCAGTAAATTTCCGCTGTCTCTTCCTGATTTTGAGTATAAATGTTCTTTCTGTCGCCATCTTCTTTGAGACTTTGTTACTTATTCGCTCCATGTAATTCTCAGCATCCTTCTGTAGATCCACATTTCTGCTTATTCTAGTTTTTACTTCATCCATGGTGAAATTGTCCAACTTTCACTGCCATATAAAAGAATGGATATTACATAGCAATCCAGCACTATTCTTTATTTCTAACGAAATCTTTTTGTTCTCCATGCTTTAATTAGTTTTTGGAATGCTTCTTTCGCTAGTACAATGCGTCTTCGTATGTCACTGTCGCATTTTCCATGTTCTGCTAAAATGGTTCTCGCATATTCGAACTTCTGCACCTGTTAGATTTTTATATCTTCAATTCGTAACACGCATCTTGAGCTTTGCAATTGATGGTTAGTTCTTTTTTTTCTAGCTTTCTTCTCCCACTCTGCCTAGCAGGACTTGTAGTTTCCTTTCTGAGACGTTCATCAACACAATGCCATCTGCGTATCATATTGTTATGATTACACCCAGTTATAATAAAATATCGCGCCTGTAGAGGTTGAATAAATCTGTGGAAAAACGTATGTTTGTTTCACGAACCTTTATTTATTTTCTATTCGCATGCAGGCGGTTTGCTCCCAGTATAAGTTCTGGATTATTCTAATATCTTTTCCAAATAGATTCAGCTTATCTTGCAGTTCAAATAGATCATTGTGCCTCGTCAAATAGTTTTGCGTAATCTATAAGACATCCTTTTGCATTTGTGTTGCTCTCTATATCATTCTGATCATGAATATTTCTTGTTCCGGTGTCCTTGACAAAGCCGCCATATTCTTGTTCTATTTTCGGTCTAATTCTGCTTCGCGTTAATTGTACGTAATGAAGCTGGTTTTGAACTGGGAAAAATAAGGACAACATAGTTCCACTAACCGTCGATACCTTTGTTGCGTCATTTAATGTCGAATTTTATATGAAGCACTCAGAGAGGATAGAACACGCTACTCTGTAGTAAGGGTGAGCCAGACGAACCTCACTATCATCACACCCATAGGCCGTAAAAATAGCTGCATCAAGACGAAAGGACAATGCAGATAAAACTGCACGTTCTAAAATAGCAAAGATTTTATGAAACCGGAAAAAACGACAAATGAAAATAAAATACAGGCACTGCAAAGACAAAAAAGAAAAAAAGGGAAAGAAGAAAAAAGAAAAAAGAAGAAAAAAGAATCCGAAACGAAATTTGAAAAAAAAAAAAAAAGAAAAAAAAAGGACCTCTATTGGAAAGAGAAAGGATGTGCTGGTAGTGTGACATCAGCACAGATAGCTGAATCGAAGAGCAGAGTTCAAATTTTAGTCTCGCCTGTTCACGTTCGCCCAAATTTATTTAGAAAGTATATGAATGCGTCTTTCCTCTCACCAGCTATGGATTAAAGAGTAGACTGGACCCTTGCGCTCTTGCCAGTCTAAAATTTTGAATAGAAAAAAAATGGAGAAAGCGACGGGAGAGCACTCCGTTATCCTTCCAAAGAAGTTATGGTAATTCATAGAAGATAAATAAACGGAATCTGCGGAGAGCCACTACCGCCAGATTGTCTTGCATTAAAAGAATTGGGCAGTGAAGAAACTGGGATTTGAAGATTAGAATCATATCTATAATTTAAATAAATGGAAAGAAAGCTAAAAGTATACAAATTTAGATATCTGGAAGGTGTTTTAACAGAGGACAGAAAGTGCAACACTGAAATCCGAAGGCGTACTGGGATAGCGAAAGCTGACTTCCAAAGGCTAAGCAGAGTATTAAGAAACAGAAAGATTTTGTTAGAAACAAAGAGTATTGAACTGTTATGTAATATCAGTCCTCCTATATGGCAGTGAATGCTGGACTAAAAAAATAGACTTGTAGCAGCAGAAATGTGGTTCTAAAGAAGGATGCTGAGAATGCCATGGACCGAACATAGGAGCAATGACCAAGTTGTAAAGAAAATAGAAATAAAAAAGACGCTTATATTTAACATCAGAGAGAGAGAGAGAGAGAGAGAGAGAGAGAGAGAGAGAGAGAGAGGGTTAAAATTTCAAGGACACACAAGGAAAGAGGGCTTGGAAAATTTGACACTCCCAGGACAGTTTGAAGGCAAGAAGCGAATAACCTACCTAGATAGCAGAACAAGGTTTAGGAGAGATAACAGAAGGACATAATTTATTAAGAGCTACAAAGAACAAGAGGTTTTGGAGAGCCATGATCACCAACGTCTTAAAGGGACTCGGTACATAGATGAGCAATTGTCTGAGAATAATGGTTATCAAAGTTAAAATAGGCAAGACACAGCAAAATAGCAAATACCATTAGGGTGGGAAGTATAAAGTGAATGAAGTTAGTCCAGAATGTGTTGACAAATGAATATTGAGTGAGTAGCAGAAATCATGCTTCGGGAATTGAGCAAACGATTTTAATTTGACCATCCAGACTAATGACATAAACGAAACAGAAGTTGTACAAAAGAACAGAAAAAAGTAAAAAATATTTGTGATTTTGAAAAGGTTTGTTTTGTTTTACGGCATATCAACCTTAATGGGTTATTTAGTGCCAACAAAACTTTCATTGTTGGTAATATTTTTTTCTTCAAAAATCTATTTCTGGTAATATGTTTTCCTTCGCTGGTAATATTTGTTTTTCAAAAATGTATTCCTGGAAATATTTTTTTTTAAAAATGTATTGCTGGAAATATTTTTTTTCAAAAATGTATTGCTGGAAATATTTTTTTTCAAACTCCTCAAAACCTCCTGATCAGAGGCCTTGCTGTTGGATGTAGTTTATCGTCATACCCAGGACGGTGTTTTTGAAATGGATTCATGTCTTTCCCAAGAGTACTTACACGTAAGTGAATGTAACGAACCCGACTGGAATTCGAACTTGGCACACTGATTTCTCATCCCGAGCCAATATCCATTATACCACAACTACATACTGATATTAAGAAAAAAAATGGATTCGCCGCTTATTTCCATTTGTTAATAATTTAAGGAAACTTGCATTCACTTACTGTCATGTAATCACCATCAGATATTTGGCGGGGACATAAATATACAAGAGGAGTTAATTCAAGCATAGTTGACGTAGCTTTTGATTTTAATTTATTGGAGGTGTTACCATATTCATGTTTTGGGGAATTAACGTGGACTACAGTAAATATTCAATTCAGTAATACTGATTTACTTGTCAGTTGCCTGGCCATAACCTATTGATGACCTGTCTATCTGTTCAGGAATAGGAGTAGTCAAGAAGCATCCTAGCTGAATGTTGAGAGCATGTTTTTTAAATTTTAATGGCGACTTGGGAGTCGTATGTAGGTACTTCAGAACACACTCAATCGGAGACTGTCCGAGTGGACGGTGTTATCTAACCTAAGGTCATTTCTAATAGAACCCCACTTGTAAGGTTAAGTGCTGCTTTTTATTCAAACTAGTCAAGCATATCGTGCAGATTTGACTGTGATGCCTGTTGTGTCATGTAAATTTCTCGACCTTGTCAGGGGCTGAGGAATTTGTGAAACATGGAAGTGAAAGTTATTGTTGTTATTTTATTTTTGCTGAATCAAGTATGATAGATATATAAGCAATGGGTTTGAGTAAGCTGATATCCTTAATCGTATTTTTTTTTGTTTTTACTGTGAAACTATTTAATATTAAAGTGATGAAACTTTCAGCTAAACAAACATGATCTCTAAGCCAGATTGTTTTAAAACCACTCCTTTGGAAAGAAAGAAAGAGTTTGCCAGATGTCAAAAAAGAGGCATTTCAGATACCGTTCTTGATCTTCAAGCATCAAATGTTGTCAAGGGATAGAAAAAAATTGCTTAGATTAGCGAACAGTTGGTGGCATGCAATACTGTGGCATCAACAGAAATTTTAGTTTTAAGATTCCCGTTGAATATAATATACGTTTGGGATTGATGGTTGGAGCAACATTTCGAGGCTAATGAAATCGCAAGCCACCATGAAAAGAAATATGGAAAAAATTATTTATCTAAAATTTGATCTCTTGTTGAACAAAAAACATGTACTCTCGTGACAAAAATGTAAACATAACTCTCGCTTTGGGGTTAATAAATAGTAGTTATTTCATACAAGATCAAATGTTAAATTCTGTATTCCTGTCAACGTTAATTGGATGACATCGCATCTGCGCCTATCGATCAATTAGCAAATAACATGTATTGTACTTATGATTTAGAACAGGAGTCAGCAAACTTTTGGAATTCTTAGGAATTGCTTGGCAAGACATCATATATATATATATATATATATATATATATATATATATGGTGTCTCGAAAGAATGTACTCACTTTCTGACTTTGTCAGTTTAAATATTTATAAACATGCATTTAATCCTATCTAATATTTAATTAAAACTGTCAATCTTACTTGTAACTCAATATGCATTAATATTTCTTAATTTAACCATAAATCTTGTTTGCAAGTCAAACAGATTTCAAGAGCGACTGCATTTTGGGACATCATATATATATATATATATATACACCCACACACCCTTGAGAAAGCTGTGAATCCTCTTCTTTTCCCTCCAGCTATGGGTAAATAGAAAGACAGACTGGGTTCTATAGCCTTGTATGGCAACTGGTCTAGGAGAAGGACGTTTGGGAACCCTGTGGTAAGTAGTGCACCAGGTCTCTGTATTCGTCCCTTCAAAAAGTGTGGATGGTCTTGCACGAAACCTTTACCACTATAATCAAATCTCATGTGCTCTTGTCGGGCTGCCGGTTTGCTAGGAACCGATCTGCTTCACCCTCAGACGTCATATTCGACGGGAGAGTCGAGTGTATATTTTAATTAGATCTCTCAAAATCAAGATTTTTTTTGTTAATTTATTGATTTCTTTATATATAATTAAAAAATGTAGAGGATGTCACGTGTTTAGTATAGAACAAATTTGAATTTTATAATAAGCATTCAAAAATTAGAATAAAAGAAGTCGAGTGCAGTCGGGATCAGGTTCATTCTGAATTCAATGACCCTTTCGTTATCTGCATAATATACGACTCTCCTAGACGGGTTGGTAACCACGAATAAAAAGCGTAGACTACTTAGTTTATTTAATCCATAGTTGGAGAGGGGGGATTAATCGATCGATTCATAGTTTTAATGAGGCAATTCATACGTTAATAATTTCAACAGATTTACCTGAACTTTATGAACGGTGTGCTCTCGAAGCTTTGAAGTCGGCTGAAAGATGTCATTTGAACCATTACTAATTTATTGACTATAGTCGATTTAGTACTTAAAATGCTTCTCGCTTTCATATACTTTAGTATTTCTGCATATTCTGATAGAAATTGCTGATTTACTATATATATATATATATATATATATATATATATATATATATATATATATAAGAGAGAGGCTAAAATTTGGATATGAATTCGACGGAATAAATATGAGAAAATTTAGAAAAAAATTCTATTATAACATATTTCGAGATATGCTTGTAGGAAACTTAAGCATTTTTTGTTGGAGTCCAAATGTCTACATTTCAAGAATAAACTCCTGCTTAATGACCTGCTGGAGAATGGTTATTCCCTGTTAGGATCTGTGAATGCGAAGGAAAAGAGAAGAGTTTCTTTTAACATGAATTTTTAAAAGATTCCTGTCAGTGTGCTACTGCTGCTGCGTATATCCACTACAGCCAATCGCCTGTGTTCTGCTACAGTCGTATCATAAAAATCACTATATTAATACTAGTTATTCTAATAGAAAAACCGTGGGGAGAAATAATTATTTGTTCTGTCTTCGTTAGTCGATAAGAGGGTAGTTATCAAAAGAAGAATATTTAAGTTATAGCATATACTGAATTTAAATTTGCAGAACCTCTAAAAATAATGTCTTCGCTTTAAAACTCTACTACCAGTTAAGATTAATGATATTAGAAACCAACTTGATTTTGAAAGCCAAAATAAGCATAGTCGGCTCGCAAGTACGCATTTGTTATTTTTGGAACATTTCTGAAGGGCTATGTGCTATATCTAGTGTGAATGTAGACAATCTCAGGAGTTTGGAAAAGGCACAAGTGTGGCACCATTTAACGAGGCAGAAAGGGAAAAGAAAGAAAAGAAGAAAAGGAGAGGCTAAGAACCGAATCGTGAGTGATAAGCAAGAACACACACCCAGCTAAGAGACAATGGATAAAAGGATATTTTGATAAGTAACAAATGGCGAAAGAGTGTCATTACAATGACAGGGAAATTCTGAGTAAAAAGAAAGGGAAAGAAGGAAAGAATCAGATATGTTTTGGCATCGGCTGTGTTATCTAAGGATATGAAAACAAACTTTTG
This sequence comes from Acanthosepion lycidas, assembly GCA_963932145.1. NCBI lineage: Eukaryota > Metazoa > Mollusca > Cephalopoda > Sepiida > Sepiidae > Acanthosepion > Acanthosepion lycidas. The sequence goes on along the minus strand of OZ010573.1, from coordinate 32,744,522 downwards.
GTACGGGAAGACATCTTATTATCAACTACAGACCGGCTGGCCAAAGAAAAAAAAAAATTCAAATGAAAATGTTATTTCGTTAAGTGACGAAAAACAGGCAACTAAAAGGACTTGGACAGATATGAAAAATTAAAAACCACCCACGAGCGTCAGACGGAACATCCTTGGCCTGCGATAATAAAATTTTGTTATCAGGAATTTGTACCGAAGGAAAATGAATGTGTTTTTTTTCTTTCTTCGAGGCGACAGACTGACTGGAACTTTGGAGATGTTTCTTTTTGAGACCGTGTTAAGAAGACCACACATTCTGATAATTAGCGATAAAATACCTGACTTAAACCACGTGTAGAACAAGAGTTATGACCGCCATTGTCATATTGTCCCGTTCGCGGCTGGAGAAATGATAAACCATTAAGGGGAAGAAAAGGGAAAGAGAAGAGATAATTTTTTTTTTTTTAAGCAAGATATTTTTTTCTTCCTGAAACAAAGCCGCGGATTCGTCCACGCCCGACTAAGACATCATTGGTCGAGTGGTGATCACGTGATGCACGAGGGAGGCTGTTGCAGCCCATCTGGAGGATGAGTAAGAGAGGTTGCCACGAAGATGTGGGGAGGGCAGTTCACGCCCCTCTGAAGTATGATAAGGTGGGAGTGATGAAAGGTTCCCAAAAATGGAAAAAGGTGGAAATTCCTAACCAGAGAGGTGGATATGTATTTAGAATTATCGAGGAACCCCCCGGCGCCGACAAACTCACCCCGGTTTTGGTCGGCGCCCATATAAACGAAGCCACAACGAGCAGAAATGAGTCGAGTCCCAGCAGTTCCCAGAGTTAGTCTTCGGTTGAGGCAAGCCTCGCAGATAGATGACCAGGATTCACGCACATTCCGGACCCATCTTCAAACCAAGAACAATTATTTTAAAGAGCGACTTAGATCCAGATCACCGAAATAAGTTTTTCTTTTGACTTTCGTCCAAAGACCCACCGAAACACCAATTTCTTAGAGAGCAGACGACTTGAAGTGTTAAAACTTGCCTAGCGGAAAACGACGTATCACAATCCATAGAACGGGTCGGGAGATAGATGCAGTCCTATGTATCGAACAACTAGACATAAAGTTTGTTACCTTTTTCTTTGATACTTTGAACTTTTGAGTTTTCATTTTATTGCCTTTTATGCATATTTGTGTGGTATCACCCCCGTTGAACTCGGTTTGCAGTACGGCCCCGACGACTGATTGATTTCCTCTGCCTAGATCAATTCACAACGTGGGTAGGCAGACTGGGAATCAAAGTAGTTACTTCAGTAACCAGGCGTTGGAAGCGAGTTGGGAACGACGAGGCTGATATCAAATCTAACCAAGATTCCCACCCGAATCACCAAAAGGTTAGAACGCCACATTTGGAGCAGCGACACCCGAACGGAGCAGCGAGGAGCGAACGGCTGGCGCCGCGGCGAGGATGTCACAGTTGGTGCCGTGGTAGACTGGGATAGAACGACACGGTTGGCGCTGCGACCAGGGGACGACGTCACACAAGTTAGCCTTAACTATATATTTGTCAAGTTATAAATTTAATCAAATCCCGCAAATTTTTCAATCATTTACTTTTAGATGATCAGTTCTGGATAGTTGCTTTTTCTGCTTATTGTTGCTAGGAAAATCATCGGAATCTTGTGTAGATGAATGGTCTAAGTGATACACAAATTTAACTTGATACTTAAAAAAAAAAAAGATATATAAAATTGGATTTGAATGTTCTACAACACAAAAATTAAACAATTTTTTGTCATTTTTGTCATTGTCAACACCCCCAACTTCGAATAATGCTAACGAAAAATGCTCGAGACAATTTTTTTTTCTTTCCATTTTATTGCAAGTTCCCAAATACTACGTAATTTAAATCTAAAAATAATCTAAGAAAATTGTTTTCGGCGAGATATTTTAAACCTGTTCTGTTCCTTTCATACGTTAAATTGATCATTACGCGTAACTCACAATGACACACGAAATCTATCATTACTGATGTCACTGAACTATAATATTTAGGCCCATAGCAGTTAGAAAAATATAGATACACTGTAGATAGTTTAGAAAATTGCTCACCAAATTTGTGGTGGCTTGGCTATATTCCCCACACTCGCCTCTCTTTTGAGTTTGGTTAATTCAAATTTTTACCAGTAGATTTATAATATCCAATCTAATTGTTTACGCAACTTTTGCGGGTGGGGGGATTTATATGTAGTGAAATGCTACGGCTTAAAACATGAATTTCGATGCGTTTCCCAAAGAAAGAAAAATTAGACGCCGGCCTTCAGAACTAACTCAAGACGAAATGAAAAGTACTTCCGGTTGTTTTGCTGACAACCTCGCCCTCCCCATGTTACTATTGAATTAGATGAACTAATATAATTTCTGTTCTGTTACTTTCTCCTTGTAAGACGTGCCTTTTTTCTTTAAAGGCATATTTTTCTTCAGCATTTTATTGAGTTGAGAAAAAAACTATTCGTTTATTTGTGTGCATAGTGTCATGTTAGAACAAGCAACTAAAAAAAACAAAAAACAAAAAAAATCACCACAGAGGAGGAGGAGTTATATTGGAAGGTTTAATGCAACGTCCAGAAAATAAAAGTGTAACAGAAGGCTTATATACAGCGTGGTCCGAAAGTCTTGTCACCAAAAAGTAATGAGAACAATAGAAGAACAAGTAATACAAAACATATGTACTGGATTCAGTTTATTCACTATCATTGACGCTGTCACACACCGAAAAGGTCTGTATGAACATCATTTTAGTGGCACAAAATGATGCAGTGACATGTCCTGTGTGATATTTTATGAAGCTGTGCTTTGTCGATTATTGCAAAGGCTCTCCGAACGGCGTCCTTCAACTGATGGGTATTCTGGTATCGTTCATGTTAAATTCTCATTTAGAGAGCGTGGAAATAGAAAATTGCAACCACAGGTTTCACACTAAATAAGCTGCACAAATAGTTGAATAGAAACATTGAAATAAAGTGCATATTTGTGTGTTTATTTTATTTTATTTTTTTTTTTAAATCTATGGTTTTTATTTCATAGCATGTAAATGTATACCTTTTAAACATTTTGGTAAGTGTACCGTGATATTTTCATTTGCTCCTAGGTATGCCGTTGCTTAAAGGTTGAGAAACACTGCCCTAGTCCAAAAAGAAACAGGGCTCGTAATTCAGAGAATCACTTTCGGTAGCATTTATTAGAAAACAGTGAACACGCACTCAAAGAAATCAGTAAAAATACTCTATGTAATATTCGTGGAAACAAGAATCCAATCAGAAAAAGCTTCAGGAGTGAAAAAATATTAAATAAGAACTACAAACAAATAGATAAAGACCAAACAGCACAAAAAAGAAATCTAAGTTAGAGAATTAATTTTGGTAACATTTAATCGGAGAGAATCACTCGTGTTAGGAGTGATATGGAATATAGAATAAAAAAAATGTAATATCAGAAACAAGTATCCAATCAGGAACAGTGTCAGCCGGGAAAATAGTTGGTAGGAGCTGAAAAATGAAGAGGGCAAATACTAAGTAATAAATGATCAAAAATTATAGTCACTTGAAAATGATCAAGAGGACAGGTTTTGTAACAAATTAAAATGATTGGTTAATGCAAATTAGATCAACCACACCGAGAGTCTATAAATTTTCCTCCCTTTAATTCTAACCTGTAACTTATTGAAAATTCTTTCCAACATAATAGTAAATAATCACATATCCATACTTATAGGTGGGCTAACTAAAACTAGCCAAGCGTCGTTCCATCATGTCCCATAAATATTCAATGCGAGAAATCTGGGCCTGTAGGTTGTGAGCAAATACATACTGGGAAATAATGAGTCCCATATTTACGTCGCACACACAAACGAACATTGTGCATGAAGGCAGAACCTGAACTTCTCCCCGAACACGCTACAAAACGCCATTCGATTCTTCAGCTGATCCTCTCTCAACACTGCTGGAAACATTCACGACCATTTTGTAGTTGATATTTTTTTTTTTTTTTTTTTTTTAACAACTTATCAACTTGTGTTTCGGCTTCAATAATCTACAAGTTTGGATTGTAAGAATAATTTTTATTTTTTTGCGAGCGAATATTGTATTCATCTTTTTGATAAAAATGATTTTTCAAGATGCAGTTTTTACTATTCAATCCAGAGCTAGAGGGGAAGGAAATAGATTCATAACTTTCCAAAGGATATTTGCGTGTAGGTGAATGTAACGAACTCGACTCTTCGATTTTTAATCTCGTTATTTCAATGTTGTGTTAGAAGTGAAAACGTGACAAGTCACACGTGTCCGTGACCCTGTTGCAAGTAAGCTCTTTTCAACGATCTGTGTTAATAAGCCTGGAGCCTTATGTGATCTGATGTGTGTTGTCCAATCTGCCACTGCTATTCTTACAATGAATTCATCTTTTATCGAAGGCAAAAATGGTAGAAAGAAACATTGAGTAGCTTACCTAACGAGCTTATGTAAACGGATGTCGGAACAAAGACTGGGAGGAATATTAAAGAAACAAATATTACTTAAAGCTTCTAAGAATAGGAAGTTGTAGAGAGTCATGATCGCCCACATCCAGAAGAGACACGGTACTTAAAAGAAATTGTTATTCAGTTCTTTCGATAATTGTACTTTGTTAATCATAGTATAATAATGTCCTGCACAATAAAAAGTCTTACGCCAGTTTTCCAGATAATTTTTTTAATAAAAAATATTTTCTGACACCGAATTAAATGCATTGGCGTTCACAACCTGATATACGGGTGCAGGAATATTCCTTTGATCATGGTTTTCAACATCGAACTACCGACGTTTCACGACCAATATGCTCAGAGATTCAACAAAATGACCATCCATTCTCTTCAAGAGCCACAAGACACCATTCAAACAATTGTCTGTGTGAGTGTCATGACACCAACTTGCATAGGATTTTTACTACTCCGGGCCACATCGCAGTATATGCATCACTGTTTCAGAGTAAGACAGGATGCCCTAGCATAAGTGTTATTATGTCAAAATATGTTCGAAAACTTATTATTTACGAGCATGTAACCATTGTACTTAGATTAAAATGAGCAACGCTTTTCAGGAGAGCGCATTATTATTTTCCAAGAGAAATAAAGTATGTATAAGCAAAAAAAAAAAAATAAAATAAAATAAAGAGACGAGAAAAAGAAGTATAAAAATATTAAATACTTATGAGGATATAGGTTTAGAGAGGAAGGACAAAAATCGATCGCAAGAAAAGGAAATCGGATTTGCCTCAGCAAAGATGACATGACGCACGTTTCCCACAATTCAACGGCTATGTTCTTTGGGCCAAACCAGACGCAGTAATCGATGCTGTAGTTACAAAAGCGGAAGCCATATTTTTTTTTTTTTTTTTTGGAAGCTCACGGGATGCATATATGCTGTAAAACCTGAGTGACACCAGAACAGGAATGTGATTTGATGAGATGATATGAGTGGTTACCATCCTTGTCAATTCTCACATCACCTGTGAGTTTCTGAAGTTTACCCTAACCTCTGAGGCCTGCCTGGAATTGATATATTCTGGGTATTTCCTTGCTACTGTTGCCCAATGAAAACCAAGAGCAATTTCGAGCTTAGACAAAATTCCTAAACTGTTTAAAATACAGTGTGCTAGGTCAAACGGCGTTTATTTAACTAGATTTGTTTTTATGGTTTATCAACACTTTGTGGGTTATTTAAAGCCAAAAACTTTTCGATTATAAGAATAACTCTTCTTACAAATAAATATTACCTTAACAATATTTTAGAGAATAACAATGGTTTTCCTGATGCAAGTCCTACTATTTAACATAGACTCATACATTGTCCAAAAGGTATTTGTGCGTAAGTGAATGGAACGAACACGTCTGAAATCCGAACTCTGTTCTCCGATTTCTCAATCCGAACTGCTATCTTTTACACTAGCCGCACATAAACGGTATTAAATCCTGTCCGCCTACCATAACCGTTACACTGCCTCTTCATATATTACATCACACACATCATCCGGACGAATCAATCTTTATAAGTGGAGGAGGCCGAAAACTTTTAGTGTATTTTGTCTATGATATTTTGACACTTTAGTAGGAACACATACACACTTGCCATTTATCCGATAAGACTTTAATTAAATCGAGTATCCCCAACCGACATAGCAAGAAATCCTGCAAATCCTTGCCAGTAACACAAAAATACTATGTTACATAAACTGTAAAAAGCGATAAAAAAATACGTGAATCATTAAGCGTACAAAAAACGCAAATTCAGTTTTATTAAATTTCAAAATATTCTGAATGGTTTTAATACACCCCCCACAAAGAAACAAAAACAAAAACAACCCTCCCATTAAAAAACGGATATGAAGTGTGATGACGCGATATTAAAAAAAAAAAAAAAAAAAAAAAAAATTAAACTGAAATAAAAGTGACTTCTTGATAATGGCTTATAAAAGCTAAAGTACTCAAACGGTGAACAATTTAAATTTACACTCGAAACCCAAGGAAACAGAATCATTAAAAAGAACTTTTGCTTATCTTTGACCAATCTTATATAAATTAATCTGTTGAGCCCTGACTACCGCTTTACCAGTGGTAGAGAAAATGACGTAATGCTCAACCACCGGTTGAACGGTGATTAAACATTTGAAACTATTTTTATATCTACAGTAAAATATTACATATAAATTATTTGCAAATTTTGGCCCAGGAGCTCAGGGAGAAGGGGTAAAATTGTTCAAGAACGCAGCGCTCAAAGGGTTAAGAATTACTACCAAAATATACCATATATATATATATATATATATATGTATATATATGTATATGTGTGTGTGTGTTATACCCCTTTACGCTCTACATAGATTCTTTATTATCTAGTCCATCTTGATATTTAATCCATAGCTGGAGGAGACGATATGGATGCATGCTTTTCTCACGCATATTGCAAAAATGAACGCAACCCATTTGGCTAGAACTGAACTTGGCTTACCGATTCCACTTTCGGCACCAGAAACAGTTTCCCTACTTACACATTCTGTGTGTGTGCGTGTGTGTGACGCGCATGAATGTATAATGTGAAAAAAGTGATGTCAGACAGAATAAGTAAAGTGGCAGAGATAGAAATATTAAAAATGGGTAGTAGATGGAGTAAGGCTAGTCGTTTATTGAAAATGGTTGTTTGTCTACGTGAAACGGCAGATGCTTGAAATTGCCTCTGGTGGCCTGAACGAAACGCACCTGTTGCTAAATAGACCTGAACGATCTCGGTCGAGGGACTCTCGGCAGGGAGCGGCCCCGACGACAGACTCAAACGTGAAAGCAAAAAGAAATCGGGACAGTAACGGGCTATGGAACGTCAATAAGATTAGTGGGTTTTTTTGTTTTGTTTTTCTTTTTTTTTTTTTTTAAATCACGAAGATGAGAAGCCGAAAGAGAAGGTTGTGGGGTGGAAATAGCAAAAATGAAAAATGGTTAATGTAAAAACATAAGAACCGTCCCCTTTCTTCGTAGCACTTTTGCTTGTTACATGGAATATCAGACAGTATAGATAAAGCCCTCTTTCTCTATATATTCGTCTGCGAATATTTTTATGTTTGGCGACTTCAATGCTCATCATGTCAAGTAGCTTCTTCACTCTAATACCACTGATCTTGCCGGCATCCAGACTTTGAACTTCTCAGTCTCTCAATCTCCCACTCAAATAGTAGATTTCCTTATTCGTTTCTCTACTAATTCTGACGCACACACTTCTTGATTTCATCTGTTATTTACCTCCTCCCCGGACTCTTGTCGCGCTTTTCAATTCTTGGCAAACTTGGATCACGCAGATATCGTCTATAGATATTTATTTCCATTTGTCAATTAGGTAAAGACTCCTTATACTTACTGATTCGTATTCATTTCTTGATTTTCTTTGTGACGCCCTTTGGAGCGAATTTTTTTTTTTTATCTTTCTATTTAAAAATTGTGCCATGAGGTTTCTTCCTGGGTGAAAACTGGTTTCGAAGCTTTCGTACCAATGTAGAAATACCAAATGAAACCGCGTCCTTAGTTCACTACGGTCACTGAGTATAGGGAGTTTTTACCAGTTACGATAGCATACAGGAATAACTTCTTCCGGCTCTACCAACGTGGTAGTTCGTATCATAACATACGTTCTTACGTAATAAGTGTAAGCGTGTCTTCGATCAGACAAAGTAACTGTTCGAATAAAAGCCGTATAGCCTCTCACAAGTTTGATTTTTGCGATTACTGGCGACTCGGTAAGAGTATGTTAAACAAGGTTAAATTCTCAATCCCTCCTCTTAAAAAAAAAATAAAAAAAATAAGGGGTTTGTAATGTTGCCGGTCCTGACGCTTCGATTTCAGTCAATTACCCACCACCGTGAAATGACCTCCCCATGTCTTTTCTATAGATACTTTCATGGTAATTGTTCTAATGTGTTTCCCTCATTGGTCCTTCAACCACATGAATTTAAGCGTACTGCTAGATTGGCAATTATGTCTCATCGTCTTATTGTTGAAATAGCTAGATCTTAATGTAAATTCAATTTTCTCGCACTTTTAGTCTGTGGTACTCTCTTCCTGTTTCTTGCTTCCCTGCCACCTACATTCTTCAAAACTTTAAATGTAACGTCAGTCGCCATCTTTCTATCTTCCTGATACTTGTTCTTTTATGGTCCTTTCTCCTCACTAAGGTTTTCCTAGTGGAATTATCGCCGTGCTTGGGGTGAAATGATAAAAAAAAGTTGAGCTGAGAAAGAATAATGAAGAGTGATTGAGATTTAAACAAACTTGCTAAACCTTGCTTTATCTAGGTGTTTGTCGGATGACCCTTTAGTATGGTTGCGAGTAGAAAAACAAACAAAAAAAAAAACAAACAAAAAAAAAACAAACAAAAAAAAAAAACAAACAAAAAAAAACAATTGTCCAGCTGAGAAAGAGATGATCTCGACCATTACAGGAATCATTAGTATTTTTTTTCTCTCGCACTTCTCGTCGTTGAAACTCTCTTCCCTTTTCTTGCTTCCTTGCCAATTATCTTCAAAATTTTAAATGCAACGTCAATCGTTATCTGTCGCCCCGAATTTATTTTTTAATCGCGTTCAACCCAAGTAAGGCCCTACAGTCACCAAGACACAAGCGGTTACTAGGTGGGAATGTAATAGGAGGCAGAAATATTACTAAGGAGAGAGAATAAATGAATAGTAATCAGGGAGACAGTAGAAAGCGATTGCTATTGCATCTCAATTTTTGAAGATTAAAGTTGAGAGGAAACATGGAGCCGGAATAGAGTTTCATACGCGAGAAAAGAAACCATTAGCATAGAGCTTACGGTTACATCTAGCCAATTCAACTGTAAATTGATGAGATATTGTCTTCAGTTTAGTACTACACTTAAGTTCATAAAGTCTAGGTACCATAGCGAAGAGTTCATCCTACTAATTGACATGAGAGTATTTTTTAGAAAAGCCACAAGGTGGCAACGTTAAAGGAAAGAGACTGAAGCCAAGACGCCAGATTAGTACCAAAAATATTGTTGATTCTTCTTTAGACTTTATCAAGAGGCTGAAGGGGCACTGGGCCATATGTGGCAGCAATATTCTAAGCATGCATGCATACATAGATAGATAGATAGATAGATAGATAGATACTGGGGAGTTCTGTCCTTTTATGGTTCTTTCTCCTCACTTGAATTTCCAATTCTCTTTCACACTCTGTAAACCCTTGCGTCTTAATAGCATTATCGCCTTGCCTGGGGTGAAATGATTAAGGAGAAAAAAATAAGGAAACAAACTGAAGATAAATGCGAGAAAAAGAAATTCTGCAATGAATGTCATTAGAAACAAAATAAAAATGTGCTGAACTCTTATGTAATATCAATCATACTATAATGGAGGTGAACACTGGATAATCTCCTCCCAGATGAAGATACTTGAGGCAACTGAAATATGATCATAAAGATTTTGAGTATACCATGGACAGAGTACCTAAGCAACAAGGAGGTACCGAGGAGAATGGACCCCCCGCCCAAAAAAATGGACACTTATGTTCATAATCAGAACGAGACTGATAAAATTTCTGGTACACTTAATGAGAAAGGAGGGCTTGGAGAATTTGACGCTCACAGGACATATCGGAGGAAAAGGGACTGGAGAATGCAGCGGGCCATCTACTTGAAAAACTTGTATGAATAGAGGGTGGAATACGAGGTGGGTGGGAGCCTTGGCAGATAGAGCAAACATTGCTAAGGGTTACAAGGGATAAGAAGAAACAGACAATTGAAATGTCTAGTGCACATTATGAGGAAAGCCGTCTTGGAGAATCAGACACACACAAGACATATAGAAGGCAAAAGAGAGGAAAGCAGGAAATAATCTACCTAACGTGCTTGTTATCAGAATAAGGATTAGAAGAGATAGCAAAAAGACAAACCTTACGAAGAGCTACTAAAAACAGGAAGTTGTGGGGAGCCATGATCGCCATAGTTCGGAAGGGATTCGGAACATAAAAGAATAATATTAGGATAATTATAGAATTAATATCGGACATGTTTTAAAATGGCATTGCTGTGATACACAGGGACATTAGAAAATTAGAGTTAGGATAGAAAATTCAAACAGGAAACGAGTAAGAAATAATTAAAAAGGTCAAATACAATAGGATAGCAGTGATAACCGATCCACTTGTTTGATAATTTCAAGACGCCGAACTGAGAAAGGTAAATGCATTTCAATGATACTTTTCTTTTGTGACAAACCTCTCACGATACTATAATGGTATCTAACATGTAAGTACTACCGAAATATTACAAAGCCGAAAAATAATAAAATCAATTAACATGAGCCTAATGACACTATTTTGATATGCAGCTGTGAAATATTCAGGTCTTAACACACTATCTTGACTGAGCGATACCACTAGATTCACTAATTTCAGTTATTTAAGTATTTTATTAACTTATATATAATTATAAATGGTGGTACTCGTTTGGAAAAACCTTGAGTATTTCGGCTTGTAGAACCAACCAGTACCCAAGGAAAAATGAGGAATAATAAAAAAAGAAAGAACTAAGAACAGGAAATCGAGGCGAAAACAATCGTCCAGAGTTCAAAGAAAAAACAACTCCAAAACGAGTAAAAGCAACTACGTAAAGTGCTCAATACACGAAATAGAGCAAACCTAATATAAACCTAAAGAGCCAGGAAAACCTACCTAGGTTTCACCTAAACGGATCGTCCGGGTAATGCTGGCCAGAAAAGTGCTCAATACACGAAATTTGGCCAGCATTACCCGGACGATCCGTTTAGGTGAAACATAGGTAGGTTTGCCTGGCTCTTTAGGTTTATATAATATATATATATATATATATCTCCCGTGTCGACATTCGCAAACCATTTCAATAGTGGAATGATTTCGATCATTGTGTTCTCCAATACTTTAGCCTTGTACCAGATTTGCTAGGCTTAGTCTGATACAAGTTAATAGCTATCCATCCTAGTACTTTATCAATCTACCTATGTGTTTGTGATGTGTCGCCATCTATCTAAAAATACAAAGAGAACATTCTGTAATTGATATTCGTGCAAGAAGGTTATCATCATAGCAAGAGGTAAAGAATTGACAAATTCGCAAAGAAGAACCGATTGTTATGGTTTGGAAAGAAGGTATTAGGTTGGTGCAAAAATAATGACGTAATAATGTCGTTTTTTGACGTATTTTTTAACGTCGAAAAACGACATTATTACGTCATTATTTTTGCACCAACCTAATAAAAGTTACAGAAAAATCTCAGACAGCTTGAATATTCCATTTACTACCATTAGTTCATTCATTTCAAGGTATAAAATCTCAAAACTGTTGAAAACCAAAGAACAAGTGCCCCACGGAAGATTTTGAGGAAAGTAATGCGTCATATTAAACAAAATCCAATGGTTACTCGCCACGGGTCGCGGGATGATTTGCTTTTATTAGGAATCTGTGTCACTTAACGGACAATATACAATGAATTTCATAGGAAAAATCTAAAGTCACGCTCTCCTCAGAAAACTCCACTGCTATTGAAAAGACACAGAGTTGCCACGTTGAAATTCGTTTGTGAACATAGAAGAAAAAATCGTATTGGGAAAGAATATTATGGACAGACAAACCAAAATTGAGTTGTTTGGACGTAATTCTAGAAATCATATATGAAGGAAAAATGGCGATGCCTTCAAACAAAAGATCACAGTTCCAACAGTGAAATTTGGTGGTGGCAGAATCATGGTTTGAGGATGTTTTCTGCAAAAGGTATTGGCAACATATCAGTAATAGATGGTAGAATAACTACCGCAGCATGTCAAAATATTTTGGAAGCAAATTTAATGATTTCGGTTGAAAATCTTGAACTTCCTCCTGCTTAGATATTCCAGCCAGATAATGATTCTAAGCACACTGCAAAATCTACAAAGAAATGGCTTACTGAAAATAAAGCAACTATCCTGAAATGGCCAAGTCAGTCCCCAGATTTAAACCCAATCGAGAATCTGTGATGTTATTTGAAAGCTCCAACAAACATCCCAGATCTGAAGACCATATGCGAAGAAGAATGGAACAAAATACCAACTAAAACTTGCAAATCATTAACTGAGAACTACAAGAGGTGGTTGGCTGCTGTAGAAGTGAATAATGGCTATTCTACAAAATATTAAATGAAGATTATTTATTATTTTTTGTATTGTACGAATACCTTTTTCATCCATTAAAATGGATAAATGGGATTGATTTCTCTTAAATCAAATGTTTTCTGTTTTTATGCATATTTAGTTATCAGCATCTGTGTACAGTTAATTATATGAAAAATATTTTTATTGATTAGTTGGAAATACAATGAATTAAAAATTTGTATTTGTACGAATATTTGTCACCCCACTGTTTAATAACCACCATTTTCTTACAAGTACTAAGAAAATGACGGTTATATTTTTCCAGTTGTATGAATCTTTTTCTGTGCCACACATTTTCATGACGTAGATGGTAATAGATGTCTCCCCGTAGATTCCTTTCGTTTATAATCTGGGAATTGTCATGATTTCTTTGGAAAGATGGCGGAGTGGTTTCCTATTGTATTCTTCATGGTTTTGAATTTAGAGCCTTATACCAGAATGATGCAGGTATGGTAACAGATATCATCACAGAAATTGGAATCGTTGAGACGAGTTCAAATTGTAGACAAACCTATTATAAAAAATTTCGTCTTTTCTTCACCTCATCTATGGGTTAAATAGCAACATATACATCTCTTCAGCCTTCAGTGACGACCAGACTGATATAATGTATAAAATACTTGTTTCCATTATGTATTTGATGAATATTAAACTAAAAATAAAAGATAACAAGAGATTCTTTGACTTGACTGCTTGTTACAAAGGAAAACAATTATATGAACTGAAACTAAATTTTAATTTATACGTATTTTTTTATTAAAAAAAAAAAAGGTTATTTTTCTGCGCCTCCACACATAATAATCAAGGGGGTTAGGTGGCCGGATATAAAGGGTGATGTGGTCTAACAGCCATGTTTGGGTGCTCTTGCTTGTATAGGATGGTACAAAGTCCTGTTGCCAGATATAGGGTCTTCCAGCCGCCACTCTCTTGACCCAGGGCAGTACTACCTCTCCAAGGCACTTGATGTAGGGTTTCGTATTGAGTTTGAGGTCCTCACCAACAAATTCGGGAGTTCTTTGCTTATCAGAACGATTAGAGAAATTTTTTGAGCTGTCGTATCTTTGTAATCAGCATTAGACTAATCCAAATCTTTCCGAATCCTCTGCATAGTCCTCAGATTAACATTCACCCTGAAAGGTTCGTATTGGAGCTTCCGGCGTTAATGTCAAATAGTACAGCATGTCGTTTCTAAATATCTGGTGGAGTGAATTGCGTCATGGTGCTCTTTCTAACAGACGGTGCCCAACTGACCCTTCTATACTGTGCAGTCGATAAAATCAAACAAAGCGCATGTGCAAAATTACAAATATAAAATGGCAATAATTTACCTATTGCATGTTGTTTATCAGAGAAAAAAAATAGAGGAAAGAGAGAGAGGGGAAAGAGAGAGAGAGAGGGGAAGAGAGAGAGAGTGGGGGAAAGAGAGAGAGAGAGGGGGAAAGAGAGAGAGAGAGAGGGGGAAAGAGAGAGAGAGATTTCAACTGCATGACAACAGTTTAATTCCTGATGATTACTTAAAGCGTAACATTGTCAGTCACCACGAGGGGGAAGAGAGAGAGAGAGAGAGAGGGGAGAGAGAGAGGGGAAAGAGAGAGAGAGAGAGAGAGAGAGAGAGAGATTTCAACTGCATGACAACAGTTTAATTCCTGACGATTACTTAAAGCGTAACATTGTCAGTCACCACAAGGGGGAAGAGAGAGAGAGAGAGAGGGGGAGAGAGAGGGGAAAGAGAGGGAGAGAGAGAGAGAGAGAGATTTCAACTGCATGACAACAGTTTAATTCCTGATGATTACTTAAAGCGTAACATTGTCAGTCACCACGCAGTTGATTTCCATGTCCACATACTTTATGTCAAAAACCGATTTCTTCTTCTTTTATGTACTGTATCTCTTCAGGACGTTGGCGATTATAGCCCTCCTCTCTTTCGCTCGTAGTACATTGTTTTTCTTTATTTCCTAAACCCTTTTCTGTCATTCATTTGCACAATTATGCGCTGTTTTCCTCTGGCCCTATTGCCCTCCTGTGAGTATCAAATTTTCCAAACCCTCTTTCCTCTTTATGCGTCCAGGAAATTTCCACTGTCACTTTCTGATAAGTATGAATCCTTTTTATTTCCATTTTCCCAAAACCTCGTCGTTGCTCCTCTGTCCAGTCCATGGCATTCCCAGTACCTTTCTGTAGAACCACATTTCTGCTGCTTCAAAGCGCATATTGTCCCGCATTCAGTAACATACAGGAGAATTTATTACGTAACAGTTCAACTCTCCATTGTTTCTAACGAAATTTTCCTGTTTCTTAATACTTTGCTTAGTTTTTGAACGACATCTTTCGTTTTCCCAATCTGTCTTCGAATTTCGGTGTCACACTTTCTGCCCTCTGCCCAAACATTTCTCGTTTAAATTGTTGTACTTGCTTGATTTTAGTATCCCCAATTTGTAATTTGCATGGCCGGCTGTGTTCCTTTTGTTGACAACCATGCATTCTGTCTTCTTGCAAGTGAGGTTTAATCTTTTACTTCTCCGTTTCCTTCACTATCTTTTATACTTCTTGTAGTTTCTTTAATTTCTCTGTTATCAACGCTATCATCTGCATATCTTATGTTATTAAGATTGTGGTCACCAATAATGAATCATGGTAGGGCTTCCGATTCTCTCAGAATCGTCACACTGTATCGGTTGAATAATTCTGGTGAAAATACACATCTTAAATCATCTTTATATTTTTGTAAATTTATTGAAATCATTTTTTATCCGTATGCAGGTGATCTGCTGCTAGTATAGATTCGATTTGATTGTTGGGTTTAAAGGCATATCAAACTTCGTTAGGTCATTTCATGCCTAGGAAGTGCCAGTATAGATTCTGGTTTATTCTAATATACAATAACAAAAAAACAGGAATATGAATGTCAGGATGGAAAAAACTTATTCGCAACGCATTTCGTTCTGTGTCTCTTTTTACTGAAGAAGTTCCTTCTCAGAACGAAACACCAATAATTTTTTTCTATTTATTTATCCCTCCCATTTTTATAAAAAGCAAAATGGTTTGCACCTAACAAAACACGTCGACTAGTAAATTACTGGAAGATACCGCATTCAAAGCGAGCAGATTTTTGCAAATAACGCCCCCCAAATTAAAAAAAAAAAAAAAAAAAAAAAATAGTGCAATGATAGATAAATAGAATTCCAAATAACTTAGCTTTCAGATTGAAGTTACGCAGAAACACCGCCACGCTCGTCAAGGCATGATAAATCTACTGAATTCATTAACGGATATTACATTTACAATTCTTTATATTGTGTTAGGTTGGTGCAAAAAGAATGACGTAATAATGTCGTTTTTTGACGGTAAAAAATACGTCAAAAACGACATTATTACGTCATTATTTTTGCAACAACCTAATAATAATATATCAATAATTTAAAATTTAGTTGACGTCATTAACGTTTTTATGTAACGTATTTAAATAAATAAATAAATAATAAATGTTATCTGTTAGTGAACTCAATAGATAAGCAGAACAGTGTTTCCGCCAAATCTCGGGAGAAATCATTTGAACTTTTATCTATTTATCTAGATGTGTGCGTATTTCCATATAGGTGGATAAACAACAATTCATTTTACAGTGATTAATTGAAAGCTGATTAGAACTCCACGGTTGAAGGAGATTTTTTTTTCTATAGATCACTGATTTTCAGCGTCGAACTCTTAAGTGGATGGTAGATGTTCAAAGGCGCTGTGAGGAACCACTGGGATGAGCAGGCAGCGTAACGGTTATCGGCGAACCGAATTCATGTTCGGATCTAATCTGTTGCGATCACTTTCACACTAATGGAGCAAAACCCCCTTTAAGCCGAATATCGACCAGCTTCGATAGTTAGGCGCCGAAACCGCGATTAGGCTGTTCCCGTTCGTGAGCATTAACGAGTGCATTTATGAGTGCAATTTGAAAACTGAATATGGACAACTTCCCCAGTTCCTTGCCCCTAGGGGAGACTAGAATTCCTATTTAAATTAGACTACCACTTCATTTACAACAACTTCACAAAAAAACATTACTGCCAAATATATTACATTTTGTTTTGTTTTTCTGTTCAACCAGACGGTTTAATGATTTCGCAGTCGCGATGAAAAAAAGCAATATAAATTTATACGCGGTCAGATACTAATTATGCAAAACAGACATCAAGGTTTTCAGAGATTTAATCTGAAACGTAAATTATTCTTCACAAAATCGTGCAAATGACTTTTTCTATTCCAGTAGGATCATTAATGAATTTCAAATGCAGTTGCACTAAAATGGTTTCATTTAGTGAAAGTGCAGCAAAACTGAAAGTATCACTCACACCATAGGAATATAGGTAGGAACGAAACGGATATCACGATGTCAGGAAAACGTTGTGGCAAATCATCTAATAACTGGAACAAAAACTTTTGATGATCATAACATTTTCTTGTTTTGATTTCCCTACAAGGACGGAACTCTGTTTTTGTTCGCTTTCGATTGTAAGTAAAAAAAATATGTATGATAAAATATAACGAAAATATTCGATCTACAAAGACTCGTGTACGAACGGGCCGCGACCGACTCGTGTACGAACGGACCGCGACCGACTGTATATGTTTTTGGATATAGATTTTTTTCCCCCGATTTGGAAAGAATCTATATCTACGAATTTATACAGTCGGTCGCGGCCCGTTCGTACACGAGTCTTTGTAGATCGAATATTTTCGTTATATTTTATCATACATATATGTATATGTTTATAAGAATTCATGTATACATTGGAAACATACAGAGCCAAACAGCTTGTTATGCTATCCCATGTTGCATTTAGATACTCGATCACGTCGGTGTGTATCAGAACCTTGGAAAGTGTCCGATGCATACTCACAAGTAGATGAAAAAAAAAAAAAATGTGACGTCGAGAAATATTAACACGAACCCAGTTTCCCAGATTATAAAATAGATATTTTTATTCAGGTCTTCGCTTGATCGTCTAAGTGGGTAGGTAGGTAGGTGATACTTGGGATTTCTGATATATTGGCCAAAGACCTCAGATTTTCCCTCCTACAAACTCATCGCCCATCAACATGTCCCGACGTGTGGATGGCAATTCGAATTGACTGCGTCGAAACCACGCAAATGACAAGTGCGTCTCCCGCCAAAGGCGAACAAGAACTGACCTTCTGAGCCCAAGCATGACAACACAGTCCAGCACCAGGAAATAATATCTGGTTTGTTGGCGCTTGGCCTCAAAAAAAAAAAAAAAAAAAAAAAAAAATCATGGATGCCGCTTAGAAAATTTGACTTCAAAAAAGGAACTATCTGCTGGTTATCAAACAGAAACACTTGAGATGGAGATATAACCGCATCTCCCTTTTCTAGGTCGGTTTCCCTAGTATCACAACATGAAAAGAACTATTATGGAGAAATCTATGCTCTATCGTATATTAGATTGTGTCAGCCAGAATGGCGCGACATCATAGAAATGTTATAAAAAAAAATAAAGATGAACTTGCTGAAATCATGAGTTGTCTCAGAATGCTTTAGACTAGTATTATCGTATTGTTTCAGTCGAGGCACACATCCACCCCTTAGATATGTGCCCTTTGGTGATGTTCAAGTAACTTTCACTGCATTTGTTTCCTCGTATAGCTTTCATTTGTTAATTAACAATATTCGTTGCTCTGATGAAAATATTTCCTATATTAATGACATACATTTGATGAAAAGTAGAAAGCTCACTTGCCAAAAATGTTGTATTTAAAACAAGGATGAAGATGCTCGTTTGAATAATTCATAAAATAAAACATGTGCGTAATTATATACTAAAACATTGCTGCAGTAACACACATTTTAAAGCTAACACAGGCATTCAGATATTTAGCGTTTATATAAAAAGTTTTAAAACTTGTGTTACTGCGGCAACGTTTTAGTAAAAATGCACGCACATGTTTTATTTTAGGAATTGTTCAAACGAGAATCTTCATCCTTGTTTTAATTGCAAGACTCTTCTTTAAGACGAATCGAGTTCTCCAGTTGTGTTTATCTAAAAATAAATAGGTCTAAATTCACCTTCATCACTTTGACTTAGGGGTAGAGTCTCCGACTGATATCAATCGGTCGGGTTTCGATCCCAGCTTGAGGAAATCAGATGTTTAGTTACACTGATGAGTTAGTCTGGATGACTATATATATATATCAGTTGGTGTTGAAAGTTCTCAGTCCAACATGCTTTCAAGCATCAAAATATTTTAAAATTCTTGATTGGATTCATGATCAATAAACGGTGGGCGGTAATACCTTCAAACATCTGACACTGTAGATCAAGGGATATAAAATGTCCCAACAATGTCAAAAATGGGATATACCATTCATCCATCTGATATCCACTGCCATGCTCCGTTCGAACTCCAATAATCCACATCATTTTGCCATGAATAGTTTTGTCAGTGTTCGCACTGATTGATCAGGTGTCAGAGCACAACTGATATAGGTCTGGGCATTTTTGTGACGTCAGTGCATTGTGGTGTCACCAACCAATACCTATATATACTGTCTACCCATGAATTTTGGCACGGCAGTGTATGCGAGTAATATTCACCACGGAATTAATTTGTTATGCAAAGTGAACGCTGTTTTTTTCATCATTAAGCTAAGGACTCGTTGATGCACTTACGTATAGTTGCTCTGTTAAATACCTTCGCTATTTATTCACGAAATTCCGATGAACACCTGGAATCAGATAACGACATTTTGGGAAATATTAACACGCCTCGTGCTTATTACGGTCAGTCTTAAATCTGAGCAACGCTACACCTAAGCATTATACGTACTGAATTTCGTAAATTGATTTTAGTCTCTCTACCGTAAATTTTATATATATATATATATATATATATATATATATATATATATATTTGTGTGTGTTTGTTTGTTTGAGTGTGTTGGTATGCATATTTCTGCATCTATGCAGAGTATGTGCCCATATATTTGCATATGTGCACAAATGTGTGTTCCTGTATACTGTTAGCCACTGCAGTTAAGTATGTATTTGTAAGTTCGACCATTCATATTTGTGTGTATGAAATCATTTTTTCGTGTGGGTAGAAATATTTCCATTTGTTTTAGGCTGTCTATATAAATGTCCTTATCTTAAAGCGAGCGACTGGTGTTTTGAAGTGTGTGATGAAGTGCCTGAGCTCTTTTTGACGTTTTTTATTTCTTGAGCAGCTGAACCAACACAGAAATTGGCCACAAATGGTTTTACCAGCAGTGGAATTTGAACCCGTGACTCAGTCGTTCCTAAGTAGGTTCAGCAGTAATTATTCTACGCTTGAATAAAAAAAAAAGAAAAAAAAAAAAGAAAAGAAAATATATTACGGTAGTAACATTATTTCGATGATGAACTAGGTGTCACAGACAGACAGATACATAAACAATCATAGAATCTGCACTTGGACTAAAGCGATAATTATCAACTAGTCTTGCAGATTGAACAAAATACTGTCTTAGAGTTGTGCTAGCCTCTCATATATCTTTGTAGTTAGCACATAAAAAGTCTAGCTATGCGCGCCTCGCAGGTTTAACGTTTTTATGCAGACATGAAGTTGAATAATTATATCGAACCAACTGTTAGATCTGCTTGCTAGGAAAGTTGGTTCACTGTGTCGTGCTAGACAGTTTTTCTCACCAGAATCTATCTTACATATTTATAAATCTACCATTGCTGCCATGTATGGTCCGGTGCCTCGGTTAAGTTTCTAATCACTTTCCTATCACCGTAACGCAACTTCCATGTGCATTTTCTATAATTTTTTTTTTTTAATGGCAATTAACTCTGATGACCTTTCCTCTTTTATACCTCGACTTCATTAATTTAAGTGAAGTATTAGATTGGCAGCTAGATTTCATTTTACTGTTGAAATTGCTACATATAACCGTAAGTTCTATTCTAATAGTTTCTTCTCTCGCACTTCTCGCGTGTGGAACTCTCTTCCGGCTTCTTGTTTTCCTGTTCGCTACTCAAAAATCTAAATGGAATGTCAATCGTTATTTTCTATATCCTTTCATGGTCTTCTCTCTTCAGTAAGGTTTTCTCATTTCCTTTTTTCTCCAGTAACACATTGAATCTTAGTTTAAAACCTTGCTTGGAATTAAAAAAAAAAAAAAAAAAAAAAAATGGAGAAAGCGGTCACTGTTTGTGTGAAGAGTTCGATTTTCACCAATCACTAATTTTTGTAACTGTTATATAAGTAAATATCTACAGAGATATTCAGGAATCTTTAACCGATATTTTCTAAGAGTATTTTCATTTCTTCACGTCGGTTTTTGTATTTTTTAAAATATTAAACTGGATAGAACGGAGCTCTTTAGACTTGGATGACAACCATTCTAGGAGAACCAAAATTCTGAATTCAAACAATTTGGGCTTGAAATTAGCAATTTCCCCCCAAAAGCATCACATTGCTTATTGTTGTTTAGACCGTTGCTGCCTGAAACGTCTACAAGTTTTCGAGAAGTAATTAAATAGCAATTATTTACTCAAAGATACATAAATGTTTAAAAACCTGCGATATTTATCAGAGTAAGCGTGTTTAATAATCGAGATAGAAATTATGTAGATATAAACAATATGGAGAGGGAGATCAACACTTTTATAGAGCCTAAACAAAAAGGAGAAACTTATGCTCTACCGATCGCTTAAGACAGGGTTCGACAACCTTTTGGAGAGAGCGGGCCAGACAACTATACAATGTCTCGGAGGAGGGTCATAATATCAAATAAATATATAATAAATAGCCTCGATCTCAGAACGCTCTGTCCAGAAGGTTGCCTTGGTCTGGAGGTTTAAAAAAAAAAAAAAGAAAGAAAAAAACAACGAAATTAATGTTATATTATTTAAACAAGGTTCCTTATTTTACTTCAGGAATAACAGGATAACAATTAAGACAATCAACAAAAAAATGCAAATTCCTTACTAGAAATGAAATACAGTTAGAAATGCAAATTATTTAGTGAGACACTTATTTCTGTTTATTGTTCGATAACCCCCCTCCCCAATCAGATGAAATATTTGTCGATGGTCATCACCCAACCTTGTTGTATCGCAAAAAAGCATACCCGCTCGGCCCCGTGGCTAGGATCAAAGTGTAGTATCTGTGCTTTGTGAGCTGCCGGGTCGGGTGTCTGTCGAACTCTCTGCTTGCAGGGAGGAACTCTGACGAAGCTCCGCCGAAGTGTAGGGTTTCGTTGGGGGAGGTTGACGGAACTGCTCCCCCCTTCGGGGGGTTTGGATGGTTATTTATTTTTGGCTGAGCCTACGGGCTCGGAGATACCCACATTAAAAAGGCCTTGTGCCACATTCAATCCTCGTGGGTGGATTGATAAATACCGTGTAGTATCCGTGCTTTGTGAGCTGCCGGGTCGGGTGTCTGTCGAACTCTCTGCTTGCAGGGAGGAACCCTGACGAAGCTCCGCCGAAGGGTAGGGTTTCGTTGGGGGAGGTTGACACAATTGACCCATCTCGGTGGGTACGATGGTTATTTATTTTTGGCTGGGCCTACGGACTCGGAGATACCCACATTAAAAAGGCCTTGTGCCACATTCAATCCTCGTGGGTGGATTGATAAATACCATCACCCAACCTTGTTCTTAAATGATATTTAGTAATTTTATTTACGAAAAAAAACAAAAAAAAAAAAAAACGTATTCACGAGCATATGAATTTGCAAATAATGATACCCTCATTTTCACATTATTCAATAGGCTTTTAGATTTTCCGATTGACAAAACATTTCTTGTCGAAGTTACCAGTGGATTCGGAATTAAATTTTCATTTAAAACTTCGTCGCATTGTAAGTTAACTTCTGCTGATACTTTTCTGTCACGAATTAATTAGATAATGAGTGTTATTTGGCGGGCCGGACAAAATACTTCACGGGTCGGATGTTGACCTCTATTATAAAGTATAACATTCGTATTTTTAAAACTAGAATTGAAAACTTTTTTTTAGAAACGAATATTGAAAGTGATAAAAGCGGAAGGAGCAAAGTTTTAAAACATTCGAATTGTCATGTGTAGTCAATTTAAAAGAGCTGTAGGTTAAGTGACTTTATTTGAATATATCTTGCGACAACAACTTTCGAAGCGTTTCAATAGTTTAAGACTAGCCTTTTGAGGAGAGCAAGTACAATGGCGCTTACCTTCAAATCAGCTGCCACACATTCGAGGTAGATAGCATTCACAAGCTGAAACGCACGACTTCACTCATTTGGAGGGATTATCAGCGCTAACATCAATCGCTCAGGGGTGGTTTCTGATAAAGTAGAAAAGCTCCTGAGTACAGTAATTTACCCAAAAAAGCAACAACAAAAACTAAAATACGCAGGCGATCTTTTATGACATTAATCAAATACTTCCGTTAATCCGAAAAAAAAATAACGACACGAGAACAGAACAAAAAATAATCGAAAGAGAAATGCTTTCGTCAGCTTACACTAATGGAATTCTTATCACTATTTTCCTCCTATATCTGCACACTTTAGCCTGACAACAACTTTTAATACGCCATTTCATCACATTGTCATTTCTTCAGCGTTTCTCTTTAAACTCATTATGATTGAATGTATTGTTGTGAGGAAAAAAGACAGTCTAAACTGTGAATTGTGTATCGGGGATGACGTAGTTAAAATATATATATATATATATCAAGCCGGTGCGTAAATCCTGAGTAGTGTAGTAAGAGAAGTGCATAAGTGTCCTATAGGAATAAAATGTCACTGCCGATACTTGGGTTTGAACACGACCTCATCTTGAAATAATTAAATCACGTGACGGGCAAAGGAAAATATATATATATATGGGAATTAGCGGCGTCTGACAGAGTATTGTTCGAAAGCGTACTATTATTGTATCTTTGATTTACAAAGTCTCTGCTACAAACGGGCATTACAAAATAAGAAATATACTTTTCAGAAGTTCAGCAAGGTATTAAAATAATCGAAAAAACATATTAAAAATAAAGAAATGAATGCTGGACTACTCTCGTTTTTGACTGAATGCGGAAAAATTTCGTCAAACGATAGAGATGCGTTTCTTATTAATGAACTTTGAGAATATTACGAACATAACATATGACAAATAAGGAAGTTTTAAGGAGGATAGGAATTACAAAGAAAATTGCCCACAGCCAGAAGATATATATTCCACAAATTTCAACTGAAACAAGGCATGGGGAATTTAACATTCATCGGATGAGGCAAGAGATGCAGCAAGCAATGTCTTTGAAAAGTTTGATCAAGTGAATCGAGGAACAGGTACTACAAAACAGGCTTTTAAAAGGGGCTATAAAAGAGCAAGTATTGTTTAGAGTAGGGTTCTCTAAGCTATCGACTTTATGAAATCCTTACCATAGCATTAACAGAAATGATCTTCCAAAAATTCTCAATTAGATTGATAATAAGACTTTAAGCGAACCATGCTCTAATCCCGACGTTCTCATATTCAGTGTTGTTTTTGCAGTATGACAAGGGGTATTATTGAGCCCAGAGACAGGAGATTCTCTCAGAAAATAAACAATAAGATGTTTAATTAGCAATTAAACTATATAAACAGCAGCATGTAACTGAATAAGTAGGAAAACAACGGCGTCAGGGAATATTACCCATTAGATTACGCTATTATATATGTGATTAGCTGCCAATGTCAGAGATTATTTATTATCTGTGTCATGTGATGTAATAATACCTGTTACATAAACGGTTTATGCCCGCCATGAAATATTAACGTTACTGGCCCTTTTTATTTAAAAAAAAAAATCATTTCAAACCAAGCAAGGTGGTAATGCCACTAGTGTGCAGGAGGTTACCGGGAGTGAAAGTGAGAGAAAAAGACTGAGAATAGGGAGGATTGAGAAAAGGACAAAAATATGAACAGGATTCAACAAGACAGAAGATGGCGATTGACGTTGCATTTAAATGTTTGAAGATTGTAGTTATCAAGGAAGCAATGAAACGGAAGGGAGTTCCACAGGTGGGAAGTGCTAGTAAAGAAATTGTTGGAGTGGAAGTAGCGATTGTATTTAACTATTTCAACAGTAAAGGGTGGGACGTAGTTACAAATTAAGCAGGCTTAAATTCATGTAATCGAGGCACCAGTGAAAAAAAAAAACCTCGTCAGAACAGTTGCTATGAAAATATTTGTAGAAAAGACAGAGGGAAGCCAGCTCACGTCTGTGAGAAAATGACTGAAGTCGAGATGCCTGGTCAGGATCGATTACATTATAGATGGCTTCTTTGAATTGGATTTTGTCAAGAATCTCGTGATTAGATAAGAAAAGAACTCACGAATTTGTTAGTGATATCCATGCCATAATTGACAACGGTCCCTCTAAGTCAATCAAGTCCATAGCCAGGAACACAGGAATGCCTGCGTTTCTTATGCAGGTAGTGCATGAAGACATTCGATATTTCTCATACAAGATGAAAAAAAGGACAATTTTCATCCCAAGCCACGAAGGACAAGAGGAAAGACCGCACTACAAAGCTCTTGAACAAACTCAAGCATCCCCTCCAACCGAATATACATTGTTTTTCTCAGACGAGAAAAAATCGTGCCAGGATAAGATGGTGAACACATAACAACCATTGGCTTGCTGTGTTCCCAAATGATGTACAAAGAGTGATGAAAACCACATATACAATCAAAATCATGGTGTTTGGAGTGATCACTAGTGATGGCAACGATACGCCTCCATTCATCATCCCACAGGTCCTCAGTCTTAACACGGAGGGCCTACGTCATGTTCCTTGAGGAGGTAGTGCTATTCTGAGACAAGAGGGTCTCTACTGGAAGACCCTATATCTGGCAACATACCGCACAAGCAGGAAAACACAGTCATGGCTGTCAGACAATTTCTGCAACCACATCACCCCTTACATCTGGCCACCTAACTTCCCAGATTACAAACCCACTGATTATGTGTAGGACGCAGTTGAGCGAGAGACCAACAAGAAATCCTTGTAACACCGAAGATGAACTGAAAGCAAGGATTAAAGCAGCATTCACCAACTTAAACAAGGAGACCACCCAGAAGAGTTGCAGGAGATTCTGAAGTCTTTTGGAGCTCATGGTTGAAGCCAATGGCGATTTTATTGAATAAATTTACTCTTTAACATTTCAAGATATTTTTGTGTTTTTTGGGTAAATATATCTGTTAAAATGAAATGTCAGTGTTATTTTCATTTTTGCATAATTTATACAAGTTATCCAACGCAGTCTGTGTGTATGTGATAAAAATGCTGTTCTGTGGTAAGATTGACAATAGGAGTAACAACTTCTATAGTTATTACTGCCGAGGCGATAGTAGTAGAGAACGGTGTGTCAAAGTTCCCACTCATCCAGTCTCGCTGTCCTGTTATGCCAGAGAAAAATATACTTTCTTTTTAATATCTGGCAATAAGGACAAGGAGTGACAATTCATATCACATGAATGTATGTGTGCATATTATATATATATATATATATATATATATATATATATATATATATATATATATATATATATATAACACTGAAAATAACTGTCAGTTCCACGCCTTAAACCATCATCACGGCCTTCTTCATCAGGTGCATGTTGATCTGGGTGACCTACAGGGATTTCGGAATTGAACCCTTTATTTAAACTACAGAGGTAGACTGTTGTCTCTCTCCCAATACCTACGGACATCTCGTCTAATTCTTATTCTTAGTACCAATCAACACTTCCCGGTTCAGGGATTGAATTCACAATTACTATGTCCTCAAATTCACGAACCATCTCTTTAATCCACTAGGTTATTTTCCCGTTGGAGATACACCTGATGTATACTGAGTGGCACAATGGCCGAAACGTTGTAATAACAAAAATGAAGGCAATAGTCCGCATGTAAATAGTGTAAAAAGATGATAACTCCTCATCCCAGAAATTCAGTTTTCATGCTCTGAAAAAGGTTATAAGAATAGAGGATGAAGAACTGAATATAGTCCAGTAATACATCTACTGAAGACAGATATTAACATTAATGAAATACTATGAGAATCAAATAAAACTAACGTGTGGCGAGTGGTTTGTAAAGCATTTAACATAACAAAAAATGACTTGCCAATATGCTTTAAAGTGTGCAATGAGTGTATACTGCTATGACGCACTGATGCGAAACAGAAACGAACAAAATCATTTTAAAAACTCAAACAGAACGAATAATAGGAAAAAAAAAGAATGCTAAGGATAACTAAGAGCCAGAAAGTGAAGGACGTGTATCAGAGAATAGAAAAAGATAAAATATATCACAGATGTGATTAAGAGATAAAAAACGAAGTTGCGTTTAACACAGAAGAAAAGATAAAAGATGGAGCAAAAGGTTGTCAGATAAAAAATAAAGAATGGAAAGATCGCGGAAAAGACAGCTAAATGGAGTTTGTTTGCAAGAATTACCATAGAAGAGCACATTCAAGGCTGTCATGGTATTATTTGGAAAAGACTTCTGTCTCGGAATGCACTCATGTCTGATGATGATGTGCTTGCTTGGGTATTCATATGTTGGTGTGTATCCTCGCGATATGATTTGTTAACATTTTTTCTGCAGTGATCCGTAAAGCCATATCCGAGAATGGTAGGATGTGGTTAGGGATGGGATTGGTCTAACTGCGAAGAAATTGAGCGTGTAAAGTACACACAAGTGCGATTCCAAATGGAAATACTTTGAAACTGGGAGAAAACAAACACAGCATATCTGATGTGTTTATTGATTTTGTCTGTAGCGGAATGTTTGCGTATATTTCATCTAAGATTTTACATGCTTATATATATATATATATATATATATATATATATATATATATATATATATATATATATATATATATATGTATGATACCATCCACATAGAGGCCTGTTTAATGTATCACAGCTCATCAATGCGGCTAGACATCCGATTGCTTCAAGCCGGGATCGAAACCCGACCGATTTGGCACCAGTCAGTTTCTGCCCTTGAGCTATCAGCGCACGGCAAAGGCAACGGGAAAATTCTAGCGTATTATTTTTACTAATGTAAACAAACAAATGTGTGATATATATATATATGTGTGTGTGTATCTTGTTAAAGACTAACCAATGTTCTTTGTGGTTCATTTGTTTTTACGACTTATCAACCTTTTGCCGATTATTTAAAGTAAGAACATTTTTAAACCATAAGAATTTTTCGTGAGATAATTATGATGTACTGATACATATACTACTGGAGACAGAAGAGGTAGATTTATATCTTTCGCAAGTGTATTTGTGTGTAAATATAACTTTACAATTCCGAGCAGTTATCCATACACCACCCGCACACAAGCATACAGTACCTGGTATTCTCAAGCGGTCACTCATCCAGATACTGACCAGGTTCGACGTTGCTTAACTGCAGTGATAGTACGGAAACTAGTGTTTTAATGTGATATGAGCGTTAACCAACTTCTTTGTGAAGGATTTTATTTCGAACATTTTTCAAGGTTTCTGGTGCATATTTAAATATAAATTGTCCACTCAGTACTCCTGGCTTTCATGCGTTTCTTGTGCTGTGTAATATGAAAATACGTTACTTTAAAAACATGATACAAGACGTGAAAACCTGATATTTGAAAAATGAAACTGAAAAAATGAAAAACAAAAAACAAAAATTCTTAAATAACGGTTTATATCAGTTTCATCAGTGATAAGTCAGCAGGAGATCCCCAATAGGCGTAATTCTTTGATACCAGCTAATGCCGGCCCACGGACTGCGATAACATACACTTATGTGGAAAGATACGAGCCCAAATAAAACATTAGGACTGTATGAAATGTCTGGACAAGGATAGCCAGAAGCAGGGCACAAGCTTGAACGCTAGTGAGACGCAGAACGAGAAGGGCCAGGAAGTGGCCCCCAGATAACAACAAAGATGAGTGACAAAAAAATTGATAAACATGTTGGTATAATCCTTAGACAACAGAAAAAGAGGTAAAGACAGTCAGCCCCCCCCAAAAGAAAAACCGTTGGAAAAAATACAAGATATGAGTGAGAGAGAGAGAGAGAGAGAACATTTTTTTCTGTAACTCATTTGTAATCACTAAGAAAATGCTTGGGGAATTAATTCTTTCCAAGAAACATTAAAAGGCCGTGTAGAGATAAAGATTTCGGCATCAATAATACGTTAAGTAATCCGGAACCCCAAACGACATTGTTCGACATTAAGGTACTGACTGAAAAGAAGTCCTGAACGTAATCCATTCTGCAAGGGACACTTTCAACTCCAGGACAAAACAGTATACCCTACACGGTTTAAAAACTGTGTCCCAAATTGAAAAAAAAAAAAATCAATGTAACATAATAAAAATGACTTTTTGGGGAATATTGGAAACGAATATGAGTGACAAAGAAAGAGAATGCAAAATAAATAAAATAAAATCAAACCATTTCCGAATGATATCGTTACTTTATACTAAAGGGAAGATATATTTTAGTTTCCTGGCCAAACGGCTGACGGTCTTTCCCTCAAAAGAAGGACAATTATATGGATACGCATCCTCTCACAGGTCTATTGCTATTTCCATGTAAAGTGTTCAGACGAACTACATTCCTTAGTTCCATCATTTCTAACCTTCATGGCTAAGAACGCTCCTCCCCCACCCGCCCATGTCACTCACACTGTAGTGAACCATTACCATTCTCTTCGTATTCCATTAGTGAGATGTAAATTCCAATCGAGCAGCTTCTTCTCATGAAATGCTGCTTTGCCGAACTGATTTCCAAGCGGATGCTTCCCCGTATCAAGCAAGAAAAAAAACAAAAACATTCTGAACGCAGGATGGAAGGAAAAAATTAACAAGAAAGGAATATCAAACGTGCTAATCACTTCTCCCGATGGGCAAGTGAATATAGGAAAACAACTGAAATTCCCAGAACACATTATCTAAACGACTATTTGATCAGATAAGATGATGTTCTCAAATACCACCACAGTATTACTATTCCATGGGAGAACATACGAGCCCACGAGAGAAAACGTAGATAAATATGTAGAACTATTGACTGTAAGAGGTACTTTTTCTTTTAATCAAAGCAATCCTCCAGAAGCCACCCTTTGAAACTGAAAGTTGTACGTAAGGAAGAACTTATTTACGAACCGAGTGATTAAAAATAGAATACTCTCCCTTGTAATATTGTGATGGCTGAAACTGTCAAGTGAAACATCAAATTGACAAAGTATTAATAAAGAAAAAGAGAAATTTCATTCAGTCTAAGGGGCTTCATTTCTCAGTAGCACAATCTACATTTTTACAGGACAAATATTTTGTTTCATTTTAAGCTTTTATTATTCTTAAACTTTGGATCTCGATTAAATTTGTTAAAATCAGTGAGAATTGAAAAAGGAAAAGATGGCAAACATGGTGTCAACCAAGAAAAATCTGGTGTAGAGGATATGTAGGTAAATCATTAAGCATAGCATTAACCAATATCGGAATTAAAGATTTGGTTTGGTTTGTTTTACGGCATTTCAACTACAATGGGTTATTTAATCCCGACAAAATTTTTATTGCTGGTAATATATATATTTTTTAAATTTATTGCTGCTAATATATATATATATATTTTTTCAAAAAATCTATTGCTGCGAATATATACAGTGTAACCCGGATATAAGAGAGTTATCGGGACCAGAGAAAATCTCTCTTATATCCGGGTTTAGTCTATTTTGTTTAGGTAAGTATGGCTCTAATTTGGGACCAGAGAAAATCTCTCTTATATCCGGGTCTCTTTTTGAAAAAACTATTGCTGCGAATATATATATATATTTTTTTTTTCCAAAAAAACTATTGCTGCTAATATATATATATATATATATATATATATATATATATATATATATATATATATATATATTTTTTTTTTCAAAAAATCTATTGCTGCTAATATATATATATTTTTTTTCAAAAAAATCTATAGCTGCTAATATATATATATATATATATATATATATATATATATATTTTTTTTTTCAAAAAATCTATTGCTGCTAATATATATATATATATATATATTTTCAAAAAATCTATTGCTGCAAATATATACAGTGTAACCCGGATATAAGAGAGTTGTCGGGACCAGAGAAAATCTCTCCTATATCCGGGTTTCTCTTATATCCGGCTTTGGTCTATTTTCTTTAGGTAAGTATGGCTCTAATTTGGGACCAGAGAAAATCTCTCTTATATCCGGGTTTATCTTATATCCGGGTCTCTTTTTGAAAAAATCTATTGCTGCGAATATATATATTTTTTTTTTCAAAAAATCTATTGCTGGTAATATTTTCTTTTTAAAAATCTATTGCTGTTATTAAAACCTATTTTAAAACTTTCATAGTGTTTTAACCCCAATCTGTGGGTTAACTATTTGCCCATTGCTGCGACCCTAACAACCGCTGTACCCCGGGACAGGTTGGACCTTGGAACACCAGCAATTAAGAAGTGGTTCCACGCTCCCCAAAACCTCCTAATCAGAGGCATGGCTGTTAGATGTAGTTTATCGTCTTACCTAGGACGACAGAAGTAAAGGAACAACACACCAAGAAAATCATATCAGATTACGGCAAGAACATCACGATGAATACGGATTAAACTCCCTAGTGAGTGATGGACAGATAACACCACGGAAATACGAGCCTAAAAACACCTCACAAACGATTAACAGGGTGAGGTCTGATGATTTTAAAAGCTCGAAAGCCACAATGACACCAGCAATAAATATCACTGCTGAATATCTGTCTATATTTCTGAGATGAGGTATTGTAATTATTTACACTATTTACATGGTTCGGACTGTTATCCTCATCTTTGTTGCTCTATTCACGACGTTTCAATCGTTGTATACGCCGGAGAACATGACTAAGGACTGTGTGTACGCCATCCCGTGCAGCTGTGGCAAAGAATATAAAGGAGAAACAGGCCGCCTCCTTAAGGTAAGACTGCAAAGAACATTGTAAAGCCGTAACAGGAGGGTTAATAGAAAAATCAAGCGTAGCTGACCACATATGGAAGGAAAACGGATATCACCGCCCCCTGTGGGATGAGGTTGAAATAATAGACAGAATATCACTGGAAAATAAGAAAACTTAAGAAATCCGTACATATGGTAGACCACAAAAATCTCCTAAGCCGGTCAAGCATAGAAATGAATACAATATTGGGAAACAGTAATAAGGAGTACTAGAGAAAAGCAATAATAACAAATATTGCAATATGAGCTCTGTAAAAATATGTTACTCGGACATTAAGCTTATAAGTCCCCCAAATTCCTCAACACATGGCTCAGTGGATAAAAGCGTCGGTTTGAACCAGTGACTCGACTCAAAGAGTTGTGAGTTCAATATCTGGCTATTGTAGTGGTGAAGAAAAACTTGCAGAGTTGAAATAACCGAGACATGCAGAGGAGGAATTAGATCAATCTGCGCGCGCACACACACACACACACACACACACAAAAAGGAAGCTTTATATTAGGACCGACTTCAAGTTTCGCAAATGCGTCAGAATCCTATATGAGTGTATGCACACTATGGATCATGGGATAATCTCTGGATTTGGAAGAATCTTTAAAAAAAAAAAAAAAAAAAAAAATTACTAAGACACATCGGGCCAGGGGGACTTTCTTTTATCTTCTTGAAATTGTTTTGTTTATTTATTATAACAGAAACAAAAAATTAACCCATGACTGTAAATTTTTCTTAAAGTTTTAGCTATTTTGCCCAAATGACCTTGCCGATTAATAATAATATTAAGGCTCACGGATGTAAAATATTCGGTACCAACCTCGCTAAAAATTTGACGTCATGCATTAATAGGTTAAATAGTTTCAGCATCCGAGTTTAGTAAGGAATTAAACCAAAAAACGTATGAAATTTACCAGTTATTAAATCCAGAGAGCAATCCCAGAATTTTGATCTATAGTCTGTCTGTGGGTGTATATATATATATATATATATATATTTTTTTTTTTCTTTGTAAATGTCGATATAGTTCGTAGCCGTTTTTGCCATAGAAGCCTCATAAAGAACGATTTCATTAAGCAATCCTTTAGAAAGTGTTCGTTATATAAATCCTAAACCACTTTCGGATAGAAACTTATAGTTTGCTCAATGATGATGAAGTTATGTAACCATAGCAAAAGATTAAAAGGTACCGATTGATATCAGATGATTTCTGAGTTTCGCAAATTCATTGAAGCGAATTATCTCAAAATTGTCGAAGCAAAGAATTTGTTTCTGCTTTTAGACTTATGCTATAACAACTCGCAGAATTATACAGCCTTGCCAGGATTTCTATATAACTAAAATAAATCACTAGTTCATTATACCTATATCAAATACTTAAAAAAATAGTGACAATATTTAGTTATCTACGAATTTTCATTCTATCAGAATTATTGCTTGCAAACAAGTATAAATTGTTTTATTTCATTTTTATAAAAAAAATCGCCCAAACATTAATAAGTATAAAATTATATAAATTGAAATTCTGATATTAATTTTTTCAAAAGTTAACCGGGTTTTCAAAATACTGAACTAATTTATTTAATTTCTCTCTGAATTTTTTTTTTCTTTTTTAATCAAGACCTTTTTCGTCAGTAACATCATTTATTCCGATTCCTATCTTTCCAACGGGTGCTACGAACGGAGATTATCTGTCGTAGTTTAGACTGGACATATTGATTCCATTTGTCATATTGCTAAGCGCCTGGATAGCAGCATTTCGATTTTATATAAATACTTACAATTAAAAGGTGATCTCTGTTTATGCCGTGTCGCGTAAAAAGATGTCTTTCTAGTTTGGTCGGAAATAGTAATTTTGAAACTAAATTAATTTGTGACTACTTCTACTTACCTAGAAAGTGAGTAGTTGCCAGTCCCATATTAACACTTGAGTCAAGTTAACTTTTTGACTAATTTTTACTTTCAAACGCTAACTTTTTTTTTTTACGTGTGCAGGCCAAGTTTGAAATTTCAACATATATCAGCTGAAGAAGGTCGGAGCGCATAACAGCTGAAACGTCGTGAATATGAGAAAGATGGGGACAACAGGCTGAATAATGTATATAGTGTAAATAATGACAGATGAAATAGCGACAAACAAAATTTAAGATGATAATGTTTCTGTTCGTAAATTGCTTGTGTGTTTGATTTGAGTTGTGTTAAGCGGCATATCAACATCTACCTGTGTGTTGTTCCAACCGTGATTTATGGGATTAATATCAAAGAATGACCTTTAAATTGGAAATTGTCAAGCAATACAAATCTCGTTGTTTTGATCTTACAAATTTATAGCAAATAGCCAGCTTACTTTAATATAACAATATCGAGCTTGTAGTTTTGTATTAGTGGTGTAACAAATATATTATTCTGTCGGAAATTTTAATGCCGAGAATTATAATAATTATATGACTTTATATTCGGAGGAATATCGTCATCTTATCTACACGACGACCCTATGGAAACTGTAGAAGAGATGCAAGCCGCGCATCGAATTACGCGACCACAAGACACAGGAACCCTCAAATGAGACGGCTGAGTTGCGTTTGGGTCACGCAAGGAGCGATCAGGTTTTAGATGAACGGCATTAGTAAGAGTTGGGTGTTGGCCGATTTCATGTTTCAATCTACGATAAAATCCAGTTTCTGTCCTCGAAATTAGATCTAAGTCCTTTCTTGTCTATAACCCATTTTTAATCTACTTATATTAACATCAATCTTTTTACCTGTCCACCTGGTCCTCTTTTTATCAGTCTTACACTGTTGATATAACAATTTCAAAGAGCTTGCTTGGTGGTCGAGATAGTTGCTTATTTAACCTCCAGCACCTCTTGATAAAAAAAACACATGACTAGGAAAGTCCGACATAGCTGGTCAGTACTTGTAGGTGGGCGAAAGCAGAGCATTTGTCAAACCACTATCTGTGCACACAGTTCTATGACCAAGATCTGTTTCCAGAACTGAAGAAGGCTTATTTAGATTTCCAGCTAAACTATATGACGTCCTTCCAGCCCTCCCTCAGTAAGAAAAAGAAGTGGCTTTTAGGCCTGTATATTATCAGCGTTTGATGTTTATATACTTAATAATCTTTGATATTTCTTATTTTATCCGCTGTGCACATTTTTCAGTCCTCTGACGAAAGATGAATGAAAACCGGTTACATCTTTATTTTTTCCATTTATCTCTTTTTGGCAATTATAACTATTTTATTACGCATTCCTGTTTGCTTTAATATGTCCGTTTTTATCGTAATTAAATTTTGTACCCTTACAAAAATATTTAAATGCAACACTATATTCCTGCACTCTTAGCATGTATGCATTTGCAAGCTTTACGCTATTAAAATCTACACTTATTATCTATTCGTATTTACTTTCATTTATTTTATTTTTGTATTTCACTAGTTAAAATTGCAACGAAGGGGTGTAAGGCAAAGATGCGTTTCCTCACCGGATTTATTTAACTTTTACAGCGAGGCGACTAAGAGATCTAGGAGTCCTACCAGGATTTATTATTGATGGATAAAATTTTAACAACATAAGATATGTAAATGATACTGTGTTGATGGCAGACAGAGAAAGAGAAATTGCTGGAAATTCTACACAATGTAGTAAAAGAAAGTAAGAAATTGGTAAATAGGAAGATAGAATTTATAATGGTCAGCAAAAAGGAAGACCAAATGCTAGGTAGGAATTAGGGATGTTAAAAATCAAGCAAGTACAGAAATTAAAATATCTAGGAAGCGTTTTAACATACAGTGGAAAATGTGACACCGAAATCCGAAGACATATTGGGATAGCGAAAGATGCCTTCCAAAAGCTAGATAAAGTATTAAGAAACAAGAAAATTTTTGTTAGAAACGAAAAAAAAACAAAAACAAACAAGTGCTGAACTGTAATAGCAATCCTCCTAATTGGCAGGGAATTTTGGAAAATTTCCTCACAGATGAAGTGGAAACTGGAGTCAACAGAAATGTGGTTCTTTAGAAGATTGTTGAGAATACCATGGACAGATCATGTGAGAAGTGAGGAAATTTTAAGGAAAAAAAAAGAAAAAAATGGAAACAAAAAGGTTACAAGAGTGACACGTAGAAAGAGGGCTTGAAAAATTTGACACTCACAGGACATATAGAAGGCAAGCGGGACAAAAGAAACAGTAACTCTTTAATGAGATTGTGTAACTGGATAGTAGAGAGAAAGGCAAACATTGCTAAGAGGAATAAGGGATAAGAACTTGTGAAGAGCCACAATAACCCATATGCTGAAGACGCAACCCCTTGAAATATGTCCTTAAGAAGCCAATACATTAGTTTATTTTGAGGCAATCTACGATGTAGTGATTTACTAACCGTAGCTTAAATGTTGCACAAGGCTATGGGGCACACTGTGTGGATTAAACTCACTACACAGACGTGAAGTGTGACAACCTTACTAACTATTAGACCACGTTCATGTTTCCCAATCTATATAATGTGAAATATATTGCATATTTTAATATATATGTGTTGCTAGCTAATATTTACTGAATTTAGCCATTTCAAGCAATATGAAGATATTTGACGAATCATTCGGATGGGCAAAATAAAATTTTGACATCCAATGAACGCGAGTTCAATCCCAGAATCAAGTAGTGAAACAATATACTTTGGTTTAGTAGGAAAGAAAAAGACCAAGCATCACAAGAACAAAAATAGTACAATAATCAACACAATGTACCTTATAGTCAAAGAAAATGGACACCTGAAGGAGGTCAGAGGGTAATTGACTGAAACGTCAGGTTTATAATAACATCTGCAACAATCGAAGAGGTGAACAATACTTCAATTTTCAAATAAATTTCATATAAAATAAAGACTTTGGAGAAATGCATCACACATTGGAATTGTCTACAACATATTTTCCATGATTTTCGACAATCTTCCTGGTCGTGACGATCGTCAGTACTATTCTCCATGGATTATGTATGGGTCATGATGGTATGATGCCTAATTCATTCAAAACTCTTGCTGAGTTGTGGTAAACAGTTACAAGATACGTAGAGTAATATATAGCAGGGTTGTATTCGCTATGACTGCTGTCAAAGGTTGACTGAAATTGTTCTAGAATATTGTTTTCATTTGATAAAGGAATTGTTCATTGAAATAAGTGACAAGTAAATTTTGAAAGATCGGATTTGTTTTGATCAAGGAGATGACATACCATCAGATGGAGATCACAATGACGCCTGTGATAAAAAGGTCAAAGGACTGAGATTTCAGAACATGGAGAATGTTCATTTGAAAGTGCATTATAAGGCTACGATTTTGATTGGCCCACCAATGCGAGAAATGCTGGAGTGGATCTTCTCTCTCCGCTCCGATAAGTGCGACACAAAACCATTATTTTGATTGGTCTATCAATCATGTAGGGCTTCGAGGGGCTTTCCTTCCTCTCCTTTGATGTGTATGACACAAAGACCATTGGTCAAGCGTTATTATTGGCTAGCCAAACAGGGAAGTGCAATTGTGGCGTGCATACACATAAAAGCAAGCACCGAAAGGGTAAACGTAAGATCGAACTGGTTTCGCCGCTAGAAGATCACTCTCCCTGCCAAATGACAATGGTGCCTCAATCAGCTAAAGTCCTGTTCTCTATGCACTCCCTTAATCACCTGCTTTCATTTAAATTAGGCAACTCTACTAATTTTGTATACGTAAAGTTCAAAATCGATATTTAAAAATGAAAAAAATTTCTTGAAGCTTTTATTTTAGCTTTAGTTGAAAGCTAAGGGATTTAAAATTTACTATTTCCAGTTAGCAAAATACTGTGGCGTATTTCAAACAGAAATTATATTGATCAGAATCAATTCTTTTTTTCAGTTAAAGAAATAAAAAGGGTCATTTTTTGACACATTTGTAAACAAAATTTAATTATCGGTTTTAAAAATCTTGCAAAAATAAAATATATATTTCTGAAACGTTATTTATGGAAAATTAGCAAACAAAGTTAAATTAATCTGATTTGAAAAAGTATTACTTACTTATAACATAAAATGTTGTATGCAAGCATTTCTTAACCACGGGGTTTTGTTTTTCTGACTTGTTAATTTATTGACAGCGAAACGAACGCCGAACATGTTCATAGTTAAATCTGGTGGAGCAGACGATATAACCTTTTAAAAATGATGTTAGGTTTGAACAGCTATACTTAGAAATTCTCCACGCATATACAGACACAAAAACAAATCCAAATTCTTTAAAAAATATAGGTGACCATCAGATTGTAATAAGCTTTACAAGATATGATTAGTAAACAGTTTTACTTAATAACAATATTTCTTAGGAATTATCACATGGAAACTGAATTTTAAAAGATTTAAAAACTTTATAAATTACTCAAAATTGTAAAAAATGAAAACAAATCATCTTGTAAAAATTCATTTTTCATCGCAAATCTTTTTTTCTTCAGACAATATTGTCTTTAATATAGATTATTCATAAAAGCAATTAAAAACTACTCTAATTAAATGATGTCTTAGTTTTATGGTTATTTATTTTTATTTTTCGATAAGACAGGGTCCTATTTAAAAAAAAAAGAAGAAAAAATTGATAATTTAAATTCTTTGAAGAATTCTGCTTTTAAATAATATAGTAACTAAAATTTATCAAGTTGAATTTCTCAAGTTTTCATAAAAATAAGTGGGGAAAATATATGTAAAAAATATTTTTACAAAGTTTTTCTAATAAAAAAAAAAAAAAAAAAAAAAAATCAAAAATAATTTCATTCCTTTGTGAATAAGTCCTGAAAAATTTAATTAAAACCCAACAATTATTTGATTTTTGCAAGAAGTTCCAAATTAATGCGTGTGTCACAGCAAAAGAGGCTAAAATTTGCTATGCTAAAAGTTAGTAGAACCGCTGACACAAGAAAAACAAGTTTTTTCGAATGTTATAAAAAAGAGTAAGATATTTCATTAAATATTAAAAATATTTCTTTGATTTTTCCTCTTAATAATAACAAATATTTTGTTAATAAAATTATGTTTTCATCGCATTTGGAGCAGTGTTTTCATCACGGTATGCTGATTTTTTTAACGATTTCGTAGAAGGTACCTAATTTAAATAGTTGAACGACTCTGGGCTGTTTAATCATAATTGTACCCGTCAGCCAACCTCTTCCTCCCAACTCAAGAATTCCCTATACTGAAAACTGTCTTCAAATACCTTTTGTTTATGTATCCGTGATTTTAAGTAATCGGTACCATAAATAAAAGTTATTTTTACACTTGTTAAATTAGCGTTGTTGAAAGTAATTAAAGTTACTGGTGATACGGGAGACTTTAGTCTTTCACCAACATAGCCAGGACAGGGAGAGTTCTTCACAGATATTCCTACGGATACTGAAACACGGCGTGGAACGCAGGTTTACTGCAGAGCGGGCTCACTGGAGACACACCATCTATACATTATGTATTCAATTGTACAAACCTGTGTTCACCCAAGGAGGATATACAGTGTATTAATATGGGGCCTGTATACTGTTAATATTAGGTTGGTGCAAAAATAATGACGGTTTTTGACGTATTTTTTAACGTCAAAAACCGTCATAATTTTTGCACCAACCTAATACATTCTTTGAAACCTGTGCACTTATTGATCAGTAAATATAATTATTTGCTTTAATTCAGTTCTATCGCTTATACATTTAATCTTGAGCAAACTGAATCATTCAAATTTTTATTCAGCGTTTTGAAAGTGTATTTTCCGCTGACAATAGCGTTCGTTTGTTCGGGGAAAACGTAAACATGACAACAATCTGCTTACATATATTACAAGAATCTTACGTTTTCTCCTTTTAAGATGTTAAACACCCGCTGCATATGTTACTTAGCGGGTTATTCACATGTGGATTGGCCATTGACCAAAAAGGGATTTCGCTTATAGACAGCTACTCTTTTTAACAAGTCATTCCAATAAAAACAGAATCATATCAAATATCAACAAGACTACTCACCTCGACCAGAAAAGGGGAAAATATACAACACCCTCTATATTCATAAATGAAATCAGTTTTGTGTAGAGGATTTATAGAAAGTTTTTATGTATTTCTAAACTTTACTATATATGCGTATGATCTTGTATATTTATTCCTCGCGTTATATCATAAAATCTACTTTAAAAATGGAGAGCTTAAATAAATATAAAAATTTCAGAAGGAAATTAGATTGATGAAACAAAGAAAAAGTGTAGAGAGACGAAAGAAAGGAGCAAAATGAAGAGGTGATAAGATCAAAAAATAGAATATAAAAATATTTCCCATCAGCACTTTCTTTTTCAGGAATGAGGGAGATAGTGAGAGACAGAGACAGACAGAGATTCAAAGAAAATTAAAGGTTATGTTTTCAAGTGGTATCTTCGATTTGATCCTCTTCCCAAAATCTGAGCAATTTTTTTTATAGGGGAAAAAATTATCTTCTTAGTCAGATCCGGATCTTTTCAGCATCAGTAGAATACTAAAATATATAAAACAATAATGTATTCAATTTTTTAGTTTTTAAGCACAGCTATATTTCTTCTTTTAGGCTTAATTTTATAATTCAGACCAAATGCTTATATATATATATATATATATATATATATATATATATATATATATATATAGACACACACAAACACACACAGTAGATTTGTTATGTAGGTTTTATTGATCTCGGGAGGCGATCCGTGAAAACTATACCACGGGTTGAACCAAGCGAAATTGGGGAGACGGCACTGTTTGGAAGCTGTCCATAGTTGTGTTAGCATTGTCATAAGTCACCATGATTTTTTGAGTGTCCTGTCGTTGTTCAAACTGCTGATCATGACAGATTCTGCGCTCTCTCGCTAGAAATGTAACTAGTGTCCGCTCAGCATAATAACGTAAACAAAGACAATTTTTAAGACTAGATTATGCTTGATTAATAAATGAAAAATCCATTTTTAAAAATTATCTTTGTTTAAGTTAAGATATGAAACTGAGCAGAAAAGTATATTTCAAGAATCGGGAAAGGTCTGTGTTCAAAAGCACTATTCGGGCTTTGCTTAGCCATTAGGTTCTTTGCGACCAAGAGGTCAATGCACATTAGATCGAATGCCAGTTTCCCCTAAGAGAACGTAGGTTCGAATCCTACCGGGGAACGCATATTTTTCTAATAAGGTTTCTCGAATATTCAGGCCGGTAGATGAAAATAAAGAAACATATTTTTTAGGAAATAAACAGAGCATCTAATCAAATATGAGTATCCTCTAAAAAAAATATCGTTTAAACAATAAAGTAATCTGATTAATAAATTAAAGATCCATTTCACACACACACATATATAAACACAAAAATACACACGCACTATCTATCTATCTATCTATATATATATATATATACACACACAACTGTACAGCCTTCAGCATGAATCTACTATAATAGATTTTTTTTTATTAATAAGGGCGCGTTTTCTGTAACAATTTAGCACTTGGTATTCCAATAAAGGCTGTATTTTGGATTCCGAATTCTCTGGCAGGAAGATCCCATTCAAGAGACTGGTATACCAATTTTTGGTAGTTTCTCTTCCTGCACCGTAACTCCATTTATTTGAATTCAGTTGCCAAGAAATATTCCCTGCGAATTTGGGAGATTTTATATTTGACGAGACGAAATTTAGAAAGTATTTATTAACCACTAAGCAATGTTTATTAAGCATTTATTAATACCAAAGATTACAGGTTAAGATTAAATTGTTCTTAAGCGTTTATTATCAGCGACGAGAATATTTCCTGCCTTCAAGAATTTATCTTTTGTCTATTTGCATTCTTTTTAGTTGGTCTTCTCATCGTCTCGGCTCCCCAAGCATTTTGTTTTTAACAGTTAAAATAAATAAATAAAGAAAGAAAGAAAGAAAAAAAAGAAATAGAGAATGTGAATAGCCAGTCCACTTATAGAAAAAAAAAAACCTGCTCTGTGCATTTGTCTGGAATTTCACATAACTTCGAAGTACAAGTGTACGTAATCGGATGAAAGAGTAGACAAGATGCGTGCGCGTCACACACATATACGAGTGAATTATTGAGTGAGAAGGTGGATCAATAATTCCATAGCCTGACAATTATTACATGAATTTTGGTCTGAAATTTTCACTGTATAACTGTTGATCGAGGGAAGGGTTAAGTTACAAGAATTTTACGTTTTTTGTGTAAAATAAACGTTAATTTTATCATTGAGCAACAGGTTTATTGAAGAACTCTCTAACGCATACACACACGTTAGAAACAAATAAAAATTGGAAACAAAGACTGAGATTAGATATTCTTACCGCTTATATGTTTCAAACACGTTATTTTCACAATTATTGAAAAAAATCCAGAAAAATACACTGACTGCTTTAAAAGTTAATTTTTAGAGTGAACATGTTGGTTAAACACATTTCATAAAGTGTCTAATAGGATTCAGATCTGGGAAGTTTCGTGGCAAGTGAAATACTGAAATTCTTTTCATGTTTCTGAAAGTTTTCAAGTACTGCTTATATGGTGCGGTTGGGCGGGCTTTTCTGCTGAAAGATTTTATTGCAGTCATAGAAAAAAAAAAGAAGACTTGTCTTTAATAGATGTTATGATGTTTAATTACGTTGAAGTAGGTGATACATGACAAAGTACCTCCTATATGAATAGCAAGACCCAGTATTTCCCAGCAGGACATCACCGGAACAATCGATCTGTCTCCAGTTTGTTGTTTCTTCATAGTGCAATCTTGCTCCAATCGCTTTCCCAGGATAACGACACCCTCTCTAAGTCACATTGGGGCCCAGACTGTTTCTTCCATTAATATAAAAAATTTTTTTAAAGTTTTTTCAGCAAAATTAAAATTTATAGAAGGCCACTAAATGTTATAACTCTTTCAAAGTTTCTAAACATTTTTTGATGGTGTGAGGAGCTAATATCTTCCTTATATCATTATTTTTCTTTTCTAGTTTCTCATTCTTTTGTTGTTGCTGCTGTTGGGCGGGTAAAAGAGAAAGGATGGGCAGTCTTACATCGCAGATGAGAATGTAAGTTCCATATTTCGGATGAGGGGCATGGGGCCGCTCACAAGCACTAGCCAACATTAACTGGTGAAGTCAGGAGTTGAATAAAATGTAATGTTAAATGCAAGAGATTTAGGTCTCGTCTAGTCAGTAAAGCGGCACAACGATATGATTAGAAAAATTAAAATCTTTGTCATAAAATTTACTGCTCTGCCCTATTTTTACTTTAAAAAGTTTACGATCAAATCACGCTGAAAACCTCAGTTGATTACTAAAGTCAAGAAGCATCGAACCTGATCAATATTTAGATGGTAATGGCAACTGTGAAAGTAGCCGTCCCCGTATAGGAATGATTCAGTATTCATTGACCAGATACATTAGTGTCGGTTGAAATTTATGAAATCATCTTCTGGAGTTTTTTTTTTTTTTTTCAGGAAATTAGATTTCCCAAGTCCACTAATTGTTATAGCTCTTTCTGGTTATTTCCTTCCTAACCTTTTGTAATGCTGAAAGTCAGCATCATTATTTTCTATTTGTATGTGCTATCAATTTTTGTTGTTGCAAATGTAGGATGTCTAGAGAGTCTGATGAAAGACCTTTTTAAAAGGATTTATACACGTAAAGCCCTTTCTGCTTTGATTTGTACTTTGCGGTTAATTCTTATCACTTCTAGCATCGATATGTCGTGCCCGTTCAATGCCTTGCTGGCAGCTGGTGATATTTCCTTCTTCACATCACTTCGAAAGCCAGGACATCTCAAGCATACTCTGACCTTGTCTTTTGGTTATAACAATTTAGCGTTTATCAAAGTTTCATAAGCGCAGCATTTAACACATCAGCATTAGGTATTTGAAACTGCATTACCTGTTTATATAACTCACCTGGACATACTGTTACTAGATAGTAGCTGTCATTTTTGTAACATGTCACTTGTTATATTATATTAGACCAACAGTTTATGTATAGTGTTATATTTTTCATTTTCGATTCTTATAATTTTCTTCACTCGTGCAGATATCATTTTTCACTCTCTCATAATATAAAGAATAAAATCCATAATGATCTCATATGGGGAACAGCCTATTTCGGCAGACAGAGATCTCGGCCGTCTGTCTTATCAACCCCGGTGTGGACTGATTTCGTGTATACAGCTAGGGGAGGGGGATTTGTTACCTTTACTATTATATATATATATATATATATATATATATACACACACACACACACAAGTTAAGTATTTTTATATGTGATGTGTATTACTGTGATGGTATTACATGAGGGAGAGAGACTGAGAGGGGGAAAATATATATATATATATATATATATATATATATATATATATATATAAGGGGGAAGAGAGAAAGAAAAGAAAACCGTAGGAAGTTTATAACATAGATGGGTGTTGAATTTTAGTTGTGAAATCATTTGGCTTAATGACGGAAGCATTCAAGTATAACTTTGCATTGTTGGTGAGAAAGTCATCAACAATTCTTTGTGCGATTATGTCTTTTGTATTTCGACTGAGTAATTTTGGCAAGATGGGTACATACCTAGCATATAGAAACAATGACATGCACCGTCAGTTATCTTTCATTTATAGCGCAGACGACTGACTGCCGAAAGGTGGATGATTTATTTCAATATGTTACTCTCTTGAGATTTGGTAAATCATGCTTACAAAAAAAAAAAAAAAAAAAAAAATATATATATATATATATATATATCCCTGTTTTTACATCTCTCATTTTTTTTCTTTGGCGGTCAGTCAAATATGCGAAGAATCAGCAATTGTCTCGTCTTATAAATATCTACATAAGTAGTGACAAGCATATGGCTATTTAATTACCTCACAGGAGTCTGGCACAAAACCATTTTTTAAAAAAAAAAAATTGCGTCGAATTTC
This sequence comes from Acanthosepion lycidas, assembly GCA_963932145.1. Classification (NCBI taxonomy): domain Eukaryota; kingdom Metazoa; phylum Mollusca; class Cephalopoda; order Sepiida; family Sepiidae; genus Acanthosepion; species Acanthosepion lycidas. The sequence goes on along the minus strand of OZ010573.1, from coordinate 32,699,755 downwards.
CAGAGGTAGCAGTTTTGTTGGGAGCTTCTTGGATGTGTATAACCTTTGCATACGATTGTCGTAGAGCATGGGAAGTCGAAACCAAACGTTGCCATCCCCCAAAACAAAAAAGTAAGTCTTCGAGAAAATTAAAATTTGTATTTTATAAATGTTTTATTTATTTCTGTTCTCTTCGTAAAATTTATAATCTGTAGAAAGACTGAAATCAGGTATAGCTAATCATGTATGGAGGAGAAAAAATGAGCACACCGACTCCTACGGAGAGATTCGAAAATTATAAATACAGAAAAAACTTGCGACAGTGTGATTCTTGCTCAGAATGGTAGTCTGTGAAAAGAAATTATTTATTTGATTTGGCCTTTTAAGGTATTTCGTAGTCGCTTAGATTAAAATATTTTAACACACACTGTATACAGGATTTGAGTTTTATGAAAAGAAAACCCTTTCGAATACGCGATGAAATCTATTTTCACCTATGCCTTTATTTTAAAGAAAAAAATCCGACTCAGGATTTCCAAAATTAAAGTATATTTGCAGCCAAAAGGTTAATGAAATTGCGGATGTTATATTCAAATCTCGCAATCAGTAGGTTTAGTATAAATACGAGTACAATATGGGTTACAATAATAAAAGAAAATACATTAAATTTAATGCTCAACTGGGAGGTGGCCTAATGGGTAAAAAGCCTAATAAAGTTTACTTACTTCTCTGAGTCAGGTACAACAGAAATATTCCCTACTTCAGGTAGAGTGACTGCATAAGGAGGAGCTGAGTGTCCATTTATGTGTCGTTTTCCCCTAGGATAAGGGCAATCAAGATTCTCCCTAACATCCTATCTTTTGTTACTCTCAACTACTTTGGATTTTTTTTACTATCCATCTGTTCTTGTTCTGCTATCCATTCATATATCAGAGTTTTAAAATTTCTTCGGAAATTCACCGGATGTAATAAGTTAAAAAACGTAGAGTAAATAAGAAGTTCAATTCACAACTTCCGGAAGATTACCGAATGTGATAGGAACTTGACGATACAAACGCTCGGGTCTTAAAGCAAAATAACTCTGATCATATCAATCATCCGAATATTGTAAATGTGAACTCCGATCATGAAAATAATCGGAAAAATAATTTTATAAAGAATAAATATAGTAATTCAAATAGAACGAAGGTCGGCGCGCTCAGCGATTGTAATTTTGTGATAATAAAACAACGACGAAGAAACTCGACAAAAAAAAAAAAAAAAAAAAAAAAATCATTGTAGGGGGTGCGGCAGAAACAACTCCCACATAATTGTGTGATTATTTAGTAAAAATACAAAATTGTGGCACAGGAGTTAACGGTGATCAGCTAGGCCGTTCTCCCAGAGCGAGGCCATTCCATTGCACTCCAGTTGGGTTGGCCTTTGCGATCGCCCCAAATATGGCCTAATCAGGTGTGCTATTTCTAAGTGTGGGGTCTGCATCAGTGCTCAGAAGCTGTAAGTACTTTTAGTTTTCCTCTGGGATCCGTATTCAATTACGGCCCAATTTCTTTTTCTCTGGCGACTGGACGCTAGTCGCAACTCCCCAAGGCGGAAACCTACACATGTAGACTGCGCCTAAGAAGTCCTTTTGCCTTTATATCTTTATACTTTCCTGTGTTTGCCTGCATTTTTGGATTACGTACAGTTTGTCTTTTGAATCGTCTCAGGTGAATAACCCTTCGCTATGGAGGAGGCTCCCCCAGGAAAAAAAAAGCCTTTGGCTACAAACCAAGTAACTCCCCCCACATAATGGTATGACATTAGCAGCAATGATGTTTTCATCTAGCTAATATCTTAGTATTATTTAGAATCTATATGTGGAAGGTATTTCTGTCGCACCCTGTATTCCTGCTTGCCTAGGTCTATTTTGAACAAAGTTAAACTTAGTAAATATAATTTAGTTTTCAGAATCTTTTCTTTGTAGTTTCCATCATTGGTTGCTGATACGAGAAGTAAATTCATCAATGACATCCCCATCAAAGCAAACATTGGAAAACTTACTGTTTAGGTGAAGAGATTTATTTGGTTCAAAATTCAGTTAATGAGTTTCACCATATAAAAATGATTGCATAATCAACGATAATGTTTCTGTTTATTCAAACAATTTTGATATGGCCGATTTTATGGTCAACATTCCTCACAAATAAAGAAATAGGTTTATCATCTTGATAAAATACCAAGATGAATCTGCAATGTTATTGGTCCTGACCTCGCATCTCGGTTTCAGTCACTTTCCCACCGCCGTTAGCTGGTTAATTTTGTTTAGCGGCATACCAGCCTCTATGGGTTATTTAATGCCGAAATCTAAATATATTTTATGTAATTTTATGCTTTCAACTACATATATTTTGTACATAATTTTATAGTTTTAGGGTAAAGGGTTTTTTTTTTTTGTTTCATTTTTTTTTTAAAGATATATAGTTTGTAGATCATAAAATGTACTGTTGCTAATTTTACTATACAAATGTATTTTTATATTAGTGTTGCATTGATTGTCATTTTGTTATAAAATGTATTGTTGGTCATTTTATTATAAAAATGACCTGTTGATGTGTGTTTGGAGTTTACTATTTGCCTATAGCTGGGACCCGGTTAGGGTGAATCTGGTTTGGTTTGTTTTACCAGCACATCAACCCTCATGGGTCATATAATGCTAAAATCGGATTTTTATTCGATAATATTTTAGGAAGTTTTAAGTTTTGGGAGGAAGCAGAGAGAGGGAACTTGTTGAGAGCTGCAAAGGATAGAGGGAGTTGGAGAGCCATGATCGCCTACGCCCTGAAAGGACATGAAACATAAAAGAAGAAATCGTGAAGTATATTTGAAAACTGGTCGTATAGTTCGTCTATTAGGTAAAGTTGTCTGGGTTAAAGTTTGCTATATAATTTAAAGGATTTGCAAAAATGAGCTTATGGGGTTATTCTAATCGGATACCGAAATGATACCGTATTCGTTTCGAGGTAAACATATCTCGATAATAGATTTCAGATCAACTCTTTGATTGATGAATCTGTTAAGTAACTCAAAAACTAGTTAGTTATAGGTAGAAAGAAAAGCTGTGTTTTTTTTTTGAACAACGGTACTGACATAGCGAGCAGCTAAAAATCTCGCCCGTTTTATTATGAAATAAGAAAAAATAACTATTTGAGGCATTTACATTATTGACCAACACGTTGAGAATTCTGTTCTATTATTTTTTACCATCCATTAATCTATTTAATACTTTCACTGCTCCATAGTTATAACATTGTTGCACGGCTGTGCTGGCCCATCTTTTCTTAATTGCCATTTCCTGGAAATAAAGACGCTGACGACGATTTCCTATGGATACAGTTATTTAGTTTTCGATCGGATACTATGCAGTACAGACTAAAGAAAACGACAATGAAAGCATAATAAAAATACATCTCAAAACAGGTTGCATTGTACACTACTATATACACAAACTAGCTTGGTAATAGCACCAAGTTCTAGTTAGTTTATGACAGAAACGCTAAGAACCGGTATTTCACGGTGTTTTGAAAACATACGTCAACAGCATTGGAAGTGTTAAGAGGTTAAAAAAGCTTGGAAAACTATTACAATTTACATAATTTCTTGAGCAAAACAACAAATTATGGTCAATTATGTCTAGACATAGTTTAGGTACCTCCACGAGATCGCTAAAAAAAAAAAATAAAATAAAAAGCATAGCATGATGAAAAAGACGCCAAACTTGACGAAAACAAAATTTTAGCGTCTAAATGTTTATGTTATTATTAAGAGGAAAGATCAAAATATTTTTGGGGTATTTTTTTTTTTTTTTACATTTTTTAATCGTTCCTAGCACGTCCGAAATTTTCGTTAAAATCTCACTTGAAATTCTTTTAAATATCAATTATCATTTTTTCAAAACTTATTTTAAGAAAATCAGAAATTATGTTTATTTAAAATATTTTGAACCAAGCTTAGCTTAGCTTCTCCGCCGAAAAGATGTAATTTGAAAATAAAACAAACACACATCTACAGATTAATGGATGGCAGGTCATAAACTTTCGTGTCACTTGACAGGTGATGAATGACATATTGGCGGATTCCGTGAGGATAATTTGTTCTACGGAAGGAGAAAAGTGAAATAATTTACATTTAAGTGAACAAATTATTTACCTCGTTATTTTTAACGAAAACTTTCAGCGCTCTATTTTTTTTTGTTTTTTGTACTTAACTTTCACCTTTACGTTTACGATGCTTTATGGAAAATATAAAGAAATTAAAATGAGACTATTAAGAGTGACATTAAATTTCATAAGAAAGGTATCTAATTAATTTATAGGTACCTTTTTATGAAATTTTATCAGAAGTGTACATAAAATACTATAATTTTATGTACATTTATTACATTTTACTGTGTTATTTGTATTTCCATTCATTTTATTATTCATTTTGATGTTTCATTTATGGAAAAATGTCATAACTGAGATTAATATAAAAATAAGATCATATAAATTTCATAAGATGATACTGATACTTGTTGGTACCCTTTTCAGTTGAAATTGAAAAATCAAATTAACTTCTCCACACGCGTTTGGCAAAAGTAAAGGCCTTAACAGTGGAGAACAATGCTTAACTCAAATAACGCAACTTAATTGTATTCTGGTTGGTCTTCCGTACTTTATAAAAACAGTCCGATTATAAACACAAAATTACATTTAATTACTGCGGATCTTCTGATTAATCAAAATGATACAATTTACAACGTGCTAAAAAAAAAAAAAAAAAAAAAAAAAAAAATCTATATCATAAGGGGACTTAGGAAACCCGATGCGGCTTTTAACTAATTTTATATCTTAACTATATCTTAATGTAAAAATCTATTATAATTAAGAAATAACAAATAATTGTATTAAAAATTCATTTTTCATCGAAAAAAATTTTTGCTTTCAGAAAATATTGTCCATATTCATAAAAACAACTAAAAGCAAATAAAAGCATTTGAAATTTAAATAATATCTTTGTTTTATTGAGTTTTGTATGTTACAATTCAGAGCTGATTTTCAGGCGGTGGGGGTCCAATTAAACCCCCCCCCCCCAAAAAAAAAACATGATTTGCATTCCTTAAAGCCTTGTGCTTTTAACTATTGTAATCGCTAAACCTGACGCGATAGAATTTATAGAGTTTTCATAAAATTAGTTTTTTTTTGGGTGGGGAGGGGGTAATAAATATAAAAAAAAAATTTCTGTCAGGAATTTAATAAAAAAAACATATTTATAATAATTTCGATCATCTGTGAATAGTTTCTGAAAGTTTCATTAACATCCGACAATTATTTTTATTTTTGCAAGATTTTCCAAATTAATGTGTGTCAAACAAAAAACATGCTAAAAATTGTATATGTTATTTTACTAGTTCCGGTGATACAAAGAGAAACAAGTTTTTTTTTTTTTTTTTTAATCAAAATTTAGAATGTTCTAAAAAGAAGGAAAATTTTTTTTTAAAAATAATTAAAATAAACTGATCTTTCCTCTTAATAATAATAATATAAACATTTAGACGATAAAATATTGTTTTCGTCAAATTTGGCGTCTTTTTCATCATGCTATGCTTTTTTTTTTTTTTTTTAGCGATCTCATGGAGGTACCTAACAGTTTGCCTAGTTTCCACCGAGTTATTGTCTGCACTGCCCGGTGCAGGGGGTTGAACTCACACTTACTGTCAACAAATTCACGAACTAACACTTTAGTTCACTAGGCTATTATCTCAAGTGAAGAACTTGGATCCTTAAACCTAATTTGTCCACTGATGAAACTGCTGCTGTCTGACATGCTTCAATGCATTCCCAGAGTTGAAGGGAATTTCTGGCGATAAATTCCTCGTTATTTGACCATAACAATAATAACTGTAAAAATGTGCTTCTTGACATGACAGTTCCTGCAGACTGCAACATATCTGAAGAACTTCAAAAAAAATATCAAAATACAAGGACCTTGAATAAATGGAATAATAATAACTGTAGTAGTAGTTGTAGTAGTAGTAATAATAATAAATTTACTGATAAGTAGATATAAGCATTGTTTACGCTAGAGTTAAATATGCTCGAGTTGAATTTATACTCCAGCCTGCAATTATCCATTTAGAGATTAGTATTTGGGGAGGGGGTCTACCCCACTGCATTGGATGCATTCAATGTATTCTCTTCTTCGCTGACAGTTTAGGTTAAAATATATTAAGTAGCACTCTTAATAGTGTTTTTGGTAACAATAATCAAAAACACTATTCTTAAGAGTGCTCAATACCAAGTAGAGGTAATAGCATTTATTCAAATTTATAACATGTATATGTTATAAATTTGAATAAATACTCTATATATATATATATATATATATATATAAGAGAATAGGATATATAAATCCTATATATCAGATTATTGGTGGAAAATTTATATGTTACGAGTTTCATAATTAGAAACTTCAAGCTAAATACTTTTTTTTTATTGATGGAATACAATACGTAGAGAGATGGAACGAAATACAACAAATGTCGGTTATAATTATATATTGAGAGAAATGCTTAAGTGGACGGTTCATTTTAAATTCTTGACGTCCGATATGTCTCGATGCACAACCTCTCAAGCAGTTCGGTTAGGCCGTGCATAAGCAATGTGTGGTTTTTCGATACTTCTCCCTACGTATATACAATTCCATCAATTAAACATTATTCTGTAGAAGCCACTTCTAATGACGAAACGCGTAAAAAATATATATCCCTTGTGGGTCTTCACTTAAACCGGCTAGTCCCTGAATACAGAAAGAAACTTAAAGCTTTCGCCGAATGTACCAATTTCTGCCGGATCACCAAAGTTAAGCAATGCCGAACATTTCATAGATTTGTGACCGGTTAAAAGAACATTAAGAGCTATAAACAACTTGTAGACTTCTGTCAGACTTAGCAAATTTTGATAAATAGTAAATAGGAACTCAAGTAAAAATTGTCCACATCGCCACTTAAAACAACTCAAAAAATTTCAATTTAATCACATCTGTTAGTAATAAAATTATTTTTTCCTGAAAAGTTTGACAATTTTTTTCCTCCTCATTTTGATGCTTTTATGACTGTTCTTTGGTTTTGCTAGAATGTTAAGTCTGGCGTTCTATATCTCTGTCCTGGAAAAAAAAAAAAAAAAAAAAAAACTGATGAGGAAAAAAAAAATGAGGAAAAAAAAAGGAAAAAAAAAACACCTGCATATATATCGGATATCATCGGAATTAAAACGATCCCTCGGAACTTTGAATGAATCTATATATTTTTTTCTTTTGAAAATTTAATTACAAGTCACAACAAAACCATGCACGACCAATTTTAAGTCAACTGAAAGGATTATAGTGCATTACACTAAATCCTTTCTGAAAGTAACCGGACACCATTTTTCTTTTTAATGCATTCGTAAGAATTTAATGCTCTTCGTTACGCTTAGTATCCAGAGTAGAACGCCTAGCGTGAGTCAATGTTAAATACGTTTTCTCGCATATCAATTCGTTAGTGTACTGGGTTCGATTCTCACTGGTGTGCTGCCAACACTTTATTCTCCTTGTGTCAATCATACTATGTAGATTTTATATATCCATTAATAATAAAATATATTTAATGCGGGCATAAGTAAATTTTTGTCGAAAATTTCGAGACAAGTTAGTTAATTATTCAAATTGCATAGAATCAGTAACAAAATATTTTCGTATAGATCAGTATAGTAATTTACTAAGCATAGATCGGATGTAGCACAAGGCCGAAAGTATGGATCTCCTAGTGCGGATCGAACTCACTACTCAGTTGTGATTGATCTAGCGAGACCAGATTGCTAAGCATTACATAACTCTGAAACACCCTCGTATAGATCAATAAATTTGCATAGAATCAGTATATCAATGATACAAGTGTCGATACTCAGTCTTCTGCATGCGATCAAAGTGTAGTATTTGTTCTTCACCTCTGCCGTGTTTCTGTCTGTCTTTGGACAGTTCACAGAAAATCTTTGAGGGATGCCTAGTCCCGTGGTTCCAAACATTAGAAAGCTCCTTCATTGATCTAAACAGTGATTGTCGGTAGGTATCAACGTCGGCAATTTGAGGTCCTAGAGCATGAGCACAGCGCACAAAAAATAACCTAGTGTTACATCCCGCTACCGAAGGGCCAGTAAAAACAATCAGTGTAGTATCTGTTATTCTGTGACGGAGGTCCGTCTTCGGACAGTTCGCCACTTAGCAATAATGGAAGTTTGACTTCTGTAATTCCAACTGTGCAGCAACCCCCCCACTTCGGAAAATTGTACTTTAACTCTAGTATATCAGTGGTTGCATGTCACATCCTACAACAGTGTTGGTGTAGATATATACAGGATCAGTGTCTTTGATTGGTTTTATTTTATTTTTTTTTATTATTCTGTCGTAATTTCGTGCGTTGCGGGAATCTATGGAGTGTTTCTACCTTCGCGTAATTTGCGTGTCCCGTTGATTCGAACGCTGCCGCAAAACTATTCTCATTTTAATCTGTGGTGAAGTGAGCATAGTCCCGCGGCAGCACTACCCTCATTGCGATCTGTGGCGAAGTGAGCCTTGTCCCGCGGCAGCACTATCCTCATTGCACTAACGAGAATAAAAATACTGGTTCGAATAATTCACAATAATAATATTCATCGTAACATTTTAGGCAATATAATGGTAATAATAATATTAGCAGTTTCCTTCTAAGGAAACATTCATTGACTGAGGAGCCAGTGCCACTAACGGTTGAAATTTATAAAATCTTTAACTTAAAACAATTTTTTCAGTAAAATAGGTTTTCCAAGTCCAGTAGCTGTTATCGCTCTTTTCAGTATTGGAGTTTTTCTAAACTTTTGTTTGAAATAATGTAGAACGACAACATATGTTATTATTTTCTCTCTTGAGTTGCATGTGCTATCCATTTTAATTATTGCAGTTGCTGAATGTTTTGTTATTTACTACAGTTCTTTTTGATTCGGTAGCGCCAGTCTACAAGGTTTGAAAAGTATGGTCCTCACTGATCCCCAAAAATTTCATTCACTGAAAGCTATTTTTAACCACTGGTACGAGGAAGCGGTTGTATAAAGCTGACAATTTTGGTATTTCTGAACGAGTTTGGCACCAGACATGAGATCCATATGAAAATATCGATTTGCTCAGGGTATTTAAGGACATGACAAGTTTTCAGGTTAATGTTTTGGTGCTGTAGCAACTTGCGGTGTTGGGTGAAACTATTCCTACACAGATTATTCTATGTTCAATCTCCTTATCTCCGATGCTAAATTTGTTCTAATTGATTCATACTTAAAGTTATTTGAAGTGTTTGGTATTTACTAAATCCGCATACTAAATTGTTAGATTCAGGATTAGTGCCATCACTGTTTTCATTTCAGTTCCAAAAAGATCGAAACAAGGATAAGATACTAATTCGAATAATTCATAGAGGAGCAAGATTTTTCTAACACTCATAACTATAACTTTAATGGAAAGGTTTTATCAGTTCATGTCAATATCTATAGTAAGTTTTCAAACATCTTAGATGCTTGGTTAATGATATCGTAAGCAGGTAACCCAATAGAAGTTTAGTGTATGGTAGAACACGAGATCAGTAGTTCTGTATTTGTCTGTGCGGGTATGATGGTCGGCAGGTGTGAATATGGCAGTTTGATTGGGGAAGGGAGTATTGTGGTGTATTTAGTTTTGGTTTCGGTGGAAGCAAGAGAATTTATCTCTGTACATAGGGGATCCCCAACAGCGTATCAGATTCTCTTCGCTTTGGTTAGCATCTAAGTTATGCTCTGAATCACTAACATATTTGCGAAGAGTGAAAATATTTGCGAAGATGGAAAGAAAAAAAAATGAAGAATGTAAAATGAAGAGGAAAAAAAGAGAAATGAATTGCCGTATTTGTGATAGTAACAGTGGAATGATAAAAAAGAAAATAAGAAAAAAAAAAAAGATCAAAAATGGCTTATGAAAGAAGATGGGGAAGTGGTCGACATTGGAGTAAATAAGTAAAAGAAAGCTGACTTTTATCAATGAATTGTTGTACTAGAAGTATCTATGAAATTGGTCAGGTTTTTTTTCTTTAACAGAGTAGTTTCCAAATCTATAGACGTGGCCAAAATGAGAACCATAAAATTGATTCTGAGGAAAATAAAATAAAAGGTAAACGGATAAAAAAAAAAAAAAATGGTAAAAAAGGCGAAAAACAGCGCAAATATTAGGTTGGTGCAAAAATAATTTCGTTTTCTAACGTATGTTACTATGTGAGAAAACGAAATTATTTTTGCACCAACCTAATATATTTGGGTTTCCAGTTACTTTTAAAGTCTTGTCTTTCGCCCAAGTAACCCCTTACATCTTAGTGGCATTATCGCCTTGCCAAGGGTAAATTGGTTATATATATATATATATATATATATATATATATATAATATGGGTGTATGTAGATTGAAGTAATTACTGGATGGAATGGAGCACATAATTAAAAACAAACCGAAAGTACTTTGCTATTTCAAGTTGGCCATTTGAAAGAAAGACAACTTTACGCTAAAAAGACTACTGCTTAATTATTCATTACTAAGTGAACCCAAGGGAATTCATTGAGTATTGACAATTAAGATTATCCATTATCTCACGTGTCTATATCTTGTCATTACCTCCCTTTTCCTAACACTCCTCCCACTTCTATTGGACATCAGTAGAGACTTACACCTTGTTTCTTGTCTAGGAAGGAGTTCCCGGTACTCTTTCTCTCTCCGGCCTCTGTATTAGTGCAGCTCTGTTTCTCCCGTGATGTGTGCAGTCTGTGGCATCACCTCTTCATTCTGAGGGTACACGGTTGACAGTTCTCTGGTTGCTGTTTCCGACTGGTAGTTAGGAGCCATAACTCTTGCGTAGTGTCTTGAGCGGCCGCTCTGATCAACAGTTGTATAATACCGGGGTGTTTGTAGTGCCATGTCGCGCATGGAAAGGTGACCCTGCAGTCACCTCCGGTGGGCAGCCCTGAGGCTACATAATGATGCAGATTTTGCCAACTCCTCTCTGCCCGCGTCACGGTCGAAACTGTCTGTTTCTTTTACTTCGGGCCTTCTCATCTTACAAACAAAATTCAACATGAGTTACAAAAACCGAAAGATTAACCCTAAACCAGCCTCTCAAAAACCACCTAAACCCCTCAACATTTCGTTCTCCAACATCCGGGTCATTAGGACAAACTTCTGCAGTCTGGAATCTTTCCTCATTGCAAACGGCCCGGATATACTGGCTCTCTGTGAGACAAACCTTGTCTCGTCTATCCCCTATTCTGATCTCTCGATCCCTGGCTATCTTCCACTCCTCAGAAACGACTCTCTAACCCACATGCACGGTCTTGGTGTCTACGTCAAGGAACATCTCCCTATGGCCAGAGAGTCCTTTCTCGAATCGCCAGACCAGTCATACATGTGTCTCCGACTCTCTCTCCTCAATGCGGTAAGCTATCTCTTCTTCCTTTACCGCTCTCCATCCTCTCAAGACTGTGAGATACTCGATAGCATTTCTGAAAGCATAGACAAGGCTCTCTCCCTCCACCCGTTTGCTCACATTTTTGTGTTTGGTGACTTTAACGCCCATCACACCTTGTGGCTTAGGAATGCTACTACTGACCATGCAGGCATTCAAACGCTCAATTTTTCAATCTCCCATTCCCTCACACAGATAGTCAACTTCCCCACTCGTTTTGCCTTCAACCGGGAAGGTAAAGCCTCTCTTCTCGACCTGTGCTTTACCTCCATCCCCGAATCCTGCAGCGCCTCGCAACTCTGCCCTCTTGGTAACTCTGATCATGCAGTAGTATCAGTTAACATCTCCTTCAATCTCCACACCCTATAAAGAACCTCCTACCACGAGAACTTCGTTCTACTATCAACGAGCTAACTGGGACGCGTTCCGTGATTTCCTCCGCGATGTCCCCTGGTTGGAGTCTTTAAGCTCCCCGTCCAAGAATGTGCTTCTGAAGTCTCTTCCTGGGTTAATGCTGGAATCGACGCTTTCATCCCATCAAGGAAATATAGTGTCAAGTCGCGCTCCTTCCCCTGGTTCTCGGCTGCTTGCTATTCCGTAGCGACATGTCTGACTGCAATAGACGTCTCTTTGCCTCCGCCCGTAACGAATGTAAGCGTGTCCTCAACGATGCTAAGTCACTATTTGCGGCTCGGATGAAGGAACGTATTGCATCTCGCAAATTTGGCTCCAAAGATTATTGGCGTCTCTGCAAGAGCGTATTGAACAATTGCAAACCCTCTATACCTCCTTTATTCAACCAGTTCGAAGTCCTGACCTCCTCTACCGATTTGCTCAGAAATTTTCATTCAACTCGACGCTCGATTCTTCCGGTGTACCCATACCCGACTTCCCTCTTAGAACTGAGGCCATATTGAGTGGTTTAAACATAACCCCATCTTTGGTACTGGGCGTTATCTCCAATTTAGACCCCACAAGGCTAGTGGTGGAGACGGGATACCAGCCATTGTCTTGAAGAAATGCGCGCCTGAACTGGCGCCCGCCCTTTCTAAACTATACAACTACTGCCTCAAGGAATCTTGTTTTCCTGACTGCTGGAAGTCCTCTTCGATCGTTCCTGTCTTCAAGAACTCCGGTGACCCCTCTGACCCTTCCAACTACCGTCCTATCAGTCTCCTTCCCCTCTTCGGCAAAGTCTTCGAAGCCCTAATCAATACCGGGGTGGTTAACCACCTCACATCCCATAATCTGCTCTCAGACAAGCAATATGGTTTCCGCTTTGCCAGATCTACAGCCGATGTGCTTACGGCCATCACTGAAACAGTTTACCGAGGTCTTCAAAATAACGGGGAAGCCCGAGCCGTGGCACTAGACATCTCCAAAGCATTTGATAGGGTTTTACATGCCGGCCTTCTTCGCAAGTCGGTTATGGCATTACGGGTCGATTATATAACCTAATACGATCATTCCTGTCAAACCGTAAATTGAAGGTCATTCTCAATGGATTCTCCTCCAGTTCCTATCCCACGAACGCAGGTGTTCCTCAAGGCTCCATCCTAGGCCCCACTCTATTCTTTATCTACATAAATGACCTTCCTGACGCAATAACTTCCCAAGTTGGCATCTACGCGGATGACACCACAATTTATTCCTGCCTCAAAAATAAATCTAGTCTCGCTGACAAAACTCGCCTGGCCGTGCGTCTCGAAAAGGACCTCCAATCGATTGTGAACTGGGGCATGAATTGGCTGGTCAACTTCAACGCTTCCAAGACAAAACTGCTCTCTATTAATCACCACAGAGATCCTTCCCTTCCCTCCAATAGAATGTCTGACGCTCAACTTCTCGAGAGCAACTCTCTGCAGCTTCTCGGTCTCACGTTGACTGCTGACCTGAGATGGAATAAATACATTGAATCTATTGCCTCGTCCACTGCAAGGAAAGTTGGCTCCCTGAGCCGCGCCAGGAAGTTTTTCTCCCCGGAGTCGATCCTCCAGATCTACAAATCAACAATTCGCCCTTGCATGGGGTATTGCTGCCATATATGGTCTGGTGCCCCTTCTGTTTGTCTCGGGGTTCTTAATAGGCTCCAGAGGCGGATATGCAATGTAGTTGGCCCTGCCCTGGCGTCTCGTCTACAGTCACTTTCTCACAGACGCGCCGTCGCCTCCCTCTGTCTGTTCTACAAATACTTTCATGGAAATTGCTCAGAGGAGCTGCATTCGCTGGTTCCCAGACGTCATGAGTTCCAGCGCCTTACGAGGCTGGCATCCCGCTCTCACCCCTTCACTGTCGAAACTCCTAAATGTAGCCGTCTCTTCTACTCTAATAGCTTCATGTCTCGCACCTCTCGCCTGTGGAACTCCCTTCCCTTTTCCTGTGAGCTATAATCTCCAGCTATTCAAGGGTAATGTCAATCGACATCTCCAGTTACCTTGATCTATCCACTACCCTCATCCTTTCTTCTATCACTCCTATCTGATCTTGCTCTAAATTTTCTGTAACCCCTTGCGTCTTAGTGGCTTCCCGCCTTGCTTGGGGTGAAATGCTTAAAAAAAAACAAAAAAAAACTTTATTGCTCGTTTAAGTTTTTTTTTTTTTTATCTTTCCTTTCATTCTCCTACGTAATGTAAAATAAAAATGGGGTTTTCATTCTCTCTCTCTGTGTAATACTAAACTATTTACGGATGAACGTGTTAGCATAAAATAAAAATCCATTGTTGTAAAGATTTTTTTTATTATTATTTGACCAGCCAATTCATGATTTTTTTTATTATTTTTATTTTTTTCACGCTACAAAGACTATTTAGCTTATCAACGTATTAGGAACTGAACCTACGGGAATTCCGCGATTGCTGACAACTAAGATTATCTATTAATTCATACTTCCGCCCTTCTCTCGCCCTTTAACGTTATCTTCTCGTTCTCTCGTGTCACGAGGATACGGCTGAAGGTCGTTAGATGTTTAAAAAAAAAATATCTGCATATTTATTTACATGAACATTTTGAAATATAAAATGACATTGACAACTCTGGAACAGGGAAATAGTCGTAAATAATAAAGCATCATTAAAACGCATGAAATATTCTTGCACATTTCCGTTTGCTCATGTCCAATACTTGTATGTTAAGGCGGTTGTATTCTGACGTAATCGCAGTCTCATTTCATACTCTCTAATGGTGTTGTATTGAATAAATGACGCACGAGATGCATTTACATAAAGTCGTCTCTCATTTTCTTATATTAGCGTAAGAAATATGGACATTTATTTATTTTCGAAACTAAAGCAAAACTTTAAAATTATAATAGAAAACGAAATAAACACTGAACTTATGTTACTGCCCTGTGGGTTTCCAGGTAACAAATCTGTTCAGAGTCGTGGCCAACAAAATTTGGAGAAAACTGCTTTAATCTATCAAGTAAAGTGTATTTTATATACTTATGGATGTCCTATTCGTTTAAAAATGTCTAACCAATCGTCTCTATACAATCATTTTATCAGATCAATGATTAAAAATGGGTTCAAATAAACCTTAAAGACGATCCTTCAGCAGATCTTATAGACTGGCGTTACAGGATCAAAAACAAATGGTAATATTAATATTAGCCACTTCCTTATATGGGAACATCCGATTTTCATCAACCGAATATCCAGTACTCTTGCCGATTTAAAATTATGAAATATTTGTCTTAAAACAATTTTTCATGAAAGTAGCTTTCTCAAATTCAATGTTATCGCTCTTTCTAGTATTAATGGCCGTTTCCTTCCTAAGCTTTTGTTTGAAGTAGCGTGAAACATCTACATCTTGATTATGTTGTTATTTTCTCTTCGAGTTACATTTTTAATTGTTATTGTAAGTCCTCAAGTGATGTAATTTTTGCAATTTGGTACAGATCTTTGTTTATGATTCTGTAGTGACAGTCCACGAGGTTCCAAAAAGGACGATCTACACGGTTCATTTGCTCGGAGTAAATTTTAATCATAGTCGACAGCGCCGGATTTAGGACAAACGAGGCCCTGCGCTAGTAAAGTTATGAGACCCCTTAGTTGGGCCCTGAAGGAGGTAGGCGCGTTATGCCTACACATGCATAGAAAGAAGATGCCCTTCTCTGGCCAACGCAGCCCTGTGCTTAAGAACATCTAAGAACGATAAGTCCAGCACTTATTGTCAGCGTTAAAAAACGAAAACAGCGGAAACAACAAAAATGTGTAGCATAGAAAAAAAGAAAGAGAAACAGAATGATAAAATTAATGTTTACTTTCCACACAAGAAAATTTTAGGAGACCCTCATCAATATTAGAAAGAGCTATAATAGTGTATTTGAGAAGAATAATTTTTATGAAAAATTGTTATAAGAAAAAAAGTTTTGTGAATTTGAACTGACAATAATACTGACTGTTCAGCCAATGTATGCTGAATGATTCCTTATAAAGGAAACTTAATTTTATTATTACACTTATTAATCGAGCAGAACCTGGCGGTCACATTTATTATGAATTAGCAGTAGAGCCCGGCGTTGCCCGGGGATGTAACAGTAAGAGATAGATCAAGTATCGACCATCATAAAGAGTGAAAAATAAAATTGACAAAGATTATTGTTTAAGGTTGACGGACACGCATGTCTTAATTAGTTTTTTTTTTTTGGTCAAACTCAAACAAAAACATTGTTTTCAATCGTTATGAGTCTACCGATTGAATAGAATTTTTCAATTTTATTATAAACAATTGTCTTGTAAATGGAATTTTTAAAGCATTCTGAATGTAAAAATAAAGAAAAAAGTGTGCAAGACAATAAGAAACAAAAAAAAAAAAAAAAAAGAAAGTGAAGTTTTGTTGAAATCGGTTGAAAAATGTAGGAAATCTGATCCAAACTTGACGAAAACAAAATTTTATCGTTTAAATGTTTGTTATTATTAAGAGGAAAGATCAAAGTATTTTTTGGGTATTTTTTCCATTTTTTAATCGTTCCTAGCACGTCCGAAATTTTCGTTAAAAATCTAGTTTTTTTGGAGTCAGCAAAATTGACCATTTTTTTCCATTAAAAAAAAAAAAAAAAAAAAAATGGAAATCTCACTTTGAAATTCTTTTAAATATCAATTATCATTTTTTCAAAACTTATTTTAAGAAAATCAGAAATTATAATGTTTATTTAAAATATTTTGAACCAAACTTAACTTAGCTTTTGTGCCAAAAAGATGTAATTTGAAAATAAAACAAAGGTCATAAACTTTCGCGTCTCTTGACAGGTGATGAATGACATATTTACGAATTCCATGAGGCTAATTTGTTCTACGGAAGGAGAAAAGTGAAATAATTTACATTTAAGTGAACAAATTATTTACCTCGTTATTTTTAACGAAAACTTTCAGCGGTCTAATTTTTTTTTTGTACTTAGCTTTCACCTTTACGTTTATGATGCTTTATGGAAAATATATTATAAAGAAATTAAAATAAGACTTAAGAGTGACATTAAATTTCATATTTCCTAAGAAATGTATCTAATTAATTTATAGGTACCTTTCTTATGAAATTTTATCAGAAGTGTACATAAAATACTATAATTTTATGTACATTTATTACATTTTACTGTTATTTGTATTTGCATTCATTTTATTATTAATTTTGATATTTCATTTATGGAAAAATGTCATAACTGAGATTAATATAAAAATAAGATCATATAAATTTCATAAGATGATACTGATACTTGTAGGTACCCTTTTCAGTTGAAATTGAAAAATCAAATTAACTTCTCCACACGTGTTTCGCAAAAGTAAAGGCCTTAAAATCGGAGAACAATGCTTAACCTAAATAACGCAACTTAATTATATTCTGGTTGGTCTTCCGTACTTTATAATTACAGCCCGGTTATAAGCACAAAATTACATTTCTTAATTACTGTGGATCTTCTGATTAGTCAAAATGATACAATTTACAACGCGCTAAAAAAAAATCTATCTCATAAGGACACTTAGGAAAGCCGATGGGGCTTTTAACTAATTTTATAATATTTTAACAACTTAAATATAAAATCTATTATAATTAAAGAAATAACAAATAATTGTATTAAAAATTCATTTTTCATCGAAAAAATTTTTTTGCTTTCAGAAAATATTGTCCATATTCATAAAAACAACTAAAAGCAAATAAAAGCATTTGAAACTAAATAATGTCTTTGTTTTATTGAGTTTTGTATGTTACAATTCAGAGCTGATTTTCAGGTACGTTATCTCTAATTAAAAAACAAAAACAAAAAAAAAGATGATTTGCATTCCTCAAAGCCCTGTGCTTTTAATTATTGTAATCACTAAACCCGATGCGATCGAATTTCTAGCGTTTTCATAAAATTAGTTATGGGGGGGGGGCAATAAATATTTTTAAAAAATATTTCCACCATGACTTTAATAAAAAAAAACAAAAAAAACAACATATTTATAATAATTTCGATCATCTGCGAATAGTTCCTGAAAGTTTCATTAACATCCGACAATTATTTCTATTTTTGCACGATTTTTCAAATTAATGTGTGTCATACCAAAAGAACGTGCTAAAAATTGTCTATGTTATTTACTAGTTCCGCTGA
Organism: Acanthosepion lycidas; assembly: GCA_963932145.1. NCBI lineage: Eukaryota > Metazoa > Mollusca > Cephalopoda > Sepiida > Sepiidae > Acanthosepion > Acanthosepion lycidas. The sequence goes on along the minus strand of OZ010573.1, from coordinate 32,681,628 downwards.
TACAAATAGAAACAAGGTTTTTAATCAAAATTTAGAATGTTCTAAAAAGAAGGAAATTTTTTAAAAAATAATTAAAAAAAACTTTGGTCTTTCCTCTTAATAATAACATAAGCATTTAGACAATAAAACTTTGTTTTCGGCAAGATTGGCGTCTTTTTCATGAAGCTATGCTCTTTTTTTAGTGATTTCGTAGAGGTACCTAATTTAATACATTGTATTAGCTAAGTTATTTGTACATTGGCATTAATGACTGAACTTTATATTTTAACGTAACATTTTATTATGAAAGGACGTATTTCCGAATTTGTAGGAAAGGCTTTTCAAGTCTTAATGTTTATTTTGTATTTTTTTTTACTATTTGTTCTGTATAATCGATTTTGTGTATTTTCGTTCAAATATTTTTAACAATCAACAATAATTAAAATATATATATATATATATATATATATATATATATATGTATGTGTGTGTGTGACGATAATTTTCTGTTATTTATTAGAAATTTTCTTATTGATTAATTTATATTATCATTCAATATTAAGATATTGTTATAGTAGTAATAAGTAACACAGATGATGACGAATTGTTTACTCCAAAGTCCAGTGTAGTGGAAAAAATGTATATATGTGTGTGTGTGTATCCTGCGGCGGAGTGGTGACAACATAGTCACAACAAGGCTACGTTTAACGGTCCCTCTTGTGGGTCATTTAGAGCCAAATTCTAATGAAGCTTGGAAATTTATTGGTACTAGAAAGAAAATCAAATCTCAAAGCGATAAAGCTTTATTAGTTGATGTAGCAGATGAATTTGGGATATAGTACGATGCTATAAACAAAACTGTAAAGAATATCTGTAAACGAGACAAAAAGGCTTACATTGAAGAAAAGTTTCAATGATCAAAGAATGCTGCTTCTAGAAATGATGCTAAAACCATTTTTAATCTTGTGAGAGATCCGATATGGTTCGAACCCAAAACTGCCATTCCAATAAAAGAGGGTAATTACTGTTCTCTAAAATTGAACAAAATTGCAACTGGATCGCAAGTTTCAATGTAGTTCTGAATCAACCAATGTCTCAAGAATTGATAGACTTTGAAGATGAATTATCCATTGCAGTCAACATGGAGATATCAATAAATAACGACTCAGAAAAAAAAAAAAATCAATGATAGTCTGAAAATTTCGGCAAACGATAAAGCTGCAGCGTTAGACTTCATCCCTGTAGAGTTACTGGGATGTAAAAGTAGAAGCAATGCTAAAAAAACTGACTCAAATTATCAACTTTGTATGGAATATTGGCAAAGTGTCTGACGAATGAATGTGTGGAGAATTATTTGAATGAATGTGACAACTGGAGGTTTATTACTCTTCTGATCCTTGCTAGGAAACTGCTATGCCGTATTCTTTTAGTATACCTAAAAAGTATGTAGATGCCAAATTACATGAGCAAACAAGGTTTAAATATGAAATGCGCAATAAAAATATCTGCTCAATACCATTGAGCAATCAATAGTTTTGGAGACCTTTAATCATTAATTAAATAGTTTTTAAAAAGCTTTCGGCAGTATTTATCGACCAAGTCTATGGAAAATTCAAGATTTATGGCAACCCACAAAAAAATCATAGATATTTTTCAAGAGAGTTATACAAATTCCCGATGCTGTGTCAAAACAATAGATGGAATAAAAAAAATAGTTGAATTTAAAACCAGAGTGCCAAACATATTTTTCGTTGTAATAATGGATTATATAATGAGGAAATCAGTGCATAAACTAGTTTACTGTACATTGGCAGAAAAGGGGTAAAAGATACGTTTTGTCGAGAAAAAAATTATAACACCCTGAACCAATTTTCCTGGCAGTAGGTCTAGCAACTGATTCAATATAATCGTTCCACTTCATGTCAGTGGAAATATTAGGGAGAGAAGGTGCAATCAGTTACTCCCCTGGAGGTTAGCATCAGCCATCTTGATTGAAAGCAAAAGGTTCTCTATCAGTATATTTTGATACAAATCCATAATTTGTGTAGCGTCTATTAATAAATGAACAATTTCCCGTGAGGAAACATTCTACACATTGTTTTGCGGAAAGTACACTCTATGCTTGCCCTAGAGCAAGCAGACCGTGTAACATTTGTTTGATAGCAAAAAGGTGAAAAGAGCATGTTAGGAGCATGTAAACTGAAAGATGGAAACGAGCCGAGGCGCCGTCACGTAACAGTAAAACTGGCATAGTCTTACGACAGTAGGATTTTAGTTACAAATCAAAGACTTGCGAACGAGGACCTGATCTACCCAAAGAAGAGAGGAAGAAAAGCTATACGTCAGAGGAAGGACACTGCCCGCTGGTATCGAATTTCTCTCTTCCCCGCTCCACACGCTTTAAATTCACGCCGATTTTATAAACTGACGCGCTAAGAGATTTGGAGCCAGGATTTCTAGAGCATTCGATCCCCATTACTTATTTTATTTTATTTTATTTTTTTTATTTTGAAAGAAGAGCTAATCCGAACAGAAGCAAAATCTAGATTACACCGATACAGTGAAAAGCGCACGCGGACAGACGAAAAGTGATCTGTAATTTTGTAATCATAGAAATAGTTGAAAGCTCAAATTTTGGGGAGTTAAGGACTGAAGATTAAGATTTTATCTTGTGTGCAGTGTAGGTGACTGTAATTACTAGCGACTTGTTCAAAATGAAAATGATTTAATTTCAAATGAATGTAAAATATTCTTCTGTCAAAAAGTTCAGTACTTGTAAAATAAGACAAAGATCACGGACATACGAATAAAATTATTATGATCATTTATTTATACATTTTCGAAAGTCTGATATTATTTACTGTGTGTAACAGCAAAATTGTGAGGAACTTGTCATTCCAGGACAAAAAGTTAGGTTAGAGAGAGCGAGGATGATTTTGAATAAGTTGGAAAATGATCCTGCAATATATATATATATATATATATATATATATATATATATAACTTTATTTCAATACTCCATGAGCTTCCGATTCTTAGCTATGATTAAGGATGAACGTGTCATTTTCGTTTTTGATAGATTTTATCACGATACTTCTGTTAAGCTTGGAGAGTAATCATACTTTCTTATTTCTTAAAGTAGAGTCCAATAGTGCTATAAAAACCTCGGAGAATTCCAGTAAGATATCTTTAATCATTTCTAAGATAAAACGGTTCAGAGCTTAACCTAACAATTAGACAATTTTGCCGTTACACCTCGGTATATATCTATTCCTTATAGCGAATTCATCCTGTAATTTTTATATAGCAAGAACAAAAACAAATAAAAGATTCCGAGATGTTCTTGTAGAATCTATTAATACATTCACGACTTCATTAAACAAAAAACACAAATGAGAACTATCATTTCGCACAATAGCGAATGTCCACTTAGATATAAATTAGCGATAATAATAAAAATTCTCATAGGATAATGCAAGCTGTTCTTTCGTAACATGAAACAAGCGCTAGTTAATAATGGCTTCACACACTACATTATTGACAGCCAACACAACCTCCTATTCCTTGTAAATCATAGCAACGTGTCTACCTTTGTTAAGCCTCCCTCCAGCATTCCATTTACACAAACTCGTCAAACTATCCCACTGCCTTTCCCTATCCCTTCGATGTGGTCATGTGTGTGTCAAATTCTCCAAGCCCTCCTTTCAGCTCTTTCCGATTCTGAATATAAGTGTCCTCTTTGTTTCCATTTTCCCTAAGACTTTTTGGTTGCTTATGATTTACTATAGAACCAGATTTCTCATGCCTCAAACTTCATCATCATCTGCGAGGAAATTTTACAGCGTTCACTGCCATATATGAGGATCTAAGTTGTTAAATATCAATAATCAATCAAGAAGGAACAAAGGCGAGATCTGCATGCATTTCCCTCGTATAAGTGCTCTTATGTGTAGCTCGAGTGAACTAGATTATATTGAATTGTACGTAGGAAGACAAAAACTCGAATTTTTTTCATTGTTTTAATCTTTCATTCATAACATGGCAAGGTCATACAATTCTTGTATTTCCTTTTTGTCGGGTACAAAACATTCTCTGGAGGGACCCATGTCCATGTGAAAAATTTTTGTAACGTTTGTTTTACGTCACTTGGCAGTAAATACTCCCTTTTTAGTTGTTCAGCAGAAACAATTAATCAAAATAATTAAAGTTGAGATTGATTTCCATATCCCATCCCTATTTTATCACATTAATGTCTTTACCCGCTTAAGAATTAGCCTGGGGGGACATTGAGGTTCACTCATCTTGGGTATGAAAATAAACTACATCTGGCAGGAAGATCTCTGATGCGAAGATTGGAGGTTTTGAGGAGCGTGGAATTACCGCTTAATTGTTGTTATTTCCAGGTCCACTCTGACCGGGGGCAGTAGCAGCTGTTATGGTTCCAGCTATGGAAAAATAGTGAACTCCTAAACAAAAACAAAACACTATGAAAGTACAACAATACATTTTTATAATAAAAATATCAGCAATACATTTGTATATAAAATAAATTGCCAAGAATGCCCATTTATAGCAGAATGACCCACGATGCATTTTATCTGTAGATGAAGCCATAAAATTGTGTTTGCAATATTTATATTTTGGCATTAAATAACCCATAAAGATGGACATACCGCTAAACAAAATCAACCAACTGAGGTTCACAGCTGAGTCGTTACAAGTTGTTTTTTTACAGGAGGAAAACTACAACAACTAGAAAAGGTAATAAAGGAAAGTCAAAGTAAAAAAATATCCGCACATTCACCATAACATATCTTTAGGTCTGTCACATTGCCTTCTGCACATGCGTGCTTATATTTGGTACTATTGTGGTCACGTGATCGAAGCTTGAGCTTGATCACGCCAGTTTTCTTGCTGCTGTTACAATCTAAACATGGTCGTCCCGCTAGCAGTGTGTACCAAGGAGGAATAATGAGAAGTGATCAGATTTCTCTAGTGGAAAGTTGTTTCGGTGGCTGAAATTCATCGGATGCTTTTAACACAATACAGCAACAGTGCATTACCGTGTAGAAGTGTGTGTATTAGTGGATCGATAAATTTAAAAGTGGCCAGATAAGCGTGACGCATAAAAAGAAGCAGGACGCCCGTCAACCTCCCTTACGATGTGAAGATTCAGTAAGCCCTAGAGATGGCAGTGACGAACTGGCGAGTTATCATCGATGAGGTACCAGGTTATCTCAAGATTCGGATTCCTCCTTGGTGCACACTCTTAGCGGAGCGGCCACGTTTACACTGTAACAGCAGCAAGAAAACTGGTGCGATCAAGCTCAAATTTCGATCTCGTGACTAAAATAGCACCTACTATAAGGACGTATGAATAGTAGGAAGTGTAAGAAAGCTAAAGATGTGTTATGGTGAAAAGTGCGGATTTCTTTTTTACTTTTCCCTCGTATTAACTTCAAGAAGACAATCTACAGCAATCACAATATAGATATAGATCAAGGTGGGAAATACGAATGGGAGAGATCAGAATGAAGTACAGGAATTTATGTCGGCAGTGTAGAAAGAACGGCGAAATAGGTTTATAAGGTCATTTGAACTGGGAAAGATGACTTCTAAAAGCAGAGCAAAATATCAAGAATCAGGAAAGTTTTATTACAATGAAATGGGCGATGGACAATTGTACCAAACAATCCACCTATAAGGCAGTGAATATTAGACAATTTCTTTATGTATAAGAATGAGATTTAAGGCAACTGTGAGCTGGTTCTACAGAAGGATATTGAGGATACTATAGACAGAACATGTTAGTACCGAATAAGTTTTTTTAAATATGAAAAACAAAAAGGACACGTCTAGAGGACGTCGAAATTTCTGTGACGCAGCGAGTTGAGAGAACTTGGAGAACTGAAACCTCACAGGAAATTTTGAATGCAGATGGAGCAGAGGGAAATATCCAGTAGCTTAGCTAACGAGTTTTTGTGAATAGATAGCAGAGCAGGAACAAAGAAGAATGGTAAAGAGTCAAACATTTCTTAGAAATACAAGAGATACGAAGTTGTGGCGAGACATGATCGTTCACGTCCTGAAGGTACACGGCACATAAAAAAAAGTTGCGTCACCCATTGACTTTTGCTATGATGAGCGATTGTATTAGGTTGGTGCAAAAATAATGACGTAATAATATCGTTTTTTGACGTTAAAAAATACGTCAAAAAACGACATTATTACGTCATTATTTTTGCACCAACCTAATATTAAATCGAAATATTCAATGTTTAAAAAGAAAACCCCTTTGAAATATTAACTATAAATCTACTGTTTGGTTTGTTTTACGACATATCAACCTCAATGGGTTATTTAATGCCGACAAAATTTTATTGCTGGTAATGTTTTTTTCTTTTTCAAAAATTTATTGGTGGTAATGTTTTTTACCTACAAAAATCTATTTCTGGTGATATTTTTCCCCAAAATGTATAACTGATATTTTTCCAAAGAAATGTATTTTGGAAATATTTTTTTCCAAAAAGGTATTGCTTGTAATATTTTGTATATGATAATTTTCCTTCAAAAAAGCATTGTTGGCAATAATTTTTCCTTAGATTTTGTATCTCCGATAATAATTTTTCCTTCAAAACTATATTGCTGATAAAAACATTTCTTCAAAAATGCATTGCTGGTAATAATTTTTTCCTCAATGTATTGCTGATAATAATTTTACCTTCATAAAAGTATTACTGGTAAAAAAATTTCTCCAAAATGTATTTCTGGTAATAATTTTCCCAAGGAAAAATGTATTGCTGATATTAATAACTATTTTTACACCTTTACAGCGATTTTGACCCCTGTTTGGGGGTCGACTGTTTTCCCATAGCTGGGACCTTAACAGGTGTTTTCACTCCCGGTTCGGGTGGACCTGGGAACACCAACGATTAAGAGGTAGTTCTGCGCTCCTCAAAAACCTCCCCTGACCAGAGGCCTTTCGGATGAAATTTATCGTCATACCCAAGACAATATAAGTCGACTGTATTCTACCTCAGAAGTTCTAAAATGGTAATATCAATATTTTCCTTATACTGAAAAATTCAATTCCACATTTATTGATCGAGCAGCCAGTGCTAAATTTGGTGGAAATTTATAAAATATTTCTATTAAAACTTTTTTCCGGAAAATAGGTTTCTTAAGTTCAGTTATTGCTTTGTTTTACTGATTCGTTTTCTACGGTTTATCAACCCTTTGCAGGTTATTTAAAGCCGGAAATTATTTTTAGATTTTAAGTATTTTTTTTAAGATAATAATGATTTAATGAAACAAGCTTTATTAATTAACCAATGCTGTGGAGAGAAGGGGTTGATTCATACCTTCCCCAAATGTATTTGCGTGCAAGTGAATATAACGAACAGAAATGGAATTGGAACTGTTATTAATAATCCCGAGCCATTACCCATTACACGTTCAAGTTTACATAACCTAGATACTGATCTGGCTCGACGTTGCTTAAATTCGGTGATCATACAGGAACTGTTGTTTCAACGTGATTTGGCCGTAAGCTACTGTTATCGTTCTTTCCAATATTGACAGAAGCTTCCTTTCTAACCTCTGTTTGAAATAGTGTGGAATGCAAACATCTTTATATTTTTTCTGAGGAACAGATAATAATTCTTGATACTGTTGAAAATCAACGTGATTTGATTTCTGTTATTTGATAGAGTTCTTTGTTATTTTGTAGTGCCAGTCAACGAGGATCGAAAAAGGATGGTTATGGGTAAGACGTATTAGCTTCAATTGCTGGAAGCCATTTTTAACACTTGAACTGAGAAAGCGGTTGTATGCAGCTAACACATTCGATATTTCTCAGTGAATTTGTCGCCATGAATGCCATCCGTATGAAAGTCTCGATCTGATGATGCTATTTAAAATTATGACACGAGTTTTAGGTTAATGTTTTGGAATGTGTATTAAGCAAGTGTGTTATAAATTATTTAAGACCGTTATATTATACTTATATACAACATCTATCACTTGCTGATCGTATCCTTAATCAGTATCGATTTATCTATAAAAAGGTAAAATGCAAAGACAAGAAGAAATGCTCTATGGGAAAAGATCATGAATTAATGAGAATAGTCGTAAATTCCCATGGGAACGGCACGAATATCCAATCGCAAGATATCTTGACAAAATGTTTCGTCCCTGCTGTAAGACGATAATTTATAGAGAAAAAAAAACAAAAAAAACAGCGAGTAAATCATCATTTGGGTAAAGCACTTTCCTATAATTATTAGGTTGGTGCAAAAAATAATGACGTAATAATGTCGTTTTTTGACGTATTTTTTAACGTCAAAAACGACATTATTACGTCATTATTTTTTGCACCAACCTAATACCTTCCTGTCGTGTCATTAGCAAAAAGGTGTTATTCTGAGGTAACGTTTACAGGGAGCAAGAATTTATAAAGTTACCTGTATGCTTCATTATTACGTTTTCTGCATTTTTTGAATATCTATCATGATAGTTTCTCTTTATCAGTATACAATTTTACACGGATATATCTAAAAGCACTATTTCCAGCTTTATTGAAATATATCTGTCGGCTTCAGTCTGTCCTATCTATCCGAAGAGATCCAAAGACAGACATATTTATCAATCTAAATAGTGTTGAAAGCAAACGGATATCGATCTATCTATAGAGATAAATCAATAGATAAATGGTACAGAGACTGATTGGACATGATCAGCCAACCATATAAAGATTGTATTTACTGAGGTCAGCCATGTATAGCGCCAGGTAATATTTATTTTATTTAGCAAAGGAAAAGAAAGAAAAAAATGTGGCAACTAATTTTCCTGGCGAAACACGAATTTAAATGATCATCTAAACGATAGTCACTCAGTTATTCGTTCGATGTTCTTTTCACTGATCGTCGGTATATTTGTCTGTCAGTGTTATTTCCTGCCCCTTTTCGCTCGACCTACCACAATCTCCGCCATTAAATGATTTAGTGACTGCCTCATTCTTACCCCTGCTATACTATCATTATAATCATCATTTCATCTTTTTATTTATTCTTTATTGGCTTTTTAACTTTTGTCCTCTAGGTCTTATTTTCTTCCACTTCTCGCGATATTCTCGCAAACAGTATCGCCATGAAAAAAAAAAATGGAAAATTTTCTTTATATTCTTTTTCTAATCCTTTCATTACCACTTTCTTGTTTTTTTTTCTTAGGAGTTATTTTTATTAGTGAAAACGTATTTCGCTTGTAATTGCCCCCTAATCTAAATATCGTTATCTTATTTTTCTTTAAAATTCATTTCTCCCACCATTGGAAATTACAATTATATTCCCGAAAAAAAACAAAAAAAAACAAAACAAAACATTCGCATGTTCGAGAAAATACATGTGGTTTTAATTTTAATTTATAATATATAGAATAAATCTATTTTAAAAATATATTTCTAATGAAGTCATTCAGTCAACGCTGATGTTCAAAAATTTAAATGCAATGTCAATCGTTATCTACTATTTTACGATTACTCTTCTATTGTTCTCGCTCCTTAATGTCTATTTTCTAATTCTTTCACAGTAACCACTTGTGACTTTACTGCCTTGGTTGGGGTGAATTCGATTAAAAAACATTTACACACAAGAAAAAAAGACGAAGTTAATGTAAAACCTAAGTTTTCTCATTTTCTCATACACACACATACATACACACACGAATATATATTTGTGTGTGTACACATCCTGCTGACTCCATCGCGACTGAGTGGTGACAACACGGTGACAACACGGTCACACCAAAGCTACGTCGTCAGGGATATATATATTCCCTAATAGGTTCAACCGAAGCGAACTGGCTTGGTACTGTCAGCTAACTTCGGCTAACCTAGTCTCTAGTATTTGCAACAAATCCAGGATGCATCTGTTCAGGAACTCGCAGCCACTAGTAATAGAAGTTTAGTTAAAAACGACTGACAAAGTACTGCAGTTAATTTTTATTTATTTTTTGTGTTCTTACAGTTATTTTTCTTTTCTGGACATAAATTATGTACAAATTGCACAAATATTATGTATTTCCGAGCGCTTTCGGCTAATTATTTTAGCCATTATCATCGATGATTTTATTTTATTTTTACATTTAACTTAATGTATAGATACTTTTATGCATGTATCTAGATAATCAGACATACAGAACATTTGAACAATTTCTAGATAATTCGTGTCAAAAAAATTACACGGAAAAAAAAAAACAATCCTAACCGCAGTACCTTGTCATTTGTTTTTAACGAATCTTGTATAAAAGGAATTATTGTGCATACATACACACACATGTGTGTGTGTGTGTGTGTGTGCGCGCGCGTGTGTGTGTGAGAGCTGTCCATTCTGCATGTATGCAATTATGACTCTTCAGGCTCCTTTCATTAATCTGAATTCTCATGCATATAGCTATATATCCTCGTCTGCATTGTTATTTAGACTATAGCAAAGGACACAGCGAAGAGATGAATCAGTGTCTTTCCCAAGAGCATTTGTGCAAAAGTGAGCTTAACAGACTTGCTCAGAATTTGAACCTGGTTCGCGGAGTCCATTTTCCACACCGATATCCATTACATTACCCGCATATCCCTAATTTACATTTTTTTTTTTATTGCTAATCGATGTTTTTTTTTTTTTTTTTTTTCAGCTGTCCAAACATCCAATATAGTTAAGGTTCTAGTCTTATAAGTTCCAACGATTCAACAGATTAGGTTACCACAGAAATTTTGTCGTTTCTCTTCCCGTCTGCGTTTTATTTACTTAATTTTGTTTTCTTTAGGGCTGATAACATATTAGCTAAGTCATTGTGCATTAGTAAGTTACGTAGATAATGAGTCACTTTTTTAAATTAGATTTCTAAAGGAATTCTATTAAAAGAAAACTTAGGAAAAATCTCATTTATTCTAAAATGTATCTTTCGTCGTCTATTAACGTTTACTTTCACCTGTGCCGCAAATATTTATGCCACGAGTTGAAAGCAATGAACAGCATCGATTTTTCAGTATGAATCAATTTCACATCTTTTCCGGAAAATACATGTTTATTTACGTTGTATGAAAGATTAAATTTTAGATAAAAACGTGAATTTTCTTTTTTAATCTTTAGGCTACCATTGTCATAATATTATGCCATATCCTTATATTTTTGCATATTAAAAAAAAAAACAAAAAACGAAAAAAAAAACAAAAACGATTCAGTTTCTTTCTTTGTTGTTTCATTTTTCATTGAAGATGACAATTGCCGATTTTAATCACGAAATGCAAATAACCACTCCTCAGAAAAAGAAACGGTTAAAATACTTTAATGCATCCCTGACAAGGTTGTTTTGCTAGAGGTATCCGTTCTCATTTGGAATTAAGTGTCTGAGAGTGTCATTGCAATCAACAAAATAACTCAGCTTAGCCAATACGCATTCTTTCTCAAAATAACAGCAGTAATTGTAACAGTGGAAGTAATAGTGTCCTAGTTAGGATGAAATTAACATGTTGCATAATATTCGGGAAGTTATGCAAGCGTTTGTAGGTATTAACTCTGATGGAGCATTGATATTTTTTTTTTTTTTTTAAATGTTTTTAGAAAACGATTTCAATAAATAAATAAAAAAAAAAATCACAATTAGTATTACGTATTTAGTACTGAAATCAGAATGTAAGGTATTTGTTTAGCAGCGGTTCCTAGCTTTAACCGCCAAGCGATATCTAAAACTCTGTAAAAGAATGATAAAAGAATCGAATATCCCAAATATATATAATAAATATATCTAATAAATTAGCATATTGGCGCTGAAAGGGATGTGTGGATGGCGTAATGGATAGCGGTTCGGAATGGGAAATTGGAGTGCCGAATTCGAATACCAGTCGGGTTCATTGCATTCACTAACGCGCAAATACACTTGGGAAAGGTATGAATCCATCCCCCCACCAGCTATGAGTTAAATAGTAGGACCTTTATATGGAAAAATCATTAATTCTAAAAAACAAAAACAAAAAAAGAATAAAAAAAACTATTGATGAAATATTCAGTTCCTTAAAAATAATTAGTCTAACAATCCAAAATGTGTTTCGACTTTAAATACCCACAAAGGGTTGATAAGCCGGAAAAAAACAAAAAAGAACAAATTAACAGCGCAGAAGAAAATACAAGACAGGGCATAATTTGGCAATGAAGATGATCCCCTGGGAACTGTCATACAGAACAATGCACAAAGCAGAATCTGTACTCGAGAATAAAACGCACACAATCTTCTGGGACTTCAAACGAAAATACCGACTTAATACCAGATCTGGCTGTCGTAAACAAAAAACCAGATAGACCTTGTTCCGGCAAACTACAGAGCAAATCTTAGAAGGTAAGTATCTTGATTTTTCAATGAAGCTTTTAGATATGACAATCACGGTCTTGAAACGGTCACGATGAGCCCAGTTCGCTGAAGCTCTTCCGCTCCTAGATTGTTATACCAGATTAGGAAAGACTCGAATTCATTCATAAGATAAGCTTATTGAAAGAGCGAGATTATCAAGTGTTGGCGTATTGAAGTTATTCTCAATTGATATCCAGGATAAGCTACCAATTACTACTGGTAGGAACATTCAAGCAAATTTTTCGAGAGAGATAACTGCAATTATAAAATAATTGCATATATATATATATATATATATATATATATATATATATATATATATATAGATAGATAGATAGATAGATAAAACACGTTTGGCGCAAAGCTATTTTTCTGGAATATCCCAATAAGGATTTGACACTTTATCAAAGCTTATAAAAAACCATTACGTTTAATCTTTACACGGCAACAGATGCTTTAAAATTAAGACTACACTAAGTTTTTCCAGAATCACACAGTAAAGTTTGAAATCACGTTGGAGACTCGTTTACTTTGTAGGAAATTAACTTTGCACGATGAATATATTAAGAGCAGTAACAATTATAAAAAAATAATGATGAGGTGGGTAATAGTAGTAGTAATAATAGTAGTAATTAAAATAGTTATAATGGCTGAGAGGTTAGCGTTCTCAACAAGAGACCCTTGTTCGAGTATCACCATGGTCAATTTATCAAGGAGGTGACCACTGGAGGAACTGTTCTGAATCCAAGAATAGTTGTGCTATCACGAGGTCACAAGTCATCGTGACCAAGGTTTTGAGTGTTGTTCACTTGCTGATAATGCCAGATTATGCATTCTCTCTCGGAAATTTTAACCAAGATCTGCTTAGCATAATTGCAGCATAAACCATAGGTTGATTTGTGGGCGTTAAAGAAATACTAATGTGCCTGAGCAGGCGTTCGCACCAGGGATTAGTTAGTCAACCTATCAGATGAGCATACTAGGACACAGTCATTTATTTTAGTGTTAGCTATAAAAAAAAATCACAAATGATACCTAATGTGGCAATGTCAAAATGTTATAAGAAAGTTAAGAAACATGCCAGAAATTGAATGATTTGGGAAACGACGCTCAACAGTAGCAAGCTATCAATCATACAAAATTTAGCATAGATATTTTTTTTAATCATTTCACACCAAGCAAGGCATTGAAGCCACTCAGACGCAAGAGGTTACTGAGTCATAGAGAATGAGAAAAATATACTATTAAGGAGAAAGGACAATAACAAAAGCAGGAATTAAGACAGAAGATAACTATTGTCACTGCATTTAAATTTTTGAAGATCAAAGTTGGCTGGGAAGCAAGAAGCCGGAAAAGTGTTTTGCAGGAGAGATGTGTGATAGAAGAAACTGTCAGCAAAGAACTTACGGTTATATCTAGCCATTTCAACTGTAAAATGATGGGACCTTGCCGCCAGTCTAGTGCTGCGCTTGAATTCATAAAGTCTAGGTACTATAGAGGAGAGTTCATCAAAACTATGAAAATATTTATAAGAAAGACACAGCGAAGCTACGTTACGGCGATGGCAAAGTGACTGAAGTCAAGATGTCAGGTCAGGTCCAATAAAATTGCAGATTCTTTAAATATTATTTTTTTAAAAATTCCTAAATAATTAGCAACAGAACCAGACCAGGTGTGACAGCATCATCCAAAGGAAGGACGAACGGTAGACTTATAAATATGTAAGAGATTCTGGCGAGAAAAATTAGTAAAATTAGCACAAACCAAATTTTACAGAATGGACGAAATAATAATAAAAAAAAAAGATAGCTGCAGTGAATTCCAGACTACTCCACTGGTAAGGACTTTGACGACACCAGCTGAGTGGAGATGGCGTGAAATCCGGCAGTACTGAATTATCTTCGTTTAAGTCTTAATAGATGACCGAAAAACGCGCGAAAACGATGAATACATTTGCGACAGTAGAGAAGTCAAATTCCCTGTTGCTCTTTTAAGCCTTCCTCTCTCATAATCATTTGTATGCACGTGGTTTCAACAAGGGGAGAAGCCACACAAGTGGAAAGGACAGGTAGCTAACCGACCTGTTGATATCTGTTCTATCATCCTATCCCTTCATCCAAATAACGATGACTACTATGTATCCACCGCTCACAAAATAAAATTAGTAAAAAATAAACCCGAAGAGAAAGGTCTGTTGTTCATTGAGTGTTGATGAAGCGTTCAAGTCCCTACTGGGGAAGTTGTCGATCGACCATAAGAATCCAGTGTCGACACGCAACGCAAATGAGGATTATATTACGCCAGTGAGATAGACTGGCCTGCCTTGAAAAAAGCAGTATTCGAAATAAGAGCTTTTGACAGAGATTGAAAAGCGATCGCATATAAAATGTAGAGAACTAATTCAACCACGAGGTGGGCTACTTAGTGTAAATAAAATTAAAGGACCCCACCACACAAAAGGCGAAGGTGTAAAATGCTATGACATTAAAACGGACCAGAGTTTGTTATTCTAAATAAGGAATAGTTAGATCTGTTGGCATAGATGTTTGACAGGATAAAAATTGAAAGAAAAAAAAAGTATCAACTAAAGGAACAGGCACACACGATTTGGTGACGGAAAGTTTCCAGACTAAACCTATAAATGTATCCCATTTGTTGCGTCACAACGCTCGTCTTCATGTTGCAAATGCGATGCAGTAACACTCACGAATGTGAGGTGGGGAAATTTTCCTCTTTGTACAAGTGGTGTATCACTTGCTACCCTGTTTGTCTTGTTACAAGATCAAAACATTGAAAAATGTATTCGAATTATAAATGGAATAGTTATTTTATGACAGAATGATAGCGTAAGGTCATAGAAAGCAAAGTAAATGTTTTACTGACTGAATAATAATGCTATGAATTTATACAACAAAGATTTTGCCTGTACTTTTTTGGATCAACATCAGTCAGTTATGTGCCATGCGTGATACACGCTTAGGCGATCATGTATCTTTCGATACATGACTGACAAGGCAGATTTTTCCATTTCTTTCTGGAGGTAGACCAGTTGCCATCCAAGGCTATACAACCCGGTCTGTTCTGCTATTTACCCATAGCTGGGGGAGAAGAGGATTCATACATTTCCCAAGGGTATTAGCACGTAAGTGAATGTAATGGATTCGATTGGAATTCGAACTCGACTCTGATTCCTCAATCCGAACCGCTATCCATTACTCCACCGTGCTATCTAACCTAGTAAATCTAATAAGGATAACATTGATATGAATCAGAAGAGACGTAATTATAACAAGAAATGCAATAAAAACCTCGAGGAATTATTGAGAAAAAAGTAGAAAAAATGATAAAAAATAAGAATATTAGGCATGAGTCAATTGCATCCGTCCACCGCGAGGAAAGTTGGCTCCCTGTGCCGCGCCGGGAAATTTTTTCTCCCCCTGAATCAATACTTCAAATATACAAAACGACCATTCGCCCTGGCATGGAGTATTGCTGCCATATATGGTCTGGGGCACCTTCTGTTTACCTCGGAGTTCTTGACAAGATCCAGAGACGGATATGTAATGTGACTGGCCTTGATCTGGCGTCTCGCCTGCAGCCACTATGTCACAGACGCGCCGTCGCCTCTCTCTATCTCTTCTACAAATACTTTCATGGCAATTGCTCCGACGAGCTGCTTTCACTGGTCCCCAGTCTCCATGAATTCAAGCGCCCTACGAGGCTGGCATCCCGCTCTCACCCTTACACTGTAGAAACTTTAAAATGTAGCCGTCTCTTCTACTCCAATAGCTTCATACCTCGCACCTCTCGCCTGTGGAACACCCTTCCCAATTACTGTTTCGCTGATAGCTATAATCTCCAACTATTCAAATGTAATGTCAATCGACATCTCCAGTTACCTTGATCTGCACACTATCCTTCCCTTCATCCTTTCTTCTATCACTCCTATCTGCTCTTGCTACAAATCTTCTGCAACCCCCTGCATCCTAGTGGCTTCATGCCTTGCTCGGGGCGCAATGCTTAAAAAAAAAAAAAAAAATAGGGATAATAAATATATTTATTAGAAAATAAATTCTAATAAAAATAATTACACTAAGTGGGAGAGAATAAGGTTGTCAATCCTTGTTTTTAATTAAAAATATCGATTCAGAGAAAGATAAAATAATCCCTTTTTCTTTTTCCAACTCAATTTTTAATCGTAATAAAAGAAACTGCATATAATAATAATTAGGACATTGTAAAATTTTATATATACTTTTCCAATGACATAACGCAGCTTCTCTGTGCCTTATCTATAAATATTATCGTGTTAATTGCTCTGATTAGCTTTCCTTTTTCCAAAATAAGGTAATTTATTTTTTTTACTTTAGTTTTCTTCCGTCAAGTTAACTTAGCCAGGGGATGTATGCTCATTGGCTGTCTTTTATTTTTGTTTCCACTTTCTTTAGTTTAATTCCCTATTTAGGTGTCAAAAATGTCAGCTCTCCAGAGAATACGGGACGCCTTTCGTCTTTTCGAATTTGTTGTTGCGTTTGAATGAAAGCCTATTTGAGAGAGTGCTCGGTCGAAAAGGTATGGCACGAGGAACCCGGTAAACGAAATAAAGAGTTCAGTTATAAATTCCAATGTATATCGCCTGAAGAATTCAGGAGCGTACAACGGCCGAAACGTCGTGAATATGACAATGAAGATGGGGACAACAGTCCGAACAATTTAAATAGCGTATGTAATTATATATTATTTGATTATAGTGATGAAGGCTTTGTGCAGAACCAACCACGCTTCTTGAAGGGTCGAATACAGAGAGCTGGTGCATTACGACAGGTTTTGAATTAAGAGTTGTCCTTCTCCTAGACCAGTTGCCATCCGAGGATATAGAACCCAGTCTGTCCTGCTATTTACCCATAGCTGGAGGAAGAAGAAGAGGATTAATACCTTTCCCAAAGGTATTATCACGTAAGTGAATGTATGTATGTATATATGTATGTGTGCGTGTGTGTGTGCGCATGTGAGAGCGTTCATATAAGAATCGGTTATGCTTATATAAAACTGATAGATTAAATTCGTAACAGTATGAATAATTAAAGGATCATAGGCTCAAAATAAACAGTTTAATCATATCACTGATCAAATCAAAATTGATTGTTTTTCCGACATGTACATTTCGAAGCTTTATTATATATCTGCTAAAATAATGATAGTCAAGATGTAAAAGACTCAACACATCCCAGAACTTGGCGCTGTTACCTAAATACCTCACCTCCAACACTATTGGGAGTGCTTATCTAAAAACGTTACAGATTTTATGAGCGCTAGAACAACTGCTTGGAATTATTTTTCGTTTCTGTTTTTAAGTCGTTTTTTTCTTGTTAATTTTTTAATGAGTGGAATCAGCGACATGGTCTCTGACTTGGTTAATAAACCAGTATCCAGTAGTTATCCATTTGCTCGGCTCAATAAATTATCGTAAGTAATGAACTACATTGGACAAAGGGAGCTCTCGCAAACATGAAGATAAAGAAAGTGTTCGGCTTGCATGCTCTAAACCTAAATGATAGTAACAAGGGCGTGGTATGTTTCGCTGACACAAATCTAGTTTCTTTTTGAATACATGGTTTGCTTGAATGACTTGGAAGAAGGTGAGAGTATTACGTTACACAACACTGTGCGTAAACAAATATGTTATACTGCTTCTAACTGGGTAGGTGGATAATAAAGGAGGTGCGGTAAGAATTTTGAAAGAGACCCCCCTGGATAATAATCAACAATCTTCCTTAAGAAAAATACCTAAGGAAAAAAATTTAAATTATGAGATTTTTAACTCGAATATGGCGATATACACACAGTAAGTGGCTCAGAATAATAAAATCCTTCGGGTTGATATTTTCACCATTGTTTGATCACCAGGTTTCAGTTTATGTACATTTTAGTCTTCTTCAATGATTTGACTGATCTTTTAGAAATAAGTTCTTAGTATCGATAATTTTTAGATGTAAGTGCTAGGGTCAATGTAATCATTGTCAATTATTTTTGTCTCTTTAGAATTAGACCTTATATATAATTAATAATTATATATATTATATAAAAGGTGTATATCAACCGAGACGTATATGCTCAGATAAGTAGATATATAAAGTCTCATTCTGTTCTTACCCACCATATATATATATATATATATATATATATATATATATATATATATATATATATATATATATATATATATATGGTGCAACAACAAAATTGTCCAATTATTTAGATTAAGCTTTGAACCATCGTATCTTAGAAATGATTGAAAGACATGTTACTGGAATTCTCCGAGGTTTTCATAACACTATTTTACTTGACTTTAAACAATAAGAATGGATTTAGCTCTAATTTGAAATAATGATCCCTCCTGATCCAGTTTTCTTCTGTAATGTTCCCTCTTTTTTAAACTTATTCACCGTTCTCTTCATGGTTCTTGAATGAACATTAAAGATGGAAGCTACTATTACTGAAGTCCTGAATGATCTTTTTCGTCCCATCATTGCTCAGTTGAGAAGACATTGGGGCTGACACAAAATTATTTTAACCAGTTCTTTTTCTAGCTGAAAGACTAAGGGTTTTTCAGTTATTCTTAGGAAAAATGGTGTCAAGATAGCTAAACGTCCTATCTGAAAACTTAGGAAAAAAAGAATTTCAAATTAGTTTTGTGTTTTTTTTTAGATATTAAACATTTTGTGGGAGGGACAATTTTGGTCATACATACATACATAACATTACATACATAACATTACATTCATTCATACATAACATAACATTCATACATAACATAACATTCATACATAACATAACATAACATTCATACATAACATAACATAACATTACATACATACATACATAACATTACATACATAACATTACATTCATACATAACATAACATAACATTACATTCATACATACATAACATTACATTCATACATACATACATAACATTACATTCATACATACATACATAACATTACATTCATACATACATACATACATAACATTACATTACATTACATACATACATACATAACATTACATTCATACATACATACATAACATTACATTACATACATACATAACATTACATTACATTCATTCATACATAACATTACATACATACATAACATAACATACATAACATTACATTACATACATTGCTGATAACCATTGATTAGTGGACGGACGTGTCCATTTACGAAACTCTATAGTAGGGATGCTGAAGATAATAAAATCAGCTTAGTGACGAAGCTTTTATTCATATTAATCATACATATATATATTTTTTCAAGTCGTTATCTACTGCCAGGATCGTGTGCCTGGCAACCCGTGGATTTCGTGTAATGTAGCTTGATCCATTACATCAAAGTTTAATTCTTAAGCATCAAGTTACAAATAAAGCGTTATTATATTTTTCATAATGAAATTTAGCATTTTGTGCCGTAATACGCACCACAGGAACTGTCGTTATTTTGCAAATTCATTTTTAAGATAATCTGTGGTAAATTTATTATGGACTGACGAAATTAAACCCAGTAATAAATAGATATCTCCAGATTCCAATCACGCATTAGACGTCCTTAAATTATACGTCACAAAAAGTTAGACACCTTTGAGAAACTAATGTATGAAGTGAATAGACATCTGTAACGATTATAAATAAATGGCGTTAAATTTATGAGGGGGCCCCACCAAAGAAAATCGATTAAAAAAAGCCCCAAACTTGATAAAAGAAAATTTTATATCGTCCAAAATCTGTTATTAAGAGTAAAAAATTAGAAGACATTTTAGGGTCTTTTGCGGTGACAAACAAATTGATTTGGAAAAAACTTGCAAAAAATCAAATGTCGGATTTTTATGATTGATTAAATTTTAAATCAGTTAATCTTCCTCAAATACGGTTTCAGAAAATCATATAGAGGAAATTGTAAATAAGGCTAAAATTAGCGATTAAAAAACATATCCCAGTCAATTTAAATTTTGCTATTGGAAATAGCTAAAAATGTAATCTATTACCCTGAGATTAAAACCAAAATAAATGCTTCAAGGAAGATTCTTGATTTGTAAAAATTCATTTTAAACTCTAGGTGTCGATTTTTTGAGCAATAACTTTTTTTTTTTTTTTTTTTTTACAAACCAAAAATCGTTCCTAAATTAGGCAAAATAAATTTTTTCAATCATAAAGTGATGTAAATAGAAAACGTGGGACTTTCTATAGTAACGCACTGTTCGAAGAAATAATCAATATTATTAACAAATACAGTAGATAAATCCCAATTTTCTTGTTTTCTAAATTTTAAGTGTGTGGGGGGGTCAGTTTCCTATGAAAACTCATTGTAAATTGATCCCCCATGCAAGCAAAAAAAAAAATATATATATAAAAAAATACACAGAAAAATGTTCATACCACATGACAAAATATATTCTTACAAAATTTACAATGAATTTATACAGCAAACCGAGTCCCCTCTTAAAATTAAAAAAAAAAAGAAATGCTTGATCTAGAGTGTTTATTCGATAGTAACGTGAAGAAAATGATTACTTCTGGAAGAGTTGCGTTTTTGTCGAGAAGATAATAACTGAAAGGAAGTAATTGAAGGTTATGATTATATCTTCTACAGTGTAACCCGGATATAAGAGAGTTGTCGGGACCGGAGAAGAAGTCTCTTATATCCGGGTTACACTGTATAATAAATTTACATTATACAATCCAACATAAGTGTAAAATGGAAAACTATAAACTGAAAGCTATTTTCTTTTTCCACATATTCAAAACTGTTTGAACTCACCAAGTCAAGTACGTATCGCCTCCAGTTACGAACGCGTGTGGTAGGTTGAAAGGTTTTTAACTTGGTATCGCCTTGGTATTATCTCATTGGCCAATCAATATAATAGAATTAATTTTATATTACAACATATTAATGATAAAGTCACCGAAGAATGGTTGGAAAGCAGTGGCTTTACGGTTATGGCCTGGTCTATAAACTATCTTTTTAAGATGTGTTTCTGAGCAAGCAATGGGGGTACTTTAAGAAGTAACCGTTTATCTTGTAACAAAGTATTGCCAGGATGAAATTAATTGAAGGAATCCAAAGCAACACTTAAGCACCAACAGCAATACGGTCCTAAGAAAACTAGAAGTCCCCACAAGATTTATTATTGGTGAACTCAATCTTAACACAAGATTCACAGATGACTCAGCGTTGATGTCAAGCGCAGAAAGAAAACTGCAGGAACCCATAGACAAGGAGTAAAGGAACAATATTAACTACAAATAGTAAGACAAAATATATGGTTGTTAGTAAGCGGATCAGTCCAAGATGCGAGCTGAGAATTGCAGACGTTAGAATTACTATGCAAATAGAGAAATTTAATTTTCGGGGAACTGGGAACAAACGACGGTAAATATGATACAGAAATTCGAAGGTACATTGAAATATCAAAAGATGGCTTGCAAAAGCAAAACAAAATATTAAGAAATAAAATAATTTCATTAGAAGCAAAGAAAGGACTAATGTGCTGTTATGTAATATCAATCCTCCTAAATCCCAGTGAATATTAGCCAATTTCCTCACACATGAAGATAAGAGTTAAGTCAAGGTTCTACAGAAGGATGCTAAAAGTACCATGGAGAGAGCATGTAAGCAACAAGGAAGATTTAAGAAAAATGAAATAAAAAAGGACACTTAGAATCAAAAAGCGATAGTTCAAGGGACACTTAATGAGGAAAGTGGGCTTGGAATATTTGGCACTCACGGAACTTGCTAAAGGCATGTGTATCAGAAGGAAAAAAAGGAGTAACCTATCTAAAAAAAGCAGTAACCTAACTAGCAAGCATGTAAGAGTAGATGACACAATAGGGACTGGGAAAAATACTAACAGGATAAATGTTCCTTTGAATTACAAAAGATAGGAAGTTGTAGAGAGTTATAATCACTCACGTCTTGAAGTGACGCAGCATATAAATGTAGATGTATGAGATTCTGCTTGAAAATTTCGAAAATCTCGTATCTTCAATGAAAAACAGATGTACACAGAGATAACTCGTGGTTGATATCAACGTCTTAATTACTATCTTTTGCATGTTTCGTTTTAAAAAAATCCTGACGTCATATTTATTTCTACATACAACTATGCAGTGAAAATAAGTGAGTAAAAATTGATTTTTAAAATAGAATTCCTCATCCAATTTAAAAAAAATATAAAGTGGATTATGCGTTTTGATCAGATTTTAAATTGAGGCACTATATTTCTGAAGTGCGTTATAATCATTCCCACACTTTACTGTAGAAGATTGTAAAAATAATGTCTAGGATTGTACGTTTCTAGTAATAAAGAAAATCGTTTGTATGCGAACATATGTGTGTATGAGAACGTGGGTATTAGAAGGAAGTGAAAAAGGAAACGTTTTGGACATCCAACTGCTATTAATATGCCAACTTAATAAAAACGCACTATTCAAATATACATCTTGGACCACCCACAGATGTAAGCACACGCATATAATTGTCTGTATGAAATGTGTGCATTTAATGTGTGCATTTAATGTGTGCTGGTGTTGTATATGTTTGACGTACAGATATAGAAAGAAAATTCATATTAGGTTGGTGCAAAAATAATGACGGTTTTTGACGTTAAAAAGTACGTTAAAAACCGTCATTATTTTTGCATCAACCTAATAGTTCAAGACGCACACGAAGGGGTGCTGAAAAATGTGCGACACTTTTTCACTTCCCAAAATCTGACCAGATGAAAAAAAACATCAGAATTTGGTGGGGAAGGGAGGCCAGCTTTTTTTAGACGGGCCGAAAATTTTTCAGCACCCCTTCGTATGCACACACACACACACACACACACACACATACACACACACACGACGTATGTTTATAAAATGGTGATCCCTATTTATTAACACGGAGACTACAACAAACACAGGGAGTACAATAACACCATTGGATTGAGAATGTTGAGGGTAACAAAACCTTATTTTCACCACAGTCATTACTAGTAGCTAAACAATTTCGCCAGCAGTGAACAAGAACCTGAATGCTACGCTCGTAAAACTCTTCACGGAGGAGACCTATTTTTTTTTCACAGCGGAAATGTTGAAACACAGCCCGACCGTGCTCACATACATCGTTTGTTCTCTGTAAACGTTCAGCAAGCGTCGATGAATATTAAGAACGAGCAATTTTTACACATGAAGCATGAATTACACATGAATTCAGTCCCACACCTTTGCTTCACACATATTTTCATGTCAGACCTCATTTTAAAATGATGATTAAATTATATCCGTCAATATCTGACCTCCCTATCCCCACTTATTTGTTACAGCATGCTTAGTATTTTTAAATAATTCCCTCTCGTTATGATTATTTTGTTCTTGGAATCAGAAATTCCTCACTTCTTTTATAAGCATAAGTTGAAAAATTCCCACTGGCATGACTATTCCAAGCATCTTGCATTTAATACACAAAAATATCCATGAAAATGTTCCCCCAAATGTTATGAGTTATTGGCGAGAAAGTTCCACCTCTACTGCTATACTGTTACTAGCGCACGTCATTGACGTTGTGCAATAAGAGACAGCCAACTTATGACGTGTAACTCTTCCCTTCGACAGAATAAGGGTAATTTCGCGATTGGCCTAGACTCTATGAGTGTCAGATTCTTTCTATTGGTACATCTATCCAGGTAATTTCATGGAGTTTTTTCCTAGCGATCAATGAACTACCTGGAAGTCATCCGAGTGTTCTTGGAACTAGTTTCTTGAAATACAACAGAGTTTTAAAAAATATTACAACTATCTATTACATTTTGAACTTCCATGATATTTTGAACTTCCATGGTTTGTCTACGTTTTTCTGATATTTATCACTTGTTTGTTTAAATTGTTCTTTTGTGCCTGTGCGAGATTTGCACTTTTTCACCTTCTGCTTTTACTATATTGGTTTAAGCGTTTCTCCACTTATAAAGAAAGAGTTGTTCATATTTTCTGTATGATTATAATGAATCTTTACACAACAGCAAAGAACATGCGAAACAGAAACCAACTATGGACTACATTCATCACAGGTGAGTACAAGGGCCAATGAAATATCTGGAAGTCAACTGAGTTTTCCTAGAACTAATTTCCTATCACCTGAGCACAATGGCCAAATTGTTATTTTGCTAGAAGAAGCCGGGGAAACATGGTGAGTATGAAGGAGCTCAATTGATCTACAACACACTAGAGTGTGTTGTAGATCAATTGAGCTCCTTCCTTAAGTTACATCTTTCAAGACTAGTTCCATTTTTACTCGTGGTCTTTGTAAATTCGAACAGAACACGCCATCATGACAAGCTGAATCCATAGCCTCATGCGGTCTCCTTCACTCAGGAACGCGGCCATCTATCTAAAAGAGCTGGAAAAGTGTCTCGTGTAAGCAGCCGACATGGCGCCAGTCTTCCACAATCCAATGGCGATATTATTATCTAACGTTCTGATGCAGATGAAACGTAGTAAACGATGCTACAATGTTAGTCATGGAACCTTATTTGGTCAACGATTAAGAAGCCCTATGGAATGAAGCGTACATTGTAGAGTGTGCTGACTGATGAGCTGAGCATCACAAGTGTTGACTTGTTAAGTGATTTGATTCACTCTCCCCAAACGTTGGGTATTTACTATACTTATAAGTTACCAGCTGTCCATTTTTTTTCTGGTCCCGACAATCATTCCGAGATGAAACGGTTTAAATCCTGTCCGCATCCTATGTACGCTGTAACAACCATTCTTTCCCTACTGTATTAGACCTTTATTATCCTACTAGAAAAAGGTGAAATCATCCAGTGCACGTTTGTTTCTAATTTTTCGGCACTTCAGTTTTATAGGGTCTCATGTTGAATTTCCACACTACATTAAACAAAAGGTTAGGAAGGAAACTCCCATCGATACTAGAAAGAACGATAACACTTGGAGTGGACTTGAGAAGACTATTTTTCTGTAAAACTGTTTTAAGCGGAATATTTTAAGAATTTTAACTGACAGCAACGCTAACTGTCGCTCAATAAATGCCGAATGCTTCCTGTATGGAAATGATTAACCTCAGCATCACCATTACTTTACCTGGCTCAAGACCATGAGTGCGGGACATTCATTAAAGATTCTAAAGCAATATATACGAAAACTAATCCAGAAGTTTTGACACATTGTTTTTGGAAGAGCCAGTTATCATTGCCCTAGATTATTGCATTTTTAGTAGATAATTACTATACATCGAATAAGTTGACCTCCCAAGTTTTGTCATTTCAGATTGAAGGAGTCGGCTGTAACAGCTTTTTGAATATACCCTACTAAGCACTGCTTGTCATAGGTGACTAGTTTGCAAAATGCAGTCGGGACGGGTAGACATTTTGGAAGCTCGTTATGCAATAAAGTTTTATGTTGACAGATATAGGCATCAAAATTGTCCCTCACCCTCACCTACAGTCTAGACCTTGCTCCCTCTGACTTGTTTGTTCTCTAAGTTGAAGGAGAACCTTAAGGGTAACCGTTTGAAAACATTGAGAAGATGAAAGAGGCTGCGACAAGGATCCTGAACAATTTGGATGACTTCAATGGGGCTTTCAGGGAATGGCTGGAGCTCTACAAGTGTATTGCAGTCAGAGTATCTTATATATATATATATATATATATATATATATATATATATATATATATATATATATATATATATATATATATATACACACACACAGAGACATACATACATATATACATTATATGCATGAAGAATTAATTTAAAGACGTTGTATTAAATGAAACCAACAAGGTTTATGTGTTTGATTCATTTTTTTGCATTTTCCAATTTTTGAATAAATTGTTTCACACCAGGTTCAAAATTGTGGATAAATTGGCTGAAATACTTTTTTTACACATATACCAGCACATACATTTTTAACATGAAAATGTATATGTTTACGTGATAACTACATTATCAAACAAATACATACAGGAAAATTGATGTACACTGGTAAATCATAAGTAATACACACACACGCATACATACTGATAAAATGGAGTAATTGTAATTACATACAAATTACATACATGTATAACACGTGTAAATAAATATTTACATTTCGTATTTGGATATACGCAAGCAGATACATGCAGATAGTAATTCTGTATAGAGATTTAAAAACATGCACATATGTAGATAGATAAATGCACTCTCATGCTTATATATATATATATATATATATATATATATATATACACAGACGTTTTTCTCTCAATACGTTATTTTAGATAATCAATATTTGATTTTTGCTAGAAACAACATATAATATATATATAATATTAATCCTCCTATATGGCAGTGAATGCTAGACAATTTCATCACAGATGAAGAGAAAATGGATTCAGCAGAAATGTGGTTCTACAGAAGGATGTTGAGAATAACATGGACGGAGCGTATAAGCTGTGAAGAAGTCTTAAGGAAAATGGAAACAAAAAAGACACAAAATCAGAAAGAGACAGTTTAAATTTCTTGTACACATAATGCACATGTTCAAGAAATTTTAACCGACAAGGAAGGAAATTTCAGGGAAGGTGGGCTTCGAGAATTTGACACACACAGGGCATATTGAAAGCAATAGTAGCAGTAGGAGGCAGCGGGTCACCTATTTAACAAGTTTGTGTAAATGAATGGCGAAACGATAACCGGCATGGATGGCAAAAAGACAGACATTATAAAGTGCTACAAGAGGTAGGAAGTTGTAGAGAGGCATGATCGTCCATTTCCTGGAGGGACACGGTATATAGATGAAGATACTACGTAATCTATGGATGGAAAAAGGTATAAATATATATCGGAGGACTTATTTGTACCTAACGAGAAACTTCGGAATTGCTCTGATTTATTTTTTAATCATTTCACTTCACTTCACTCAAGCCGTCCTGGGTATGGTGATAAATTATATCCGCGTCCTGGGTAAGACGATAAAACTCGACATGCAACTGCAAGGCCTGTGATCAGGAGGGTTTGAGGAGCGTGGAACCACCTCTTAATTGCTAGTGTTCCCAGGTCCAACCTGACCAGGGGTGGTGGCACCTGTTAAGATCCCAGCTATGGGAAAATAGTTATTCCCCCACCCAAAATAAAAAAAGAGGTCAAAACACTATGGAAGTATAAAAATAGGTTTTAATACCACCAATACTTTTTGGGAAAAATTATTACCAGCAGTACATTTTTGAAAAAGAGAAAAATTACTAGTAATACATTTTTGGAAAAAAAAATATTGCCAGCAATATATTTTTGGAAAAACGAAATATTAACAGCAATATATTTTTATAAAAAATTATTACCAACAATACATTTTTAGAAAAAAACATATTACCAGCAATACATTTTTGGAAAAAAAATTACCAGCAATACATTTTTGAAGAAGAAAAAATATTAGCAGCAATACATTTTTAGAAAAAAATATTACCAGCGATATATTTTTAGACAAAAACATATTACCAGCAATACATTTTTTGAAAAAAAACAAAATATTACCAGCAATACATTTCTGAAAAATTTTTTTTATCAGCATTACAATTTTGAAGAAGATAAAATATTACCAGCAATACATTTAAAAAAAAAATATTACTAGCAATACATTTTTAGAAAAAAATATTGCGAGCAATTCATTTTTGAAGAAGAAAAAATATTACCGGCAATATATTTTTGAAAAAAAATTACCAGCAATAAAAATCTTATCGGCATTAAATAACCCATTGAGGTTTATATGCCGTAAAAGAAAAGAAACCAAACTTCACTCAATGAATAAAGACTGAAGAGATTACTGAATGTGAGTGAAACTGGATAGACCGAAGTCCTTTGGAGCCGTCGATGGTTGTTCTAGCACGACGTCACAACTAATTATGACGGAGGGTTTGAGCGTGCAAGCCTTATTCAGAATCTTGATTACGCTAGATAACGCTCTCTCTTCCAGAAACTGTAACTAATGTCCACTAATCATAGTTGCAGTATAAACCGCATGTGGTCTCTGTAGGTGTTGAACAAACACAAATGTGCCTGAGCAGGCGTCTGCAACAGATTGGCTAGCTCCCCCTAGTAGACGGGCATCCTCGGATACGATTAGCAAGCCATTATGTGTGTCTCTGTGTGTGTGTGTGTGTGTGTGTGTGCGAAAAAGACAATAGGAAAAGTGTTGCTTTAGTCGACGCGTTTCGTATATATGTTGGTTTGAGAGAGTAGTGATTCTGCTAGGAAAGGTGATAGTGGGGAAAAACCTGGGCGTAGATGAATATTAATATCACCTTTCCTAGCAGAATTATAACAAATATATCAAGAAATCAAAAGAAAACGGTTGAATCCGTCAACACAACAATAAAAATAATAAAATTAAATTTCTACACGTGAAAATAATCTCTTCAAACAAAGTAATTGACGTAATTTTTCAGCTGACCATATGAATATACAATAGCGTTTCTAAATTCTTCTGCTTGTTAACGACGTTTTGTTTTTATAGATATTTTGTTTCAACAAATTCATTTCGTTTTTTGCCTTTAAAAAGTCCACACTGGACGAAACGCTTCGGCTAAAACAAGTTTTCCTATTGTCTTTGTTCTTAATGCATATTGTCTTTTTCTACAAGTTAATTCTGAGTTATATATATATATATATATATATACGTATGCGTGTTTATTTGCGCGAGTGTTCACGCGCGTACGTGACGATACTTTTTAGATAGTCATACTAAAAGGAGCGAAGAAATGATTCTCTCCCCACCCCACAAGTCGTACTGGGAGGTAATCAATATTTGATTAATGAACGAGTGTTCACATATGGACAGAACACACACAAATACACATCACATATATGTGTGTATGGCTGCCTGAAAAATTAAGAGGAGGAAAAAAAGATTGATAGAGTTGTAAGATTTTATTGAGAGAAGCAATTTTGAAGAACAAGTCGAATGTTAAAAATCATAGAGAGAGAGGGAGAGTGGGGAAGAGGGAGAGAGAAAGAGAAGTATGAAAGAGAGAGAAGTAGGAAAGAGAGAGAGAAGTGCGGAAGAGGGCGAGAGAAGTGGGAAAAATAAAGAGAGAGAAGTAGGAGGGAGACAGTGAAAGAAGTGGGAAAGAGTGGGAGAGAGAGAGACAGTGAAAAATGAAAGAGAAAGCTGAAGACACCAAAAAGAGGAAACGGTTCAAAAGCGCGCACACGCGAGCGAGCGAGCGAGAGAGAGAGAGAGAGAGAGAGAGAGAGAGAGAGAGAGAG
This sequence comes from Acanthosepion lycidas, assembly GCA_963932145.1. Taxonomy (NCBI): domain Eukaryota; kingdom Metazoa; phylum Mollusca; class Cephalopoda; order Sepiida; family Sepiidae; genus Acanthosepion; species Acanthosepion lycidas. Next base: position 32,651,940 of record OZ010573.1, on the reverse strand, counting down.
AGAGAGAGAGAGAGAGAGAGAGAGAGAGAATTATATAAAATGAGAACATGAAGATTGGAAAGAATGAAAACTATTCGACATGAAGAGTAAGGAAATGAGAGAAGAAAGAGGAAAACAATATAAGCAAAGAAGAATATCACTCGAAAGAAAGAGAATGAGAAAAAGAGATACTTGGAAGGTATGTAACCGAGGAAAACATAACAAGGAAAAAGAAAGGGAAAATTGGTAGAGGAAAGAGAGAAAGCGAAAGAGGGAGAGAAAGAGAGAGAGAGAGAGAGAGAGAGAGAGAGAGAGAGAGAGAGACTAGAGGAAACCACTTGAAAAAAGAGAACTTAAAAAGGCATGTATGAGTCAAAGCTATCGGTGGGTGGGGAGAAACTTGTAGTTATAGAAGAGAGGAAACCATCCAAAAGTTAGAGAGAGTGTGAGAGAAAGAGAGTGAGAGAGAAAAATCGAAGATAATGTAGAAACTATCTGAGAGAAAGAAGCGAAAGAAGAGAAAAAAATACTTGAAGATGAAGAAAATAGAAAACCATAATGTTTGTGTGTATGTGAGGGTGAAAGAAAAATTGGACATAGTTAAACGTGGAGAGGGAGAGAAAGAGAGAGAGAAGAAGAAAGGGAGAAAAACTGGAAGATAAGAATATGAGGTAATCATCATCAGAGAGAGAAATAGAGAGAGAGAGAGAGAGAGAGAGAGAGAGAGAAATAACTCTTTGAAAGTAAGAACTCATTGTCCAAGAAAAAATGTTGCAAGATCTGACTACATTATTAAAGTTAGAAAATAAAACATATTAAAAGGCATAAAGCGATCGACAGAAAATAACAGGTAAAAACTAAGTAAGAACAAAATTAAACAAGCAAATAAATAAATAAAAATGAAAAAAAAAAAAAGACCATATAAACAATAATAAACCGATAAAAGAAGAAATGAAATATGAACACGTGGATATATAAATAGTTCACCAGTGCATGAAGTACAGATAGAAGGAGTGAGAAGGTGCACAAAAATCGGTTTGTTTAGGGGAAAATAATTCTTTGACGATGCTGACGTCAGCGCCACAGAACGAAGGCTGAAGAAGAAACAGCTGAGATACTCATACACATACGCACCCCCCCCCCCAAAAAAAAGAGAAAAGAAAAAGAAAACCGAATCAATTGATTTTTATTTGATTTTTCATCTTTGTAATTATCCGCATGGTCATCATGGTTTTAATATCATTATCAACATCATCAATAATCATGAAAAGGATCTGTTATTATCACCATTAGCTTCATTATCATTGTAATTATATCCTTTTCATTATTGTCCCTTTATCATGTTATCATCATTATCGGCTCACACTCTATACCGCCTTGCCGTCAGGTAGCGGCTAGCAAACTAGTCTTGCAGACTTCTGTAGAGAGATCGATCTTCACGGGGTGCTCTCAATTTATAGCAATCTATCAGATTATATTTTGTATGGTAAGTACCTATGAACACCAACCGTAGTCAAATGTCTAATAAAGTTCGTCTCGCACACTAATTCGCTAGTGGAATGAATTCTATTTTTACTGGGGGACCTACATATTGTGGCCTTGTACCAAACAAAGCTTAGTACATAAGTATCGACTCTTTCCCACCTAATTCTTCCTCATCTCATTCCTTCCTATCTCTCTTTGTTCACCTCCTCCTCTTACGTGTCCCTCTCACGTAACACTTCTTACTCTCCCTTACAGATTTCACCCATTACTTCAACTCTTCACTTTCTCCTCTTATTTCTCCTATTTCTATGTTTACTAGTTTTACTTTTTCTTTCTATTCCCTGAACACCCCCCTTATCCTTTCCCTTCATCTTTTGTCTCTCCTCCGCATTTTCTCGTTTCTCTTACAATCTTCATATACCACTTTCTCTCTTTTTCTTTGTTTCATGATGTTTCTCTCTGATTTCAAATGCTTTTCTTCGTATGTGAGAAGGAAAAAAAAGAAAAAAAGAAAAAAAAAGATGGGTAAAGTAATACTAAATTCTGCTTACTTTGGTTTAAACACACACACTAGCAAAGTTCTCAGTGAAAATCGAACTCACTAACAATAGATTACTAGATTAGCTGGACAGACAGAAAAGACTTTAGGACATCGTACAATTATAGAACACCAAGTGAGGATCGAACTCACTAGTTATGAAGTGTGATAATAGCTTACAAAATATCGATTAGCGGCAGGTGCTCATGAAAACAGTATTATACTGATATTAGATTGACAGCAAAACTTACTACCACGATCAAACGATATCTTGATCTTAGAACTGGTGATATCGAAATATAACAAGATCAAGATATCGAAAAATCAAGATATGAAGATATCTCAAGATATAATTCTTGAGATATCAAAATATCTCAAGATACATCTTGTTATATCAAGATAAAGTTTGCGATATTAAGATATATCAAGATATCAAAATATAACAAATTCCAGATATCGAAATTTTCTTTCGAATTAAAGCAAAAATAATTTTTTGTTGTTATTTTCTTTTAACTAAATTGTGCATATCATCTAAAAAAGATTCTGTTTTTGATTCGACATATGTTGAACTTATGAGAATTGGTAGTAAGATTGACTGAAACTAGTGAAGGTCTAGAGAATATTTATTTTCCGGTTCCATGATCGTTTGCTATGTCGTAATTGCAACATGAGAACAAGAGTCTTCATGTATAATAGTCACTAGACGGTGCTGTAGTTTGTGATTTACGCCAGAAAAATACCCGACGTCTGAATCGAATTTAATGTATATCAGGAACCTTTGACCTAAGAATAGTTGATATGTAAAGTACTCTCCTTAAGAGATACCAAAGTAAGTTTTCTACTCAATTTCAACCAAGAAAGTTAAAAAAAACAAAACAAAACCGGGAGCATTGATGGTTAATCTAAAAGGGTATCTCAAAGCCAATAAGTTCAGAATCGAGGGATGTCAGTAGGTGGACCAATATAAATAGAGAAAGGAACATAGCTGAACTTAGGATAGACACCCCAAACAACCAAGTAACAGGAAGTTATATAACCAACCTACCTATGAAGAGAGAGCAGGATCTTTCACTCCCTCGCATGAAGAACATTGAACGTTTAAAAAAACAAAAAAAAAAACTAAAACAAAAAAAAACGCAAAAAACAAAAAACTTGTAGTATTGTGTAATGAAGAATTACGTTTGAATCCCCACGAAACAAGATGAACTCTTTCGTCTGGTTTATTTTAGGGTGGCACGTGTTCTATTCCTAGACACGATTTGTTTTCATTTAACGTCTTTTTCTGTGTTGAGCAAGAAGAGAAAATCAAGCGTATAAAAATTGTAAGTTCAAGAGGAACAAATTTACTTTTTGGTTGGTTCATTTTAATATGTCAACTTCTGGGTAAATTAATGTTGAATTTT